>CM029918.1:65934653-66629653 GCA_017639245.1 Myiopsitta monachus | reverse complement strand
TTGTAGGCTTCCATCCAACAGTGAGGAGATGTGAGACAAAGGGAGATCAAAAGAGAGTGAGAGACCTGCCCATTCCAGATTATCCAGGTCATCCATCTGCATGTATAAGACCAACACTTAGGCTTCTACACAGCATTATTTAAAGCAAGAGTTTAGTAGCCTATAAGAATGCCTAAATGATTATTTATTATTAGTTTATAGTTTTTTAGTCTTTCTTGTGAGAGTTAAGATTTAATAAAGATCTTTTAAAAGTAACTATTTACTGATGAAAATTGTTCCATTGACTCCCGTGGGAACACCTGGGTCAGAAGTGACTGTAGCCCTGCTGCTGCATGATGAATCAGCAGATCATGAGCTACTGAGAGTGCCCTGGGGTCAGTATGATTCCAGATTCCTGGTGCAACCTGGAGCTTCTGTCACGTTTTATGACAAAGCATATGAGGTCATATGTGTGCGGTTTGCATGGTGAGTCACAGTGGCAGCTGGAGACAGGGGGGTGGAGAAGTCCTTCTTGGCTTAGAAGTGTTTCTCAGATTCTGGACTGGAACTAGGGTAAGAAAGCAAATATACAAATCGTGTTGAGATAAGATGACTCATGTATGTGCTACCCATCTGGCAGGAAAGAAGCAGAGTGAGACAGCATTAAGAGAGTTGAAGGTTCTTGAAATGACCTGCATTGTCATGGAAGTTTTAGACCTGTATTTCTGTGGCCAGATCAATTTTAGTGATGCTGCTCAGAGCACTACTGTTGACTGATATTGGTAAGGCTGGGCTATTGCAGATAACATGATAGCAAACATTAGCAGCCTAACAGAAAACAGGTTTCAGTTAAGTTGACAACAGGGCAACATTTTACAGAAGGTTTTTTACTGCAAATGAAATGCCCTGGGAGATGCATAACTAAAGGGAATAATAGCCTTTTTGGACTAAAATATATTTCCACTCAAATGAAAATGAAAGGAAATTCACATTAAATGGTAAGATCTTGCCTCTTTAAAGTACATGCTGATAATCAAACATTAAAAGTAAAACAGTGGTTGTCTACAAAGGTGCAAATTAAAATTCCAGAGAGAGAGCTTGACTGATTTGTTTAACAAAGAGTTTAATACAGCAGAATCCCACTTGAACATAAAACTATTACACTCACAATAATCCTGTCTAGCTGTTGGGAGATCCAAATTAAAACTCTTACTGATATTTGCTTAAATCTCATAAATTGCACAGAATTAGAGCATATTGAAGTTGTGTATTTACTGTGATCTTACTGTCTAATAGGTTTTTAACAATCTAAAATGATGACTGAAAAATGCATATTTTCTCTGCAGATGCTTCAAGTATTGTATATTTTATTCCCATATTCTAATTTAATACCCACTTGTTTATTAACTTACTAGTGTCAACATGACAAGACTGTATTGGATGCAGACTGAATGTTCCATTTAAACAGATAATTTATTTTCTTATTAGTATTAAGGTGTTCTGGGGAGATTATTCAGTTGAAGCTGGTGGATTAATATATTATTTCTCAAGGAGATATTTTCATGCTCATTTACTATGTTCCGCTGTTTCCATTCATACCTATAGAAGAACAGATGTTTGTTTCTTTTCCACTTGTGATTATGATGATTTATTAGCAATATTACTTACTGTGTTCTGTTCCACTATTCAGTGTCCTCTGGAGGATTTAATTTATGGATTTTTCTGTATGAAAATCTCAAAATTGTACAGACGCTTGAAATTTATGGCAGTTTAGAAAAGGAATTGCAGAGTCCTACAAAACATATCTAATGACTGGCAAGTATTTCAACATTAGGGTTTGTGACCTTTCTTCTCCAGACCTGCTGCAGTGACGTATTTAGGGTGGGTGGGCAAGTAGAGGTTTAAAATTTGATCCATCAGTAAGATTCCCGACAATTTAGGTAGGATGCATCGCATTTGTTGGCTTAAAAAGGTAGTAAATCTGGGGTGATAAAGTCAGGTTAAAAATGTGATAAATTAGTAACCTCAGATAGCTAGGTTTTGATAGCACGTTAAAATGATTGTGGCATTCATGATTCAGTCTTTCTTTTGTGAGACTGATCTAATAAAACAAGAATATGCACACACCCACCTATGAAGAAATCATTATTCATGATTTGTAGAAAAAGGTTGGGTTCCAGGTCTACAGTTCTTGCTCACAGCTACATAATATAGGGAATTAATGTAATCTATTAAAATGTACAGCTGTGCTAGCTGGAGAACACAGAGTCAATGCTGCCTGTTGTTGCACATCACCAAGAGTTATTGAATGAGGAACTAACCACTGTTGCAAAACCCCAGTTCCTATAAAGCAGTGAGCAAAATTAAAGCAGTAGAGAAGGCTTATTTTGTGAAATGTCGGACATACACAGCCCTAAAAAAGGATTCAAAATATACATTTGTGTATGAACCTAGCAGTAACCACGAAATTGTTGCAGTGCTTTGGTTGTGGCCCTCTTCCAAAAGACCTTGTTATATCAGTGCAACATGTCTAATGCATTTTTGCATTAATATAATAAAACCAGGGTATGATTTATTTGACCAAATGCATTGACATAAGCACTGCATACGTTCATGTGAATCTGTCAAAAGTGGAGCATGTTGCATAAGAATGCTCTGTTTCTTACAGCTGCCTGAATAAACAATGTACATGAGGCTCCTCAGAAACAAAGTCAATAACAAGCTGTCTGGTTACATGTACCTTTGTATGACTTCTGGTTAACTCAAAAGCCCCAAATGTGATATACAAAGCTCTGAAATATGGTGTGGGTTTGAGACACTCTGGGGAACCTTTATCTGCATATAGGGTCTTTTTTAATATGTGACAGTTTTATACCAAGGATAATGACCTTTATATAATAAGTAATCTAAATACAGTCAAACTCATCATGAGTGAACATGGTTTATTTTGTTGAACTCTTTCATAGATCAAACTTTAGAAATCTTCTTTGAAGATGCAGTAAAAAGGGTATTTTCGCTGCTTTCTGGCATGTAATGTATCTGTCGATTAAAGTGGAAGGCACGTCACTCTGGTTTTTCTGTTGACACATGCTACCGTCTGTTGGGAATGTCATAGCCAAGAAAACCACCTTGTGATATTCTTTTCACTTTGCCCAGACATGCCAAGAAATCCTGCATTACTACATTACTAACGAGAAAATGCGGAGAAATTCTGGGTAGTGATCAGAGGAGAGGCAGTGAGTGCTGTTTGGTAGCTAATACATTTTTACTATTTTTACTAGTAAACTTTTACTGTATTTTTACTAGTAAATGAGGAATCCTTGAAAAACTGCATTCAGTGCAATTCTTGCAAGCATACATGCTGATTAAGGGTCTTACTTCCTCTAGTTTTAGCCAAAGACATTTTTTCCTATCAACTTTGCAATTGCTGTTTAGATTTATGCCAAGCCCTTAAAGATACTGGCAAAAAAGACTAGCTTTAATTTAGCCATCAGGAGACATATGGTAGATAAAAATGTGTAAACAAAATCTCAAGCCTGGTTGAGGGTATAGGTTAAAAACTGACATAATAGGGAGATACAGAGGTACAGAAAAACCTGGCTGTGGCAAGTTTTGAGAAGCAGCTATTCCAAATCACAGAAAGCAGCCGTGTGTAGCATGAACTCAATGTCAATTTACTTACTGAGATATTTCATTTTCTTTTAAAATAGGATTGGATTCTCATGTTTCAGCATAGTATCAGTCTGTGTATCATGGGTGCCTATTTTGTGCATACAGTATATAGTTATTGTGCAAGTCTCTAAGTTGCCCAAACAGTTACAGATGGCATTTAAGTAGTTAGATGGACATCAACCAGCTAGGAAATGTAAATCACAGTATTCCTCTGTACTTGCTCATGTACATGCAGAGTAGGAGAGTATCACAGTCAAACATGAATTTACAAGTTTGACGATAGAGCCAAATTCTGCCTTCATATTAACATTTCAGTCAGCAGTAAGATATATACGTATCTGAGAGAAGTGCTAATAGAGAAGATCAAGTGAAAATCTGTCCTTTCCATTTAAAGATGAAAAAAATAATGAAGAGCATCTAGTGATGATATGAAGGGGGAATATGAGGTCTTTCATGCTAGATTTGCTACCCCTAAAATTTCAGGTTTTCAAGTGTGAGCAATCTGCAAAGCTACTTCTAGTTGGAAAATCATGTTAAGATGTTTTCAGAACATGTGTATCTCCATCTTTAACCTTATTGCCTACTGCCCTAAGTATAGCATGGGAACATGATGTTCCTGGTGAACTGCTGAAGTATCCTGCAGAGTTCTCATGCTTCCATAGCATTTCCATGAAATCCGCATAGTCCCTCTGACAGAGTCACAGTCCAAAATACAGACAGGTTAAAGTGACTGATGAAAGAAGCAATCAGATTAATACCTAATGGCTGACAGAGAAAGCTGCTCCTAGGTCTTCTAGGTCATGAATCAAACCCTATTAAAATATTTGGAAAGGCTTGCAGTGCTTCTGATGGACTTTGGGTAGGACCTCTGTTGTGCATGGAAGTGCTCTTGTACTTTACATCTGTTGGAGAAATTTCTGTCTGTGCCTCATTTTCTCTGTCTGAAATGGGGAAAAAGGTGTTTATGTGCATTACTGGGGCTTAGTAACTCTTTGGAAGGTGCATTAGAGTGGTGGGATTAAAAATGCAGTATGTAAAAAGTCTCATGTACTTAAAAATCCTGTATTATGAATCCCTTTTACAGATAAATTTTCTAGTTTACCTTTCTTATTGTGAAGTTAATGCATTTTCTTAACCTTATACCTGTTTTGTTTTGCTTGAGAAAGCAGAAGCTGTTCTGCTTCTGTATTCTTCCTCACTACAGAATTTAAGTTGAAGGATTATTGTTATTCTATCTATCTGAGTAGGGGGGAAAAAACACCACCAAACAATATAGATATTATAAAAAAGCTCATAAATTTGTGTCAGTCTCTGCTTTGCAGGTCTTAATCGATGATTTCTCATCTTCATTCATTGTCAGTTTTTCCAGAGCAGATTGAGATAAATGTCTTTTATCACCCAACCATTGCAGGTGCATATTCCTCTTAGAGGAGATGGTGTTGTGCTTCTGTGTTAAGAGTATAAAGGGCCAGAATTTTTGCCTCTATAGAGGATGGCTATAAAAACATGCAAGTCTTTGTGCTCTTTGTGGGTCTGTGCTCTGCTATGTATTGGTGTATACCTATGCACTTCCGCTTATGGTCCATCCCTCCTTTTCTTAGGCCGTATGTGGTATCGAGGGAATACCCATCAAGAGGAGCATTGGCTTAGGGTAGGGTAACCAAAATCCTCCTGGTTGCTAGCATGGTTCAAGAAGCGGACTACATGTTTATCGCGGCAGCAGAAAGGAGCACATGGTAGTCAAAAATGCCTGGGGAGAGGCATAAGAATCAAATGTGCTCATGAAGGAGATCCTTCAAACTGCTTCATGAAGGAGAACAGCATAGTGGAGGCCTGAAGTGGAACACTGTGAGCTGCTGAAAGCTGTCCAAAATCTGTCCTATTACTAATTACTAGTACTGGTGTGAGGCTCATTCCTAATGCCAGGAGTTGCATTGGAGTACTTTTTCACATAACTGTTCGTACATCTCTCTGCTGGAGTAAGTTAAGAGCGCTCTTAGGGCTAGGGAAATCAGCTGCATTTCATTAGCGCTGGAGTTCCTAATTTTAGATATTCTTCTTTTGGTAATATTGTCCTGTACCCCAAAAAGGTGCAGTAAGGAGCATGCACAGGATGTTGCTCTTCTTTGGTTTAGCTTTATTGAAATTTTCTTAACACAAGCTTTATGGCAGATGAGGATCTGGAAGCTTTTAATCTCTTTGCTTCCTTTTTAGTTTAACTGAGCAATTTTCAGCCTCAGTCCATACCAGAGCTTGGACATCAGAACAAGTAGTTACTTATTGTCTGGGTTGATGGCAGGTATTTCCGCAGTGAGCAACATTGTTGCCTGTTTTGCCACCGGCTTTTTCCTCACTTCATGTAAAGATATTTTAGTGAAGATTTTAAATCTCATACAGTGAGACCTGTAATCTTTCTTCAGTCCTTTGCATATATTTTAAAGCCCACTAAACTCTCCAACCCTGGCTGGAGGAGCAGTAGCTGAGAATAGCCACAGACTTATTTGCAAAGACTAGACATAGGCAGAGTGCCAAGAGGAAGGTTTGTTTTTCTAGAACCATATCTGGATGCAGCAGCAGCACAGAGGCAAATTTTGGCTAGTGTTTCTGCCAGGTACAGATTGGTATGATTTGCACTACCTTAATCATACTATAGGTAACCCTTTCCCTGGCCTACAAATTGTGTGTCATATCTTGAACGGTGAAAATTCTGGTTATATGCTATTGAACTTGTGCTAGCCATCAGTAGTATATTCTTTTCTGTTCTGTTCTAATTTATGCTTATCAAATATTTAAAGCACTACCTTGACTTGGGATAGTGCAAAGATTTTTTGTGAGATGAAATTTCATAGCAATGGAAAAGACCTGGGGTTTGTTCCAAAACAGACATGTCAACTGGATCCAACTAGAATCAGATAAACTTTTTCTACTGGCATTTCGAATAGAGATTCTGTCATTTTTAGATGTTTCTAAATGTATTTCCATGGCTTTTTGAAAACTTTTGTGTTGGTTACTTAGTTGGTGATTTCTTTGTTAACATGTACGAGTGTTCATTTATTCTTTTGGCATCCTTATTTTAACATTTGCCTCTGTGGAGGAAAAGCTTTTTAAAATACACCAGTGAAATGTTAACTAAGATTAAGATGATCATATTTTAAGGTTGTATTTTCTGGTTCTCACTGAATACTTGCTTGGGACTAAATTGTCAGTGGGATGTTTTAATTCTACTCATCCATGTTGGCTGGTCTGAGAGCTCCACTTTGTGCAAAATGGCATTTTTAATTTGCAATTAAAAAATTCCTCAACCTTCTGTTCTGACTACATGCCCACCCCTCTCTTTCTGCATTCAGAGGAACCTGTCATCCTTCTCTGGGGAATTTCTTACAAATTAAATTGAAGAGAGTTGGCCTGTAGAGATTCCACAGCAAATAGAGAAGAGAAATTAGCTTATAACATCAGTGATGTTAACTATATTATTCAAAGCTGTTCAGAGTACATTGGTCTTTTGTTTGCAGGCATTCTTATTTCCAAAGTATTTCTATCTCTAATGGTACCTTACGAAAACCAGGCACAACTACTCCTATTTCAGACTGGAAACACAAAATTGAGCTTGTAAACATATAGACTTGGCCTTTTAAATATCTGGCCCTAAGTGTTTCATGGCCCTTATATAATGCACACATATAATTGAATTACACTGAGAGGATAACATGTTATTATGTTGTCCTCTGTAGGGTTCATAATAATTCTTATCATGTATTTCCAGAAGATGTTATTTTATTTTATTCCTGGCATTACAGACAAGCCTTTAATGTACTTAATCTTGAAGGACTCCTTGTGTAAGAGCTACTTGCTCAAGCAAGGACTGTTCAAATGAGTAAAGACAAATCACCTGGGGCTTATTTCTGACATTTAGGCACAACACCGTGCAAGAAGAAGGAGGAAATTGCTGTGCAGTGGCATTGGTCCCAGCAGTTCACAAAGCACCTCCCACAGTCTTTTCATGGAAATGCAGAACCACGGTGATGCTGGTCCCTTTAGCATTCGTGGCTGTCCAGGTGCTGGCGTTATTAGTCAACATATAGATCAAAGGAGCAGCATGACCACCTGTGCCTTTTCCAACCATCTTTGTCATCCTGTGCACAGGTAAAGACAGCAATGCCCACACCCCTCCAAATGACAGGACCATGATCCTGCCTTGCCCTGTACAGGTGTGGGTCTTTATGCACACCTCCCATGCTGTGTGGCCATTCAATGCTCATGGTAGGCAGGGATGAAAAAGAACATGAGATACTAGACTTGCACGGCGCCTTGTGAATGAGGTTGTGTGTGCTAGCCAGGGAGGGGACTAGTTAAGATACCCTGTGTAACACAGTAAGCCCTTAGCGCTACTGCAGTAATGTTGCAGAGAACTGTATGAGACTGAGCATTGGGCTTAATGTAAATTTTGCTGAATATCATGACTAAAGTGTCCTGTGTGCAATGGGTATTAATTAAAAGCATATGAGGAAGTAAAAACATACTGTGGTTACAAATCGATAGGTCTGTTCTGTAGTTAAGCTACTTAAGTAGTACCTAGGAATGGCCTATATAATATACTAAAAGATTTGCATAACAAATATTCTAAGTATCAAGTTGTGGCCCATATACTTCTTGTGATATTATCATTAGTAATCTTCTGGCTTAGCGCTGCATGCTTAGCAGGCTACTTATACATTATAATAAACTGTTATTACACAGGTACCCTTGCAGAGTAACCATAGTTACAGTACACTTCCTTTGGTTAAACACAAATATAATCATTGAGGTCAGTATTGGAGCTTTGTAGGTTAAGAGTTTGCTGCCAGCAGTGAATAAAAGGAATATATCTAGCAGTTCAAAGTAAAATTCACTCACCCTTTTATGAAGATTGAAACATGCTATTAAAGTAAATTATTACAGTGTTTTGTTTTATTTTTGTCTTTATGATATTATTACTTTGAGTCATCACCATTTTGGTTAGAGAACCTGAAAAAAGAGTCTCTTTAGTACCTGCCTCATCGTCTCAGTAGAGTAGCTTGACAGTCCATTCTAATGCATTTTAGCAAACTTATAAATCATTTTTTGGAGGCTAATGATTTATTACTGCTGTAATGAACTTCAGAGGCATCAATACATTAGTATCCACTTTGAAAAAAAGCCATTGTCAAATCCTGTTGGAATGATGATCAGTTTACTATTGTTATTAATGACCCTGATCAACTCTTTGAATCTATGAATAGCCCTGTTAGTTGACAGAGGTCTTCCATTTGGGCAAAAATCAATGAATATGTAAAATAAAATTATGTGGCTTTCTGGACCTTTTGTCAAAGCCTATGTGCCTATTGTCTGCAGAGATTCAGAACTACTTGTAAGTTCACCAAAGCTGGCATGATTGGGGAATAGGAATCCTTGGGAGTATCTTAAATCCAAAATCAGGCATTGCCTCTGTCTTAGGAGATACTGCTTGTTGGTTTGTTGCCTAAACACTTTCCAGGTGTGGATATATGCTGGCTACTTAATAGACCTGTGAGGTCTCAAATGGAATATTTCCAGCTGCATCCTTTATTTTTCTTCTGTGATAGAAGGAGTCTGTAATACAGGAAATTTTACATTACCGACTGCCCCAAGTGCTGGCTTAAGTTCCTGAATTATGGTGGGTTTTCTCTTTCATTTTACATAAAAAATAGACCTCAGTGACTTGACCAAAATAGTAATTACCATGTTAGGTTTTTTTCAGTGTTCAGAGATGTCAGAAATTTGACCTTTGAGGCTTTTAAATCTGACCTTGTTGCTTCTTTCCATTCATTAAGCTACAACCTTTGATCTCTTGTCATAAAAGACAAATGAAGATTCACACAATCTTTATTTAAGAGAAGATTTATTGTTTACATTAATGTAGATTAAGTAGAAGCAAAGCAATTATTTATTGTGCCAATCATGTCTTCTTGAACTTTAAGTTAGTTATCACAGTTCTATAATTACCATTTCTAAATGTTCATTGCAAACTCAAAGCATAAATAGCTATTTTTAAAATGTCTGTGAAGATGTTATTATCTTATATGAATAAGTGAAAGAACACTTCTAGACTTCCATGTAGTGATGTAGAGGAAGAAATTACCTTTCAAAATTAAATAGCCAAAGTGTGGCCTTCATGCACCTAATACGTTATTTAGATGGTGCTTCTGCTCAGTATTTTACACTCTGGAAGAAAATGATACAAGTTTTCAGTTGCTACAAAAGCTCATTCATTGACACACAAAGTAAAAAACTAAAGAAATTCTATCAAACCAACCTAGAAGTTGTTCCGATTCATCTCTTAGATCATATAGCCTCTGGTGAAGAGATGGATAGTCAAGAGCATACTGGCATTGCAAGAATTTGTACATTGAGGTAGAAACTTGGGGTTTGTTACTGGGTTTACATTTTTTTTTTCTTCAGTTTTGTTAATACATCCATCTGAAAGGAAGTTGCTTGAAATGTGTATTTAATACTAGATTATAACTAACACTGTATGGATTCACAAAGTGACAGGAGGAAAAGAGGTGAAAATGCCTTGCAGTATATGCATGCTGCTGCATCCCTTGAGGTCTGGCTGAAACCAGCATAAGTTTTCCTCAGATGTCCAAAGGAGAGGGTATATTGCACCCTGAGGAGCGATCACCTCTCTTCCTGCTTCAGGCAGGACAGTGCCAGGTGCAGGCATGGTGCTTCTGGAGATGTGTGCAGTCTCTTATTCTCCCACTGTTCATTTGACTATGACCTGTAGTTGGTTACTTCACTGTGCAGCTTAGTTGTAACCAGAACACAGCTTCATTTTTCTGTAGTGTGAAATATATGCAGAACACAATCTTCCAAAGAGTCAGGAAAAGTAGCTTTGTCTTAAAAGACAGTGGGAATAGTCCTGTGTTTGAATGGGAGTCTGGAGATGGGCATCAGTGGCAGTAGTTTTGGAGTCAAAAACATGAGGCTTCATTTTGCAGAATATTTAGACTACTATTAAAGCTAAGCAAAACCATATGCAATAGTGGAAATCAACGTGTACATTTAAATGTAAGTTATGTTGGGGGATCATCTTGAGATATTACAGCAAACCAGTTCATACATTTCTGATCCTGACTTTCTGAGGCCCTTGGAGCCAAAGTATGGCTTAGCTCCTTGATTCATATGCAGTTCAGCAAGGCTTTGCTTCTTAAGCATGTCAGATGAGCTTAAGCTTTGGAAATGTTCACAAATTAACTATCCAGACCTGCCATCTCAGAACTACGCTGGAATACAACTCAATGCCATGTGTCATGTACCCACACCTCTGAGAAGGACACATGTATAGGTCACTGCGGTCAGCATATGCACTGTAATTTGGGAGGAACAAATTAGGTAACAGTGGGATAGTGATTAGGTGTAGCTGCTTCATTCAGCAGTTTCTAGAAGGCTAAGCAGTATGGCATTTACTGTGGCGAACATCTGCTACATGAATTCAATGGTTTTCAGGAGCTATGACAGAAATTGAAAGCTTGTGTTCTAATTCCACTTAGTGTATTTTACTTTTATTCCTACTGTGAGTGGCATCAAAGCTGTACTCCAGCAGGTCAAAATTCTCTCTTTAAAATGCACAATTTTATCATACCTGCTGAATTCTTCATTAAAGTCAGGATTTGATTTAATTATCAAACATCTATTTTTTCCTTACATTTAGAATGGAATATTGTTGAATCATCTCTCATCTATTTCTTGGTATATATTGTTCTATACAAAACCTATTTTTAAATATTCTCTTGTATTGACAATCTTCCTAATTTATTTATATTAAATACTGGAACTAAATACTTATTTCTGCTATAGTAAAACACTGTAACTTTGTTGTTGCAGGAACTGAAATCATACTGTGCAAATTTAGAGTACTTTTTTTTCCTGGTCATTTAAAAAAATGCATTTTTTGCTCTGTGTGGGAGAGGTAAGCATTCTGCATTTCACCAAAACATATATGAAAATATCATGCAACCAAATTTTAAGGTCAGTATTTCAAAATATGTAAGGAAACTATAGCCCTGGTTTGGATCCTGTCAATGTCAAAAGAAAGAAAAAGTAAATGCTGATTTTTCTGTCCCTGAATCACAGTGTGTGCTGAAAACCATCACAGATAACCACTATCAGATGCAGGGCTACCTGAATTCATCTTTTTGCAGATTCTGATGTTTCCTGCCATGGGAGGGGGAGGAATTCCTGTTGTACTTTCTACAGTATTAATTTCAACATTTGGAATTGCTGGAGATCAGTAACAGGAAGAAGTCTCTTGTTAAAGTGCTGTCAGCAAAACCAGAACATTTACTTTAAAATCATTAAAGGTTTTTCACAGAAGTTGCCAGCCACAGTGGCCCAGACTTTAAAGAATGTCAGAACTGACAACCACTGATTAAGTGGAGAAATTCCATATAATTCTCCAATAAAGTGATGCTCTGATGAGTCGGAATTTTAGTCCACATATTCCAAAATTTCAGTCCAAGAATACTGTCATAATATTCTTGTTATAACATAGCATGTAATAAGGTGTTGGGGAAAAATCTTAAAAGCTAAATAATTAGAAAATTAGATAAATGTGAAAAGCATGGCTTGTAGTTATATGTTGCCACGACTACTCACATATATTTCAAACGAGGAAATGAAAAAGTATCCAGTGAGTTTTAACTCCTTGTAGTGTTCACGTTTGCCTTTTGTGCGTTTATTTTTGCTAGTCCTGAAATTACAGAATGAATTAAAAGCTGAAAAACTTGAGCATGACATGCTTATGATTCTAAAGTACTTCTAGTGTGCTCACTTTACTAACCTTATATGTAGATATATCAAGATTAATTGGTTACAAGTCTTCTTTTGTCCTTTTCTAAAATTAAGGAAAGTGTGCTGGATGCACTGACAGCTTGACAAGCTCCAGACTGAAACAGATAGAGGATGTTAGGCCTCAGTGTAGAAGGAAGGAGGCACCACTTCTTTGGTTCTCTTCATAATGTTTTTTCTTTTTGTTGTAGTCCCTAGCTAATAGTGGTAGTTACTCAAATGCAAAATATTTTTCATTGAAACAGAAGATATAGCATATTTTTTTAACTCTGCAAATTGTTGTTATTTTTCAGAACATTACCACTGACACGATATGGAGCAATGTTCATCATGTGTCAGTAATTTTCAAACTAAATTATCTCAGCAATACTTTTAAGACATAGCAAATGTTACTTGTTTATGAGCAGGGATTTGCTGGTTTGTTTCTTGTACGTCAGCCCTTTTCTCTCTGTTGTGCTTGAGTGGGGTTGCTTTAGGTGGCAGAGGCTGGTAATTCATCTAGAATTCAAGAGTGCAGTTTACCATTTCTTAGCGAGAGTAGAGCCCCACTTAATATCCTATGACTTTGTTGATTCTACAGTGCTGGCAGGAGTAAAACTTAATAATGTAAAAAGATTAATCTGAGTTATCATGAGGAGCAAGTATTCTATATATGACTATATCTGAACAATCTATCTTAAAAAACCACACTTCTTATGTCAGATGCTGTTTTACTCAACTTTGAGAAATAAAGCAGTCCATTTCAGGTTCTGTAAAGGTCAAGCATAGCATTACACTGTACAAAAGCAGCACAGAATTTTCAGAATAAATGTCTAAATCATCTAGATTTAAATATGTAATTTTTAAAAGCTTCAGATATGTTTTACTATTACAGATAGAGGGATTAAAATTCTTTAAAATTAAATTTATAAATACATAGAAGTAATTAAATGCAGGGGCTTGATTTTAAGGTTTCCATAACAGGATGTAGTTTCCATAGATAGTATCATGGAAGGCACTTTAGGATGCTTTGTTTTCTCTTAACATATTCATATTTTATATGTATTTCTTTGCAGTTCTCCTTAGAAACCTAGAATGTAAATGCAATGCCAGTGGTTTGTTTTGTAGTTAATGATCAAGGTTAACAGAACTATGTAGGCATGTTTGTCATTCACAAATTCTTTTATTCTCTTGTCTTCTGAAAAAGCAAACCAAAAAAAGCCAAGATTTTTCTGTTTCTGTGGTTTTTAGTGTAGCAACAGAAGTACAATTTGTTGAAATGCCTCTGTCAGTCATATAAGGCGTGTTTCCTTTATTCTTCAGAGAAAGAGGACGCTTGTAAGCTCATTCAACTGCTTATGTTTAAAAACCACTGGGGTCTTGTTTTGGCTTTACATTCATGAGGAACTCCTCTGCTTTTCTCAGATGAAGAGTTAGACACTTAAAATGACAATTTTACTTACTATACATATTACACTATACAGATTACCCTATGCATATGTAGCTTGTCTGTATGAAAATCATTGTTTCTTGGCTCCCAAAAAAGCGTATGTTGCATATTGAAAATAGGAGAAGGAAGGATAATTGAAGGGGCATTACTCATATCTTCCTCTTTCAAAATATAATGTAAATAAAGGCTAATGCATAAGCTGAAGTAGACTTTATTCAGTTTATTTTCTTTCCATATGCTTCTAATTTGCTTATTCCACTAGTTGCTTGTACATCCTTCATCAGTCCTTCATTAGTTATTCAGTCAGATTTTATGTAAACTGAGTCCTGAGATCTATGTACTGAACCTGGAAGGGTAATTATGAACATTGCCCATGCAAATTGGGTAAAGGCACACATAAATTACCAGTTAGAGGCTTAGCTAGTAGTATGCTTGTGTATTTACCTGAATTGCATTCATAATTGCAGTAATTATGTGAACAGTCAAGGCTGGTTTTTAATGTCCTGAGTTTCTGTCCTGTAAATTTCTTTATTCTGCTTTTTTTCTTTGTAGATAGTAATTGGTTCCTCCCTAAATTTCTCTACAGACCTTTTCTGTATAGTAGAGGATTCCATACAAAGCAGGTGACATACCTTGAGTTTTGCCACTAACTATGTTAGAATATGCAAAACAAGTATTGTATTACAAAACATTCTTACCACAGACTCCAGTATGCTTTCCTGGCATGCAAGAGTAAAGTGACATCACTGTATATATAGTCATAAAAAATCACTTCCCCCACCGCTGGTTGCTGCTTGGCAACGTTGAAAGTACGAGTTTGTAAGATAAAGAAAAGAGGAAGTTTTCTCGGCCAAACCAAGGTTGCTGCTTTACTCTAAAGATGAATGGGATAATAAGAGACTTCACAATCAAAAAGGATGGACTGAATAATGAGTTTGAAAAGAAATCGAAAGTTATGATTGCCCAAAGTATTCCTTTTCTGGAAGTTGTGGCTTTCGGTTTTTTCTCTTAAATCCTTCTGGTAAGTTGATCGGGCTTTATTTAAGCAGGTATCCAATATTTGTGAATATTAAACCAGAAAAATAAAGCTATATTCTTAAATTAAAAAGAAGGTTCCCAGGAAGGTCTTCTGTTGCGTGCTAATAGAAGGGACACTAAGCAAAATAGATTTACTAATTTTAATCTTTTGAGACTGCTGGATATCTGTTCGTCTTCTACATAGTTGAAAATAAAATAATTGAGATTTTTCTTGTTTAAGAATTATAATATTGGACTCGGCAAGCTGCAGATGGATAATTACACTGGAGATGTTAAATAGGTTTTAGAGACAAAATTGTAAATAATGCAATAGAGAAGAATAATGGACTTATTAGCATATCATTAAATTGCTTTTTCCCTGAGAGCCAAGCATATTTTTCATAACTTAGAAAAAGTGTCTTGCCTAGCAGTAATACATGTGCTTAACATTTACAAACCACACAGTATTTGACTATGGCATGAGGTTTATATTGCGGGGAAAACTATGACAATATAGTTACAAATATCAGTAAGTTTATCACTTGGTAACAAGATCATATGTATGAAAACCAATCTCTTCTGAGTTATACATTTTGCAGACCTTTTGTTTCAACTTCCATTAGTGCTATCACTCACACTGAGAATTTACAGGGCTGCAACATAGCAAGAAGAATATTTGGTAAAAGATCCTTTCAGTAACATAATTTAAGCTGTCCAACTCATTCTTATTAGTCTAAATTATGTTTTTCATAATGATTTTGTAGTTAATAAAAAGTAGAATCATTTGGGATATGGGGTTTATTTTTTCAGTGCTACTGGTATTGGCTAGGAAAAATATGATCTTTACCAAGGAAAATTATCTTAGTCCAGAAATTGACAAAATGCACACTCAAAACCTAGATTATTTTAGTTATCAGCAAATACATGTCAACGGTGATTTATGGGTACTGTGCAGTCAAAATCTATGGAGTTTAGCATGGCAAGGAGTTACAAGAAGGTTTGTTTGGTTTAATCCAACTGTTGTGTGTGGGAATGCAAGAGTTAGCACAGCACCACTGTTTCCATCCACGGCTGAAATGGCTAGTTGCGTAAACAGGGGTAGTATTTATCAATGAGCCTTCAGGAATTTGAGCCAGCTGAGTTTCCCTAAACCAGCCATCTTAAACTTACTTACTTACAGACTTTGCTTATGATTAATTCTGTAGGAGATTCTGTTGTAGTCACAATGCCATCTGTAAACTGCAACCCCAGATAGGACATTATGGCTCCAGGAAATAATTTCATGTTCTGCATCACAGCGCCCCAGAGGAAGAATATAGACAGTTGCAGACTAGACCTGCCTGTGTTACCCCAGTTTCAAAGATCCAACTTCATATAACATTGGAATGGAAACAATGTCCATTAAATGTTTGTGCATAACAGCAGGAAATCTCATAAGCCTAATGATGAAGATAATGAGATGATCAGAGCGTATAGCAGCTCAGGTTTTAGTCCTTTTCTCTGCCTTCTGGGTGTCAAGGGGTCTTCATGTGGTATCTTTCTGCCTTTTCTTTTCTGTCCAGTGCCTAAGCAGGTGGATGACACTGAAAAGACAGCCTCTCCTCCCTTACAAAAGCCTTCTTCAGTAAAGTATCATACTTAGGTTAAATCTCACTGACAATATTTCCAAAACCTCTTGTTCCAACTGATGTGATGTGCTGCAGAGTCCAGCTTTGTGAAGGAATTGACATCTCTTGGGGCTGAGATAAGATGCAATTCAGATCCTATGGAGTTTTTTTGTAGTTAGGAGACATGAGACACCAACACTGCACAACTTTTTGGGTGTCACAGCTTGTTTAGAGTGATTTCCTAACCAGAAGGAATTTTGCATCTCTTCACACTTGGACATGCCCTGCATTTAGGCAGACATCCTGTCATTGATTCTGAGGAATGTGGATTTCCAGATAAGATGTTAAACTCAATGAGCAGCAGAGACTTCACTGGGGCAAGCAAATGGAACAATTATCGAGATAGAGAAACCATAAAAGGCACAGAAGGACACAAATTAGCTGGACATACATTTCAGATGTGTCACTTTTGAAAACTTTTGCTTTGTATAGAATATTGACTATTCTATAGGGGGTTTT
The DNA here is from genome assembly GCA_017639245.1 of Myiopsitta monachus. Classification (NCBI taxonomy): domain Eukaryota; kingdom Metazoa; phylum Chordata; class Aves; order Psittaciformes; family Psittacidae; genus Myiopsitta; species Myiopsitta monachus. Next base: position 66,612,583 of record CM029918.1, on the reverse strand, counting down.
GATCAAACTCACCAACTAGAAAGAACTGACTACTCATTGCCCTTTAACTTCATGTGACGTGTGGGGTAAGAAGGGCAGACCCCAATTCACCATCAGGCTCTAGAATTTGGTGCTGTCCATAGAAATAATGCAACATTACAAAGCTAGGGTGGAGCTTTTTCAAGAGGAGATAAGAAATAAGGCAGAGCATGAACTAAAATAGTATACAGTATGGAGTCACCAAGAATAATCTGCAATTATAGGTCTTATATTTTCTCTTTCACCTTTCAGTATTTTTCCCTGTTGTATCCATTATTAATGAGTGTAGGTCTAGTAGCTTCTGCTTGGACAGCCATCCCTCACTGAAACAAAGCTCATTAAAACAATATAAGAGCCTGAATGGACTAAAATTCAAAGGGTTACTTGTTCATTCAAGATCTCAACATCTTCCTCAAAGAATGTCACACCTGTTGAGTTAGTAAAATGACTAACTCTGTTCGGGCATCTGTGTTGCCCTAAGCATACAAGCATTGGCATACACAAATGATTCACATGGAGTCCTGACATAGTAAATGCTGTAGGCAAGTTACATGTTATTCTCTACTAAGTCTAAACATTGTTAAATACCTTTATTTAAACATCCCAGTCTACTTCTGATATTTCCAGTTTATTTCAAGTGTAACACTTTCTAAACGCTATGCAAGCTCCACTTTATTTTGAAATACATAATGTGATGAATATGAATATTTCATTGGAAATTTATGTATTTAAATGTGAAGTCCCCCAGTCTTCTACAGATTAACACAACCATATAAAAGATTTAAAATATGTATGAAAACATTCAGTGGCAGATACAGTGTCATCACTGGGAGATACACAACCACTTTTAAGGCCCTGCATTGTGCTTAGGACTCTCTGCTCTCATGTGGCTAGATCCTCTCTTGGCAAATGTGTTGGAAAATTTACAAATCATCTGCTGATTGAAGAAAGTCTCTCCAGACTGGTTTATTAATAAAAATGTGTCCAATGCAGCTTCCTTTACTTTGTGGTAGGGAGAGATGGATCATGTGGTCAGGATACCTTTATCTGTTAAAGCAGATAGGGCAAACAACATGTGACAGGTAATAGTCACATACCCAGCTGCGGGAAGATAGTGTGATACTGTCGTGGTGAACATAATTAAAAAGTAAATTATACTATATTAGAATAGAATAGCATATGGTTGAATCTAATATGATGGGATAGGGTATCACAGAAGCCTGCAAAGGTTACAACAATCTCACGCTGGCTACTGTGGTGGTGGTAGTCACAGGAGCAAAGCATTGCAAAGACAACAATAGCTGCCTACTGCTACTCCTGCCCTACAGCAAGCCTAGCTTCACACTGTTCACAGTATTTCCAAGGATCTAGTTTGTATTCCTAGACTTAATCATTTCACGTACTTGGATCCTTCTATTTTTATTGTCTAAAAGAAAGGCAGAAATTATTGTCTCAAGTGTCCTTCTGACTTCATTTCTCTTGATGAAAGGCGATTGATTCAGGTGTGTTTGAGTGAACCCGTGAATATACTACTGTCTCAGGAGCTGTTTAGTATCACTCAAATAAATATGAAATGTGTGATGGTTTTCCTTATGTAAATAACTGGTGAAATAGAAAATGGTTTTATTTCTGTTTGCAAAAAAAAAGGCAGTAAAGGGATAATACTATTATCAGGAGATGTGTGCTAAAATATTTGACTTGTACCTTCTAGATTCCATTTGTCTGCTGTCAACTTATACCTGCTGTTAAATACAAGACACTTAAAAAAAGAGAAAAAAGATAGCACAAATTATTCGCCATTAATTCTTTAAAATGAGTCACTATTAAAAGTTTAATTGTTTGCTGAGAGGGTCCAAATTGTTGGACTTTGCAAGATCAAACAAAATTAAAGATACTTGTCCAAATTAAAATGAAAACATGCATCCAGAATATACCAAATGAGCATGTATGCTGCTATAATAATAATTTTATTATCTTCAGCTTCCAGGCCAGACTTTTAATTATGACCCTTTATATCAGTGAAAACCATGTATTCAGGATTAAAAACCTATTTCTTTAACTAGTCTAGTTAAAGACTGTGGTTTGATATATTCTATGCTACAACTTTTATAAAAACCAGAGAACACTTCTAATAACACTTTTCTAATTTCATGGTTCAGTGCACAGTCAGTAAAGATTTAAATAATTCAGAAAGAAAGCCTATTCTGTTTCTTTATTAGAAGTTTGAGTCAGGCAAATTCTTTGACATTTAATAGGTTTTTAACCCTTTTAATAACTTCTTATAATGAAATTTATTGGAGGTTGTTTTAAATAAAGGGTTATTATATTAGAGTGAATAGCAGTCGGTAGTTTTTTATGATTAGTTTAGAGACCTTGGCCCTGTGCGACTCAAAGGATATTAAAGCATAAAGTAGAAAAGAATGTTAATAGTCACCAAATTAACTGCGTACCAAGAAATATAGAAACTATATTACTGCATTCTTGTCATTATGTGATCGTGCTATAAAATTTTGCAGTCAAATTTTGAGTATATAATTGTTTTAAAGGAGCTTAAGATCACTTACAGAACTAATGCTATATAAAACAACCTGAAGTGGTTTAGTATTTAACAGAATGATTTTGAAAAGATTAGGGTAGTAAATTTAATAGTTTGGAGGGGTTTTGTGGTTTGGGTTTTTTTTTTTTAGTTTAGAGTTCTTTTTACGTGTGAGGTTTCTGCCATTTAATTTTAAGACTTTTCCTAATCAACAGAAATTTTGAATGATCCTTTCATTTTATCCTGCAAATGCACTGGTCATAGTATATAAATTACACTTGTGTAAAACCCTAAAATATTCCCCAAATACCCACTTACTTTAAAAGTTAGTCTTTCATTATGCAGTTAGCTGATACAGAGGAGAGTTATGAAAATGAGATGATGAAAACACACATCCTTTCCTCTGTTAGCTGGTGCTTTGAGTTATTCTCTTTAATGTGTTTTGAATGGTTCTCTGTGGTCCTTTTACAGTAACCTTAGCTCTCATAACAAATATTTCTTTAGTAGTCATTCTCTTATATATGTGCTAAAAGAAGACTGGGTTGCAGATCTGATTTCTACTTTAACTGAACCAGAAACAAAGATCTGATAGAATGTGGATCTTTGTGTTTGATCATCCTTTGTTCATGACAGGACACACGTAGCACTTACGAGGTTTATCCACTCTAATTAGTGAATCCTGGCTTCTTGTCAGATTTCGGACTTCTAAATATTGGGGTCACTTTTTGTTTTTCTCTGGTGCACAAGTACAGGTGTTCAAGTTATCTCAAGGTTTAAGTTATCTCACTGAATAACATCACCATGATGGAAAACAACGCATGAAACTGCACGGTTCGCTTTTGATTCAGTTGCTATTAGTCTAGGACCCGAACCACCAGCATGCATTGAGTAACTGTGAGGTATCACTGCTTGATTCTCAGTATGAACTTAATGAAAGCTGTCTAAAAAGGAAATTTCTGTATTTTTACTCTTCTAAGTTTAAACTTAGCTCTGACTATATGATGAACATTGCTTGCATTTTGGATCATTAAAAAAAAAAGGTTTTTTTTCAGTTTTTCAGTTGTTTTGTTTGATCATATATGGTGAGTATGGTCTCCCAAACACAATTCCTTCTCTGTATATCACCTCTTGCAAACCTGTCTAGCAACTTAATGTTACCCTTTCTCCTCTTTTGAAACCTTGACTTAGAGAGCCAAATGATTATGTAGGAATACTTTCTTTCTTTTTTTTTCTCCTTTTTAATGAGCATCTCTATGTCACTGGGAAACATCTTGCAGATGTGCATTGGCTAATGGCAGAAGACAATTAAAACATCTAAAGTAAAAACTAACATTTCTAAGCAAATCTCAGCTTTTCAGGAGCTTGGCAAGACTGGGGCTAGTGCTGCATTTTAATTAGCATTATTTGGGAGCAGACAAATATTCAGATTTAATATGGCACAGGTTGTCCTGGGAATATCAATAAGACTATGGATGACTAATAAAAGAAACCCCTTCTGTCTACTAAAAAATGCCTATGATGCCTACATGGTGACTCAGGTGGGTGATACCACTGAAGAAAGAAGGACACCACTGGTATCTTCATTCATTACATCTAAGACCCTGCTGTTCTCGGTTCAGCAGTAGCAGTCATTTTTCTCCTTCGTAGCTCGTGCAGTGCTGTGATTTTGACTTTCAACCTGGAAACAGCACTGATAACACACCAGTGTTTTAGTTGTTCCTAAGTAATGTTTACTCTGACAAAGGGCTTTTTGAGTCTCATGCTCTGCCAGGGAGGAGGGGAAGCCAGGAGGAAGCAGAGACAGGACACCTGACCCAAACTAGCCAAACAGGTATTCCATACCACAGCACGTCATACCCAGTATATAAACAGGAGGTAGTCACCCAGAAGGGTTAGATCACTGCCCAGGTCAGGCTGGGTATCAGTCCGCGGGTGATGAGTGGTTGTATTCCCTTCCCTTGTTATTTCCCTTATTATTATTGGTGGTAGCAGCAGTGATATGTGTTATACCTTAGTTACTGGACTGTTCTTATCTCAACCCGTGGGAGTTGCATCCTTTTGATTCTCCTCCCCATCCCTCTGGGAGCAGGGGACAATAAATAGGGGGAATCAGCCAGTGGCTGCGTGGTGCTGGGCTACCATCTGGGCTTAAACCTAACAGACCCCCTGAGGTTTTCTCCTGTCATGGGTTCAGCAGTAGCAGTCATTTTTCTCCCTCTTGGTAGCTCGTGCAGCTCTGTGTTTTTGATTTTGGGCCTGGGAGCAGCGCTGATAACACCAGTGTTTTCAGTTACTGCTTGGCAATGTTTTGGTTTGATCAAGGACTTTTCTGAGCCTCATGCTATGCCAGGGAGGAGGGGAGCCGGCAGGAGGCAGAGACAGGACACCTGACCCAAACTGACCAAAGAGGTTATTCCATACCACAGCACGTCATGTCCAGGATGTGAGGACAGAGAGCAGAGACCCGGAAGGGCGTGGTGGTGGTGGACTGGGGGTGCACGGCGTGGTCAGGTTTTTTGATACTGGGGGGGTCGCTGCTGGGGGGTGCACTGACTTGGTCAGGCTTGGTGAGCAGTTGTGTTCTCTTTCCTTGTATTTCTCTTGTATTATTATTAATGGTAGCAGCAGTGGTTTGTGTTATACCTTAGTTACTAAACTGTTCTTATCTCAACCTGTGCGAGTTGAATTCTTTTGGTTCTCCTCCCCATCCCCCCGGGACTGGAGGAAGATAGAGGGAAGTGAGTGAGTGAGTAAAACTGCGTGGCTTGGAGGCTTAAACCACGACATCTCCCAATTTTTTTTTTAATTAATTGATTGACACAACTTCTGTATGTGTAGTATAAAAAATTGATGTTCTCTGATTTGCCTTGACCACTTGGACAAAACAAAAGAACTGTCAACCACTGCTATACTGTCCATCAGAATAGCTCATAAGAGCTCTCATCTATTAGAAAACTAAGCAAAAATCATTGTAAGACCTGATGGTTGTTACGGAAATAATGCCTGCTGTGCCTCGATATAAATTTACCTATGGTAGTGAGGTATGTGATCTCCACTTGCTTCAGTGAGTAAGCCCTGTGTATTTCTCCTTATGTCTTAATGTTTTCATCTCCAGTGTATAATCCTCATGTTTATTGTGTATACGTAGACCTGCTGTATTTACTTCAGTCTGTTTAAAGCAACCTGGTTTTCTTATTTCATTTAATGATAACATTTATTTTAAATCAGTTTATATAGAGAGTGGCAATTCGGACTTTCACAACTTTTCAGAGATTTTGCATCACAGTTCTTAATTATAACAAGAAAAATAATGTGGGAATTATTTTTCTAACAGCACATTCCTTTTGAAGCTGCCTGCCTAACACTTCTTAGGAAAAAAATATTTGCTTCCTCAAAATACCTTCTGAGACATTAGTTGAGAGTCCTGCAATTTTGCTGTTTCTGCATCTTGCATGGGTCAACCAACTTGTATCAAAAAGAGAGATAATTAGGGATTTGGATTTTTTAATACTACATCCTGGGAGAGATGAAGGATTCTATCTGAATGCTATGTCAGATAAGAATATATGTATTTGTGGACTTGAAGGTACAATAGTTCAAGAAAGATGAAGGTTATTCGACACAGTCCAGAGGACAGCAAGAAGAATGATCAGAGGTGTAGAAAACACAGCAAAAAAAACCCAAAAAACCAAAACCTTTCAATCTTCAGGTTTAGTTGTTTAGTCTAAAGAAGAAAAAACTGGAAGGAAATTCATAATAGCCTTCCAGTGTGTACAACTTTTCTGTAAAGAAGGGGGAAAACATTCCTCATGTCCACTGGGAGCACAGCAAAAAGTAGTAGGTTTAAATTGCAACAAAGGAGATTGAGGTGAGACATTACGGAAAAAAAGCCCTTTCCACTGTAAGGATAGTTAAGCACAAGAATTGCCTAGGGAGGTTATGAAAAGGTTAGACAAACATCTGTCAGAAATTATTTAGGTATAGGTAATCCTGCTGTGAGATAAAGTGTTGGACTAAATGACCTTTTGAGGTCGCTTCTAACACTGTTTTCTGTGATTCTGTGATTAGGATACTGTACTCACATTGTCCTGCAGTAAGATGTTTCTGTGCAGGGATGATATCACTGTATTTTGCATTGCATACTTTGCTTCGGTTTTGCTTTAAGCTGATGGGGAGAATGTTGGTCTTATTTTTTAAGCATTTTAGCTTTATTCTTAGTAACTTAGGTGCTTTGAGCACTAGGCACTAGGAGCTTGTTTTCAGCCAGACAGCCCTCTTCTGTTTTTGGACTAAACATGTGCCAATAAGGGTTATCGATACACACTACAGAATGAGTGGCTTTTACTATGTCTTTTAACTTGCAAACACTTACATGGTTAGATGCTCAGTTTCTGCTTATAAGCAAAATGCAAACACGAAAAAAAGATAGCCGTGAATAGAAATGTATCATAGCTTCCCCATTAGTAAAACCAAAATAAAGTAGGCATGTTCTAAAGCTGAATATAACACAAGTTGTGAAACATCCTGCAACTGACAGATGGAGAATGATATTAAAGTGCAAGATATTATCATTATTACCTCATCAGAGACACCATTGAAGGCATCACTTTAAGACTGTCTTTATCCTCTGTATCACTCAAACTCTTTAACTTTGTTCTTCCATTTGGCATTCTGCCACCCAGAGGGATTTGCATTCAGCTTTGCATTCGAAAGGAGTGTGTTCGCAATATTGCTTCTGCATACGGAATATGGCTCCAGCACAGCTACACATTGGTAGGTTTTGTAAAGCTCCCATCTGGAGGAACGAGGAATAGGAAGCTTCTGATTTTGAAGCAATTTAAAATAAATTGGTCATACTCTGCATATAGTGTTGACAGAGAGTACATTTGATTAGTGACACTGTTTGCAGAGAGGAGGTCATCATGGTGTTTGAAACAGGGATACACTGTCACACCACAGCAGTGACCCATGACCTAGTCATGGGTAGGACTGTTCCTGAACCCAACAGGGAAGATGGAACAGTTTTTGGTTTATTGATGCTTCAGGAGCCCTGAAGGTTCATCTTCACATGCTTTTCATGGTGGTGTCTCACACCTCTTCACAGTCATGCAGTTAGCTGCCCATTCTTACTCAAAGAATGAGCAGTTTCCATTTTCTTAGACAATCCCACTTTTTCCTTAGGAAGGAGGGGGGAAGGCAGGCTCTGCAGTGCATGGCAGAGAGGTGAGAATAAATTCTCATCTGCAGATGTGGATCCTCCTTACTGAGAGCCACAGCTCTATACAATGGGTTTATCCTAGCTTGTCCTCTGCAAGCAGGTATGGTAGGTGAGGGTTTAAGGCTTAGCAACTGAAAGGGAACATGTACTGTTAAACAAACTTGCTGCTTACACCCACTTTCGTAAAGGTAGCCTGGTATTTTTGTGATTTAAAAATTTAGAAGACAAGCTGAGGTCATGTGAAAAGAAAGATACTGGGGTTTTTCTGTACTGCACCAGCGCATTTGCAGTCCTCAGAATTTCAGTAGTGAAGGGTTCTCTTAAAATATACATGCACACAGAGACACATTTCTTTATGGGTGTATGTCCAGTACCATCCAGTTGGTTATCTGAAAACACAGTGTATGTTCTGCACTGGAGATAAAGGTAAATCAGAGACTGTTTAAAAATATATGTTGTTTCAAGATGACAACAGTAGAATTTCCTGCAGTATCTATCTGATAATATTTGAATCTCATATGAAGATTTTTTTAATAAAGGAGAGATCATTTGAATAATAGCAATTGTATTATAATTTACTTGGGGAAAAATAATTAAAATTATAACCTTTGCTCTGCTTTCAGAGATAGATACTTAGCAACTTCATTCAAAGTAAGAGTTGTTAGGAGTTTCAAATAGTGCTTGTTTCCTTTATAGAGTTCATCAAATCCTTATAATGTGTATTCTAATTTAAAAGCAGTCTTGCTTTTCCAGTCTTTTGTGAGGGGGTTTATTCGCAGTCCTGCTCTGACATCACAAGGTGCTGCCTCATGAAAACTTGGGGTGTTTGCAAGTGGAGCAGCGTGGGCTCATCTCATGCGGGGTGGTGGGCACCCCGGGGAGGGCACACACACACCCTGAGGCTGGAGTGCTGCACACAGGGTGGAGGGAGGGCTTTTGGAGCGTTTTGCCTCCCCCACCCTAGCATGCAAAGACTGGGTGGGTTTCCAGGATAGCCTGGACACTCCTGATCCCCATTCCACAACTGCTATGCAGCCCAAACAGCTGGATCTAGAGCAAAATGGCTGAACAGCAGTTACAGCTTCAGGGGCACAACTGTCTTGATACAGGTTGTCTGCTAGAGGCAGAGATAATGATAGCTTTCAAGGCTAATATCTTTGCAAGGAGGGGAGCTGATACCGGAGGGAAGGGAACAAAAAGTCAGTAGCAATCTTTAAAAATGTAAATGTTTGCCAGGATTCAAATTTCATCCTTCAATTGATTTCATACAGTGCACTGTCTCTGCTCGTCTCCTCCAGTGCTTTAGTAGTCAGTAAGTGAACTTGAACATGTTAGTATCAATAACCCTTTTTTACCAAAACCCATCAATTTCTAAAGCAATATAAATACAGGTATAATTGTGTTGTCATATTGTCAGAAGACATTTGAAATACTTTTCAGAGACACATGTACATGTAAAGTGGTAAGTATGCCATAACTAATGGTATTATTAGTTTGATTTACTGCCAACAAGTAAGCTTTACAAAAATCAATTCCCAAGCTCTTAGAATATCTCCCTAAAACTGATAAATTTCTACACTATCATTAATAAGAGAAAAGGGGGAGTTACAAGTTTATCTTTTCTGTGTTACTGGTTGAAAGGTATCTTACAGAGGTGGCTGTGATATATAGAAGTGTGTGTATGAGAGAGAGATAGGTTATAGAAGTCACAAGCTATAAGAAGTTAAAAAAAATTCTGAATGACCTTTAGACAATTCAGATGACATATCTAACAAAGATTGTCACTAGAATAAATGGGGTTATATTAATACATTGTGCCATTAACACATGTCCTTATCATGATGGAACTTACACAATGGTAGTGCCTCTCAGATTCCACTCAATACATACGGCATGTTTGTCTGATGCACAGAAAGACAATTATATCTATTTCATTTCATCTCTGAATTGACACTTGTCCTGGGTTCAGCAGGAGCAGTCATTTTTCTCCTTCTTAGTAGCTGGTGCAGTGCTGTGATTTTGACTTTCAGCCTGGAAACAGCACTGATAGCACAGATGTTTTTAGTTGCTGCTCAGTAATGTTTACTTTGACCAAGGACTTTCTGAGCCTCATGCTCTGCCAGGGAGGAGGGGAAGCCAGGAGGAAGCAGAGACAGGACACCTGACCCAAACTAGCCAAAGAGGTGTTCCATACCACAGCACGTCATACCCAGTATATAAAAAGGAGGTAGTCACCCAGAAGGGTTAGATCACTGCCCAGGTCAGGCTGGGTATCAGTCCGCAGGTGATGAGTGGTTGTATTCCCTTCCCTTGTTATTTCCCTTATTATTATTGGTGGTAGCAGCAGTGATATGTGTTATACCTTAGTTACTGGACTGTTCTTATCTCAACCCGTGGGAGTTGCATTCTTTTGATTCTCCTCCCTATCCCTCCAGGAGCAGTGGGAGGAAGGAGGGGAGGGAATGAGAAGCTGCATGGTTCTGGGTTGCCGGCTGGGCTTAAACCACAACAACACTTCAATTTTAAATCACCCACCAAACACCTTTAGCTTAAATCTGAGCTTCTCCCTCATTCTGTTTCTTATTTGTTATGTTTCCATATAAGTATACTGAAAAGATGTTACAGGCAATCTGCTGTAGTGTATGTATGGTGCATTTGACCTCTGAACAAGAAAGGAGTTTCATCCTCCAGTGCTTTTAATTCTTATCCTTGCAAAGACTGAATTTGTTGCTTGCATTAAAATAGTATGCCTCGTTAATGCTAAGAAGCGGTGACCCACATAGCACAATGGATTCGTCAATCCCACGATTTCTGAGCTTTCCGTTCATATATGTCTTAGCAGCAAATCAACTTAGAAATCATTTAATCAGTCTATCAATGCATCCTTCTTGTCAGTCATCTGAATCCTGAAAATTCCAATGCTTCGTTGGGCAGCACCAGGCAAACTGGATTTGGACCTCATGCTACATACTCAGACTTTGGAAACTGCAGCTCTCAGATTCACAGCTCACACACAGAGAAATACAAAGATGAAAAGTAGGACCTAGAAATTACCTTTAGTTTTGAGGATATGCATGTTCTGATCTGGTTCTGAACTTCAGAGTACAAACCTGTCCCTGTTTGTTAGCATTTCTGAAATGCTATACACGCAGTTACAGAAAGCAGTGCCCTTTTGTTCCCCTATACAGAAACAAGCTTTTTTTTTTCTTTTTGCTGTTCCCATGGGCTGAAACTAGAGCCTGAGTAGTTTATAACCATCACTGTTATGCAAATGTCAATCATATCCTTACTGTGTTTATTTTCAGTATTTACATGTTTATTTAAGTACTTGCCATTTCTTTTAAGCCTTATATAGAAGATCAGGCCAACTGAGGTCTAAAGGAACAGAACACTTTATTAGTGATATGCTTAATACAATTTTTTTCCTCTTGTAGATGCAAGATTTACGGAATACAGAAGGAGCCCAGTATAGTTCCCATCCTCAGATGGCAACCATGAGGCCAAGGGTTCAACCTGCAGATATTAGGCAGCCAGGAATGATGCAGCATGGGCAGCTGACTACTATTAACCAGTCCCAGCTCAGTGCGCAGCTTGGTTTGAATATGGGTGGAAACAATGTTCCTCACAACTCGCCCTCTCCACCTGGAAGCAAATCTGCAACTCCCTCACCATCCAGTTCAGTCCATGAAGATGAAGGAGAAGATAGCTCTAAGGTAGGCTTAGATGCTAGGAATACTATGTAAATTATGCATATTTTTAGGACCTGCTAAATTAATTGTATGGTCACAGTTATCAAGGTGATACTTTATACATTGTTGGTGGTTGACTGAAGTGAATAACGGGTTATTAATGCAGTACTTATAATTTCCAGTCAATTCTTCAGGCAGCTTAAGTAAATGACATCATTCCTCTTCATGAAAGCAAATTGGAATCCTATAAAACACCTAAAGGATAGCCATTCCTTTGGGACTTTAATATAAAGGTTGAGTTTTCTCACTTGCATAGAATGGATGTTTGTTCCCAGTTAAAGATCAAGTTACTGCTATAAAAAGTATGAATAGTCTGTACAATATGCTAGTCTTTGCTGCTTGGTCACAGCATGAGTAAACAGAACATCATAGCAACCAGAAAGAAAGCTCCTCTACGAGCTTTAAAAATCTTACCCTAGAAATCTTGAAGACCCATTGTGCATTTATACTTTGGGAGGTGCCAACACTCCATCACAACATATTTGAGCTTCATTTTAGTGGCAGTACAGGCATGAAGTGATAATAGTCATTTAAATAATGATTTTTTTTAAAGGATAAATGTAAATTTATGTAGCAGATTTTGTATGCAAAAACCTCCCAAACCTCCCCAAATCCTGAAAACCTTCAAAAAATACACAAGTATATTATCTTAATTTTGCAAATACAAAAGCTGAGACACAAAAAAACTGGGACTTAGCACAAAGTCATTCCATAAACCAGGAATAGAGCACGTCAAAACTGAGAACCTCTTCAGCTCTATTTCATGGTCACTACAAAATAGGAGTCCTGTTAGAGCAGTTGTGTAGCATAGCATGTGTCATGGTTTGTACATGGTCATGTCTTGTGGGGAAAAGTTGCAGACTTGTGAGGAATGTGAAGAAAACTCATTGTGAGTCACTGAGGAGGTATAATGCAGTCAAGAAATGCAAGTCTGATTTGTTTTCAAATTATATTGTTTTTCGTGCCTCAAGCTATAAAATAATCATGTAATTGGAGACATATGTTCTACCACAGTTTGAATAAATTCTGATTCAAAAGTTTTATTTTAGGTCTTTCCCTGATTTCAGAAACTTTAGGTTTTAAAAATTACTGAATAATTCATACATTTTAAATGAGCACTTCCTTACTGAGGGAGACTTTAGAATACAGCTATGTAAAAATAATTCCAGGCAGCCTTTACTTTTTTCAGAATAATTCATTTTCTACTCCTATTGCTTTGCTAGTATTTTTACATATGTTGGTAGGAATGTGCAAGTTGTTCTAAACTTCTGGAGAAAACATCCATTCAAGTAATTAATATGTCCTTTCTGCTTCTATCAAATATTTCAGTTACTTAACCCATATTTTTCATGTAATTTTTCACTGCAAAACATTGTGCTAGCAGAACTGTAGGGTTATGGTTTCATGAACAGTACTCATCAGAAGCTAATGTTTTCAATAAAGGAATACGAAGCACTGCAGACCAAGTAAAACTTGGTCCTTTTTTCTGTGAAAGCCAGTTTATGTAGTGTTCAACTTTTTAACAAGCCATTTTGGAAAAGTCTTTAAAATTCTCTAATGCTCAGTGTAAGCAGAAAAAGATGAGAGAAGGCACAATACACAACACAAAATTAAATTCAGTATACTTAACTTGACAACTTAAATTCAATAATTATAATTTCTCTGCTAACAGAAAAGTTTTAAAGTATGTTAAAATTGGTTAATGATTGCAGGGGGCTTAAATTTGTCTCCAACTAGTAGAGCTTAAACTGCAAGCTTGATGAGCACCAGATTTTGCCATACCTGTCTTCAGTGGGATTTTTAGGTCTTTGTGAAAACATCTGAAGTTGGCCACTGCTGGAGATGGGCAGTGGGCTGTCATGGCTGATCCACTCAATGGTTCTGCTGTTCCCTGTATAAAAGTTTCCTGTATAAAAGACAAGAGGGTTTGAATAATCGGCGTAAGAAGTTAGTATATTGCTGTAGTTTACAAATTTAACCCTTCTGCTGCATATCTTTCTGTCAATGTTGCTCTTTCTGGAAGCTGCCAATGAATATGAATGGATACGGATAGTTAGAATAAACCAGCTTTCTGTGGAGAAACTATCTCCCCAGCCACAGCAGTATTACGTTTTCTCATAGTTGCTTTGGAGGGGCCTGTGAGAATTCTTCTCTCTCCAGGAATCATCCCAGTTGAAAGAAGGCACTGGATGGGGACGGGAAAGAGAAAGTGTCTGTTCTGTCTTTTGTGAGAATCTCCTTCAGGAGATGTTGTAGTCATGTCGTAGCTGCTGGAGCTTGCTGCATTTGAGCAACTTCATGAAACCCGTAAGAGGAAATGTGGGACTGGTGTTTTAAAATGCCAGATGCCAGGCTGCCCAGGGATGTGCTGTAGTCCTGATTCCTGGAGGTATTTAAAAAGTAGCTTAGATGTGTCACTTAGGGACATGGTTTGGCACATTAGGTTTACATTTGGATTTACTGATCTTAAAGGTGTTTTTCCAACTAAATGATTCTATGTTCCTGCCATGAAGACTGTGCAAAAAACAACTCCCTCTGAATTCACCAAATTGTTAATAGCAACAGTGACAGTCTTCCTATTTAACCAGCAGGAGAAGATGTTTGCCTATGTACCAACATTGATCAAAAAGACAAAGTACATTTTCAAACGGAAAGTCACCTCAGTGTCACATAACCAGCCAAATGCCCAGCCTTACGTGTGAAAGAGAAGACAGTGGTCTTTTGATTTGATAGAGACATCCCTAACAACTATACCTATTTCTGTTGGGAGAAAAGAATACAGAAATCTCAGTGTTTTGGTCATGTTTGCCGGGATTTATAGAAAGAGAATGACAAAGTATAAAAAAATATGTTGTATACACTTGGACTAGAAATATAATTGTATCCCTAGTGAATCACTGATTTCCGTGCATGGAGGAAATGACCATTTCAGCTTAACATATGTATTCCAAATACCAGTAATAAGGAAACTTTACAAACTGATATAATTGTTCACGTACTGCATTTCTTGGATGTTCATTCTATGGTAAATATTCAAATTGTGGTAAGCCTTATCCAACATACACAGAACTAATAGCAGCAACTGCTGAATATTTTTTGGCAATATTTATTCTCATAAAGGCTCTTTTATATAGGCCTTTTTGACTTTAAACATCATATATTCCCTTGAACAAAAAAGGGAAAGGAGCTGCATTGCAGAGGGCGCAGTTGCCCTACCCACTGTTGCTTTAAGGCAAGACAGCTGAAGATGCTTGACCAGTAAGATCAGTGACAACAGCAGCATAATTATAAGACTATGTATGTAGAGTCAGAAGGCTACTAGGTCCATGGAAATCATAGATATTTAAAAATTCATGGTAGTCAGGTGAAGTTCCTGATGACAGGAAAAAGGGAAACATAACCCCCATTTTTAAGAAGGGCAAAATGGAAAACCCAGGAACTACAGACCAGTCAGTCTCACCTCCGTGCCCGTCGGTCTCACCTCTATGCCTGGCAAAATCTTAGAGCAGATTCTCCTGGAAAGCATGCTAAAGCACATGAAAAACAGCAAGGTGGTTGGTGACAGCCAGCATGGCTTCACTAAGGGGAAAGCCTGCCTGATCAATTTGGTAGCTTTCTATGATGGGGCTACAGAACTGATGGATAGGCGCAAAGCAGTTGATGTCGTCTACCTGGACTTGTGCAAAGAATTTGACAATGTCTCACATGACATCCTTGTCTCTAAATTGGAAAGACATAAATTTGATGGATGAACCACTTGGTGGATTAAGAATTGGCTGGATGGTTGCATGCAGAGAGTTTTGGACAGAGAGTTGTGGTCTGCTCAGTGCCCAGATGGAGACCAGTAATGAGTGGTGTCCCTCAGGGATGGGTGTTGGGACCGGTCTTGTTCAACATCTTTGTGGGTGACATGGACAGTGGGATTGAGTGTGCCCTCAGCAAGTTTGCCGATGACATCAAGCTCTGTGGCTCGGTTGATACGCTGGAGGGAAGGAATGCCATCCAGAGGGACCTTGAAACGCTTGTGAGGTGGGCTGATGCCAACCTGATGAAGTTTATCCAAGTGAAAGGTCCTACACCTAGGTCAGAGCAATCCCAGGCAGAGCTACAGGCTGGGCAGAGAAGAGGTTCAGAGCAGCCCTGTGGAGAAGGACTTGGGGGTGCTGGTCGATGAGAAAATGAACATGAGCCAGCTTCAGTGTACACTTGCAGCCCAGAAAGCCAACCATATCCTGGGATGCATCAAAAAGAGCATGACCAGCAGGTCAAAGGAGATGATGCTGCCCCTCTGCTCTGCTCTCATGTGACCTCACTTGGAGCGCTGTATGCGGTTCTGATGTCCTCAGCATTAAAAGGACATGGAGCTGTTGGAGCAAGTCCTGAAGAGGGCCACAAGGTTGATAAGAGGGCTGGAGCACTTCTAGCTGTGAAAATTTGGTCTGTTCATCCTGGAGAAGAGAAGGGTGCATGGAGACCTCATAACAGCCTTCCAGTATCTGAAGGGTCCTGCAAGAAGGCTTTAGAGGGACTCTTTGTCAGGGACTGTAGAGATAGGACAAGGGGGAATGGGTTTAAAGAGGGGAAGTTCAGGTTAGATATAAGGAGGAAGTTCTTTACCGTGAGGGTGGCAAAGCACTGGAACAGGTTGCCCAGAGAAGTTGTGAATGCTCCATCCCTGGCAGTGTTCAAGACCAGGCTGGACAGGGCCTTAGGCTACAGGGTGTCGTGTGAAGCATCCCTGCCCATGGCAAGGGTGTTGGAACTAGATGATCTTAAGGTCCTTTCCAATCCTAATGATTCTATGAGTCTGTGATTCTATGATTAAATGTAAAATGTAGTCTCAGACCAAGGATATTGTGTCTGCAAGTGAACATCTCCAAGTCTCCTTAATTCTCCTAAATCTAATACGTGGGACTATGGTTAGAAGAAGAAAAAAAGGAGAACTTAAAAATCAATAGTTCTAAGTAAGTATAAAGACATTCTAAACCAAGTGGCCACTTACTACTTGCTTTATTCTGACCACCTCAGTATTGGAATATTACGTTTATATAATTCTTGCCATAGTTCATACTGTTGGATTGTTAAACATGCTTCCAGTTATTGCCAAGCATAATTGTAAGCTGCTGAAAGCATTACTGGTTTGCAAATATGTATTTCTTCATAGATGGAGAACAGGGTTTTCTTCCATGCTCGTTTGAATATCACTTATGAGAGAATTTCAAATAATGCATTTTTAGAGGGAAGATACTGAAAGGGCTGCAAGCAGCAAAAATTAACTAACAGAAACACAATTACTGAAGAACTGCTACAGTATATTCTTTTTGTGTGGTAGAGGTTTTACAATATTTACTTTATATGATAAGAGTTATAAGTAGAATTCTATGTTGTCTGTTCAGCCTATTATGCAGATGGTGCTTGATTAAAATCTATTTTAAACTACAGCGATTACTGCAAGATAGTGTGCATAAAACAGCTCTCCTAGCTCCATTAAAAGCTTTGGTACTATTGCAGTTTATTTTAAATATGCTTATAGACATTTTCCGGCTTCTCAAGGGACATTTAGATATCAACGATGTGCCTTACTTGATAGTTTTAAATCCTACACTAGGTATTTTTGTGATCTATTATGTGTGCAACATGGCTAATGTACACTTTTTTAAAGTGAAAGATTATTGCTTTCTTGTGATAAATAAGTTAAATACATCACCATAATTAAGCAATAAGCCATGACAGTAGGTGTATTACCATGAGCTAACTACACCTCCAGGGATTTTGAGGCAGAAGTCTATGCCTAGCAGAATATATATGTTTTTTTATTTTACTTCCCATCTGTCTCTGCTTTGGTGGTTAGAAATGGAGTCTATGAAGCTGATAGACTGATGGGAGCATAAGGTAGGCCATCATCTCAGCCATTTGTAAGGTTATTAGTACTGGAATTCTGGTATTCTTTTTATTTTGTTATTTTCATATAAGACAAACAGAATTTCCCTTGTGAGTACTCTTTTAACAGTGGGGTTTTGAAGTCTCTTGATCATTCAGGTTGGAGAATAAGATTTTAGAGCTGTTTTCAGAACAGCTTACCAGAAGATGTCTTAAGCAAGTTTCTGCAGCATATCACATAGCTTAAGGGTAGTTTAAGTAATGTAATATTTTAATACACAGAAAACTTTTAAATCTCATTAGTCCAAAAATACTCTGAAAAGAGAGAGAGAACTTTGAGAACTTTAGGAAATAATGGAGGTAAAATTTTAACTCTAGCCCAAATTATTGTCAAGCCTTCTTGCTCATGGAGTTTGCATACAATTGTATGAAGACTTTGGACTGATATTGCCAAATTAGCTAATTAATTAACTAATAAGGGAGCCTCAGTTAATTACTATTTCTATGGTAATTTTTTGTAACCCATAGAATGAAATAATAGCAAGAGACTTAAAGTTGGATAACTTAGTAACAGGCAGCACACTGCTTTTATTTTTCCATATTTTCCAAATGGTGCCAGTAGGCTCCCTGTCCATTAACCTTGTATTAAATATGCATCTATTGTAACATAATGCTCGGGAAACAAGCAACTGCATTTTCAAATCAATGGTCATCACTTTGTTGCTGTGCTTAGTAAGCTACGGTGATCCAGACGGTTCACCTGGCCCTGTTGGATAACACACAGGAATGTATATAGAAAAATAAAGTTTTATGCTCAAAATGAGAATTTCTAGCCATTTTCATCATGCAGTTGCAGTGATTTGAACACCTGTTCTTCTGTGTCACTTTGCATTATTAAGAAATAATAATAGAAGGATGTGATAAAAGCTGTGCCTTAGCCTAGTGTCTAACCTTTTATGCTCTTGATCTTCTCGTACTTCAAAATGCTTACGATGGGAAGGACTCTAGCCATGCCAAAGAGGGGAAAAAAACCTTTGAACCCTCCGGTACAATCACACATCATTGCTACAGATATAATGAATTAAGTGATCATACCAAGAGGAGGCACTTTGCCGTGGAGTACGAATCTGTTGAAGAATCAGGACGGTGTCCCTTTATATGCTTCTAAGTCACAGAGGTGCTTTGGTGATTAGGGTCTCTGAGCTATTCAATGGCAATGTGTAGTTGTGTTTAACAGTTGCAAAAATGCTCATGTGCAGGGTTTTTTTCAGGTGGTACACAAATAATGCACATACTCTTTTCTTCATATACCATTCCTCTTTCACTCCTTTGTTTTTACATGAGCAGAGGAAAAAACTAGTGCAACTAAATCTAGGTGGATCAGAATTGGTCCTCCAAAGGGGTCTAAACTGTCTGTACTGGTAAAGCTTTGTTTCTTCAGATTTTAATTAGAAGGCGTGTAGGGGGATGTCAGTAACTTCAAATGTTTTATTCACAATCAAGATTCTCTTCTAATTCCCTGGAAGTTGTACTAGTTACAATAGAAATTAATTTGAACACTAACCTGGGATAGTTCTGGGAAACAGTAAGGATAAAAAAAAAAAGGTAGAAATGGCAGTGTTCTTCCTGTATGTAGGTGGTTCAAGTGGTTGAACCTGGTGGTCAGGCTATAATGAAACTAATTTAATTTCACTCATTAGAGGCATGTTATAGCCATTAGCAATAAAACTTAGAAAAGGTGAAAAGATGACCAGATGAACCATAAATGGGATTATAGCAGTTATATGAAAGCTAAATATAAAGCACTTTGAGGGGAAAAAATACATAATCTGAAATACCTGCAAGGCATTTTATACATGTGACAAAAGTAGACTGTGTCAACACTTGGTTTGCCAAAGATGGAAACTAAGATTTCATTTTTGCATGCAAAATGGAAAATCTTTTTTCACAGAAGATCTAACGATAGATCGATAGATGGGTTTAATTAAATTGGCTTTTTAAATAGCTCTTTTCTAATTTTATGTTCCAGGTCAATGGTGGAGAGAAAAGACCTGCCTCAGATATGGGAAAGAAACCCAAAACTCCCAAGAAGAAGAAGAAGAAGGACCCAAATGAGCCACAGAAGCCTGTGTCTGCCTATGCATTATTCTTTCGAGACACTCAAGCAGCCATCAAGGGCCAAAACCCCAATGCTACTTTTGGTGAAGTCTCTAAAATTGTAGCTTCAATGTGGGACGGCTTGGGAGAAGAACAAAAACAGGTACAAAATGTGCTGTAGCTCAGAGGCTTTGTTCAAGGAAAGGGTTATCAGAGTCATCTAAGCACTGTAGGTAGCTTCTTTTGTTTGCCAGGATCAGACTTGAATACATGCCCTTGCAGGAAAATGATTTAAAGAGCCTGAGATAAGGAGAGTATAATTTCATTTCTTCTGTATGAAATCACTAAAGAGGGTTTCGGGGTTGTTTGGTTTGTTTGGTTTTTTTTTAGTTTCGGTGTGTGACACAAGCTTTAGGATTATATTTAGAATTGTTTTAAAATTTTAAAATTGGTGGGCCTAAGATTTTGTGACGGTATTGCCTTGTCTGTGACTAGTGTGGTGTAAGAGAACCTTGCTGCCAGAATTTGTATCTCTGCAGGGACCTGACAACTGGTAGCTCCCAGTTGTAGATGCTTCACTGCCCCACAATGCCAGAAGGGGAGCTCTTCGCACATCTTCTCCTGACCCATGTAGCTTTTATGAAAGGAATTAGAGATGTGTTGACCCAAAGAGACCTAGGGCAGACCCTGGTAAATCAACAGTGTTCTGGGGTATCATCCAGCATACATGTGGGCTACGGAAATCACATCCCATAGTTACTTCCACCTTTTATGGAAAGGCCTTGGTTCTGCAGTGAGGTCATCAGAGCTGGATCTCAACCTTTGCAGAAATCCTTCCGAGCCAGTCAGATGCTACATGAAAATGGACTAATGTAAAACTCACGTGATAACAGTTGGCAAATTCCATTCATCCTCTCTTTAACATACCATTGCTTTTCTGTTGTTACTGGTTGCATTTTTACTAACTGGCAGCAAAATGGATTGGGTAGATAAAGAAATGGAAACTTTGAGAAAGAAACAGATATGGAGGGGAAGAATATGTTGAGTGAGAGTTCTGTTGTCTTCAGGATACCTGGGTGGGGTTGATGTCAGCACAGAGAGAGGAAAACTGTACTGGGACAAAACTGCATCTCTTTCATTCACACTGAGCTTATTATTATTACAGAATTATAGTTAATAAGGACAATCATTCAAAGGAAAATTTGGGTTGTTTTTTTTTTTTTGGTAGGTAAAATCATTTGGACTTGAAAAACAAAAATGGTTACTTTGCCAATAACTAGATGTTGGAGGTTCATCTGGATCCCTGTTAAAGATAGCAGTGTAATGAGAATCAAGATTTGGCACTTGCTGGGAAAAAAAAAAAGCTTATTGTAGCTAGTATCCACCATTGAATAAGGTCAGTGTTTGGAAGGTTTAGCTGGAGGAAAGGTTACTTTCTGAATGCAGGGACTAGAGAAGTTACTTCACCTGGCACATTAAGGTTATTTTCTATTGTCTCTTCTCCCTTTATAATATGTCTAGCAAATGCCAAGATTACATCCTTGATCTTACAGCCTGTTTAGACCTTCCCAGTCCTTCCCAGACCTATGACAGCAGTCCTGTCATAGCCAAACATTATTTTTGGGACCATGATGATGTCACAAAAAGTCTCCGAAAAAAATGCAGACTATGCTTTTGGTTAAGTTCACAAGCAAGAGGTTTGGATGCCATTCATCCTTGTCCCATGTACCTGCCAGCCAGCAGGAGGGACAGTGCTGAGTCACACCAGAATCTGCTCAGCAGACTGCCCAAATGCGCAAGAAACCTTCTGCCCCTCCTGTGTTTGGCCAGGACCTCTGACCAAAGCCAAGAGAGAAACTGTAGACTGTGGTTATCTGGCTTGATCCTATCCCTTTTTTTTCCTATAGGCAAAGAAAGATTCTTGCCTAGAATCACTGAATCACTCCCCATGTTGAAATCTGGACATCCAAACATACACCTCAGGAGTGCTTCAAGTAGTTGGATCTGCATCTTAGACACCTTGCTTGCCTGTGAGATTTTCCTGAAATGGTGAAAGGCAGAGACCTGGACTGCTCAAGAGCTTGTCTCTATACTTAATCTTATAGCTGTCTAGTGATGACATCAAGCAAAACTTATTTAGCAGATCTTGTGCTTGGTTTTCTCCATCATTTCCCTTAATGACCCTTAATTTGTGGCTGTTGCAGTGGTGCAGTTTTTCCTTCCATAATATTTAGTCCACTTGGAACACTAAAAACTTGATTTCATGAATAACAGTTGAAGATGGAGATAAACCTAAATGACTATAAAACACACATTTCTTTTGAGCTTGTCATGTTAGTAGTGCCAGCAGAATATTGAAGTCATTCCACAGAATTCTGCTTAAGAAAAGTTCATAAATCCCTTAATTTCCAGCTTTAACTTGGATTTCCTATTCATGGTTGAAGGCAATAATTGAATAAGTCCTACACTAGAACAGCAGAACAAAATTTATTTTCCATATCTCTGTTGTTCTTAATTTAAGGAAAATGATTTTATGGAATCCTCATGACATATGCTTGAAAAAATGGTTGCAACTAGATTCTAAAGCCAATTATTCCAGGAATTTGGGTTAGCATATCTTTGTTGCTCTTTGACTAATTTTGCCTATTCATTATCATCTATTCATTATCATTGTTAAAACTCCAGGCCCAGCCCCTTTCTAATCTAGCACTGTACAAAAAAATAAGATGTAGTCCCTATTAAAAAAAAAGAAAATGGCAATCCTATTTTCTAGAATAAATTTGAACTGATTCTTTATTCCATTTGAGATCTAATAGTACAAAGTAAAAACTACAAGACATCTTAACTGACTAGATAGTCTGTATTTTAAAGGCCTAATTTTTTAGATCCAGAGCATTAGTAACTGTGACGAAACCCTGTGTCTCTGGAAAGAAAACTGACTCTAAAAATACAAATGATTACTGCAGCATTTGGAATTGTGCATTGGAGAAGCTTCAGAAATTCAAAAATAGTTAAGTAAAGAAACAATAACATCATTAGAGGAATACTTTATTGATTAATTATACTTGCCGAGAAGGATTCAATTATCATAAAGCTTCTGGCTTTTATGTTTTGGGAGCAAATACTTATTCTGGAATCTAAAGAGAATTATGTTTCCGAATTATGTTTCCTGAATTGGAACTCCTTTTGCTATTTAAATAGTAAATACAAATGAATCAGAAAGTAGAACGAAATGCTGCTATTGAGAAAGAAGACTAGCTTCATATTTTCATTCCAAAATGAATTCTTGGTTTCTACAACCTGAGCCATTTTTTTCTGAAATGCATAGAATTCTTCTTGTTTATTCCTGAAGATTGACCACAGAATATATATAAAGGTATTGAAACTCAGTACAGTAGTAACCTAAGGGCAGCATACGTATGGCCAAGCCTTTGTAACAAAGTTTTGATAACCTGACATATTAGACTGTAGCTTGAAAGGGTTTCTGCAAGAACCACATATGTTTTTCAAACTGTGAAGAAACTGAGAAAATGTTATTTGAGAAAATAGGGTTTGAATGACAGTAAAAGAAATTTTATTATGAACTAGATAATGGTGAACTTGCTGAAGTTATGGGATAGTTATACTTAAAATAAATGAGACTGGTTCTCTTAGCGTGAGAATATTGCAATTAGATTAAAGCAGATACAAGTACTTCCACTCTCATTTTACCAAATGAAGACATTTGCATTTTTGGGACGTATGTGTAACTGTTCCCATTTATTTCTGAGTGTACAAGGGCCATTTGCAAAAAATGTTGGGGTGCGCCTGTGTTTGTTTGTCCAAGCCTATCTACACAGAGGCGTCTAGAGATTAAAGGGACTTTAGCTGTCATGGTTTCTTCCCAAATTCTGAATTGGGTACAATAATTATACATGGTAAAACTGTTCAGATTATGAAACCTGTGAATGGAAAGCAGCTATAGCAGTAGTATGTTGAATTAGATTATCCTCAGACCTGTAGCTGTATCCTGTAGCTGGAGCACGGGAATATTTTTGATGGCTTTTCTAGTTCCTCTCTCACAATCACAAACACTGCTTTCTCCTTCGTCAGTACTATATTTCTGTGCATCCCAGTTTTATAGCTTATTTATATACATCTTTGCCCTTTGCACACATTTTTACTGGAAAGGGGAGAAAAATAGCCCCCAGGAAAGAGGGTTCAGCATGCTAAATGGTCAAGTCTGTGGTTTTCAGACAGAACACTGGTTCAAATTGGGTGAAAAGGCTACTTAGATCATTTTCTGTCCCTCGATGAAAAAGGAAAGTAATTTTAAATCAGTACCAGATGTGTGTGTACTAAATGAACCTTAAGTTTCTAATTGGAGTCCTAGTAATGCTGTAATAGATGTGGCAAATTACAAACAAAATGTTCTTGTTTACATTAGCGTAACTTTAAAACTTCAGCCAAAGACCTTAATAAATGTGCTATTATTCTAAAAAAGGAATTGAATGTCTATTCAACATTCAACAAAATTAATCTCTAGTGTAACTTTAGTGATTTAACTGGAATTCTAGCAGGAATGAATCTGGCCTCCTATGAACAGCTTAGTGTGCATACATGTATATGAGTGTGTATGTGTTTCTGTGTGTTTACTTAAATGTACTGGCCTTACAGCTGGAAGAAGGATGGATTCACCTATGGGAATCAAAACTTGACAGTCAGAAGAAGCAGGTGAAATGACTGAGTGCTGTAACATATGCCTTCTTTCAGGCTGCATAATTCATACACAGTAATATTAGCTGCAACAGTTCAGCTCAATAACAATACCTCATTATTTTATCCCTCAGTATTTATTCCTATGTTTGACGCCTCATGAAATTACTGTTAATGTGTTTATATAAGGGCAGATCTGACACAAGTGGGAAGAATTTAATTTCCCACTCATTCTTTCCTGCTGATGTGTCTTCTTCCCCTGGTAGAAGTGGCAAGTGTAAATAGTTAATTTGCTTCAATTATGAGCCTGTCCTGCTAAATTAGAAGCAGCAGGAATATGAAGAGCTGGAATGATACTTATGAGGCAGCTGACAAATCCTCAGAGCTCACAAAATCAAATCATTTACTCCTCATTGGTGCTCAAAGACCCGCTAGATAAAAGCTGAAGTTTATTCTTTAACATCTGATGGAACTTCGATTGTATGTTACCGATACTTAAGTAAATTGAAGCCTACGTGCATTAGCGTCAAAATTTGTGATGCTGTTACCATTTTTGCTATAACCCAGAAGCTCTCATGGGTATCTATTTTGGTCACTAAAAATAACCCAGACTGATTTGGATATGAAAGATAACAAAGTGTGTTTTGTAATTTTCTCTTTCAATGACAGGAAAGTTTCAGAAGGGAGCAGCACATTATCCACTGCTGGGATGGATCAGGTAGATCAGGAGGGGGTTTACAAGTAATGTTGGCCAACACTTCCTGTCTCCAAAGCTTCTCTCATGACCTGAGACATCAAAAGTCAGATAGAAATGGAACCCAGACCAGTGTTTTATGAGGCCTTGGCCCTGCCTGGCCAGTAGGGACACCTAACCTTGCTCCTCTCTTCTTGGGTGCTATGCTGTGTTGCTGTCCTGTCATTTGCCATGACAAATGAACTCTTCCCAAGGATGGAAGAGCCATCGCGTTCCTATTGTGTGGCCATGCATGTCTTGTGCCTGGTGTCAGGGCATCAGACAGATCAGGGCACTGGATTGTGGCTGCTGAAATCACAGAATCACAGAATGTTTGAGGTTGGAAGGGACCAATGGGGGTCATCTAGTCACCTTCTCGGGCAGGGTGACTTAGAGCTCAGGACTGGGTCCAGATGGCTCTTGAATATCTCCAAGGAAGGAGACTCCACAACTTCTCTGGGCAACCTATTCCAGTGCTCAGTCATCCTCATAGTAAAGAATTTCTTCTTCCTGTTCAGGTAGAGCTTCGTGTGTTTTATCTGTTGCCTCTGGACTGATCACCTGGCACCACCCAGAAGAGTCTAGACCCATCCCCTTGACACCCTCCCTTCAGATACTTAATTGATCAGAGCCCTGCCCTGCGTCTTGTCTTTAGGCTGAACAGGCCCAGCTCCATCAGCTTCACCAGGGTTGAGTAGAGAGGGAGGATCACCTCCCTCAACCTGCTGATAGTGCTCTTCCTAATGCAGCCCAGTACACCATTGGCCTTCACCACAAGGGCACATTGCTGGCTCATGAACAGCTTGGTTTCCACCAGGACCTCCCGGTCCCTCTCTGCAGTGCTACTTTTCAACAGGTCAGGCCCCAGCCCGTACCGGTGCCTGGGGTTATTCTTCCCCAGGTTCAGGATAGCTCCAGAGGGGACACAGACCATCAGGTCAAGTTTGTCAGTAGCATTTTTAAAACGGAAATTTACAGTTTTTTCACTCTTATGCATGCTCATATACTCACACAGATGTTTGTCTATCTCTTTATTGTCCCTCCTTCAAAAAGGACATTTTTTTAATTACTATCTCCATGTTAATCAAGCAATCTCTAAGGAGTAACTTTAACACATTTGTAAGAGCGTAAGAGGTACCTTCAGTTTAGTAGGTAAACAACCACACAAGGTTTAAATTGGCTTTGTTTTATTTTTTTAAATGAGAATAGGAAGCTAAGGCACATCTGTGTGTGCACACTGCTGAAGTGAACTGCAAACAAAATGGATTTGGGAATAGACACAACAGACAGCAACCTTACACCTCCCCTCCCAGCTCTGCACTGGCAGAGTCTCTTTTACCACTGTTGCACCCTAGGCTTGTTTGGGAGATCCAGTGCTTTTCTGGACAAATTGCCATATTGAAATTCCATCTCTACCCTTTGAAGCTCCAGATGAGTCTGTCAGGAGTTTAAAACAACTAATGCTCATGCTGGTGTCTTCCTCTGCCAGCAGATGAGCTTTTCCCTTTTCTCTTGTGAGACCCCACTTGGAGTACTGTGTGCAGTTCTGATGTCCTCAACATAAGGACATGGAAGTGTTGGAGCAAGTCCAGAGGAGGGCAACAAAGGGACAGAGGGGTTGCAACCAGATGATCTTAAGGTCCTTTCCAACCCTAACCATTCTATGATTCTGTGATTCTATGTGTCCTGAATAGTCTCAGACCAAGGATATTGCCTTTGCTCCACAGGTCCACACCTTGAACCCCTCAACTTCCACTGACTTGAGAAGGGGGCAATGTCAGACCACCTGATTGCGATGTATTTTTGCTGCAGGACTTTTGGAATCTGGCACCTCCCTCTCCCACCCAGAACTGAGCTGGGCAGGACCACAGTCGGGTGGAAACCTTCCCGTCTGCCACAAAAATATAAAGTAATGTAGGTCACTACAGGAGCTGCTTCATCTTACTCTGTATAGGGTAATACGGGCTATATTCAACTGGCCTCCTGACCAGCCCACCTGGGTCTTCCTGCAGGCTCCCAGGAGCACTGAAATCATGAAGAACATCAGACACCCCCTGCCCAGGGTGAATTTCTGATATCTGTTTGCTACATGCAGCAGACACAGCATCTAGGTAAATACTGCACATGCCTGCCTAGTTGAATGTTGACTTTATCTGCACTTCACCTTGTACTTGGAAGGAGCTGGGCGAAAAGAACCCTGGATTCCAAGTACTGCCATAGCAACATGCATAAATGATAGTCTTAATTTTCTACTCATTCTTCTTTCCCACTCTTTGTCCATACATTTGAGCTCAATGGGAAACCTGTCTTTAAATCATTTGCATATAAAACTGGATTTAGGCCAGACTGTTATGCTCTGTTCAGGCTCACATCCTTATTTTTTTAAAAATAGGAATACCAGCAAGTGCAGTCACCACATAAATCTTATTTTTAATGTCGTTTGTTTTGTACCCAACTTTCATCCAACGTGCTTCTGATAAAATGTACAGTCTTGCTTCTGTAAGCTGCAAGGATCGAGCCTGTAAGGTCAAATTTAGGCCTGGCGCAAACGGCTGCAATTTCCAGTGATCTCTGTTGAGTCTCACTGTTTGTGCTAGAGCTGAATTTGGCCTGTGATCTTTCCGCTGCATGGCAGAAAGACTGAAATCTTTCCCCTAAGCCTATAATATGTCATCAGTGTCTTTCTCATGCTCTACAGTCAAAGAGACTGCTGAGCCATATAGCAAGCCCTGGGCCTCTTTCCGTTACTGTGTGTACCTAGATTAAAAATCAAATGGTAACATATTTCAGTATCCATTAAGCAATTCTGAGGAGTTTTTTTTCTGACTGCTGTGGGAATATCTTTGTCCATATTTCAGTGAATGTGTGCAGCTCTAGGTGCCTTTGCTGCAAAATCAGAAGATTAAAACTAGAGATATGTCTCCCACTTGGAAAAAAATACAAGTTTTCTCTATATGTAGGGCCAGGAATGACAATCTGGATGTGGAATTTAATTCTGGGTTGCAGCGTACTGTATTTTATCAGATGCCATTCCTGTAACTGTAGCCTGTGAAAATGACACTCCCAAGGGTAATAACACTGTGGAAACCAAAAGGCAAAAAATCGGTCATGTTGCTTTTTGATTTGCTGTTTTTGCATATACTGTTTTGGGGGTTGGTTATGGAACACTTCCATCAAAACAAATGTGGGCACCTTTACATCATTTGCAAAAGACAAATATAACTTGCTTGCAAGTGTCAGCTCTAAGGAGACAGTCACAAGATAAACTGAAAACTTACCCTTCTTTTTCATCCTTGCACCAGTTATTTAGGCAAAGCCAGGGAAGTGGCATGGTTCTTTGTAATGTGCTTTGTCAGCTAGGAGACACAAAGCTTTGTCAGACTTCAATGAGGCACGAATTCTGAAAGTCTCTTTTTCTCCTAAGAGCAGTTTAGCTCACTGTCTCCAAAACACTAGTATCAGAGGGAACTGGTACCTTCTTCCATTAGCTTGATATTCAAAACTGAGGATGTTTGCAGTGCCTGTTTAGGCCTTGTGATGACGACTGGCAGAAAGGCGCAAGCCACATGGGACGGGGTAGGAGTTCTGCTGCATAGTGTGCTGTGATGTGTTGGCAATCCTTCCCAAGCAAGTTGAGAGGAAGTTTACTGGGAAAAGATTACTAACCAGAACAAAAACTTGGCTTAAGGCATTACAGATATACTTAAGTAATAGACATATCAATGATGAGCTTCATATTATTGAACATGCAGAAGAGCACAGGAGACACAAAGCCTGCCTGAAAGAATTTATGATCCAGGAAGACAAGAACTAAGCAGCAGTTAAACTACATAAAGCAAAACATGACCAGAAGTAGGCACCGTAAAACAGAAGTGCAGATATTCTACTGTGGTTTTAATTTGGTAAATCTAATATTTGTGAGTGCTTATGTCTAACCGTATAACCCATAACCTATCTCCAAATGAAACTTCGGGCAGTCAGTTTAAGGATGTGTATCACTATTAATAAAAATATTTCAGCCTTTGATGTAGGCTGCTACAGCACTGGTAGCCCACATATGTGGTCAGCCCAGGGAATCTGAGCAAAGGGTGCCAGTTCCAGGCTGTGGGAATTAATTTTCCCTGGTGGCCTAATTCAAATGATATCTTACATATAGCCACAAAGGAGGGTTTCATACTTCTTTTGGAAAGTGTCTTCTATGTTGCTGCATGCTTTCCTGAACAGTGTAAAGGAACTTGTAGCTACCTTACTGGGCACACTTCGGAAATGTAATTAAATCTGGACTTGTGTATTATGCTGTGTAAATTTGCGTTTGTGGAGCACAGTGGGAAAATAATGCCAGCAGCTTCCATTTGTAGACAAATGAATGTAATCTTCTTGTTTCGGGGTTTCTAAAGCATGCTGACAAGAACAAGAATAAATTAAACTGACCCACCCTGCATATATAGAAATTATAGTTTTTTTCTGCCAACATTCAATTTCCACAACAGGAACAATATAGAAAATAAAATATTGTGTAAGGAAACAAATCTGCTGCTGAATCAGAATAGGCCTTTACTGCCTGAATGACAATAAGCTGACATTCAATTACCATGTTAGTTGAATTAAAGCAAGATAGAAATGACTTAATTTCATAAGTATATGCTCCTGTCAAGTTACTTATTTAATAATTGTTGCTTGGTTGATGGAGGATGGGAAAATGACCTTATAAGAGGTTTCTGAGGATTAAAAATAAAATTAAATATTCCCACAATACACTATAGATAGGCAACAGAGCAGAAGCAAGCTTCTTGATACAGGAAAAATGTTAAATTATTATTGGAAATGATACGTTTCATAATTTGGCACTGTCTTAAGCATGAAACTCATGAGAGCTTCTGCTATTTTGTAGAGCACACTTGAATGACAATACAAACCTTTTTCCTCCCCAAAAGCACTGCAAGGATGCAACTCTGTTAGTACTTCCTACAGCACAAAACTATTTAAGCCTAAGGGCTAAGAATTCTCTCAGCTGCAGAAAAAAAAGAGGTAGGGAGGGGCAGTTGACTTGTTCATACCTGTTTGAGGTGCTGCTACAAATACTGAGGATGCTTCTCACTTGCCCTGCTTTCCTAAGCCCCCAGTACAAGTCCAGTCCAGCAAAGAGCAGTGAACTGGTACCCACAGCCAGGGTCACGCTTGTTTGCCTTCATAGAAAAATACAGCCAGACCTTGTTGTTACTCGTGAAAATTAACAACTCCCCAGACAGGCAGAACTTAACTTACCCTAAGTTTTATGATAATGCAGGACCAATCAGAATGTGCAAAACTAGGACAAGGATCATCAAACCACTTGTATGTTAACCTAAGCAATGGGCATCTTCAAAAGGACAACAGCATATAAGAGCTCAAGCTGTTCTTAGAGGACATGCCAGTGCCCTTACAAGGACAAAGTGGGGTGAGATGACCACCCTCCAGACAAGCCAGCCTGAAGGCACCATTCTGGACAATTACAGAATCATAGAATCATAGAACAGTTAGGGTTGGAAAGGACCTTAAGATCATCTAGTTCCAACACCCTGCAATGGGCAGGGACACCTCACACTAGACCATGTCACCCAAGGGTCTGTCCAATCTGGCCTTGAATACCGCCAGCAATGGATCCTTCACAACTTCCTTGGGCAACCCATTCCAGTGCCTCACCACCCTTACAGCAAAGAATTTCTTCCTTATATCCAATCTAAACTTCCCCTGTTTAAGTGTGAACTCTTACCCCTTGTCCTCTCACTACAGTCCCTCATGAAGAGTCCCTCCCCAGCATCCCTATAGGCCCCCTTCAGATACTGGAAGGCTGCTATGAGGTCTCCATGCAGCCTTCTCTTCTCCAGGCTGAACAGCCCCAACTTTCTCAGCCTGTCTTCATATGGGAGGTGCTCCAGTCCTCTGATCATCCTCGTGGCCCTCCTCTGGACTTGTTCCAACAGCTTCATGTCTTTCTTACGTTGAGGACACAAGAACTGCACACAATACTCACAGTGAGGTCTCAGGAGAGCAGAGTAGAGGGGCAGGATCACCTCCTTCGACCTGCTGGTCATGCTTCTTTTGATGCAGCCCAGGATACGGTTGGCTTTCTGGGCTGCAAGCTCACACTGCTAGCTCATGTTCATTTTTTCTCATTGGTCAACGCCCCCAAGTCCTTCTCTGCAGGGCTGCTCTGAATCTCTTCTCTGCCCAATCTGTAGCTCTGCCTGGGATTGCTCTGACCTAGGTGTAGGACCTTTCACTTGGATAAACTTCATCAGGTTGGCATCAGCCCACCTCACAAGCGTTTCAAGGTCCCTCTGGATGGCATTCCTTCCCTCCAACCTATCAACAGAACCACACAGCTTGGTGTCATCGGCAAACTTGCTGAGGGCACACTCAATCCCACTGTCCATGTCACCCACAAAGATGTTGAACAAGACCGGTCCCAACACCCATCCCTGAGGGACACCGCTCATTACTGGTCTCCATTTGGATATTGAGCCATTGAGCAGAACACTTTGCGTGCGGCCATCAAGCCAGATCTTTATCCACCAAGTGGTTCACCTATCAAATTGATGTCTCTCCAACTTAGAGACAAGGATGGTGTGTGGGACAGTGTCAAACGCATTGCACAAGTCCAGGTACATGGCATCAACTGCTCTACCCTTGTCCATCAGTTCCAGTAGCCCCTTTATAGAAGGCCACCAAATTGGTCAGGCAGGATTTCCCCTTACTGAAGCCATTCTGGCTGTCACCAACCACCTTGCTGTTTTTCATGTGCTTTAGCATGCCTCCCAGGAGAATCCGCTCCAAGATTTTGCCAGGCACAGAGGTGAGGCTGACTGGTCTGTACTTCCCCGGCTCATCCATTTTCCCCTTTCTCGTGGTTTAAGCCATAAATTTCACCTCTCCCTCCCTTCCCCCCCCCCCCCCCCCCATGGGGGAGAAATGGGGAGAAGAGCCAAAAGAATGTAACTCCCACGGGTTGAGATAAGAACAGTCCAGTAACTAAGATACAATACAAATCACTACTGCTACCTACCAATAATAATAATAATGACAAGGCAAATACAAGGGAAAAGGATACAACCGCTCACCGCCCAACTGAGCCGAGAGAGATAGAGAGAGAGCGAGCCACTTCCAGGTTCCTGCCCCCAGTATTTTACATCCTGGGCATGACGCGCTGTGGCATGGAATAGCTCTTTGGTCAGCTTGGGTCAGGCGCCCTGTCTCTGCCTCCTCCCGGTTCCCCCTCCTCCCCGGCATAGCATGAGACTCGGAAAAGCTGAACCCATGACAATCCACCCCTTATTCCATACCATTCACGTCATGCTCAGATCCCACACTTTCAATATACCATCACATATATATATATATACATCCACACACACACACACAGATGGAGAGATATAATCCCTTAGTGCATGGACCAATCCCTATAAAGCTGCTGAGTCCATCCAGTCCTTGATGTCAGGCTCCATCTTTTGTAGCAGCCTTTCAGAGCAGGGGAGGCTGTGTGCAGTGTTGGATTGTTGCCTGCTGATGCTGATTGTTCCTTTACTGCAGAACTCGTCTGGTTTCATCAAAGTTCGTTCTTTGTTGGGATGATGGTCTGAGGGTCAGTCGCGGATGACTTGAAGACATCTAGTTGATGGGCTATAAAAATATTACATAGCAGGCAACAGCATGCAATTGAGTTCATTGGCTGTTTTCTCCTAAAATCAAATCTCCTTGAGGTACACAGCGGACTTCCCCATCTTCCCGCATTACCCACCAAGTATATCCAGGTCCCTGAGCAAAAGCAATCCCACGAGTGGGTTTGCCTTTACCTGAAGCAGGAATAACCCAGACTGTCTTCCCCAGCAAATTCTTTATGTGCACCACAGGAACGTTGTCCCACTCCACAGTATGTAGAAGTTCTGACTGGGCTGGACCAGCTCCGTTGGCAGATCCTCTGGTGTTGACCAACCAGGTGGCCTTTGGTAAATGTGTATCCCAATGTTTGAAAGTCCCACCACCCATTGCTCTCAGTGTAGTTTTTAATAGCCCATTGTACCGTTCGATTTTCCCAGAGGCTGGCGCATGGTAGGGGGTGTGATATACCCATTCAATGCCATGCTCTTTGGCCCAAGTATCTACCAGGCTGTTCCAGAAATGAGTCCCATTGTCTGACCCAATTCTCTCTGCTGTGCTGTGTCGCCTCAAAATCACGAGTCCATCTGTATGTTGCATCTCTGCCCTGATGGCCTGAAGTGTCGTGGGCCCACCGGGCCAAAAATAATTCACCTTTATGTTGCCAATCTAAGTCCATCTGAGCCACTTCAATTTTAGCAGCTTGATCCACTTGTTGGTTGTTCTGGTGTTCCTCAGTAGCCCGATTCTTGGGTATGTGAGCATTTACGTGGCGTACTTTGACCACCAGGTTTTGCACTCGGGCAGCGATGTCTTGCCATAGTGCAGCAGCCCAGATGGGTTTACCTCTGCGTTGCCAGTTGCTCTGCTTCCATTGCTGCAACCACCCCCACAGGGCATTCGCCACCATCCAGGAGTCAGTATAGAGATAAAGTACTGGCCATTTTTCTCATTCAGCAATGTCCAAGGCCAGCTGGATGGCTTTCACTTCTGCAAACTGACTCGATTCACCCTCCCCTTCAGCAGTTTCTGCAACTTGTCGTTGAGGACTCCATACTGCTGCCTTCCATCTACGGTGCTTTCCCACAATGCGACAAGACCCATCAGTAATAAGGCATATTGCTTTTCACTTTCTGACAGTTCATTATATGGTGGGGCCTCTTCAGCACGCATCACTCCTTCCTCCTCTGGTGACCTTCCAGAATCTTTGCCCTCTGGCCAGTCCATGATGACTTCTAGAATTCCCGGACAACTGGGATTTCCTATTTGAGCTCGTTGTGTAATTAATGCAGCCCACTTACTCCATGTAGCATCAGTTGCATGATGTGTAGAGGAGACCCTGCCTTTGAACATCCAGTCCAGCATGGGCAACCGGGGTGCCAGGAGGAGCTGTGCTTCAGTGCCAATCACTTCCGAAGCAGCTCAAACCCCTCCATAGGCTGCCAATATCTCTTTTTCAGTTGGGGTATAGCTGGCCTCAGATCCTTTGTATCCCCGACTCCAAAAGCCGAGGGGTCGACCTCGAGTCTCCCCTGGAGCTTTCTTCCAGAGGCTCCAGGTAGGACCGTTCTCCCCAGCTGCAGTTACAGTACATTTTTAACATCTGGCCCAGTCCGGGCTGGTCCGAGGGCTACTGCACGAACTATCTCACGTTTAATTTGCTCAAAGGCTTCTTGTTGCTCAGGGCCCCCTTTAAAATCATTTTTCTTCCGGGTCACATAATAGAGAGGGCTTACAATCAAACTGCAATTCGGGATGTGCATCCTCCAGCACCCCACAGCACCCAAGAAAGCTTGTGTTTTTTCCTTATTAGTTGGTGGTGACATTGCTGTTATCTTGTTGATCACATCTGTGGGGATCTGGCAGCATCCATCTTGCCATTTTATTCCCAAAAATTGAGTCTCCTGTGCAGGTCCCTTGACCTTACTCCGTTTTATGGCAAAACCGGCTGTCAGCAGGATTTGGATTATTTTCCTCCCTTTCTCAATGATTCTTCTGCTGTATCACCCCACACAATGATGTCATCAATGTATTGCAGGTGTTCTGGAGCTTGCCCCTGTTCCAGTGCAGCCTGGATCAGTCCATGGCAGATAGTAGGGCTGTGTTTCCACCCCTGGGGCAGTCGGTTCCAAGTGTACTGGACACCCCTCCAAGTAAAAGCGAACTGTGGCCTGCACTCTGCTGCCAGAGGAATTGAGAAAAAGGCATTGGCAATGTCAATCGTGGCATACCACTTGGCTGCCTTTGACTCCAGTTCATACTGAAGCTCTAGCATGTCCGGTACGGCAGCACTCAAGGATGGGGTAACTTCGTTCAGGCCACGATAGTCTACTGTTAGTCTCCACTCTCCATTAGGCTTTCGCACTGGCCATATGGGCTATTAAAGGGTGAGTGGGTCCTACTGATCACTCGTTGACTCTCTTCTCCAATCTACGGAATCAGCTTATGGATTGGGAATCAGGGAGTCTCGGTTGGTGCGATATTGCTGCCGGTGCACTGTTGCAGTCGCGATTGGCACTTGTTGTTCTTCGACCTTCAGCAACCCCACAGCAGAAGGATCCTCTGAGAGACCAGGCAAGGTGGACAGCTGCTCGATTTCCTCTGTCTCCAAAGCAGCAATACCAAAAGCCCATCGGTACCCTTTTGGGTCTTTGAAGTACCCTCTCCTGAGGTAATCTATGCCAAGGATACATGGAGGCCTCTGGACCAGTCACAATGGGGTGTTTCTGCCATTCCCTCCCAGTCAGGACTGATTTCAGCCTCCAGTACAGTCAACTCTTGGGATCCTCCTGTCACTCCAGAAATAGAAATAGGTTCCACCCCTTGACAGCTTGATGGCATCAGAGTACACTGTGCACCGGTATCTACTAGAGCCTTATACTTCTGTGGGACTGATGTGTCAGGCCATCTGATCCATACAGTACAATAAATCCGATTGTCCCCTCCCTCCACCTGACTGGAGGTGGGGCCCGTCTAGTAGTCATCACATCGGTCACTCACGTCTTGTAGAGATGGATTATTCTCCTTTATCATAGGAGCTGAAGTAAAATCGGCTCTTCCACTCCATCTGGAAACCTGCTCACCAGAGACTGAAGCCGCAGTCCTTCATGGGGTGATCAGGCTTGACCTTTGCTCTCCTTTTCAGTTCCTGCACCCGCTCCTCCAAAACTGAAGTAGGCTTTCCATCCCACTTCATCATATCTTCTCCATGATCCCGCAGGTAAAACCATAGGGTGGCCCATGGTGTATAACTTCTATATCTCCTCTCTCAAACAGTAGGACGCCTTCTGTTAATAGCTGAGACATGTGTTGGTACACGTGAGGAGCTGGATAGATCGTCTCTCAATTGTTGGAGGTCCTGGGACAGTTTTTCCACAGCTGAGATGATGGAAGGGGTGAGATTATCTTCAAACTCTCGGAGTTTATAAATCATTTCATCCACTGTTGGTGGTCTTATGTCACTCCAGGTTATTGTTGCCAATGAATGGGCATATGATTGGGGTGCATTTCATGTGTAAATTTCCGCCACATGGGTCATGTACATTCGACTTCATCTGGATCTATGGGTATATCCCCAGCATTCGGCTTGCTAATATAGATCATCTCTACAATGGCTGATTCTCTCAGAGACTGGATGCCTTTCTCTAGAGTAGTCCACTTGGCCAAATGACTCATAACATCATCCTTGTATGGAAACCTATCTTTCACAGCTGCCAAGAGCCGTTTCCAAAGGCTGAGGGACTTTTTCTCTCTTGCAATTGCTTTGTCAATTCCCCCTTCCCTGGCAAGTGATCCCAGCTGTTTGGCTTCGCTACCTTCTAGTTCATGACCGTCGGCCCCATTATCCCAGCATCGGAGCAGCCAGGTGATGATGTGCTCCCCTGGCTGACAGGTAAAGTCTTTTTGCATATTCTGTAGCTCAGTTGAGGTCCGAGATCGGGAAGTCACCTCTTCCTTTTCTTCTTCTTCTTCATCATGTGGTATCAGATGCTGTCCCAGGTGGTGACGTTTCTTTGTCTTGTTTCATCTTTCCTGCCTCTTCTTTGTTTTTCCTCTTGCATACAGGGGCAACCAATATTGGTATGAGTTGGTCCTCTGGTTTAGCTGCGGTGATTATCACTGTGGTTTGGGTAGCCGCCGTATTTGTCACTGGGGTTTGAGTCGTGGCTATAACTGTCGCTCGTGGTGATGTAGCTGCTGTACTTGGAGCTGGATTAGCTGCGCTGTCTGTTACAGTTGGAGTTTGAGTAGCTGCTGTGCTTGTCCCTGGGGATGGTGTAATTGCTGTGCTTGGAGCTGGAGTAGCTACGCTGCCCATTACTCCGCCCTTAGATCCAGAGACGTTTTTTTCCTTTTGAGATGCTGGACAGTGTTAAACAAGGCTCTGTAAGCATAAGCCAAGCCCCAGCACGTTGCCATGGTTTGTCCATCTCTGGTGTGACCAGAATGATCACACACCTCCTTTAAATATTTTACTAATTTTTCTGGATTTTGCATTTGTTCGTTGGTGAAGTTCCAAAGCACTGGAGAGGCCCACTGGCCTAGATACTTGCCCATACTATCCCACACACCCTGCCACTCATGGCTGTCCAGCCTTGGGGAAAATCTCTCTGCCATCCTGGATTGTAGTCTAACCCCAGACGTGGCCCACACCCCACTCTGCTTAACTCTCTGGACCAGACAAAATAGTTGTGAGTAAAACATACTCGGTATGTGCACCAACATGATAATTCCCATCACCACCAGCAGGCAGGTCTCAAGGGTATCTAAAGGCCATTCAAAACCTTCAAAATTCTCAAATGGTGCTGTAAACGGTCTGGGGGGGGCGCTGGGAGCACAAAAGAATGTCTCCTTCACAGGTTGACCACCCGAGGAGATGAAAAGAGACGTGTAATTGCTAAGAACTTCCATTATATACCTCCCAAAGTATAGAGCTGGTGACCACACTGGAAACACAAACCGGGTCAGTTTCATGATCACTGAGTCTATTGTATTAACAATCCGTGCAATACAGTATAATGTAACAAGAATCTTAACCCAAAACCCAGATCCGAAAAACGTTAAGATAAGAAATACCGGCTGTAAGTTAAGTATCATACACTGAACCTGTGAGAACCAGAGCAACAACTTTGAGAGCCAATAAATCAGCATTGTGACGAGTGACTATTAATCCTTGCTGTTTATGTCAACCCTTAGTGCCCCACGTTGGGCGCCAAAAAGAACTGTCGTGGTTTAAGCCGTAAATTTCACCTCTCCTCCTCCCCCCCCCCCCCTCCGACGGGGGAGAAATGGGGAGAAGAACCGAAAGAATGTAAGCTCCCACGGGTTGAGATAAGAACAGTCCAGTAACTATACATATATAATACAAATCACGACTGCTACTACCAATAATAATGACAAGGCAAATACAAGGGAAAAGGATACAACCGCTCACCACCCGACTGAGCCGAAAGAGAGGGAGAGTGCCACTTCCGGGTTCCTGCCCTCAGTATTTTACATCCTGGGCATGACATGCTGTGGCATGGAATAGCTCTTTGGTCAGTTTGTGTCAGGCTGCCCTGTCTCTGCCTCCTCCGAGTTCCCCCTCTGCCCCGGCATAGCATAAGACTCGGAAAAGCTGAACCCATGACACCCTTCTTGAAAATGGGGGTTATATTTCCCTTTTTCCAGTCATCAGGAACTGCACCT
This sequence comes from Myiopsitta monachus, assembly GCA_017639245.1. Lineage (NCBI taxonomy): Eukaryota > Metazoa > Chordata > Aves > Psittaciformes > Psittacidae > Myiopsitta > Myiopsitta monachus. The sequence goes on along the minus strand of CM029918.1, from coordinate 66,574,334 downwards.
GACTGCCATGATTTTTCAAATATGATGGACAGTGGCTTAGCAACTTCATTTGCCAGCTCCTTCAGGATCCGCAAATGGATTTCATCAGGTCCCATAGACTTGTGTAGCGTTCAGGTTCTTAAGATGGTCTCAAACCAGATCCTCTCCTGCAGTGGGCCCAGAGTCTTCATTCTCATAGTCCCTGCATCTGCCTTCCAAGACTTGGGTGGTGTGGTCAGAGCAGTTTGCCAGTGAAGACTGAGGCAAAGAAGTCATTAAGAACCTCAGCCTTCTCCAAATCCAGGGTAGCCAGTTCTCCTGATAGAAGGGGGCCTACATTATCCCTATTCTGTCTTTTATTCACTACGTACCTGTAGAATCCCTTCCTGTTATCCTTAACATCCCTAGCCAAGTTTAATTCTAAGTGGGCCTTAGCTTTCCTAACCTGGTCCCTCGCCTCCCGAACAACATCCCTGTATTCTTCCCAGACCGCCTCTCCTTGCTTCCACCTTTTAGAATCCTCTTTTTATCCTTTGAATTTTCCTCAGCAGCTCCTTATCCATCCAAGGAGGCCTCCTGGCCTTCCTGCTGTACTTCCTTCTAGTTGGGATGCAGCCCTCCTGAGTCTGTAGCTGGTGATCCTTGAATATCAACCAACAGTCTTGGACCCCCCTGCCCCCTAGGGCTATATCCCATGGAACCTTTCTGAGCAGGTTCCTGAAGAGGCCAAAGTCTGCTTGCTAAATGTTGAGGACACCAGAGCTGTACACAGTACTCAAATCAGGCTGGGAGTATCAAAAACCTTTCCCCATCCAGTTAAGTACTGTTTTTACTATAATGCTTTCCATTACATGGTAATGTTTATATTACCATTGAAGGACATGGTGTTCATGTTCATGTGATTATTATTGGCTCACAAGATTCAAGGAAAGAGGGCAAGACAGTGTATACACAGAACACAGTAGATGTATAGGTAGGGAATAATTAAATAATGGCTGTATGATAATGTTCCTCTGAAGCAGTGATTGTTTAGATGGAGATTTGCAGAATTGTTGCTTCATATTGTTGAGTTAACCTTGTGCAACATGACTATATGAGGAAAAGTCAGGTCCCACAGGGCACTTTCAATATGCTGTGACTGTAAGAGCACAGCAGGAGTATTTATTTTTTATATTTGTGTAATGTAAAATCCAGCGCAGAGGCAGTAGACACATGATCTTTTGAAGATCATTGTTCTGTGTAAAATTCTTTGTTCAGCTATGTTTTTAAACTGGCTATCAGAATGATGCAGAGGCATAGCAATATGCAAGGCAGTATAACTTAGTCTTTGTTCTACAGGTCAAGCTAAATTCATTTTAGCAGTTAGGAAGAGATTGTTGCCTAATTTTTTATTCATTTTCAAAACAAACAGTACATTTCCCTAATAATCACAAGCGATTACAACTTAAAAAGCAAATTGCTACCATTTTTTTGCAAAACAACAGGAGGTCAGTCAACACTATATATTTATCTTAATCTGGAGAAATTACAAGGGTGCACAGATACAGTTGCACAGCTAAAATCAATCTTTTTTCTTCTCTGTCTTTATATTTACAATTTTAAAAGCCTAGTACTTCTCTGTTTCCATTATGATCCTTTGCTTCCCTGTGAAGCAAATCTTTAATCCTTTTAGTCAGCCATGTCTGCAGTTTGTTCTGCCTCCAAAAGCAAATCCTCAGTGAAACAAAAAAATGTTTCATAAGCACATTCTTTACAAAAATGGTGTTGTACTAGATCCTTCCAGCCTGACAGTACCACTTCCACTTTGTAGCCTGCAACTGTATTGTCCTCTCTGTGTGTGCTGCGAGGTCTTCTCCGTTTCAAGACTGCTGATTTTGCTGGACCACTGGAAGGTCGAAAAAGATCACTTTAAAGTTCCATAAAGTTTATCCTTCTGAGGAGTAGATGTTTGTGTGTGTTTTTCAGCTGTGGAAATCAGGAGAATACCCCAAAATTGTGATAAATAGTGTTCTCTATCTTTTACCTTTGAATCAATAGCTCTGTTAACTAGGTAATGTCAAATGGAAGGAAGAAGGAGGATAGCCCTTACTGTCTTTATGGAGGCTTTCCACAGGTGCCCAGGTTGTGCACTTAGCTGGAGAAGGGGACAGCAGAGACTCAAAGCTGCTGTTCCATTTTGTGTAATACCATGAGCCTCAAATGTCCATGAAAACATGAATTATCTTCTGGCATGTGACTTAAAACTTGTGAAATATAACAGCAATAAAAAAGTAAATTTTCTTTCCATTTATTTGTCTCCCTCACTTTTAAACCTTCCATTTAGATGTTTTTTAAGCTTTTCTCTGCAACAAGTAAAGCTGGGAGTCTATCCTGCTTAGTTACCTGACACCAAGATGTTTGTGTGACTCCTAAATCTACCCTTTCAGAAAAAAAAATATGAAGTAGTGAGAAACTCGTGCTAATATTTGCAAAGAGGAATGCTGACTTGTTCCCGAATCTGTCACTGACATGGCTAACAGCAAGTCATTAGCTAGGCTTCGTGTGCCAGGAGCTGGTTCTCCTCATGAGAACTTTCAACCTGAAATCTACTTATGCTCTTCTAACATCATGTTACTGTAGTGCTATGAGGTCATGCCTAACCCTCCAGATAATCTTTGATGTTGAAATTTGTGTAAAATTGAAGTGATTCTCCAAGCATTTTAATCTATTATGAGATTGTGCACATGCTGCATTTAAAATAATTTGGTGAGTTGAGAGAAATGTGCAGAAATAGATCCATGCTCCTAAGAAGTTAATTAGACCAATGTGGGATCAAACTAGAATAATGACTTGTATTTATTATCCTAAGCAAGCTCCATGAAGCTTCTTTGACTGCCCCCAACAGTTCATCTGTGGAAGGGAGAAAGCTTCTTGGCTTATCTATGTTGTGCCTTGATCTCCACCTTCATTTAGCTCAAATGTCTTTCTGCACATTCTCATCTTCCCCAGAGGATTTTAACTCATCTCCCTAGTGGAAACCAGTAGAAGGGCCTACGCCTGCTTTCTGCCATCTCTAAAGGTCACATTTGAAAGTATGCTTGGTGCTTCACTTTGAACAATAAAGCTTGAGATGTTATGAAGGGTATTGTTTTTTCAGTGCTGCTGGGTAGTTAAAGGGTGTTTCACAGTTGGAACAATATTTTCTTTAAAATTTTTGATGTTTATTATTTCACTCTCCAAGCAATATGAGGAGGAAAGGCTGTTTACTTAGAAAGACTTTATGAAGATGCATGAGACACACTGGTAATATATAAAAACAAAACCAGATTAATTTACCAATGTGACACTCTTTGTTTTTAGGTATACAAAAAGAAAACTGAAGCTGCCAAGAAAGAATATCTGAAGCAGTTAGCTGCCTACAGAGCAAGCCTTGTATCCAAGGTAACACATAATGCATATACATACACACACATATATATAGTGACATATTGCAAACCATTTGCCGCATTTATATGGTGCTGAGCACCATAGTATTTAGTGCAAATAGTGTTGTTTGTTCTTACCTTAAACTTGGGTTTAGGGTGAAAATGTTCAATAACCACAGTGATCTCTTCATGAAAAGATATCCTTACCCTTCTTGTCAGAGAGACAGCACTTCATCAGACTGGGGGTATCATTGGAGTTCAACAGAGGAAGGAGATATTATGGTAAAAAGACCTCAAAATAAACATGCCATGCCACGTGGTCACTGCTCCACCTGTAAGGGAAAAAAACATACCATTCCTGGGTTTGGTTTTGTTGAGGTTCTTTTAAGTACTGCTTTTTACCTTGCAATCACAATACATAAAAAGTCAAGCTCAGCTCACATAGCAAATTTTCATCGGAAAATGTGAAATTCCATTTTACATCCAGCAAGCAATTTATGTGAGCACAGCATAAGTCACCATAAGGCTCTTATGCTCTTATACATACCAGAGGATCCCCAGTACACAGCTAGTAGCAATTTTATAAACGTTATATATAAACATTCTTAGTGCCCGTAATTTTGAAATAGACATTTGAAATTTGTTATAGACTTTAAAATATGCAGAAAATGTGAAATTGCTGCATTGTGTCAATGTGAAAAATCAACTGAGCAGCTTCAGAATCATACCAGTTAGAATCACACCAGTTAGAATCACTTGGTTTGGGTCTGTCAAAACAAATTAAAATATATTTTGTTCTTTCATAAATAATAGTAATTTTAGAGGTAAAGATGGCAGCGTGAAGGACTAGAATATATGACATGAGTAGAACTTCTTGTTTATTTAAAATGTTTTTGGGGCCTTGCACGATACTTTTCTGATGTTATATTAATTTCTGTATGTTATCAGGAAAGACTCTAGGATTAGCCATGAAAGGACCTTTCATGCATCTTTCTCCATTATCTTAGTATTCAGCCAGTGTTTTTTCCAGATTTAACAGCCTGAAATATGAGTGTTACCTCATTCATTTTGGGGGATTGTGTCTTACGCAATTTAATTTTTTAGCTACCATCATAAAGGCTAATGCATTTAAAGTGATTAACAAGGTACCTTTAATTTCTGTCTTGGGGCTGTTTGGTTCTAGAAATACTCATTGCCTTCAGAAAGGGTACCATGTGCACACAAATAGATTTTTTTGAAATAGCCTGCTTATTGGCAAAAGATAGGTGGAAAAAGCTCAAAATATTCCAATAGGTTTTGAAGAAATGTATAAAGCCAATTTTTCACTTGTGAAAATGACTTGGATGTCATTAATTGAGCACATCATGAACTGTTACATAACACTCTATATAGCTTAATTTTGAAATGGCATATATAAAAAACTGGGTTTTTTTTTTAAAGAGAAAAATTAAAAAGCACTGAAGCATATTCTTAACTTTTAGCAATTGTTTAAATTCTGCCCATAATGTGATATTTTCCTCTAGTGCACAAAGTATCAAAATGCAAGCGTGATGAAGTTGAGTACTAACTGCTTACTCTTCATGAACACACTCACAAATCCAACAGAGCGGTCATGTAATTAAAGCAAGTCCACTTTGGAATAAGGATGTAAAATACCTAGATGTAATATTATATCAGCATTTTCTAAGTTTTCATTATTAAATATATATGTGGCACCAGAAGAGTTGTAGTGTAGACAAAGAGTGTAATCATGAAGAAGTATATGTAATACATTATTAAGACTGTTTGGAGTCCATGTGGTCTTTTATGTCTATATGTTACATTATCATCCATAAAATCTGCTATTAGAGAATATTATTATGATTCCAAGACCTCATTCTCAAAAGCTAAGACATGCCAAAAGTAACATACCTTCTCCAAAAATGCTTTAATACAATATTAGAGGTCTGCTCACATGATATATTTAGTACTTCATATTGCACTCTGTGTGAGTCTCATTTCATATGCTTAAAATAGGGTTACCACTCAGTAAATAAGATAAACATATGATTGTCAAAATGTCAGTTATGCATTAATCCACATTTAATTTATCAGGTTATTTCCTGTGTTTTCACCTTTTTCATAGTGATTGAAATTAATGGGGCTGTTCTTAAGTTTGTTCATGTGTGTAGGAACTGATACGTGAAGTAAAAATCACATTACAAAGCATTATATCTTCTGCTATGCAGTTTGCCATACTGCTTATAGTACTGACTAAGCCCTTGCATTGTAAACAAGTGTCTTTATATTTGCCCTTAGTTGCAACTTTTAGTACTACTCAGGTCCAGAAATGCAGTCTCTGGTATCTGGTAATTTGTACAACATTACATAAAGTGCTGTGAATTGCAAATTTACTTTTTCATAAAACAAGCACTTTTTCTAGCTTAACCAGCCCTTTTTCTGGCTGACATTGGATTTTTTGCTGCATCTTTTAAATATATGTATTTAATATGAATATAGATGGGTAAATGTACTTTCATATATTATATATGTGCAACTATGTGTATTTATGTAACAATATATGCATATTATGTATTTAGCATGCATAATATAAACGTGCATATAACTGATACATATATATGTTAACTGTAGCAGTACAAGCTTAACTGTTTGACTAGTACAAAGAAGATTTCTTTCCTGTTTTGCTCTCTCTGGCTAAATGAATCTTTAATTTTCTCTCTGTAGTGACACAATTTCAAGTTTCGTGCAGACATATTTTAGCAGCTATAGCTGAAGCTAAAAACCTCTCAGCAAGGAGAATATTATTCAAATTCAGAAGATCCAAGCATATTTCAAAATTCTGATGCTCTATCTAAGTCAAAGCGGTGTCCTCACTTGACATTGCAGCAAAAGCATTGGACATTTTTCAGTTTTGGGGACAGTGCAGATCCTTTGGACATGTAAAATTGCTTTTTGAAAGTATATGTTTCCTAGCCCATCACCTTGCAATTATGTTTCATAAAAAAACTAGAGGTCATATCTAGTAAGACTGGCATTGCCTTAATGCCATTAGCACTGCAATTTGTTACCAGAGAGTTTCCAGGCACAGAGAATATCTATTAGACTTCCTATGTTGTGATGCAATTGAACAGCCTAAGGAATCTGAGTCTCTTAAGGCTGCAGTGAATATGCATGAAAAAGTTCATATATACACGTGTGTATTTGCCTAACGTATAAAAAGGCAAAAAAAAAAAATATAACATCTCTCCCAGATCATGCATTTCCCCTCTCCTAAGTAAATGTTGATGTGCAGGTGTGCTCTCTCCACACTCTGTTTTCTGTAGCCCATTGAATCCCAAATTCTTTTCTGCATAGTAGCCAAGCTTCAGATTCTGGGAAACAACTTATCCTGGCTCACTTCTCCTTGAAATAAGCAGCTTCTGGGGTTTAGGATATTTCTTTTGGAAACACAGTTCTGAATATCTCTTGACAGAGTAGATGACTGAACTCTTTTCTCCTGGTCAGTGCTTTAATCAGTTAGGTATTGCACATAAGGAGAGCAGCATCCCTTCCACTGCTGGCAGAAAGGCACCTGGTTTCTAGTTTTTGAGACAACAGATTCCTATATTATACCTAGCCCCAGTCCATGCAGATGTTTTGGAGTTTCATAAAACAGTTTAGGCTATTCTCAGTGAAAAGATCAGAGGAAGAATAAATAAATAATATGATTATGTTTGATGCATGATTTATTTATTCTTTTTGTACCTGTTTAAGTGCTACGAGGCATTTGGCAATATTTCCCTTAAAACAGTAGTGAATAACCCCAGAATGATGACGTGCATCTACAGCTTTTACTTTTTTCTGTTAAACATTAGAGTCCCTAGCTGGGAAAACTATAATGTATGGCTTTTACAGCATGTACTTCATGCTTGTGTGATAGCTTGGTATTTCATTCTTTCTGGAGTTATTATAATGTAGTCAGAAATTTTCAAGAAATCATAAATAAAATTATACATGTGCAAGTATGTGGTGTATCAGAGTATCTGGTAACTGAATGCATATATTTATAAAACAATTGTCTAATCTGATAAGAACACAAATCCAACTATATTCTTATCCAGCAAGGAAACCAACTACCTACTGCAGCTGCAAATGTAGAACAAACGATATTGAAGTTAATGCCATGAATTCAATTTGAGGCTAAATCTTGTGAAACTTTACGTTCAGCAGTGCAAAAACAGAGAGATGCTCTCACATATTTTCTGCCAAAACTGACAGAAATGTCTTGAGCTTGAGAGAAGCCAGATTTTAATTTGAAGAGGAACTGTGTTTGGTTTTAAAGTGAGTTAATACAACTAGATTTCCCTATTAGCCTAGTGCTTCCATTTGGGGAATTAAAACACTTGTATCAAATTAAAGTTGCATATCCTTTATCACATGTACCCAGGTTACATTCATTAAACATCCATTTTTACTTACATACCCTGAATGAATCTATGACAATCCCCTATAGATAATGACAAAATGTATATTTAGATTTGAAGATGTTCTTCTGAGCCACCTCAGCTAATTATAGATGACAACCCATGGCTTACTCCTTTGTTCTGAAACATCAAGAATGTGTCAAAAAGCTTTCTGAACTCTCTAGAGTCCCAGATGTTGTTATTGCAATAGGTGACTGAAATTAACAAAATACGAAACGTCATTTGGTGAGAGCCTCTTGTGACTTAGGTAGGAAGGCAGCTGTACTGCAAATGTGCATATGAGTTCTCTACCAGAGTGGATGGAGTTAAGTTGAAGGAGTCTCTAAAGGAGTTAAGGAGCTAAGCAGGAAAGAGAAAATGCTGCCAGGGAGAGCAGTCATTCTCTCATAAACAGCTTTACTGGAGTAATAATAAAATGGCTGAGCCCACATAGGCTAGAAGAGGGATTCTTCTCAAGGACAGGCTTGGGATTGGAAGTGACCTAAAATGTCAGAAACATTAAAAATGGACAGGATTGTATGAACACAGAAAAGCTGAGAGAAGTAATAAACAATTCAAGATGTTCTTTCCTCCAAAGAGACAGCAAAGACAGCAGATGCAAACTTAAGCTTAGGTAAGCTGTGCAGGAGCTGCATAAATATTCAGCCAATTTCCTTCTATCTACCTCTTAAATGTTACAGTACTAAAGATAACTCATTTCAAGCTGAGTCAGGCCTGCCTAAGTTTGATCACAGCCTGCATATGCTGGACCTTCCTGGTACCAACTGACATAATCGCTGCCATTGCGTGAATGTAACCTTCATTCTGACCATAAAAGTCTAAAACTTGCTGAATTTCTCATCATGACTTAATGGCAGATACCAGCCACTATATCTGCGCGTGACTCCATCATGAAAAGGGACAGAGTAACAACTATATAGGTTTCTGACACATATTCATGTAAAACTTGAATTGAGTTAAACTCTTTTTCTAGGCTTTGAAACACATAATACGCATTCTTGTCTATGAAGAAAGAATGCCAAACCTGTGTGTCTCATTTAAAGAGAAACTCCTGTTTCTCATTTGAAATAACACTGTGTTACACCATTTTGGCTATGTAAAAAAATCTTCTGAGGTTGGAATAGGTTAAGTTTACCCACAAATAAAGCTGTTTGCAGCGATAGAAAGTTTATCCTGGCCATGCTGGCCATAGGGACACATAGCCCAGTCAGCAACTCAGCCACGCAGCCACTCGCTCTCTCCACCCTTTTACCTCCTCCCCGCTCCTGGAGGGACGGGGAGGAGAATCGAAAGAATGTAACTCCCATGGGTTGAGATAAGAACAGTCCAGTAACTAAGGTATAACACAAATCACTGTTGATACCACCAATAATAATGATGATAAGGGAAATAATAAGGGAAGAGAATACAACCACTCACCACCCGCGGACTGATACCCAGTCCGACCCAAGCCAGTGATCTAACCCTTCTGGGTAACTGCCCCCAGTTTATGTAGTGGACATGATGTGGCTGTGGTATGGAATACCCCTTTGGTTAGTTTGGGTCAGGTGTCCTGTCTCTGCTTCCTCCTGGCTTCCCCTCCTCCTTGGCAGAGCATTAGGCTCAGAAAGTCCTTGGTCAGAGTAAACATTACTGAGCAGCAGCTAAAAACATCAGTGTTATCAGTGCTGTTCCCAGGCTGTAAGTCAAAACCACAGCACTGCACGAGCTACTAAGAAGGAGAAAAATGACTGCTACTGCTGAACCCAGGACATATGGTCTGTAAATGACTGAAATGATATTGCTCCAGCTGAAAGGCTTTGATCAGTAACTAATTTTGTGAAATCAACAGAATAAGGAAAAACACTTTATTCTCTGTAAGTAGGAACAACTATGGTTTCTTTGAGACAACACTGACTTTTTGATTTTGTATTTCAAATGGCAGTATTAGTTGTTCACTGCTTACTAGAATGAAATTATTGCAAATGTATTTATTTAATTCCCATATGGTATCATAAGCTATAGTAGATAATGCTGAATATAAAGCATAAGCATATATACAGTATGTAAATTGAAGATGTTCATATACATATCTCTGTGTATATCTGTATGGCCCTACTTGCTGGCAACATTTCTAACAATGACTGTATTAACATGTTAAAAAAGCAAAATGAAGTGAGTACAGGCACTTACGATTTCTAGGTATGCTTCTGAAGAAACACAGGTCAAAAGTAATTCTTATCACTTGGGAATGATTCTCAGACTCTGTTAGTCAGGTTCTACCTGGTTTTAATGGAAAATTAAATGGACATCCAGATATTAATCCTGAAGTAACAGCATTGGGCTCTGACCAAAATTCACTTAGCAGTAGACTTTCCATTCCAGTCAAGAATCTACGGATCTGGCCCTTGGAGTACTGCCTTGTTAAAACACGTCCTTGCTTTGCTTTCAGTCACATGGATGTTGTTTACCTTTCAACAAAATTGGGTTTGGAGAGGCAACAGTTGCCAGAAGTCAGCCAGAAGTTAGAATCAAAACTCGTGCTTAGGTCTCTACAGCTGTTTGGTTACCCAGGTATACAGGTGAGCATTTAAAGTGCAAATTTTCAAAGTAGAAGCAAAATTATATCCAAAGGGAAGCTGTGGAGATGCCAGAATAGCATCACTAGGCAGTTGCTGTTTTCTCTTACACCACTAAATTAAGCAGGACGTTCATCCCCAAAATTATTTCTCAGCTGTAAGAGTGAGTTAGATGTTTTGGGGTGAGGGAAACCCCAGTGTCACTTTCCTCTAAGGAACTGACACTCTTCCTGTGCCTGAATTCAGCCTGTGATAAGGACCATTAGTCCTTGGGTAGTTGTCCTTAGAAAAGAATAGCACAACTGGATAAGCAATGCTTAACCCCTTAACCTAATTTAATTCTTTAATTTGGCAATTGTGCATAAACAGTTCTGGTGCATAATAGGAGAGTAGAAGGTGGATGGGAATGTTCGCTTTGCTCTAAAATTGGAAGGAAAGGCATGAGTTTGGTGAAAACTGGTCAGAAGGACTTGATTCAGCACTTCTCAAACTTTGTGCAAAATTATCAGATAATTTTGTGTTGTGCCTGAAGGGCAGCCATACTTTTGCTGTGGCATTCCATTGCCTTGGCCTACCTGCCTTGTCTTCAGCTTCTGATTTTTTTTCTTATTTTCACTTTAGGCAACAGTATTAGATGATGATGTTATATGGAAAGGTAGGTCCATAAGGAACCCTACTCCTAGCCTATGAAGAACTTGAAAGGCTTAGAGTAAGGCTTTGACCTGAACTCCAAAACAAATAGAAGCCGCTCAAAGAGCATGCAGGATTGTCAAGAAAAGCTAGCTTTGTGGTCCTAGTGTATATTGGCTAATCTATGTGTACAATGCCACTTCCTACCATTAACTAAATATAATATTCTGTCACCCTCTAGTGGTGGGTCTACAACACCATACTTGTGACAGTAGAGAGAAAAGATTTACTCACTGCATGTCTAGTAGAAGACCTTGGTACATGTAGGAGATACTGAGCTTCAATGTTTGGTGGCCTGTGTGTACGGACTTGTAATTTTTGGTCTCCATTGCATATATCTGTAAATTAGTTCTATCCTATAACTTCATGCCAAAAAATTAGAGATGTAAATTGTCTGTGCTGGTTTTGGGCAGATTAATTAACTAAAGAGGATTTAAAAAAAAAAAAATTATTTCTATCCTCTTCTTCTTGGATAAGGCAGGAGAAAGCTATTGAATTCCAGCCTGCAAAGTTAGGGAATGTGACTGTTCATTTGAAGCCCGCATTGGCTAATCAAATCCCTTCTCTTTTAATTTGTAGTTTTTCCCATAATAAAAGTCCTTGTTTAAGAGTCCATGATGCTGTACTGGACAGATACAATGCCCATTCAAATCTGTGAAAGCTGTAATGGTGCCCAAAATGGTAGCATGACCTATGCTTCATATATACCTCTTGGTATATTTCACAGTGAAGACTCATAACAAAGCCAAAGTATTTGACATCCCCCATTCCATTAACTTCAGAAACACTTACAAAATCTGTTTCTGAGCCAGCCTTAGAAAAAGCTGAAAGTGCAGTATGCTGGAGAATAGTGTTTAATGAGTTCATTTATCAAGATTACCAGTAACTGATAATATCGATGTGTTTTACACCGATATTGGACAATTTGGCTTCAGATCCCATATTTAAAGTGGCCTAAGTAACAGCAAAATACTTGGCCTGAAACTGAAGTGTTGTGCTTTTCAGTGCATCAGGAGGTAGTGAAACATGCAGAAAGCTGATAGATAACTCGAGAAAACTGGAACAGTTCCTTTTGATCACTTTGCAAATGCTCTTCTCAGAGGTAAAGCAAGTGCTATTCATCTCTGGCCTGAGACTACAATTTCTCTCAACATCATTTGGTATTTGAAGTATTAAATGATACTAAATATCTGATATGTCTGTAATTTTATCGGTATGAGCCATGCGTTCACTACTTACGTGTGGACTCAGGTTACCCAATAATTAAATTGATTCACTGTATCTTTGTTAAAGAGGTGTATGGCAGCATCTTTGTAGTCACAGATGAAATGTAAGTATGTGACAGTATGTCACAAATAGTGCCACAAAGGGGTTTTGATACCTTCTCACCAGGAGGAATTGTTTAACCGATCTGCCCTTAGACACTTCAGGAGCAATTATCTTGCTTGGACCAGATAAAGCCTGCCAGCTACACTGTGGAAAAGTAAGCTGTCTTCGTGAGGGAACAATGCTTCCAGTAAAACACAGCACTGTACACATTACTCCTGTAATGTGTAAAGAGCCCAGGACACTCACGAGTAGGGTCCTTACCATGCTGCTAATTAGAAAACCTTCTGTATCTCTGAAATTTCAGCAAACCTGCCAGTCTTTGCTCCCACACTCACTGGAGTTTCCTAAAAATACAATGGGAAGAGAGGGAGAAAATGTTTCTCATGTGTTCATGAACTTTAGTTCAGGGTTTTAAAAATAATACCAAAAACTGCCACACTTTGCACCTACTTTCAGGTTTTATCATTTACACTCTGTGGGTATTTATGTCTGCATCTGAATCCTAAAACATGCATATAATACGTATTGCACATGTGTACACCCACTGGCGAACAGAGTCAGGCAGATCCACAGAAGCAGAGATTTGCATTTATTTTATCATATTCATTTAATTGTCCTTAGTTTACTGGAGATAACAAGGGGGTTTTGCTAATGGAACTGCGGTTGTATTTCAGGAAATGAACTTGGCTTTCTCAACTTTATCATCACATACAAAGAAGCAATTTCAATAATGCACATGTCAGCGGATTGTTGGTGATGGTACATCCTTCAGAAAGAATCTAAATAGACTTCACTGACCCTGGAGTGCTGAGAGTAACATGAAGCCTACTCTGACTTGTAAACTCAGCAAACATGACACAGAGATCACAGAATAAGGGCATCTGTGCATCTTTCAGCCCTTGTTTTGACAAAGTGACTTCTTTCTCCAGAGGCACATTTCCACCATTTTTTTCTATCATGTTTCACCGTTCACTGACTATTAATCCCAGTATGTCTTAGCTGCAAATTATGATTCCCACCTATAAGCTCATGGGCATTTATTCTTCATATTTTTTTTCATCATTTATTTGAGCACACAGAGTTAGCGCTGAGCAGATCTAAGAAAATAAGGGTATGGAAAACAACTTAATAAATTCAGTTCAAATTAATAAAGTTATAACTACTAGAACAAAGAGTGTTCTTAAAATTGACATACATTAATGGAAAGGTTTTATTAATAACATCTTTAGAAGAAATCAGGGTAGATCAGAATGGTTTTGAACATCTGTACATTTTCTAATATTCTATGTAGTATTCTTCCAGATGGAGTAAGATAGCTTCCCTGTGTCTGATGCAGCCCCACATATATGTAGACATCAGCTTTATATAGAATTTTCAGAACTTTATGAACTGGATTTACAGAGGAAGTTTTGCTAAAAGTGGAATTATTCAGAATATCCCTATTTTTCTAAATGCATGGCTTATGAAACATTCAATTGCTGATGTGTGTAGCAACCTAGCACAGAACATTTCAAAATACATGTATTGACACAGCAACCAGCATATTTGTTCAATGCAGTAGGACAACTGTGAATGGGGTTTAGCCTCTTCATCATATTGGCTAAGTAATAAAGCACTATTAGCAGTTATCAATGTATATGGTAAAGGACACTGAGCTTCTTTTCCCTGGTTTGCAGATGGAAAGTTGAAACATGTCAAAGATCACTGCAGACTTCTGCTGGAACCTGCCTTCTGAACCTCTTTTCAACTAGGCCATCAAATTGGAGAACAATAGTAGTGGCTGTGTATGTGAATAAATGTGGCAGGTTTGGTTGTCTTTGTTGTGTAAACTACTAGGTCAGTGATGCCAGTTTCAAGTTTGGAAAAAGCAAAATGTCAGGCTAGGCCAAGAACCAGAGGAACTAACTTCTTTTTTTTTTTTCCCACAATGTTGAAGAGTGTAAGGTAAAAGGGATTAATTCTTTTCCCCGTATAATAACCAAAATCCATTTTGAGGATAATTTAATGGCCCAGATGTGTTTTTTCCCATGGTGTGACTCTTAGACTCAGTGGATAGACAGCAGCATTTTGTAGCTTCTAAGTATTGCCTGGTTTTTGTTTTTCTCAACAGAGCTACAGTGAACCTGTTGATGCTAAAGCCTCTCCACAACCTCAGATGATGAATTCAAAACAGTCAGTGTTTCATGGGCCCTCCCAGGCTCACTCTGCACTGTACCTCAGTTCCCACTACCACCAACAACCAGGAATGAATCCTCACATCACTGCCATGCATGCCAATATCCCCAGGAACATAGCGCCCAAACCCAACAACCAAATGCCAGTGACTGTTTCCATAGCAAACATGGCTGTGTCCCCCCCACCACCTCTTCAGATCAGCCCCCCTCTGCACCAGCATCTCAACATCCAGCAACACCAGCCGATTTCAATGCAGCAGTCCATTGGAAACCAGCTACCGATGCAAGTCCAGTCTGCTTTACATTCACCTACAATGCAGCAAGTAAGTTTGAGCTTTTCAGTTGTCTGGGGATTTTTTTTGTGGTGTGGGAAGGGAAGTCGTCCAAAAACTGACACGGCAAAGGAGATTTAGAGCTATGGATTAGCTTTAACTTTGCAGGGTTCCAAAACTGCGGTAGTATAGTCTAAGGGCTTAGTCCTTTGAGGGCAAGAACAAATGAATGAGGTTACCTAGATGACAGGGAATGTCAGTAGAACTGTTCATGTTAGCAACAATGTTCAGCACATTCTTCTGAACTCTAGCCCTGTCTTCCCCCAAATGCAGGGGACATCCTTTAAGTAGAAATGCATCCATCTGCATATGTGGGAGCATACTGAAATATAAGTGAAAAGTCTTCAGGAAACACATTTTACAAACAAAAGGAATGTCTAGAAAAAGATCTGGTTGCAGCTTGTGCTGTTACCCTTGTGCTGACTGTAATATGGAACAGTCAGAGGGAACACAAAACAACACAGGTTGTGTTAAACATGATTGATCAAGTGAACACAAGTATGTTAGTTTCTGCTGCTTTCATAATTTCATTTTGCTAGGTAGGTATACCTTTTTTTTACTGGAAGTAAGTGGGTTGTGCCCGGTATCCCAGTATGATGGTGGTTTTTTTCTTCATTCTCAATGGTTTAGTTGATTCTCAATACATTTCCTAGGAGTGCTGAATGAATTCAGGCCAAGCATAATATTGTGACATTTGGGCCCAGGCCTATGGAGGGCTAAAGCCGATTAACTCTGCTAACCTCCTGAGAGAAAATTTCCTGTTGTATTGGATGAGCCCTGACTATCAATAATAAGATCTTGCCTTGCAAAGAGGCAGTAGAATGAATTTTTTTTTGGATGGAGTTGCAAGAATCTACAGAATTTGTATACATAAAACTTGTCAGTTCTGGTCGATAATAAATAGTCATGAACTTGCTGCATGTTTTGAATATCTCTATAAACTCACCTTTGCTAACAAGGCATTTGCATTTGCTTTCCAAGCTGGAAACATTTCATCTCAAGAGTGGTCTTTAGAGAAGGGAATACCTGAACACAAAACATAGCTGGGAGAACAATTTAATGAGGAAAGAAATTTTTCAAAGCAGGACAAAGACAAAAAAAAAAAAAAAAGAAAAAAAAGATTTTCAAATCTGGACTGATAAATTCAGCTGTTTGGAAGGTGAACCAAGGTTCAGTGCTCATGGTGATATGGTTTTTTTCAGTCTTTGATCCTAGTCCTGAGAGTGATTTGGAGTAATCAGACAGGAAGGAAAACTTGTATTTTTCCTGGTCCAGTTTATTTTTCACAATCAGAGTAAATGCTCATCAGACTTATGACCACGAAAACGTGGAGTCTGTCGCTGTCATGTATTTCTGAAGGTTTTCCTATTAGTTAGAAATCCAGTGTCCTGGTGAGAGTGTCCTGGGAGAGCCCATGCTCAAGTCTCAGAGAAATTCAGCAATTAACCGCAAACCTAGACAGCTGGAATTAGCCAGGGAAAGTCCTAGATGGGTGAGGCAGGAGGGTCTGTCTGGAGCTCCTAAACCTGATGCAATCCTGGTTGAACCTGAAGCGTCAGGGCAATGAGAAACAAAGCAATGGACTCAATGCAGTACCCTGCTTCATTTACCAAACATGGCAGATGACGTTTGTGACAAAAGCCTGTCTAAATTGTATAGTTTTATTTCACTGAGTTTTTATTGGAGATCCAGTCTTCCAAGTTCAGATTGCTTGCCAAGTTCAGTGTCACTTGTACGTTACTTGTCCAGTGCAGAGTTATAGAAGACAAAACCCTTTATGTCTTTTCCAGAATCATTGATAGGCATAATTTACTCAACAGATTTTAAAATCTGGCTTTAGTTATGGAATTTATAGTACAGTAGGGGCTAGCAAAAGATGTAATGGAGATGTTAGATACTTGCATATGTATGCATACATCACCATTATTATATGAATCCAAACACTTAGGTGCTATTCGAAACCATTACATACTACAAAAAAGGTAAGATAATATGAAACTTCTGATGCTTTATTTTACCATATTGGACACTTGTAGCATATGGTGTGCACATCAATGGCTTGAGAGTAATTTCACTCATCTGAGATGTGTGGCATGCAATTATTTCTAAAGAGAAAACACAGGGCACTAGGTTGTATAAAAGAGGTGTCTAGAAGTCATATGTAAACCTGTACTGTGATGAGTCTTGCTTTACTAAGAGCAAGTACAGTAAAGCAAAAAATGGTGTATCGCTGTGTTCCTGCTCCCCAGTATTAATCTCCTGAAAGGTTAGGTTAAATACCTTTTACCAGCTTATATTCCTTAGTCAAAGGCTGATGCTCATAATTAAGATACCATGGTGAGATATATCTGTGCTTCACTCAAGGTGACAGGTACTTAGAACGTGTTGAAATGCTACACTGCCAATCTTAACTACATTTCTCTTTAAGCACTGTGAAACATCTGTAAGACAGTTTATACTTCTTATACTCCTTCTTTGGTTTTGAAGTAATACAACCTTTGACCTCTGGAAAAACTATGTGATTTCACTTTGGAATATTTGTAAATTTATTTATTTATTTATTTATTTGCTTATTTGTTTTAGCATACGAAAGTTTACAGAGTTTGAGAATTTAGTTTAAATATAGAATCCATTTCCTTCCAAGAGTGATGTTGGTAAAGTCAAAGCAAAAAGTATGTTAAATTTTAGGGCAACAGGCATACTACACCATGATTTGCCATGCTAAGAGTAGCACAGTGGTATCCTCTCTAGTCTCTTAGGTATGCCTCTTTCTAGTCATACTCAAGCTATATTAGAAAACATTATCCCCAGGATTTTATACTGCATTAGAGCAAGGAAGACAGGTTGGTCACCAAATGGCAAAGAGGAAGAAGTCAAGAAACTGTAACCTGAGCCTCTTTCTGGCTCAGTTTTCTAAGGACTCTGTTCTTCTCTCTGCTCAAAACACTGCGCATCACAGAGTAAGTTAAGAGGAAAAGGCATAGTGGAAAAAGAAGCAAGCCCACCAAATGATGGAACAGCATAGAATCAACAGCAATGAGGACAAACAAAAGGCACCAACCTGTGTGTCTGGCACATGGTGAGGAAGGAAGGTCTCTGGATGTGAGGCTTCAGTCCACAGCAGCACAGTGTAGACCCTGCTATTCTGCTACATAAAAAGACAGCCAAGAAGAATGGGAAACTATGTGGTCTGGTAAACCAGAAGCAATAGTTGTATTTATTTCAACTTTTTTTTCACTTCCCCCTCCCTCAGCTCTTTGATTTCCTCCATGCTAAAGGTGTGGCCACCCTGAGCCTTTTCCAAAGACTCCAAAAGGAATCTAGCTTGTGTAAGCATAATAGAAATTAATTAACATCCCACTCCCTACAGCATGACTTACAACAGGAGATATTTTCCTTTTCAGAAGCCTCACTACATCTCATACCAAACAGACTAATACACTTCAAGAAGAAATTAGGTAAATTTTCTCATGTCACGCTACGGCATGAAGTGTAATAGGGGCAAGGGAAGGGTAAGTCTGCCAACAGCTTCCTAGCAGTCTTCTACTGCAGGCATTTGCAGACTCACCTGGCCGGGCACCACCATTGCAGACAGATAGCTGTGCTGCACACCTGTTAGAAGCAGTAGTCACAGCTACCACCAGTGGTGAGTTATCATTTCTTTCATTTTTTTAGCAACATCTAGCTTTGAAATAGTCAGTGGCTTACTAGTGTGATGCTCAGTAATAGCAGGCTCAAGAAGTCCCTGCTCTGTACAGATCCCCTGCCTTAACACTGTGGCTCAGAGAGATTTGGTCACTTATTTTCTCCAGACGAGGGACAATAGTTTCTTATCCTAAAGAGCATCTTGTAGTATGTCTGAGGTACCGCCAGCTCCAAGAAAAATCACATAAACAACCAGATTCCAGTCTTGGCAAGCAGGAACACACTTCTCCAAAGCCACTGTGTATGAAATCCACAAACTCTTCTGTGCGTAACTTTGAGGAGGAACTGATAAGTGCTGACCTGGGGAGACAGTTCTGTCCCCACTGCTACCAGGACAGTGAGCTGATCTTCATCAACTCCACAGCGAACAGCATGTCCTCCACTGTCTGTACGTGTGCAGCTGCCAAACCAAGACAGAATGCCAGCTGGAGAAGGGCAGTCTCCTCCACGAGTCCACAAAAAGTACAGAGCATAAAGAAGATCAGAAGGGTTGGTAGCCAAAAATCCTCAGTGACTGCACAATTTCCGTTATTTTAAAAATCAATTAGTTCTGGGGAGTGTACAGCAATGCATCCAAATTGTTCTGAAATG
The DNA here is from genome assembly GCA_017639245.1 of Myiopsitta monachus. NCBI lineage: Eukaryota > Metazoa > Chordata > Aves > Psittaciformes > Psittacidae > Myiopsitta > Myiopsitta monachus. Next base: position 66,555,109 of record CM029918.1, on the reverse strand, counting down.
CACAAGGCAAAGTAATATTTAAGTATTAGCATTTTGGTCATATGCCTAGAATTAGTAAATACTTTTTAATTTGTTTTGGACAATCTTTTCTATTTTGAGTTATCCAAATACTTTTTGGATATTTTTTTCTGGAAAGTAGACTATTTTGTCTCTTTTCCTTCCTGTTCCAAAACAACTAATTAATTAATTAATTAATGGGCACTACTGTAGACCTCCGAGGTACTTGTTTACAGTGTTAATCCTTTGCACTGTAAGAAATGACTCTTTAGTTCTATTCTCAATCCATTCTCGATTAGATCCTGATTGTTATTATATTTAACTTGTAATTCTGAATTATGCTGTGCTTTTCTTAAATATTATTAAAGGGTGCCACGTTAAAGTTTTACTTTGTGAAAGTCTAAATCCATCTTGTATCAGCTTTTCTTTCATCCACTTTTGATACACTGCAAGAAACACAGTAGATTAGAAGAGTGTGATTTTTCTTTAATTAAATGCTCATGTGGGCATTTTATCAGCGCATTATTTTTAACCTGATAAAAGACTTGCTTCTCTCTGGTCTGTTTCTTAGGTTTGACATGATGTTTAATTTTTTCTTAGTTGGGATCAGATAGTCTGAATCTTAACCCTTGTCATTCAAATCAGCACAATTTCTCCAATGATCAGGCTAAAATGGTGTCTGCGGTTGCAGCCTGTTTTCTGTTTCAAAGTTGTTCTTTCCTTTCTCTACTCACACAGACATTTTTGCTTCTTTCTGAGTGTACCCCACTACGAAGCCTGTTGTACTGTGCTGTTTTGGGTGGGGAGTGATGAGACTGAGGATTCATTCCCTCCCAGTCCTTGTTAAGGAAGCCTTTTAAGTAGCCCTGCTGGAAGCATCTCCTTCCCTGTTCAAAATCCTTCACCCAAGCATTGGGTGGTATGGGAAGTCCTGTTACAATCTCTGTCCCACATCAGTTCATAGGTAGAGCAAGCAAAACTAGATTCGTAATGCCTAGTAATCATGGCTGCAAGTGTATGAATAAGAAAGTAGAAGATTAATGCATGTCATGTTTTATTTTTTATTTTCTTTAAGCATAACTCATTTTAGTCTACTTTTAGGTATTTCTTTTCCTTTAGAAAAGAAATGTATACAGTGAGATGATTGTATAGCCTGCCAAAAGTAATAACCTCATTTTTTCTGGTATATATTATATATAGTAAACTCAGGGACCTGCTGTATTTGTCCAGATTTTTCCTCTTTTTTGTTAAGCTTTGTCTTCGAATGAGGTCAAGAGAAAAAAAAAAAATCATTAATATCTGTCAACTTCCTTTATAACCTTAAGGAAAAATCTTTCTATGATATCACACAGACAGATTTTCAATTTCCTTGTGTAATAAACAGATGCTTTAGGATTTGGATGTAATTTAAAGGTTTAAAATATCACATTGAGATTGATGAATAAATCAGTTGTGAAGACAAAAACATTGATGCCTGTTGAAAATACCTCTCCAGACAGGCAGGAAATGAAATTAGTTCCCAGTAAAGTGTGGAGATGAGGATCACTGTTTAGTTCTGCTGCAGGCTTTTTAGGACTTGCTACAGTGGCACAACGAAACTGCTAGGGCTACAGAAATCTAATTAAAAAGCAAATGTCCCTCCTGACATCAAATTAATCTTTATCAAGTTCACTATTTTTATTTCAATCTGGAACAAGAAAATGAAGTTTAAAATTCTAGGCATGTTGCAAAACAGTTGGTGATTTTCTCTGGGGCATTACGATGCAAAAACATTCAGCATTGTTTAATTAGACCTTGAAGCACTCATTTTCTGAGCACTTTTTATTTCATCATTGTTTGTTAAGGGCTTACATAAATAATACACAAATATTTACTACAAGCCTGGTACAAGGCTGTCTCCCTCTGTTGTACGTGTCTCTATTTCCAGAGCTCTTCTGTTGGTGAAAATGCTGAAGTAATTATTGCTTACATCTTAAACATCACCATGCTTTATCAGTCCTTCATATTGAGATCAGGTTTCATAAATCACTTTGCCTTAGAAGCACACTCCCCAGCACCCACATTGCTGGTATTCTGGTAGCCCTCAACCCCAGAGGGACCGCTGAGCTCAGCTGCTTCGGAGCTGCAGCCTGTCTCAGATACCTCTGCACCACATTAAAATCTAGCGTGTGAGCATGTCCTAAGAAACAGGCCCCAATCACAGACAGTTGTAAAATAAACAGACTTGCTAGGTGCAAGATGAAAGTGTTGTTACCCCTTAATTTGCAGATAGGAGAATTAAGTTTGTATCCGTGGTCCCAACTTTAATATGAGAGGTATCAATTCAGTCCAAGTGTATGTGCATGCATGCTTCTCTGGAAGGCAGCCAAAGCAATTTGGCTGTGGTCATACAGAAAACCTGAAAAAATATAAGAATAAGTCCCTACTCAGTTCGAAGCTGGCATTTAAACTACAGGACCATCCTCCAGCATCTAAGCTATTCATTTATTTCATTTAGGACAAGAGGGAATGGCTTTAAACTGAAAGAGGGTAGATCTAGATTAGATATGAGGAAGAAATTCTGTGAGGATGGTGAGACACTGGAACTGGTTGCCAGAGAAGTTGTGGATGCCCCATCCGTGGAAGTGTTCAAGGACAGCCTAAATGGGACTTCAAGCAACCTGGTCTAGTGGAAGGTGTCCCTCCCTGCCCATGGCAGGGGACTTGGAACTAGATGATCTTTAAGGTCCTTTCCAACCCAAACTATTCCGTGATTCTGTGATTCTATTATTTGCCCTAAGTCCGGAAGCAATGAAATGATATTGCATTGATGGTCTCTTCCTCTGATTTGAGGGAACTGTCTCTTCTTGCTGCATGCTCACTTGCATGCTTTGCTACAGCACTGCTGGAGCTGCTAGTCCCATATAGTGATTTTCTCATATATGATTGTTTCATGAAGACTGATAAGAGATAGCTCAAGGGCATTTCTACCAAAGGTAAACCTGATTGCCTGAGGGTAGGATGTGTTTCTGCGGTTAGTTTGCTCTTACAGCTAAATTAGAAAGTCCTTATTGGTGATATTTTGCATAAAAATGATGATGGTGATCTACAAAACGATTTTTTCTGCCTTCTAATTACATGAACCTCCAATTAAAGTCATTGGGAACTCTGCTCAGTTACAGTTTCCTTTGGATCCGTTGCAGGCATGGGGGTTGTTTTAGCAGCCTGATGTGCAGCTTTGGAGCCTGGTGAAAAGGCAGTGTACAGTCACCACGGGTGGGTTTTATTGTACTTTATTATCTGGGCAGTGTATAATTTACATGACAACTAGATGCAGAACTCAGCTGTGGACTTGCCCGCTACTGTTTCTTGGAGTCATCAAGGACAAAGTGAGGATTCAAAGAGCTGAAGTGCATACTGAAGTGTGACTTGGGGTATACTCCATATGGGAGATAATATGGAAGAAAATGGCACTCATTTATGGCCACAGTCCAAGATCAGGATGGGTGGAGTGCGTTGACGGTGTACACTAGAGACGTGGCAGGGCAGAACACCCTCAGAACCTCTGGGAAAGAGCCAGAGTATAATTCACCAATAAAGAGGGATTTGAAGAGGGAACTGACATGCTATGCTTGAAGGAAGTTCATTTCTGTGGATGGAGGGGCCAGGCAAAAACTGAGAATACTCATTTATATTGATTAAAGATAGTGTGGCTGACTTGTTAAACCTGGAGAAAAAAAAAAAAAGAGCTCTCCACAAAATTCCTGTCCCAGTGAATGCTGTGTGCAAGAAGTGATCACAGATATGATGACATAATCACATAATGATCTAGAATTTAAAACTAAAAGCTGTGAGCTTTAATTCAGTCTATTCTCTACATGGACTTTGGCCAGACAGAAGGGGTTTTCAAACTAGGTATCTCGATTCAGGTTCAGTTTCTGATTTAGCATCTACATATCCACATAACTTGAGTGGGAATTGTATGCCCTTCCCCAGGAAGGAGTTTGGTTCTGGGTTTTTTTCAGCAGTCATTGATTGCTTTCATACAGCATTCCCATACTTTTACCCAACATAGTTCTTGTAACTCTACAGGAATATGATATACATTTACACAGGGTGAACCAGATACATTAGCCTTGAAATTTCAATTGTTCTCCTGGGTTTGAAACATAATATTTAAACATCCTCATATATCAAAAGAGCTAAAAATTATTATGACTTCACATGACAGAGATTTCAGGGAGCAGGTTAGATGTCTCTTTGTAACTTCCACTTTTTTTCTCAGCTTCTTCGTTTCAAAAAGCAAGTTATTCTGTGCTACTTTCGCTACATTAGTCCAACAACTGTTAAAAGGCTTTGGTTGAATTTCTGTTTAGTTGAGAGAGAAGTACAAATAAAAGAAGCAGCAGATGGTCCCTTTGTGACTGAATGAAGAAAAAGGGTTTTGAGAACAATATGTGAATAGGTGTAGTCTAATAAAACAGTCAGCCACCTGCTGCCTCCATCCTTCAAAAAGATTCTGTTGCATATTCTGGGAATTAACGACTAGTGTGTATCCTTACATTTAATCTAAATGGAAGCTCTAAGGAGCAAACGGGGTTTTTTGCCCCTGTGCTGATTGAGTTGTTCTCTTGGTTTTGAGTTGTTTCTGCCCTGTCCCTTTTAGTTCCTTCCTGTGACTAACAGATAACAACAATTTGGCAGTGTTTCATTTCTCAAATCAAAGAACGATTTAAAAACTTAGAAAGCAGCAACATGGTTTTTCCTATTTGAAGTTTGATGACCTAACGTACACCTGGATAAGGAAATATTCTACAATTTCACAGTACGCATATTTTGGGGGTTTTTAATGTACCCAAACTCTTACTTGGTTTCCATACCTTGTAATGTATTTGCTTTCTCATTTAGGGTTTTACTCTTCAACCTGATTATCAGAATATCATCAATCCAACATCAACAGCTGCACAAGTTGTTACCCAAGCAATGGAGTATGTTCGTTCAGGGTGCAGAAATCCTCCAGCACAGACTGTGGACTGGAATAATGACTACTGCAGTAATGGGTAAGCAGCCAGTGAATGCCACCTTGTGTTGAGCAATATTCATGACACAAGTATCTGATAAAATTTGGAAACTTTTTGCCTGTTTCCCTACAGGATTTCAGAAGCGCATCTGTGAATGTGCTGTATTTATTCAGCAGTTAGACTGTTGTGGGACTACAAGTTTTCAATACCTGCATTTATTAGATATTGTCACTTTATCACAGCACATACAATTTGGTCTTAGAGAATTTCCATTCGTTAGAAAATCAGAACTGAAATCTTGAGGGAGAAGCTACAGGAAAGAAGTTTTAAGATCACTGTGTCCTGTCTGAGAGGCAAATGGCATGAATTACTTTCTCCAAATACTCCATTGCTGAGGAGAGCTTGCTGCCAGTGAAAACAACCGGTTTGGGTCATGAAAACCCATCAGTGAGATGCGGGGGTGATGTATGTAATACAAGATACAGGGAAGGGAATTGGCATGAGGATCACATGACTGTAACCAGAAACAAAACATCATGCCTGTAAGAGCTCTACCATAGGGTTAGTAGCCCCTTTGAACCCCCAGCCCTTCTGCAGCATGGGTTTTCTGGAACCACGTTGCCGTCCACAGAACTGCATGGAAACATTGAAGACTCTGAACAGAAGGCATCTTTTGAGTTTTAAATGATGGATGTTGTGCCTTGTGAACATGCTGAGCAGCCTGACTTCTCCTTGACCTTGGCATGAATCACCAAGGCAAAGGCAGATAAAAGCTCTTGGGTGCTACCAAATCATCAAATTAGCGCAGAGAAATGAATACAAACACATGCCTACCCAACACATTTTGGCTGTCTGTATGAGTGAATAAAACAGGCCTGAGATATCAGTGGCTGGCACCTATGTGTATGTAACTAAGCTTTCCTGACCTCTAAGGAAAGTGGCCACATCATATTAGGGCGCTTATGGAATATTGTTCCAAGACCTGTGCTGAACCCTCAGCTGTATCTATCTATGCAGTACATGAGGGAGGGACCATCAGTGCTACCAATCTGCTAAAGCAGGTGATGTCAAACCAGAGCTTAAAGCCATGTCCCAGTCCTGTGTAGTTTAGCGCCAGCTGTGGTCTTCAGGTTGCTACATGCCACTATGGCACTAGGATTTTTCTTACTATTACCATGGTCATGCAGCCATACTTCAGTGATATGCTTGGAATTAATGACCTGTGGTAGAGATATGGGTTTTTTGGAGGGAGAATAGGACTAAAAAATCAGAAAAGGAAGTTTAAAATCACATTTGTTCTTTTTTCTTTTCGAACAGGGGCATGCAGAGGGACAAAGCACTCTACCTTACCTGAAAATCTGAAACACCTCTCCTTTCCACTGAGGAATGCAGGGAAGTCTTTTCATCATGGATTGCTTTATGCAGTCAAGGCAGTTCTGCATTTTATTAGGAAATACAAGTTGCTAAGCACTTAGGACTATTTGAGCTTGTGGGTCACCCACTCTGGAAAAAATAGTCTTGCTTCTTTCTTTTCCTTTTTTTTTCTCTTTTTTTTTTTTTACCCATTTTTTTCTCTTTCTTCCCCCTTTCCATCCCTACCCTGAGATACTTTAACGGACATTGCTTTTCTTCTTCCCTGAAGGAAACTTGGACCATTCAGATTTTATGTTGGTTTTTGCTGTGAAGTGCTGCGATAGTAACTGCCTTAGCAACTGTAGATGTCTCAGATAAAAGTCCTGGATTTTCCATTGGTTTTTCATAATGGGTGTTTATATGAAACTACTAAAGACTTTTTAAATGGCTTGATGTAGCAGTCATAGCAAGTTTGTAAATAGCATCTATGTTACACTCTCCTAGAGTATAAAATGTGAATGTTTTTGTAGCTAATTGTAATTGAAACTGGCTCATTCCAGTTTATTGATTTCACAATAAGGGTTAAATTGGCAAACATTCATATTTTTACTTCATTTTTAAACAACTGACTAATAGTTCTATATTTTCAAAGTGTCTGGAGAAAAAAAAAAAAAGTAAAATATTCCCAAATTATATTAATTAAAAATATTGGCTTTGTCTCATGAAATAAACACACAAAAAACAAAGGACAGAAACTAATGTTGATAAAGAGCAAACACATTTATTTTGTACTGCCTAAAAAAAGCTTCTTTTTTTTTTTTTTAAAGAAAATCACTTTATGTGTACTGGTTAGTAAACGTCATTTAAGTCCTTTCATGTATAAAACTGCCAAATGCTTACCTGATATTTTATTAGATGCAGAAACAGATTGGAGACAGCTAAATTATAACCTTTACATATGGCTATGTATTATTGTTTCTTCATACTGTGTCTGTATTTAATCTTTTTTTATGGAACCTGTTGCGCCTATTTATGAAATAATAAATATAGGTGTTTGTAAGTAAATTTGTTAGCATTTTAAAGAGGTTTCTTTGACGCTTTAACGTTTGCTGGCACAAATTGTTCACAGCTTATGTGAATACTTTATTTAGTTTTTACAGTGACATATACAACACCAAACCTGCTTTACTGGCAGAAAATGAAGGTAACCAATACTTATTTCTCTATTTCTTTCGTTGTTAAGGAAAAAGAAAAAAGATATTTTAAGTAATTCCCTTTTAAAGCATTGGAGCAGGAAGTTGCTCAAAACTAAGGCTTGAACCAACAAAACTAACTGAATAAAGCTGCATAATGCTGCTTCTTGGAACTTCATCAGTTTTGGTTAATTAGTCAAGTGGAATAAAAATATTGCCAACAGAAATATTACCAAATATGCTTCAGCCATTTTGTTACACATGCAAAAGGTCCTACAGAGTTGTAGGGACTGTAGCACAAATAAAGTGAAAGGTAAGGTCAACAGCCACAGGGAAAGGGTTAAAAAAATCCAAAAGAAGGTATTTTGTCAATGTTTTGGATCAGGGATAGCTGTGAAAATATATTTCAGAAGGATTTCATCCCAGATGCCTATCCAGTTAATGGAGAGTACCACGGATTTGTATTTTCTGTGTGAAATAAAGAAAGCAACTTGGATAAAATACACATCATGCAATGCCATTGATTTTTCTTTACAAACAAAACAGAAACAAAGGCATGCTTGTTTTTGAATGATTTCAGGCAATGTACAATTGGAATCACTTGGCATGTAACAACTAATAAATAATGCAGATCAGATGTGATTACTCAAATGACTGTAGCTGAGAGCTCTAATTTTCCTGTCTTGAAACTGTATGAGAACTCGTGATTAAATTCACAGTTTATTGTTTGTCTGTTTAGTACTTTAGAAATATACCAGCACTACTAATTACCCAATGTCTTCTATTTATTATATTATAGTAAACTACATTTTCCACTCATATTAATTTTAAGGCAAGAAGATAATTACTGGGGATGAGAAAAAATCAGCTTTGATTTTGAAAGGCAGTTTTCCTTCTTCTGTTATGGAAAAGAACTGTGTTATCTTCATTTCTTTTAGAGCAGGTGCACAGTCACATAAAGTTGTTAATTTCGGTATCCAATCAGAGTTCAAAATACAAGAAAACTTTAATGTAAATAAAGAAAATACATCATGAATAAAATACTTATTCTGTATGAACATCTGGCTAGTTGGTGTCCCTCAGTCTGTAAGAAGGGAAACCTTTGGTGTGTTTACCATGCAGCACCTTACCCATCCACTGCTTTGAGCTGTGGTTCTGTGCCTGGGCTCTGTTGGGACGGGACAGCTATGCTGGAAGAGCAGCTTTTTTGGCCAGGGTTATACTGAAACCACTTTGTTCCAAAGGAAAGATCCAGCCTCAGTGCATAAACATCAATTCTTCTTGTCTGACCTTGGGAAAAAGGAGTGGTTGCCAGCAAAGGGCAGCTGCTACTTTGGTTTCAGCTGGGCGTTGACATACACAAGTTGTCAATAGATGTAGCCTAGAAAGTTGAGATCTTTTTGTAGGCAGGTGAAACTCCACTGGAGTTCATGAAGATATTCCCCATCCTTTGCTAAAGCTCTGTGGCCTAGGCCACAGTAACACATACACCAAAGTCGCTGGTTGTAAGTCGCCATCTAGTCATAATGATGATAGCATGCAGGAACAAAACAACCTACACATCAAAGCAACACAGTACAGCAAGTAAATAAGATAAAGACATCTGTCAAAGTGATAGAAACAAAGGGAAATAATGCCTTCCATCAATTGAATTTTTAATTGGGTTTTTTTAAAGAGGTAGGCAAAATGCAAGGTTTTTGCATACGTACTCTGCAAGATGTAACTCCCATTTGCTTTCACCAAGGTAAGCAGAGGTTTTGAAAAGGAAAGGCTGTTCAAATTTAATGTTGCTCTCAGTGTGCCACATTCTGGCAACGTGAGTCCAAGCCTATCACCAAATTCACTGTGGTTAGAGCAGAAATCCCACCCTGCTACTGCCTCTGGCCCAAAGCAGTTCTTTAAAGAGACCCACTATAAGATTCTCCCCACACGCCATTCCACAGGCAATAAGTAATGTATTCATGGAGGGCCCCAGCCATTCACAATGAAATGTATTCATGCCCACTTCTCTCTTTTACCAAGTACCAGTTCCTGATTCCAATGGTGTCTTTGCCAAATATTCCCTGCGAGGCGCCTCCATAAACAGGAAACCTGACAATAAAAGAGCTCATTACTGGGAGGTAAACCATGCTCTTACCACCTTCCTCAACCTTCTGAGACTTCACCTCAACATGAACTAACATCTCCAAGACTGTATCTGCTTATTTCTTAGCCGATCCTGTAAACATGGCAGATCCACAGAGATCTCTTTCTGTGCTCTGGGGAAATGGAGGAGGTAAAAATCCTCCTTTTGCACACTAAATGAGAAGCAGCTGAAGAGCTGTATGTAGCCCATACAGGTGTTACTCTACAGAGCTCTCATTAATAGGCAGGCATAAATAGATTAGAGGTAGAGGTCGAGCTAGAGACAGAGACACAGAGAGATATAGATAGAGATAGAGATAGAGACAGACGAGATAGAGACGAGATAGATAGAGACGAGATAGAGTTAGAGACAAGTTAGATAGAGATGAGTTAGAGATAAGATAGATAAACAGGCAGATACATAACCATTGCCCTGTAATTATTTATCTGGTGTCTTCAAGTCGTTTTTCATTTGAACGAAATACTCTAGTGAGTACCGCAGTGTGCTGGCAGTGCTGCAGGAGGTGCTCAGCACCTCAAAGAACACGAAGTGCTTTGTGTCAGGTCTCGCAGACAGCATTTGGTTTCCTTTGCAAAGTCAAGTATTTTAGTATTACCCAGCAGCACATTAAATCACAACTCAAATGTAGTTCTTACTCCACCGACAAGAGAACAAGTGAGAACAATGACTTGTAACATTTCAGAGCCTGTCACAGTTACTGCCTAATTAGAGAAACCCGCTAGCAAACGTGCATCTGCATGGATCCTGCCACTGTCATCATTTCACATTCTATTAAGGGCTTGCTGCGATAGACGCTTTACAAAGAAATTTTGTTCTGTCTAATACCAAGCTGGCAAACACATAATTGGCTAGAAAATAAAACAGGAGAGGGAAAAAAGAAAGAAAGAGAGGAAGGGGAAAGAGAAAAGGAAACACTCCTATTTGGAAAACAAGCTGTGTGCAAAAATCCACAGTATACTGCCGGGAAGATCCTTGCCCTCTGACAATTGTGTGTTTACAACGAGTCTGAGCATAATTGCTCTGATGGGCTGTCAAGGAAAAGATTAATTTGGCAAAGATTAGTATTGACTTGCTGTTTATTAAGGCTTTTAAACAGCTGTATCTGGCAACATTCCTGTAAGTGCCTGTCATGTCTGAAAATCAGGCTCACACCCGGGTGCTTGCCAGCTGTTGCTAAACAATCTTACCACTTTGAGTATCTTTCTCCAGGCCAAACAGCAAGAGCAAAGTATTGCCAAATGAGTCTCTCTTGTCCTGTCACTTTTCAGGAGATCTGAGAGCTCAAATATCAGTTGATGGCTTGATGGCTGAGCTGATAGCAGCTGCTGGGAGCCCGCACAGTTGTTAGAGAGGTGCTACACCAACCTGTGCCCCCGTGCCAAGGGGAGGGTGCTGCTGTTAGTCACCTCACCAACACAGAAAACCACAGCTTTCAACTGCTGCAATGTAAAAAGGGTGTTTAAACCCTTTAGCGCTGCCGATCAAAGTTTGTTAGGAGGCACTCCAGAGTGAGAGGTTCAGCTCTGCCGGGCCCTGATGGATCAAGCCAACAGGCTAGGAGGGTGTGTGAAAGTACAGTAGACACCATTAATCTTTATAAAATGAGCCAACATTTTCTTCTATGATTTTTCCCCCAGACTGCTGATAAACACAAGTCGTAAAAGCCATGCGTGCAAAATACCCTGGTTCAATGGAAACCTGTAAAAGCAAAGATGTCAGCTGTTGTTTTTGTTACATTACTTAAAACATTTCAACTTGCATTGTAGGCTTCAGTAGTGAGCTCAGAAACAAATAATACCAATGGAAAGAAGGATAAACGGCTGCAGCTAAATGCCAATACAAATAGCCATGTGTTACAATTAAAGTTGATTTGGCCTTTCAAATAGAAGTCTGATTTTCTGGGATTAATCTCGACCTTTTCAAGTTGCATCAGGCTGAAGTAAGTTGTCAGAACAGATGCGAATTTTGTTTGCAGAGAACAATGGTAATCCGGTAACCCTTAGAACATCAGCATTCTCCAGACCGCCAGCCAGTTGACCAGTGAGGATGCGGACAGCGGGTATGGAACGCACACAGCAGGCAGAACCAGAGGACTCATAGCCATGTCCAGAGGCCGGAAGTTTAGGTCGGAAAATCTCAAACTGGAACTGAAGTAGTTTCAACTCTGAACTTACCAAGCATTACAGTGGGTGCACAACCACTTGGGAAAAAAAAAAAGATGTTAGATAAGGATGGATACCTTTGTAAAGCACATGTTCTTTAGCTAAATCAAACATATAAGTAGGTGATGCTCCATGTGTTTCACAGAAGGCTGGGAACACATTTTGTAACACAGAAGTCTCTGAAGGCTCCAAGAATCACACATTTCAGATGCTGCTCTAAACTAGCTTTCTAAGAAGTTTTGGCTTACAGTCTGCATGGCTCCAGTACTTAAAAAAAAAAGGGGGGGGGGGGAGATGAAAAAGGGGAAAAGAAAACCTCTAGTGAATATTCAGGCTTCTCATATTTTGGTACGTAGTCAGTAACTTCCCAGCTCTGTGCACAGCATGTATGCTGACCTTGAGGGTCCCAAAGAGCCAAGTTTCAGGGGAAGTAAAAGAGTCAAAGGCCTTTCCAACACAGGCTGAAGGTGGGGAGCAGAGGAGCTAGTCCCCTTACTGTGCTACCACAGCAACTGTGGTGATGCAAGCCCTCTGCAGGCACAAAGCCTGCAGGTGGCTTTTGTGATACCGCCTTTCTTCACAACGGAACACTTGGATCCATGTTTATGCCATCAGTGCAGTCACATTGTTAAATATTGAAGATGCAAGAAAGCTTCTTCCTGCTGTCTATATAGCATGGCTTAGATAGCAACTAGAAGTTCCAAAGTTCATTCAAAAGCATGTCATTGCTTGAATAAAAAAAAGGCTGATGCCCTGTTTAGTAGAGAAAGCCTTCATGTTTTGATATCTACTTCTGCTCAGAGTTCTTAAATAATGAGCTGAGCATCTCATTTTCTCTGCCATAGAAGCATGTGTTACAGTAGTTTTGTAAGAGATGAATATAAAAGGACTAAGTGATGTGCCTGAGACCACAGAGCAATTTAGAGTGGCTGAGATCTGAGAGTTTTGAAAAACAGACTTCTTCTTTACTCAGAACTAAAGTTCAAAAACTGTGAAACAGCACTCAGATCCATGAGGACAGCTTTAACTCAGGTGAGAGATTTTACAAACCATATGTAAGAGGAGGTGCCCCGGTTTTATTTGTCTTCAGCAGTTTTCCACTTTTAAGCCATATGTGTACAGATGAGTGCAATTTTCAAACATAAACATACACTTTAAAAAGATTGAAACGAGAGATGTCTGAGTAATCTCTTGTGTTGCTGTCGTTTTTATTAAAATTTCAGCTTATGAGACTGGAATTTTTACTGTACTCATATGTCTTTATTTGTCTCTCTCTTTCTGCAGAACATCTGCTCTACTGCATACCTCTGTGGGCTGCAGTGGGACAGCCTGCCTCATCATGATCTTCACCACAGGCTGCAGGGAAATCTCTGCTCTGGTGCCTGGAGCTCCTCCTGCCCTGCTTCTGCGCTGACCTTGGTGTCTGCAAGGTTGTTTCACATATTCTCACCCCTCTCTCCAACTGCAGTTTCTCCTGCACAGTAATTTTACCACCTTCTTAACTGTGGTATCTCAGAGACACTACCACCATCACTGATGGGCTTGCCCATCACAAGAGGCAGGTCCATCTTGGAGCCATCTGGCACTGGCTCTGTTGGACACAGGGGAAGCTTCTAGCAGTTTATCACAGAAGACACCACTGTAGCTCCCCCCTGCTACCAAAACCTTGCCATACAAACACAGTACACTGAGTATTTCTAAACTCTTAAACAACAATTTTTTGAGCACAGTTTGATCAAAAGCCAGAAACAAGATGTCCTGCCTTCTTGTGCTGTTGTCACCTTTGGACTAGGAAGGAACTAGAGCCCAGAAGTGGGAGCCTTTCCAAAAGTGACCCCAGTACAAGGAAAATATTGTCCCACTGGAGAGAATCCAGGGGAGGTTAACACAATGGACAGGGGCTGGAGCACAGGGCACAGGTGGAGAGGCTAAGAGTGCTGGGTCTGGTTAGTCCCAAGGAGAGGACTCCATGTCTGTAACTGCCTGGTGGGTCTTTATAAGTGAAGACAGAGCACAAATCTTTCTGGAGGCAAACATGAAGGGCAAGAGACAACAGACACAAGATGGAATAAAGAAAGTTCTGACTGCGTATTAGGAAAAAGAATCACAAGGGGGAAGCTGAAAACACTGAGGCAGGAGCCCAGAGGAGCTGCAGGGCTCTCCTTGGAGAGTGCCATCTAAGTTGCACCAGCTTTGGCTATGGGGGTAGGGGAGACCAGAAAACCTCCAGAGATCCTTTCCTATCTAAGCTAGTCTGTGACTGTTTCACACAAAATCCCCTGCACACAGGATAGAAAGCAAGCCCAGCAGATCATGGTTATGTGGCCTCAAATTGCAAAAGGGAGAGAGAAAGTCTGTGTTGGTTACTTCCTGTTACACACCTCGTGTGCTACAGTAAACGGTGCTATTTTAAACTGAGGTTTCACAGTCTGGTTCTACATGTACAGAAAAAGCAAAAGTGAATGTCATTTGTATCTGAGCTTCCTGTAGAGGTTTATTTAAGGGAAAATTCCCTCCCAAGCAAATTATAAACCCTAACCTACTGATCACTTTCTTGAAATGAATATAGTTTGCATTATTGGGAGCACAACTTTTATGCAAAGACAAGCAGGATAGTATTGGTTGCCAAAGCAAAGCGGACTGGTTAGAGCTTGGACTCTGGGGAGCGAGGCCTCAGATAAATTAAGGAAATACACAGAGTTTTTCTTTTTTTTCTATTTTTTTTAATATAGCACTCCCAAGAAGTCTCTGGGGGCTTCAGTACGTGACTTTACATTTTAATGCTTTTCCTCCACCAGATGGTTTAGATAAAAACTTATTAGTTTCATTTGTGCAAATGGTTTCATGCAAAAAAATGCCTATTTTTAACATTTTTCCTCAAGGCTTGGATTTAACTTCTCTTTTTCTTGCAGAAGTGGAGAAGTTTTCACTAGTGTCTAATATTTTAATCATCATTCTTACCATCAAATGAGATTCATACCAAACTGTGGCTGATGAACCCTCTAAAAGAATTTATGTCCAAAAAGTGCATTAAAATTACTTCATAAATTTGATTTATGCATCTTTTCATACAACCTTTATGTGTTTGCAATTTTCCATGAGCTTAGTTATGATTATTTCAATCTCTGCAAAAGTAGTGTATATGTTCTGTCAAACATAATGATGCAGACCCTTTATCTTCCCTTTTTGTCTTGATGTCATTACTCTAGAGAATACATTCAGTGTGTGAAAACTGGAGAGAGTTCACTCCTGGAAACTTTAACTGCTATTACAGTCAAATCCACTCTCATTTCTGGAGGTAAGAAATTCCCCCTAGCAGTGAAATTTATGTGGTCCTACTATACACATTCTGACGGGATGTGAGGAGGTCATCCCATATGAGTAATTTCAATTCCGTGAGGTCCTTTATGATTCAAAGAGCTCATTTGGAACCAAGTAGAGCAGGACATGGGAAACACCAGAATCTTTTCACTAAGACAGTCATCAAAGTTGATCCAGAGTAGACTCTGTGTTTTTCTCTCTTTTCAGCAGAGCTCTCCAGGTGCTGTGGGGTGCCCAGCACCCAGCACATTGTCATGCAGAGCACTAAGACCTAACTCTATCACCTGATGGAGGTACATTGTTAGGAACCTGATTGCACTGGCCTCCCTCTGCAGTCAGAGGAGAAGGATCAGCACCGTCAAAGTCCATATTATGTAGGAGAAACTCCTCTCTCCTTTACCGACTTCTCTACAGCACTTGGAAAGCCTAAAAACTTATGTCTGCACTACAGTAGGAAATAATTCCACGTACAAGGAGTTGATCAGCTGGTTGAAGAAGTATAGGGAACCACAGATCTTACAGCTGCACTGCATGAAGTTCAGGGGTTTCACTTAGGACAGAATTTGCTTTCTGCACTGCACCTCATCACCAGTAACTCAGAAATTCCCACACCAGAAGTTAGATGGCTGAATTCATACACAAACCTGAGCGAGTAGCTAGCAAGTTAGATGCATTAACTGTTAACACAGAGATTTAAAATGAACAAATAAACCTTCTATGTGTTTTCCTAGATCCGGTGTTTAGCTACTGTGCCAGAAAAAAACCACTGGCAAATAGCTACGGGAAGAAAGAAGGTAAGGGAGTCAAAAGCAAGAAGAGAAGGGGGAAGAGAAAGTAAATAACGTCCCCATGCTTCTTCAAGCTGTGGGTTGGTGCAGTATTGCATTCTGTTGGACATTCTGGGAACCTGAGCATATGTAAATAGAAACCACTCCAAAGGACAAAACTCGCCATGCAATAAAGGGATTTCCAATCATGAGTATATTGCTTGGAGGGCTTACACCACAGGGGCAATACATCGACAGACCGTGACTTCATATATACATCACTGTATTATTATAGCTGTTAGGATGTTCTGAAGGTTGTAATTAGTGAGCATCAGGGTGTGCAAGCCCCCCACGTGGTGCTGCCAAGGCTAATCCATGTCAGTGCCTACAGGCAATGGTGGAAAATAAAAGATTTCAGTGAACAGCACCAGGAAAATCTAAGCCAGGCCAAGGCAGATACAAGGACCTGTGATATGAAATGAAAGCAAACATATTCCATGGGTCAGAAATAACTGCTGATCCAACCCTTATTTTCTGGCACACCTCCTGCATCAAGAGAAAAATCTGGATAGGAAAATGGCAGATAGGAGTATTGTGTTTTATGTTTTTTTTCTCACAAAATAATCCAGTCAGATATCAGCACATCACTTAGAGCCATGGGTGGTAGCTAGACACAGGCATTCATATCTGTGGGCACTGAGGGCTGTATGAGAGACCTCCACCCCAGAGTGGCTTTTACAGCAGGAGTGATAACCGTCACATCTGGTGCTTCACAATAGACTTAAGATGTAGATCCATTTGCCCAGGTCCAAAGTTAGGCATCTCCTTTTGTTGCCGATGACACCGTTGATTTTGACAGCATCTAAGTTACACTTTATTTCCTTTTAGGTCAAAGCCTGTCCCTTCTTTGGCAGCCCTGCTCCACCATAACGCCTTGGTCCCATTACCTGTGCTCGCAGAGACCAGCCTCAGGAGCACAGCAGACATCTACACTCTGGGGGATACCTCTCACAGGCTGGTAAGGAGTCTAATAATTGCCTTTGGGGCTTTTCCACACCCAAAAATCTGCATCAGCACACCAACACAGCAGCAGGAAGATGGCCAAAGCTACTGAGCTACCTCTTCAATTATCATTCTCCTCAGCATTTTTCTACTCTTGCCTCCACTCCCCTTTCTGTGCTTTGAAATCAGCTGGGTCATCAGCCTTTGAAGCTGGGTCATCAGCTATTGCCAATTATTTCAATCACATCTGAAAAACTGACCACTGCATGAAATGTAAATCACCTGAGATGGAATAAGAACCCTCTCCATGGCTCAGATTGCATGGAATTTTATTCCAATTGCATGGAAGTTTTTCAGCACATTGCTTTGGGTGAGCAGACCTTCCCTTCCCCCAGCCTTTAAAGAAAGGAACTATCATCTTAGCAGTAAATAATCATTACCATGACTTTGTCATAATGAATATTTGTACCACAGAAACAGATTCTAAAACAATACTGTGCATCCAGACCGGGAAAATGGATCCAAACCATGACCTGCATGGCCTCAAAGGAGCTATGACTTGAATTACAGTGAACCATTCACGAGTAAGCTGCATATCAAGAAACAGCTAGTTACTCTAAACATCAGACTTACAGTGCATATTAGCAAACAGAAGGAAATGTAATTCATCATGTGAATAATCTGTTGTAATTGATTTGCCTGCATTGGTTACTTTCCAAACGGTTCCTTTTATCTTGTTTGGGAAAAGAAATTTATCTCAAGATTGTCATGCTTTTTTCAAAAGGAATCAGAAAATTTCCTCTTGATAGACACATGAAAGTCAGGAAGCCTGAGAAGGTGTTCCTCCAGTAAGACTCTATCCTCTACCATTAATACTAACAGGAATTTTGCCACTGTTTTGGATACAATTGAATTAAAAAAATAGAAAAACAATACAGACTGCAGAATGAGAGAAGCCAAGCACAGAAAGGTGTTGAATGAATGCCTTGATTCCATGCTATGCTTTTTTTCAAAACAGAAAACAGATAAACTAGGTAAAGGCACAAAAGCAAGCACTTAAAATGAATTAAGCTGTGTTTCAAGAGAGGGCTGAAATTCCCCTTTGTCCTCAAAACAGAGTCTTCTTTCCTTGTCCTCAGACAAGCCAGAGATTTAATTTGCCTCACACAAAGGAAGTGTTCCCAAAGGAATAAGCATCCAATTTGCAATATGACATGTGAATGCTTCACCTGCTTTGGGCCATGCAGACAACCCGCCTTTCTACTGAGGACACTGCTGCAGCACAGTCTCCGTGGGGAATTAAAAAATTACAGCCTGTGATGACTTCTGGATATGAGCAAATTTGGCCTGATCAGTGGTAAAGAAAAACCCCTACAACATAGGAATATAAACTGTACTCCCCTTCAGCACATCTTTGGTATTTAAAGAGTTCATCAGCACTGTCAAATAACTTAGTTCACCAGTTCACTCTTTGGCCCCAATATCTTTCCTGCTTAAGTGGTAGCTCATTCCTGTGTTCTCTCTTGGAGTGAAGGTCCTCTTCATTTCAGGCCTTTGTGTGGTTTTAAGCCCATTTCCCTACGGAAACCCCTGAGTTTTACCCTTGAGAATGGACAAGATGGCACCCACCACTATCCCTGTTAGCATCACCCTTAAGGTGCCCACTCCCACGCCCACACGCAGCCTCTATTTCCTGCTGTGTGCTCCAAGGGGCCCCAGAATTGTCATGGATTTGAGGAGAAAAAACCAAAATCTTCACACAAACTTATCTGTGCATTGCAGCTCCAGGGTACCATGTGATCTCTGGGGTCTCTGGGCTGAGGGCTGTGCAACAGGAATGCTGCTAGCTTGCCCAAGGGGTGGCTGGCTCTTGGGTTGGGAGGGTGGATCACACTAAACCGCTTGGTCTAGGGGCCCAGGATGGCTCCTTGTGGTGTGTGTCTTCAGCTACAGTATAGCTAAAGAGATCCATCCATCCCTTGGACCTTTTCTGTGCCTCATGCAAGGGATCGCTTGGATGAAATGGCCCTGCGGACACACTGGACAGCCCCGTGAGCAATGCATCAGCCATACAGCAGTGCTGGTCGTTGCATACTACACAAGAAAGGCTACTGAAATTCTTCTTGCTCATCTATTTATGCTCAGGTCCCTGTCTATTCTGGAGTTGTAGGTTCATGTGAGAGGAAAGGAGTTTTGTAAGATATCTCCCTGAGAGAGTAAAAAGCATTTTGCAAATGCAAGTAGCATTTTTTTAATGTAGCTTATGCCAAACATATTGTACAAGCTAAAGCAAACTCTAGATGGAATAAAATAAAACAGCTAATGGAAGGCTATAATAGACAGTGAGGCTAAACATCTGGCAATTTCCCACTACTGAGTATGATTATCAGTATCACTATATTCAGCCTATGTGAATTATCATCACGAGTCACGTTTCATCTTATAATTTGAAAAGGCCACGTTTGAAAACTCTGATCAACATAAATGTTGCAGCTTATAAATAATTTCTAATTTATGTTTTGCTTCATTTTGTGACTCACAGCTATAGTGATATCTCGATTCCAATCACTGAAGAGTCTGTTCCGTGCCAACCGGGAATGCAGAAATTCTGTAAACACCAAATGGAGTTAGGTGGGCAGGGAGCACACTCCAGCACCCTGCTGTGCTGGCTCATGTCACAGGAGGTGGAGCTGGAGCTGACTGAGGTGAAGAGGCTTGTACAGAGTCATAATCCTGTCATTATTCATAGATGTTTGAATAAAAGCAGGAGAGTTCATACTCTGGATATGGAGCATGTTATCTGGACACCAGACAGGCATAGATGGAGTTATTGGAGAAGATGATCACTTGGGAGCAGTGACCATTGTTCACTTTGGGGTGAAACCAGTGGTTTAGGTGTTGCTCTCAGCTGAGCAGCACAGCATACATCCCTGAGTGATAAGTCTCCTGATGGTGGGTTTCTTTCAGCCTCTATACCTAAGACAATACCACAGGACTTATCTATCTTCAAGCCATGGCTACTTAGCCCAGAGCTGAAAAGTAGTCTTTTCCAATACAGAATGAGCCAGAGAAGCAGCTGCAGAGTGACCTACTGTCGCAGAGCAAGCCACTACCGTAATAGCAACCAGATGGTCAAGCTTTGCCTTTATCATTTGAATTCTTATATATCACAGGAGTGCTGAGATTCTCCAGACAAGATTGGCACTTGATAGACACATGATAGAAACATCCTTTGCCTACAGAGGTTCCCATTTAAATGTCAGGACAAGTAAAAAGGAAAATAAAAAACAGGCACACAGAGAAGTCAATCGTTGACCAGTGTCTGTACCGTCTGTCTCTGCAGCAGAGCAGCATCAGAGCAAGAGAGCAGGCAAGTGTTAGCCTCCCACCATGCTGCCCTCCCAGCCACATCAACCACTCTGCAGCTGCAAGGGCTTACAGCTATCCGGCCTGCTTGAGACCTGCACAGGTCCCAGCAGAAAAGGCCCCAGTCTCTGTGCAGGCAGTTCTGCTGTGCAATAGTAAATACTAGTGTGGTAATATCAGGGGGCAAAGTGAAGCTTCAACATGTTAAAACAGATAGTTGCTGGAAACCATCCTATCCTGGCCTCCCCTGGATTAAACATGATGACAAACAATTTCACCAGCATCTCCTTGATATATTACTGATACAAACTTGTTGGTTTTATCTTTGCCCACTCCCTTTAAGGAAAAAATATCTCAGTAGTTAAAGTGTAGAGAAAGATCCACCATCAGATAGCATGCCTGCACTGGCTTTGTTTATTGTAAACCCACAAGGAGTCACATGCCATTTTGGTTTTAATTTTGCCAAGATCTGAAAAATCAGTTTAACAGAAACAACAAGAACTTGCCCACAAGGGTAAAAGCCCTAGGGCAAGAGAACCATATGGGATATTTTCAAGGTAGGTCACATTTTTCTCTAAAGTTGAGTAAACTCCTAGAACTGATAAAATCTTGCAGCCAGACTTCATTTGATATGAGAAAGCATTTGTGGGAGGGAAGCATCTGTTCATTATCGCTCGTGGGCTTAATTGTATGTTTCTTATCACCCAGTGGTGTTTTCATACTTACCACATGCACTACCGTATGTCCAACTTCAATGAGAGAAAACAATATTGCAGTGCTGAGTGATTTGTTTCAATAAGGAGGATAGTTTCAAATAACCTGTGTTTCTTCGGAGAAAAGAGGCGAAATCTGGGGAGTGGTGTCTCCTAGAGGAGTTAAACTGACACCTTGGAGAATAGCAGCCTGTTTTGAAAGACCATGTGGCCCCTGGGAGTTAGGTATCACTCTGCCTAATGCTCACAGGAGCTAGTGTGATTCATTTTTTCCTGGAGAGGAAGACTTACCCTCTTGCCTCACTTAAAAATAAAATAAGCAAAATTAACCAAAATACTTTATATTTCTCTTGTAAAAGCATATCAGAGATCAGAAACAAGTGTGAATTAAGGGTGAGAGCCAAAGAGCAGTAGAAATATAGAAAAGAAATAAGAAAGGAGAACAAATTGATATGAGGGGTGATGATACTCAAGAGTGTCCATTCTTTCTTGCAGTACTGCCCTCCCCTCCATGCCTGCCACCTCTCACCTCATGCTCTGCTCCCAGACTCAGGTCTGTGGTTTCAGCTCTGGTTTCTACTCAAAACCTTCAACATCAGAAAATGAAAAGGAAGTTCATCAAATTCTTTTCAAATTTCTTTTCCTAATTTTCCATAGAAAACAGAAGAAGGAAATGAAAAAGAGAAATAATGACTGCAGGGCTGAAGTAGTCCTCTCGGTGTGAGTTTAATTAATTGAAGCAAGAGAGTCCCCAGGAACCCTGTCATCTTTCCCATCAAAAACACTTGTAGTAAGTAGCCCCATTGCTATAGAAGAGGGATTTTTTTCATTACTGTTTCAACCTCAACCCTTCAGAAATCCTTTTTGTACTTCAGCCGTGACTCAGCTGATTTAGGTACTTTAATTCCTCTTTTCTTCC
This sequence comes from Myiopsitta monachus, assembly GCA_017639245.1. Lineage (NCBI taxonomy): Eukaryota > Metazoa > Chordata > Aves > Psittaciformes > Psittacidae > Myiopsitta > Myiopsitta monachus. Next base: position 66,533,170 of record CM029918.1, on the reverse strand, counting down.
TTCCTGCTTTCCATATTGTTTTGTATTTCCTAACAATACGGACATGAAAATCATGCTGTGAAGGATGGGAAGTAATCTCTCATAACTACTTGAAAGCTCAAGTTAAAAATAATCTTGTGGCACAAAAGGCTGCTTTTTCTTGTTCTCTAGATTCATATTCCATACTGGTCACACGCCAAGGAGTTTACTAAGGTGTTTATTTCCCCACGTTTTACTGTCCCAGTGTGTTAGTCTACTGAACTACACTCAGAACTAGCCATCCACTGCACCTCCAAGACATATTGCGTTAAAAACCATAAGTGGACACGTGACAGTGACAGCTGAGGATTTCTTCTCCCTACTGCTTTAAGAAGCTTAAGTTCCAAAACCTGTTTGTTTACCCAAAACCTCATTATCACAGACACTGAGAATTAGGTGGTTCAGTCTCTCTCCTTTTTCTCTTTTTTTAGTTGGAAACCCCTAGATTTGGCTGACTGCGATCAAGGCAGTAAGATGAAGAGTTCTGAACATTCATCCACTTTTGGCTTGCCCATCTCCAGCACATGTGCTCACATTCCCATTGCTCTTGTCTGCTCCCAGAAACACTTTGTTTTCCTCTTCTGAAGAAAGGCAATATCTCTGGATCTCTATCTCCCTTTCAGCCCTAGTCACAGGTAGTGAGCTGGGCAGAGTACACACAAGTTGGTCTGGAGAACTTCTTTCTTCTCTTTCTTTTCCAGGACTAGTCTACCCCCAAGCTCACCTTGTTGATCAACTTCTAGCTGCCCTGACTGATGTTACTGCATATGCATTAGATTCTGGATACAAGGAGGAACATTTTAAAAGTCTACTAGAGTATCCACCATACTCAACACCTTCTTGCTGGGATATTACCTTAATTTTCTTCTTGTCTCTGTCCTCTGAGTACAACAGGGCAGTGTTCTGCATATACTAACACTGGTCCTAGCATGAAGTCCCATGACCCCAGCTATGCCCCCTCATCTCCCACACCCTACTCCCACCAACCACCATTTCTTGCTGCTGGAGCTGTCACAGTTGAGTATCCTTTAGGGCAGAGCAAACCCTTCATTCACATGGTGGCCCAGGCTCCAGTGGTACTTTTAAGCTCACAATTAAGATAAGGTCCGCAAATGAGGATTTCATGTACCCTTTCTCCCCAACTTATTCATGTTTCTTTTGTTTGTTAACTAGACCAGCATCACCTTCAGAGCTTTTCTGACACACATTTGATTCTGTGCCATTTCAGATCTTTAGTAAATCCAAGCAGTTGTAGTAATATTATGGTACGTTCCCACAATTCAAATTACAAAATAAAACAATCAGGAAGCATAAAAATGAAGCTTCTATAGCCGCTCTTAGTAGGCTGCTGTTTAGTTGAAGTAAGTTTTCCCATAGCTGTTGACCACACAAAACCAATACACCATATCAAGACACTCATTTAACTAGAAAAAGACACAAAAAAGTTTGAAAATATCCCATGCAGCCAATGAACTGTTCCTGTTGGACATTTAATTTTTGTTTCTTTTGAATCTTTAATTTTTTTCCCTATGCAGATTTTGTGGGTGAGAATTTCATTTCCTGATTCAGGTTCTATTTTCCTTTTTTTTTAATAATAATAATAATAAATAAATAAATAAATAAATAAATAAATAAATGTGGCGTTATTTGATTTGAGAAAGTTATTGATTCTTTGGAAATGAACTCCTAAGTTAAGGGGCATTTTTATGAAGCCCATTTTCCTTACCTCATCTAAACACTGCCCTTAGCTACTATCAGCAAAATAGAAAATATTTCCTTCCAAGCCTTTCATGTGTGGTCTGCCACCTTCTTTCAAAACCTTGGAATTTAAACTTAGAAAACATTTTTCAGAGTGCTTTTTCTACGTTCTACAGTTCCTTGAAGACTGAGTATTTATGTGGTCCCCTGCTTACAGTTCTCAGTTCCTAAGGAAAGAGGGCAAAAGTTTTGCTCTGGAAACTTTCCCTCTACTTCCCACCAAAGTGCAAAATCCAATTGTCACCAACTGATCGTCATCCCAATGATGGGTCTCATTTATTTTGGGGACCATCCACTCCATCTGAAAACTTGTCTCCTGGCAGAATAAAGAAGCCTTTCACTCCAGATTATTCCTGCTTCAACAGCTGATAAATCCTCACATCTACCACACAAATCTCTTTCTTTATGCTTTGCTAAAATGTAATACAAGTGAGCAGTCCCAACAACAGCTACTTATAAGCACGAACTGGAAGCACAGAGTCAGTTCTCCTACTGACATTTAAAGCCACTTTCAGCATTGGGAAAGCACAGTAGGGGGGGTAGCAGTTGACACCACTCATACAGTCAAGGTACCAATGCCCCCACCAAGGGTATCAATAATTGTATTCTTCTGTATTAAAATAACAGTAAAAGCTACCAAATCAAACAATTAAGGTAAACACAGAGCTAATCAGGAAGGAGATTTAGGAGTTACAGTATAATTCCCCCAAACCCCCAGCCTAATTAGTAAAGAAGATAAACTGGTTGACAGATTGCACAGCTAGAAAAACATAAAGCAAAGAAGGTTATAATATTTATTATTACTGTATAAGACAGTGATTAGACCCCCAACCTATGTACAGATCTAATCACCATCCCCTGGAAAGGATAATAGCCAGCCCTGTGAGTCTAGTTTGACAAATTAATCCATGCCTGATCCAAATAAAGAGATTTGTAGTTTTCAATGGAAAATTAACTCCCTGGCTGTGCAGTGGAGACATCACCACATGCACTAATGGTACTGTTACTGATAAACAGTGTTGCACCATGTCTGTGTTCAAGGATCTCTCAAACAGCACATGGTTTGATGTTGCAGCAAGGGATTTAAGGTAGCGATTGGTGTATTTGTGGAGCATCAGTCATAACAGGACATAAAACCTAATCCCAGCCTGTAGACGGTAGTCTACAAAGGGTGCATGGATGAAGCATCTAATCCTGGCCTTCTTGAAGTATATCCATATATCTCAGAAAGGTTAAGGTGAGGAAATTGCTCTCACTGAGTATCCCACAGCTCAGAAAAAATCACACAAACTGGATTTTAGTACATATTTGTACTATGGTATGGCATTCTGATAGCAACAGGAGAAAGAAGCAATGTGATTAGTAGGTGGGATGTCATAAGGACACCTATGGTTGTCCATAAAAATAAGGAGTGTGTGGAGCTTAAGGAACTTGGGAAGCCTCAGGGAACTCCTGGAGCAAAAAGGAAAATCAAAGCAAAGGTAGTACCCACCAAAACAGTGTGGAAAGGGCAGGCCTGATTTTTTTTCCATGTAATGGATTAAGTTGCTGGTTTGTGTTCTACAGGAGTTCTAAGGATTTTAAGCCCTTCCATATATTTGAGGAAATGTCACGGCCATTCACTTCAGGGCCATGGTCAGCACCACAATCCTGCACAGAATATTAGCAAATGCTGTCTATATTATAAGCTTTACTTTATTCACCTAAACAGTACAGAATCTACATCTTCATATATCAAGTAAGCCAAATTTGTGCCACAGTGTTTTTAATGAGGTATAGGGGAAGAGTGAGGCTACAAAGCTCAGCAGTTTGCCAAAGTAGGTTCCTACTATCTATGTGTATAGACTCCTGAAGTGAAAACCTTTATGTAGGGTTAGGCAGGTGTCCTAGGTTCAGCAGTAGCAGCCATTTTTCTCCTTAGTAGCTCGTGCAGTGCTGTGGTTTTGACTTTCAGCCTGGAAACAGCGCTGATAACACCGATGTTTTCAGTTACTGCTGAGTAATGTTTAGTCTGACCAAGGACTTTCTGAGCCTCATGCTCTGCCAGGGAGGAGGGGAAGCCGGGAGGAAGCAGAGACAGGACACCTGACCCAAACTGACCAAAGAGGTATTCCATACCACAGCACGTCATGCCCACTATATAAACTGGGGAGAGCTACCCGGAAGGGTTAGTTCACTGCTTGGGTCGGGCTGGGCATTGGTTGGCGAGTAGTGAGCGGTTGTATTCTCTTCCCTTGTTACTTCCCTTATCATTATTATTATTATTGGTGGTAGCAGCAGTGGTTTGTGTTATACCTCAGTTACTGGACTGTTCTTATCTCAACCCGTGGGAGTTGCATTCTTTCGATTCTCCTCTCCATCCCTCGGGGGGGGGGAAGGGAGGAGGGGGAGGAAGGGGGAGAAGTGAGACTGAGACTTTGTGTTTTTTCTGAGTTACAGCTGGGCTTAAACCATGACAGTTCTTTTTGGTGCCCAACGTGGGGCATGAAGGGTTGAGATAACAACAGATCTGACCAGAGTGTGTCTAATCATATATGTGATCAGCATTCATTGTTTTGTATTAATAGTCACTCATCACAATGCTGTTTTATTGTCTCTCAAAGTTGTTGCTCTTGATCTCACAGGTTCAGCATGTCATACCTTACTTACAGCTGGTATTTGCTGTGTTAGTGTTTATCGGCTGGGGGCCTTGGGCTAAGGTTCTTGTTTCATTGTACTGTATGGTAATGACTTACAATACAAGAGAATTGTTGATCATGAAACTGACCCGGCTTTCGTTCCTAGTGTGGTCACCACCTCTATACTTTGGGAGGTATATAATAGAAGTGCTTAGCAATTACACGTCTCTTTTCACCTCCTTTGGTGGTCAATCTGTGAAGGAGACATTCTTTTATGCTCCCAGCCCCCCCACCAGACCGTTTGCAGCATCGTTTGAGAATTTTGAAGGTTTTGAATGGCTTTTGAGTACCTCTGAGACCTGCCTGCTGGTTGTGATGGGGATCACTATGTTGGCACACATACAGAGTGTGTTTTACCCACGACCATTTTGTCTGGTCCCGAGTGTTAAGCAGAGTCAGGTTTGGGCCTTGTCTGGGGTTAGACAACGATGTAGGAGGACCAAGAAATTTTCCCAGAGGCTGGACAGTCATGAGTGGCAGGCTGTGTGGGATAGTAAGGGCAAGTATCTAGGCCAGTGGGCCCCTCCAGTGCTTTGGAACTTCACCAATGAACAAATGCAAAATCCAGAAAAATTAGTAAAACACTTAAATGAGGTGTGTTGTCATTCTGGTCATGCCAGAGAAGAACAAATCATGGCAGTGTGCTGGGGATTGGCTTATGCTTACAGAGCCCTGTTTAACACTATCCAGCACCTTCAAAAGGAAAAAAATGCTGCTGGATCTGATGGCAAAGCAACAGACAGTGCAGCTACTCCAGCCCAGTGCAATCGCAGGGTAGGTTAGGTGTCTCAGAACAGCTGTCACAGCAGTTAGCAACCTAAGAGAGACTGGGTAGCTACCAGGAGGAAGAACTGAAGTCCTGCCCATTTCCTGCCCTGTGGCACGTGGGTCTGTGCTGTCAGGAGACATCAACTACCCTGTGTTTTCTCCAAACCACTTTCTAAAAGCAGTCGGGAGGGACCAATCCTTCTTCTCAGGTGACAGCAGCAGCAGCAGCAATCTTCTGGCCAGAAAGTGTAAAACCTGCGTTCATTTTCTGCCATTTCCAAAGAGGACACAAGCCCATTGTCCCACCCTACAGCACAATGTCCTGACCACAGAACTAGATTTCCTTCGATAGAAGTAGTAGAGACGATGCCCCTGAAAAGAAGCTCTAGCTCTGAAGTAGTTTGCGTAAAACGTGCAAGCGTCCTTGGGATTAGACAGCATTATCACAATATTTGACTGCTGTGTTTATCTTGGAAATTAGGCTACACTGGGAATCTATTTCAAATTACTACCTGTATCCAATCTGCCCTTCCTAAATTGTGTAGAATTCAGTGTAATCTTCCTTTTCAATATTCAGTCTGAACACTTTTATCAGTTTTGGCCAAAAAAGCAGAACTTTTCAAGTGATCCTTTCCAACACTTCTGAGAATAAAATGTTTACTAAAGCAATGGGGTATATACCTGAGTGATTTAGAGAAGAAAGAGTGTGTTATTGTCCAACTGCGCTTTGAACAGCTGGGCTTTATAATAGTACAGACAAATAGCTGAGGAGAATACAGGCTTTTATAACACTATGAACACAATATTCAGAAAACAGAAATTACAAAAGAATCTTCTTTTATTCCAACAACTCATGTTTAGCTGAAATTCATATGTGATGGGACTAGATAACTAGCATCAATGTGACTGCTCAAAACACTATTATGCTTTTGCTACCCAAAGATTCTATGTTGTGATAACCAGATACGGACACTGAGAAAGGAAAATAAATTCTCATAAAATACTTTCTGGAACTAGTAACTAAAGAAAAATACAACAGAAGTATAAAGATAAAAGTGAAGGAGATTTAAAGGTAGCTTTTTCTCAGGAAGGGTCTGTCCACTGAATCTAAATCATCTCCCAAGCTACGGTTAAGGAAAAGTTATTAGGAAAAATGTTGTCAGGGCACTAAGTCTGGTAAGGGCATCTAAGGCCCATTGGTGCATCCAGAGTGCATCCTGATAAATATGAAGTAAGTGTTTTGTTGCGTGTAAGGTTGTTCTGTTCTTAGGCTGTCTGAATAAGGCTGCCTCTAGGTGCTACTAACTGAATAGACCTTAGTGTGCCATTTACAGTCCTGCTGAAGAACCATACTAAGTCACACAGTCTTGCTTAACTGGACTCAAAGATTCTGTAAAGAGAAGATGCCACTGTGAATACTTAACTTGTTTTCCTGCCTGTATTGTACAAACCTACCTGATTTACACTCCAATGCAGGTGCAGGTGCAGTTCTAAGTGCTGAGCCATGAGCAGATGGCATAGGAGAGTTGACTCCAGAACTAATTGCTTATCCCAAGCAAATGTAACAGCTCCTGGCTCTGAGAGGCTGTCTGTGTGCAGAAGGTACCAAAATGGTGGCTTTTCATCTCCTGCCAGACAGTGAAATAAACATGCTGGACTGGAAGGAAAAACGTTGTCGGCAGGATTTGACTGAGAGATCAGCATCTAGATATTTGCCAAAAGGAACTTCACTGTGTTGGCTCCTGCCTGTAATGAAAAGCACTTTAAAGAACATGTGAACTTAACTGAGATATTTTCAGATGACTTCACCACAGATTTCAGTAAACAACTCAAGTGTTTAACTCCTATGGAATGTACGTATCCTCAATGCTAGATGTTTTTACATGTTCACATCCAGACTAAAGACCTCCATTCTGGTCAGTCTTCCCCCTGCAATCAGCGGTAGACTGTGAACAAAAGCATCCTCCTACCTGCTTCTTGTTAAGCTAAACAGACAGGGCCTCTGCAATGCCTCTCTCTCTCTCTCCAATGTATGTTTACTTGTCCTGTTGTATCCGTCATGACTGTTTCCTGAATCCTTTCCAAACTGTAAACATTTTCCACAGGCTGCAGAGAAAACAGTAACACAGGATTGTGGTAATGGTCAGATTTGTGCCAAATGAAGAGGGAATACAAAATTTCAGCTCTTAAGATCACTCTGTTTATGGTCCAAGGATCACATCAGCACCACAGCCCACTGCCACACAATAAGCACTTGTACTTACCTGAGCTATTTCTTCACAACTTGGTAACTCCCTTTGCACAAAGGGAGATAACTTGAATGACATTATATGAGACTGTCTGAAAAAAATTGCTTACACTGAGCAGCTCACCCATTCCTCTTCATCACTCACCTTTCCCACAATTTCCATCACCTGAAAACCCAGTTGGCAATGATAGAGGTATGAAGAGACATTCAAGGCCAGGCTGGATGTGGTCATGAGCAACTTGACCTAGTTCAAGATGTCCCTGCTTATTGCAGGGAGGTGGATTAGATGACCTCTGAAGGTCCCTTCCAACCCAGGCTATTCTATGATTCTACAGAATGGTTCCAGGTCTGCTTCCAGTGGGAAGAAATAACTGCCCAGCATGTTGTCCACTTTTCTAAGGACTTAATAGTAAGTTTTCTATCAGTTGTATGTGCCACACTTCTTTTTATCATTCTAGTTTTCACCCTGAAGGTTGTGCTGAACCCTGTCAAAAACTTCTAAAAGTCAAGCATCATTATGTTCATCACCCAGCTTCACTAAAAAAAAAAACCTATCAGGTTGGTCAGACAGGACCTATTTTCCATCTGTGCATTGCCATTAACTAGATCAGTACTATATTAGCACTGAAAAGGAAGGAACTGTAGCACAGAACTATATTAGCACTTCAGTTTGCTTATTCTTTGTCAGCTGTTTATTATTTGAACAGGAAACCCCTGTTTTAGATTGATAGGCCTGTAATTGCCTTGACTATTCCTCTTACCTATTACAATACAATGGTAATTTTTTAAATGTCTAATGGAATTTTTTGGTGCTCTGAGCTAACTAAATTTCAGCATTAATGTTCCTTGAGTTCCTTTGCCAGCTCTTTCAAAACTCATGGGTACAGGATGACCAGATTGCTGATTTGAAAATATCTTCTTCCACAGCTGTTCTCTAACATATTCTTTAGTTACAACTGGAGAGTACATATTTGACATTGACATATTCTACCCTATAAGCTGTACATACATACAAATAGAAACATTTCCCTTTGCTACACTGCCATTGGGCAATTTAATACTTTTTTCATTAATAAGCTCCAGAAATAATTTTATTATTCTTTAATTTGTGTTTGTTTAAAAAATTCACAGTTGTGGTTAATATTTATTACCAGCAATTTCTCTTTTCTCCCAGTGAACAGCGGGACAATTTTAATCCTTTCTTTAAGCAACTTGGAATGAGCTAGGCTTTTCTTTTTCACTTGGGAAGTGTAGTTTCTGGGCTATTTCACACAATGTTCGCAAGCATTTGGGATTAATAGTTCACATCAATTATTTGTTACCACTTGTTTTTTTTTAAATCTTTGATGGTTACTTAGTTCCTTATTTCTGGCTTCCTCATGCTTGTACATTTACAAAGTTGTGCAACGTAACAATGAGTGTAATATGACAAATTATGAGGATTGGGATCGGTTTATTGATTACCTTAAAATGATGAGGATTTGGAGGGAGTCATGAAGGCAAATAGAATTATCTTATGTTCAAAGTAATTAAAAAAAGTGGAGCTAGTGCAGCTATGCAAGACGTATGTATTTGAAATGCTGTGTCAAGAAAGCAGTTTTATCACTGAGTAGGCATTAGTTGATCAGATACAGCTTCAGCAAAATAACTGAATGAAGCTGACTGCCTTTTCAGAACTGAAAATGATCTTCAGTAAAACTCTACAAAATAAGTCCCAACTCAGTACTGAGACTGCTTCTGGAAAGAGGTCATCTGGTCCTTATGTGATCCCACTATTAGTGTAGAACATTTGCTCACTGTAAAGAAGGCATTATGGTTATCTCATCATCATTTGTCATGATCAACCCATGAGATACGCAAATTTTAAAGGGATTGCAGTTTCTTTGTGCTGTAAAACTTGCTGGGCCGCTGACACCTGTTCCTAGATGCCATCTGTTGTCCAAGAAAAGAAATCTCAGAAATTCTATACTTTTCTGAGTCCTCAAAATGCCAATTTTTGATCACTGATTTTGTTCAGATTTACAGTTATACTTTAATTTTCAGTTACACTTTACCATTGTCCCCTGCTTTACTCAATCATCTTCATCAGCAATGATAGTTTCCAAGCTCTGTTAGTAAATACATCAGAAAGTGTAGTAAAAGCAGTGGAATGAACAACCAGCAGCTTATATGCAACTGAACTAGGTCTATTGATTTCAATTGAATGCATGCAGTCACTTAGCTGGGGATCTGACCCATTGCTACAGCAAATGGTAGTATTTATACTACTATAATGATACTGTTCATCAAACATGTTTTGCAGTTCTTCTATAGCAAATTTGCTGAAACACCAAGCTGTGTGGTTGACAGACTGGAGGCAAAGGATGCCATACAGAGGGACCTCAAGCGGATTGAAAGGTAGGCCAACACGAACCTCATGAGGTTCAACAAGGCCAAGTGCAAGGTCCTGCACCTGGGTTGGGGCAAACTCAAGTACAAATACAGTCTGGGCAGGGAATGGATTGGGACCAGTCTTGAGGAGAAAAACTTGCGGGTGCTGGTTGACAAAAAGCTTAACATGAGTCAGCAATATGTGCCTGCAGCTCGGAAAGCCAAAATTATATTGGGCTCCATCAAAAGGAGCTACTATGAGGGTGGTGAGACAGGTTGCCAGAGGAAGCTGTGGATGTCTCATTCCTGGAAGTGGTCAAGGCCAGTCTGGATGGGGCTTTAAGCAATATGATCTAGCTTCAATTTATTATATTAATGGTTGCTCCCATTAACTGCAGTAGTGCAGGGTTAGATGCCAGTGTGAAACAAGAAAATGAAGAGCACTGGAGTGCCTGTGAAACTTTAAATATGTGCTTAAGTCCCTGCCTAACTAGCAGAGCCTTGCAGTACATGTGAGCATCGCTGACTTCATTCAAAGAGTGGTGGAATAAGAGTACAAACACTCCAAATATGCCAAAGATCACGTTTTGGCAAAGAGATCTGTTTCATAATGTGAAAGAGCTAAGAATGGAGTATGCCAAAGAATGAGGAGACAAGGAGCCTGTTTGCTGAACATACAAATGCTGGAAAGAGGAGGTGACAGCTAAGGTAGTCATTAAGAGTGTAGATCAGGAGTAGCACTCACTGGAAAAACAAAGATCACAGGACAGCAAGTAGTACTGCCTGCTCTGCTTGATGCAGGTGTGTTACCCCCTATATGGCTAATTAAATAAAAGAGATCCCATAGAGGGCTTTGTTGTAAGAAAGAGTCAGATTTCTGAAATGAAAAATGTAATGATTTTAATGACCTGTGGGGATGGACTGGAATTAAGTGGTGACAGCAGCAGTGAGCCATGCTGGGGGACTGAAAGGCCGGTGTATGTCCTGCACTCACCAGCATCATCAGCAGCAACCTGCTACCTACTGTGATGCAAGAGAAGGACTGTCTAGAACTGAGACATTAGAATTAAAGGATGAGTAAAAAAGCACTGATTATCCACCTGTGATTATGAAGCCTTTTAACTGGTCTGGAGTCTTGGGGTCTGTGAGACTTGTCTGACAATTGCAGGCTATGCAGGACTTCTCTATGGTGCCTTTTGCAGAATGGGATTATCATACAATCCCAAAGTCTGAATTCATCTTATACATACTTTGACTTTGGATTCATTGCAGATCTGACATATTTATGATTAGGACTGCTTGCATGAGGATTTAAGATAGTGGTTGTAATAGCGTTCATAAAGCTTGTTATCTTCTATGATTTTCATCAACTTATTCATTAGGTTTTTATGTATTCTTTTATGGCTTTATCTTATAAAATGAGCACTGAAATGTAGTGATATTAATATAAACCTATGACAAGCACACAGTTTTTCATTATTCCAAAATATAAGAAGAGGTTATATGGTGTAATTAATGGCAGTGAAATGAAGAACAAATTCAAGGAAATATTATTTCATGCAAAATATGGGATTTGCAGCCCCAAGAGACCTTTTGAATGAAATTGTGAGTTGAGTGATTGGATTTTAAAAAGAGCTTGATAATTATGTGACCATTAGCATTTATAATTACACTAAGATAATTAAGTATAATGAAACCTCATGCTTTTTGGCATAAACCGATTACTTACAGAAGTCAGGAAGGAATATGTTCTAGGAAATCAGCATTTCACAACTGGCCAGGTGTGTTTTGGTTTTGTTATGCAGACTCTTTTTTTAAAAAACTTTTCTAATCAGACAACAAACACATCTGTACGCAGCATGGAAGATTGAATGGGGTAGCCATCTATTTTACTCTAGAATACCCTATCTCCTTACCAGTTTAAGATGATAAAAGTTTCACTGCCTATCTGTAAAAGCCTTTATAAGTTTTAAAAATTGACTATTGCAAAACTGCCACAGAGGAAATCCTATTTGGAGATATGTCAGTAACCTTATCTGCTACATCACCATCTTGTTGCTCTTTCACAACCAGGAATTTCATTGATGGACACTATAGTCTCAGAAGCCAGATATGTTTTTCAAAGGAAATGTCATTGACCTAATAGAGGGCAAGGTTTTGACAGAAGATGAAAAGTTCCATTATGAATACTTTTAGTATAGACAAGATTTAAAAGGTTCTTCTTAATAAAAATAAGTGTGAATCAGAGATATGTCACTGTTGTTTACAAAGCCAAAAATCTGTGTTAACGTATTGTATGGTCTAGTTCTTATTTATGCATTCATTTTAAATAAGACAGTTACAACATTTTGCTGGTGAATATTTTTGCTTGTAAGTGGCGTGCCTGATTTATATAACCCTGTATGCTGCACAGATATTTAGAGTACCACAAAGTGAATATGGCTTGGCTGAAATACCATTCTGTTTTGGCTGTGTTTGGCATTTGCTTTCACATTATGTGGTCACAAAGAACAAGCCTGATATAGCCTAGGTATTTCTTGCCCATTTGGTCTGCTAGGTGATAAGCAGCACTATTTTCTGCAGATTGAGATAGAAATATATAGCCATCTGTTGTTCTGAAAGAGACTGCATTTAACTACTGAAGTTTAAAAATTAACTGGAAGTCAACAGACATGGCATATATTCCTGGTTCAAAGAAAGACTTTCTTTGTTGGTAAGTTATGCAATACTTTAGTATGTTGCTTTCTGTGGCTGTAAAACAATGATAGCAGCATTTATATCAACCACTCTGGAATTGCAAAGATTTAATAAAGATCCTTGAGAGCCATCTGCCAAATGTTTGAAGGATAATGCTTAGGCATTATACTATACTACACTATACGTATAGCATGAATGTCTGCAGATCCACACCTACTCATCTGCACATTTACTAATGCAGGCATAGACAAAGGGTTTTTCAGGTCAAAGGACAATCTGAGTTATTTCAAAAAATAATTAAATGCAAGAACCTTTTGCACAAGCAAGGTACACAAAAGAAACACCTTATTGTATCACTTGCTAGTTGAAGTTTTTGCTTTGACTTTTTTCCAAGCAGAGGCTGACACAGAGCACAATGCTATACACTGCATACAAATGTATATATGTACATATATATGTATGGGCATACTGAACTGTTCTAAGAGCTGAAAGGAAAAGTTACATTCCCATAACAATGGAACACCATAGTAGTTTGTTCCTGTAACTACAGCTAAAGTACCGGTAACTGGACAGATTTCCTACTTGATTTGCAATGGCTATAGAAAACCACAGCTCAGATTTCACTTCCTTTGTGCCCTTCTGGAATTGCTCTTATCCAGCGAACATCCTGCAGCTCTGTTGGTTAAGCCTTATCCAAGCAATCACTTACCTAGTCTGCAGCCTGAGGAGATGTTCACCTACACCAAATTGATGTCATATGCATACTCATGCCATCAGCTTTTGAGGGTCTTGTTTAGGTCCTGAGAACATTCCTATATTTACGCGCCTGTATGTCTATCTATCAGACTTCTACAATTCATATCACTGTAATACCTCTAACTTCGTAACACCTGAGCAAACATCCAACTCTAATTTCTGTGTACTCCTGAAGAAAAGGGGATCTGCAACCATTTTCACAGGTCCGATCATCAGTGGTGTCAGAGCAGCTAATGGGCTAGCACCAGCTCAGATGGACTTCCCTTGTTCCTAAGGAAAAAATCTGTTACTCTGCAGCCATGAAATAGTGTTTTCGAGTTCTCATGAAGTCCCTTGGAAGTTTCAGAAAAGTAACATACTACTGAAGTATCAGCACGCAAGATCTTTAAAGACCCATTTCTTGTTAAGCTGTCTCAGCTTCAGCCTACCAACCGAGCCAGCCCAGCTTGGGTTATATTTCACTCACTTTTCCAAAATCCACTACTGCTGAGTCCTAGATTATCCCTGTCTAAAAATTCAGTCCCCCTGCGTCTGAAGGTGAAATTTGGTTTAGCAGCAGGAAGGTGTTAACACAACCGCATTGTGGAGATTAACGTTACAGTAAATCCTCAAAAGAACCAGAAATATCCAACACACTCAAGATACCTATTTTTGATGAAAGCTTCAAGAAAGTAATAAAAGAATAGGATTTTATAGTAGGTCAGTTATTAATTTTTCTTGGAACACCAACAAGAGCTTGGCAAGAAGCAACATGTCTGCAATACAATTTTTTATTTTTTATTTAATAAGAAGCTCCATATACCATTTACTTTCTCTTACTCAAGCTCAGTATTTATTATTTCACCTGCTTTGAACTAGGACCTGTGACCTCATTAATAAAAGGTTAGAAATAGTGTTTAGTTTCATTGTAGTTCCAGTAAGTATCCCTGTATTAGTACTGAAAAAGGAGCATGTGATACACAGCAGCAGCATTTGTGGCGATCCACAACTTATGCCCCTCCCACATCAAAAGATTTATAACTACCCATACACACATGAGTGACAAAGGGTGGAGGGGCTCTCCTTTTTCTGTGCTCAGGTCCTAACAGGGAACACAGCTGCTATCCTGGCACTTTTGAGCAGTTAAGATGTTCCTGGCTGTACTTGCTAACAGGCAAAGAGAGTAAGAGCACATAAGGTGGTAGCATCACCCTCTAACTGGCCAGGTTCTCCAAGCGAATAGCCACTATGCCAGAAAAAAACTGCTGTGTCCACCACACATGTCTAAAATGCATCAGCTCTTCCAGCGTGACAGCATAGCAACATGGCAGTATGATTAAATGACAGCTTTACACATATTAGCTTTAATGTAATGAAAGCTAAGGTAAAAAGAGCAGTGATACCTTATGAGGGTTTGCAATACGAGCAACTCAGCAAAGCAAGAGCTCATTTCAGACAAGAGTCTACATCATATCTCATGAAGTGTGGTCCTCCTTTTTCTGCTAACATGTCCTGTGCTGCTAACCCACTACAGTGCTGTCTGCTCAGCTTCTTGGCAATATCTAGTTCTCATAAAGCATGCTTACTCCTTCACTATGCTAACAACAACATATGCAGTTTTAGTATATACTACTGCCTCTAGTGAGTTGGTGTGTGTAATGTCCCACTACACTAACGGTGAGTCTGGAAGCATTTTAAGAGAGTTTGAAAATCTTTTACAGAATGTGTGGCTCTGTCATCTTTCCAGTCATTTCAAATAATCCCATTTAAAATCCAGTTGTTTAAAATGAAACCACCAGAAATAATATACTAGATGTAAATGGATATTGCTGGGAAAAATAGTGAGCAACTTATAGAAAATACATGATTTAATGAGGGATATGCTGTCTGCTGTATTAATCTTTGATCCATATGGTTAAAACAAAACAAAACATTTGTATCTGTCAGCTACAGACTGTTTAGCTCACACTGGCCACACTCAGAGAAGTGGCTCATGCTGTAGGACTACTACCTTTCCTATTTAATCTGTCAGAGCTACATGAGGTAGATTGGAGAGGAAAAGATCGTGCATCAACTGCTAGACAGCAGCCCAAGCAAATGGCTGTGCAAAGTGAAGTGGACTTGCTCACCTAAGGTTTCAGACACATATTTCATTGGTATCTAAACTTCATCAGTCTATGAATACAAAGCCATTCCGTTTGTAAATTTTCCAATCTGAGCTTAAAGGTTTCACATTAATACTTCTGTTACTGTAAGAAATCAAAGCAGCAAAGAAATAAACCCCTTTTCCCTAAAGCCTCTCACAGAGCTATCATTGCTGCTTCACACACAGCAACAAACCAAACTAAGATGTGTTTGGAACCACTGACTTAAAACCTGAAGAATGTGCACTCAAGTACGGGTGCTAGTCATGCATGTGCATAATCATGTTAAAACTGCGAACCCGTGAGCCTAAGCTCAAACTCAAATCACAGTTCTCTGAAATGACTCAGAAAACATAGGGAAGAGCTTTCCCTGATAGCTTCTAGCTCTTCTACATCTTA
Source organism: Myiopsitta monachus (assembly GCA_017639245.1). Lineage (NCBI taxonomy): Eukaryota > Metazoa > Chordata > Aves > Psittaciformes > Psittacidae > Myiopsitta > Myiopsitta monachus. The sequence continues at coordinate 66,517,355 of CM029918.1, read as the reverse complement.
TCCTCATATACTGTGTTGGGGGACGAAGAAGAGAAATATGATTAAGGTATTTCAAGCCTGACATGAATATTTTTCCAGTGGAGAGGGTTTTGATAATGTAGGCTTGTGGACTGAATTTGGAATTTGCTTTGCTTCTGTAATTGGGCTTCTAATGCCAGAGAAAGAATCAAGGCCTGAGAAGCAAACTGAAAATACATTTCAAGGGAATGCACACATCTGTGGTACGGTAAAACTATTAGGTTAGTGAATGCCTGTTTTGAATTACATCAAATCACCTGAAGACCATATGGCTAATGGAAATTTTTTAAGCTGACATTTACTGCCTTGTACAGTATCAGGAAAGTTTGTTTTGTTATTTTAGCTAAACCTATATATGTAAACTCAAACACTTTCAACTTTTTGCAATCAATAGCTGAAGGCCAAATGCAACCTGCTACAAATGCATAATCTGCAGAGCAGCGAGCCGTCTTCTAGTGAAGAAGCATGTCTGCATTTTTAGAAGTGGGGTGAATAAAGACCCAGTCACCTAATCCCTAGACGGTATCACCGATTCTTCTCAGATTCACTAGGGAAACAAGGACTAAGAATCTTAGAAGTAGATGCTGAACTGAGGAGGCAGGAACCTAACTTTAGGAGCCAATATTTGAAAACACTGACCTATATGTCTGTCCCTATGAGGAGAAAGCTCTAGCAAGTTTAATTTCCCTATGCACTTTTCCATGTACATCCCACACTGTTTGAGGGTTGCAGATGGAGAGAGCAAACAGCAGTCCTAAGAACACTCTTCTTGCAACGTAGCATAAGATCTTTGACAAAATGTCAAACAGAATTTTGTCATTTTCGAAGCACACTCCCACATATATATGCAACAATTAGCCAAATTATTGCTCAAACCAGTTGTTTAACACAGCTAGTGAGTCTTTGCCTTTGTCCTTACACTGGCAGAATATGACTTCGGCTCTGTATTAATGTCAACATCATTTCGTCAGAGTAGCACTGTGGGGAGCAGTCCCATATTCTCAGGTTGTTTCCTGATTCCTAAGAAAATCTGACTCTTTTAGACTAGCATGTCCATCATGATATAAACTAATTTAAAGTTTGCATTGTATCTTAGGCCATTCTGAATATATTTTTCTCATTGTTGGGATGTTGGGTCTCTCCTGGACCAGGATTTGCAGTTTGCTCACCTGTGCTTGAAGTGGGTTTTCTGTAGTGAGTCTTGAGTAGCCTCTCTCAAGACTATTTACTCTCAATAACTGATCATGAATATATAAGTGTTTTAGTGCACGTCTCAATGCTAAATACACATTTAAGGCAATAGGAATTGATGGGCATAGGTAAGTAATGGCTACCTGGACATACAATTGTACCTAATGTTTTCAAAAATAGACATTTCTTACTTCCAAGATGCTTTTCCTGTTTTCTGCCTTTCTGACTTCCACAAGAGAAAAAAAGCACCGGTCTCTCGGAGCTACCACTTAGTTTATTATTCATATTCTTGCTTCATCCCAGTGAGAAAAGAGGAGCCTCTCTAGATGGAAAAGGTTGCATTATGCAATCTGTCTAATAAAACATGGGATTTTATTACTATGTTCTGGTTTGTTAGGAGTAATACAGCATATCAATGAGTTGCACTTGTCTAAAATTGAGGACATTTTTTAAAAAGACATTACTTGAAAGAATGACTGCAATGAAAAACACATGCCAGACAGATTTATACTTTGATATTTTAGTGTATTTCTATATCTTTACATTAATTTCCTTACCTAAAACATGTACAGGATAAAGGCCTTTCCTATGCTTGTACCTGCTGTTTTCTGAGGTGGCCTTTCAGTTCACAGCAATATGCTGCTCTCCAGCACAAACATTCATTATTTGAACCTGATACTGCAGTTGCTGTGACTATGGCTGTAGTGCTAAATAACACCTGTTCAGGGACCATCCTCTAGCCCTGTAGCAAAGATCTGGCCTGATGCTGTCTGCACTAGGTACCACCTGTCCTTCAGGTGTCCTTCAGTCCCAGCATGGTATCCCTGAGGCTCTAACATATAATTATCATCATATGTATGTGCTCAGAATGTCCACAGCAATACATAAGTGCATCCCAGCTTATCAAAACAATGATTTTGTAGCATGGAAATAAAATTAGGGTTGCACTCCTTGGGTTTGATACGCTGACGTGTTTGAGGTACAAAATCTGCTAGTAGAGTTTTGGAGAACTGCAAAGGGTGGAGGGAGCCAAGTCTTGCCATTCTTGTTCATACTGCCCTTTTGGGAATGGTCCTTAATGCTCCCAAACTCAAAATCTGAATCTGATCATTATGGCAGAGCATGCTAGCTGGCACAGAAGAAATCACACCAGCAGGCTACTGAGTAATCAAGCAACGCAGATGATTAGAGTCTAAGTTTCCTCCACGATGCCTGTTACATAGCCAGGTTAAACTCTTCCATGACTTCCAATAGTTGAAGAGTGCAGGATTCAGGTGTGTATGTTTATCTGGGTACGTACATCTGCTGTTCAGTTTTCCACCTGAGACCGTTAACTTTGATTTAATTATTCCTGATTTCAACTGCTGACTGAAAAGTCAAAACTCCTGTTTTGTAATACTTAACCCATGATAATAGGAAAATCACCCTTTTTCCAGCTCTGAGTTATGGGGCTGTGCATGGCCTCATAGACATGCCCAAACCTGCAATCCATAGCATGGCAGGTCAATTCATCTTACCTGTATAACATTTCCAGAGATATATTCTTTAGAGAGCCTTTGTGCCCATCTACACTCAGGCACGGCCTCTGCTGGGACCACACAGCCTCCAAGGAGGCTGGTAGGTGGGGCGGCAGAGGAGGGGGTCCCTCAGTAGGCAGAACAGCTGCAAAGGTAGAGAGGATGGTTATCATCAAGGTTCTATACCATCAACACACATAACTGTAACTGCACTTTGTTAAAGACTAGGTCTTTCCAAAATTACACACATTATTCAGGGCTGGAATTAAGAGATTAAAAGGAAAATGAAGAGTTAGCAAAGACGGGAAGAGAAATCTTAGCTTCTGTTGCCACACTTAGCTGCTGAGGGAAGACAGCTAAATTAAGTCTGACTTCTTGAGCAGATGATCATGCACACAGCTGTTAATTTGGGATGAAGGAATGCACTTTGCATGAACTCCAAAGCTGTCTTTATTTTAATTACTTTTTAAAAACTTTTTGATCAATTTTTTTTTTTTTTACGAGTTCACAACATGTTTCTGTTTCTTTCAGAGAACAATATAAGCACTTTTCAGTGGCCAAAACCAATATGTCTAAATTCCACTGGATTTCAACCAAAGACTGCACAGACCAATGGATAAAGTGTCTGCCTCGTATTTCAAAGTACAAAGTTCAAATTTAGTAGGTACTTGTATTTTTAAATTTTAACTGGCCAGATTCTCAGTTTGGGTAAACCAGCAAAGCTTTACTGATGTTAAAGGAACTATGCCAAGCTGCATTAGCTTAGTATCTGGCTTCACAACTTTTTTTCTCTTTGTATTAAATTCCATCTTCAGTAGTCATGCACTAATAATTCGCTTGAAGCCTGTAACTAGGTGGGTTTTTTTTTCTTTATTACTAGTCTGTGAATTTGTGAAAATGAGTAGGATCTGTGCAGGGAAGGCTGTAGGCACAAAAAGTTATTAAAGCTGGACTTCCCCAATTTAGACTTTTATTGAAGTCAGTGGAAATGTTGACAGAGTAGAGAATGAGCAAAATCATATGGACAGAGTGTCTTCCATCTCTGCAATGCAGAAGAGGATACAATGATCTCCTTCCCTCTTTTACACTCAAACACAAGGCTGTTCAGAATTAGAAGGTGACAGCAACATGTTTTTTGCCATCAATCTCAATGTTTACCTCTTCCAGGACCAGCCTGAGGCTACACCAGACTCCCTGATCTGCCTAGTCCCTAACTGTTAACACCCATGAACTGCTTTCACTGCTAATCCCTTGCCATCCACTTCCTTGAATTTAATGTTAATTAAATTCTTGTGTTTAATTATATTTAATGTTTGTGTCTAATGAGCTATGTAAAATCCTGTGTATTCTGTGGAAGCCACTGTTGGGGCCAGGTTTGCTGGATGGATGAGCTGCAAACTTGAGCCTTGCTAAGGCTGTCCCTCAAGAATCAATATGAACCTATCCAGTGAGACCAAGATTTTATCTTTTAGTTCTATTATGAAACTTTGAGGAGCACATCCTACAACTAGAACAGCCTGTAACTAAAACTGTTTGCAATGAAGAGTTAGTTATGCATCTGTCAGATGTATAAAACTTAGCATATATGAGTGTACATAATTCTAAGAGAGATGACAGAACCGAATACAGCAGAGCTGTGGGTCTGCTCTGTGAGGTTGCTAATGGCTGTTCAGTGCTAAAAGAGATAAGTAGTGGAGCGAGTGGACATGAGAGGTCTCCTTAGGAGTCTTCAGGAGTGTTTCTGGTGTCACAGCCATCCCTGCATCTTATTCCATGTTATTCAGGTAGAAATGCAGTGCAAATCTGTCTGAATAAGGATCATGAGTTCCATGAAGACACAGAAGGGGAAGGCAGGGTGCCCTTGGGCACAAAGGCAGCCCTTATCCAAGCAGACCCATTGAGTCTCCCTGTGTCCATCTTCTTGAAAGTCCCTCTAGTAGTCTTTTCAGGAAATGCTAGATTTTTTTTATTCAAATCTTTACAGAATGATTAATTTTGCAATGTTTTTAAAACCCTTTAGAAATTGATAAAAGAAGAAATAACTCAATTTACACTGCGTAACCAAAAGACAAATTGGAAAATGATCACAGTCCCGCAACATAAGGGTATTTTCTGAGCTAGATACCGTCAACAATAATCAAACCTTCACATGTAATTGAAATTATGACATTTTTTGCCAGGCTTATAAAAAATTAGGTCTTGTGTTACGTGATTACAGTACACGTATGGGAAGCATAAAAAACCTGTAACATAATATTTGAAAACTTATATGCCAGTGTGTGAGATTGAAAGTACAATCTCTTAAGCTTTTCCCCATTTCTTGTCCTTGTTTCTCTGGCAGTGAGCTTGCATGTCTGAATTTAGTCTTGAGATCCTATGCTTTTACTTATGATGTAAAAGCTAGATCTGCATCTAAAACATAGACCTTCATCTATTATTTTTGAGATCTTCATACTCATGTCTATATTTCCATACAGTTTTCAAATACCATTTGACTGGTACTGCACAGATCAGCATGATTTTTTTCACATGGTTTAAATTAGCTTAGCTCACATTTATCCAACTTCACAAACAGATTCAGTTTGTTGCAGTTGGATTAAATTTAGTAAGTACATAATCAGATAGGCATGAAAACAAAGTACTTTTAAGCCAAGAAAGACAAATTTGTCCTCACTTACCTCCTGTGGAAAGCCATTAGTAGGAAGGAGGGCAGAAATTGGCTTTGTGTACTGTGGAAGTCACTGCAATGCTTTGGCCAATCACTTTTCTCCAGCTTAGCATGGTTAAGGATACACAAAATGACAAATCCAACCAAAATTTTGACAATGGATTCACTGGCTTTTAAGTTGCAAATCTTCCATAACTGAAACCACTGCGAAGTCCACAAAACTCCCAGAAAGCACCGTACTTCTCAGAAGTTGAAGATAGGAAATTATGAGAACATGAGAAAGTGAAGTCCATCATGACCCTCTCTCTGCAGCAGTTAGAAAACGACAACGTGTCAGGCTCAGGGGAGACCTTATTGCACTTTACAACTACCTGAAAGGAGGTTGTAGTGAGGTAGATCTTGGTCTCTTCTGACAAGTAACAGGTCATAGAATGAGAGGAAATGGCTTCAGGTTGCACCAGAGGAGGTTTAGATTGGATATTAGGAAAAATCTCTTCACCAAAAGGGTTGTCAATCATTGACAGGCTGCCCAAGAATGTGGTAGAGTCCCCATCACCAGAGGTATTTAAAAGATGCATAAATGTGGTAGTTAGGGACATGGTTTAGTGGTGGCCATGACAGTGTTAGGTTAGTTGGACTCGATCTTAAAGATCTTTTCCAAACTAAATGATTCTATGATTAAAAAAAATGGCTTAAAGTGTAAAAATTAACAGAAGTGCCTTAACATACAATGGCCATGTTTCCTTCCCCATAAGATAGGACTGGTGCATGTGACGTCATGCGGCTTCCCATACTTACCTCTATGAAAGTCCCTCTGTGCAAGCACTACTCCATCAGTCACCACAGCTCTTTCACGAGTGCTGTGAGAAATAGGGAGAGCAGCTGCAATCTGCAGCATTATTTCTAGAGCTGCCTGGGAATTTTGTGCCACAAATTGTTGTGTTGACTGATTCATTAAAACCTATTTAGGGGAAAGGCTTCAATGTTATCCCTGTTTCAAAAAGAAAATCCCCTCCCAGCCTTTTCAACTTGCTGAAATATCCTCTGTGGTTGCCTTTGGAAGGTGTGAAAAATCTTTCAAAACTTTTGGAGGTTTTGAAGTCTAAGTAGCTTCCTGTTGAAAAAGAAGCTAAAAACATCCAGACAGAATGCATTATTGGAATAAAATACATTCTTTGATCCACCAAGAACGTTTTGATTGCTGATTGGTGAAAATTTTCAAAAATCTTGGTTTTCCTCCTTTTGCAGGAGGGGAAAATATTTTGAAAGCTTGAAACTTCTGACAAATAAATAAAAATGTTCCTTTAATACTCGAATCACATCCTGAAAAGTTGTGGAAAAGGCTCCATTTAGCTGAGGATTTCTCAGTTCTCAGATTTCTAACTGCAAATAAATATAATACAGACATTTGATGGACAGCTCATGAGAATGTGCCTTTATGGGGAGACACAGTGGATTGCAATCCCTTCTTCAGCCATCTATCACACCGGGAGCTTCCTATTACATGACTAAGACCATCCAAGCAAAGCTCTCCATGCTCCACCTCTGCATTCACACAATGAACCCAACATTCAGCCTTGAAATACTGGCAATTTCCCTGTAAATAAGGAGACACGGAAAAGGCGAAGCTGTCCACTTGCTCTGTCTCATGTAGATGGCCACCTGATGGCCACACATTTTGGTGGAAATGCCACTTTCAGAGCTTGCAGGTATTTCTCTGAAATTTGATACTAAAAGGCTTGGTTTGGTCTTTGGCGTGTTATGTTTTGTTTTGCTCAGAAATGCTATGTATTCCATTATGCTGTGGTATTTGTAGCATGTCATGAACTTTAACAAGACAGACAGAACATAGCCAGATTTCACAACTGCTTCTTGGCTTCATGTTTGTTTATTTTTAAATCTCCTTTATGTCTGAAATCTGCCCTTAACAAAACAAAGCACTTTCATCAGGCCAAGCCTTAAAAAAAAATACACTGGCAAAGATATATTCTTATGCTATTTGTGATTAATATGTATACAGTGTTAGTTTAGTGCCATCAAGTGACCAAAAATGTGAAACAGCACTTTTATTGGGGGTTTTTGGTTTCAGACTTTTTTCAATCAAATGAAAGCTGACCTGTTATCCTTTTGATATAAGTACAGGGCAATAGCTTCACAGGCTTCTGATGGCTTAATTCTAGGGCATTTTTAGTAGGAATCTCAAGGTTATTGTCAAAATTTCTTACATACATTGGTAAATCAAGGCCTCCTCTGTTTTGAAGAAACTCACTCACCTCTCTGGCTGAAATCCTTGCTGTATAGAATTCAAAATGAGGTCTCACTTGAGTGAAAACATAGCAACTTTTATTGTACACTGGCATCCCAAGGCTCTGACAGAGGGTATTTTAATGAGGGATATCATGAGCTGGGTGTATAAATCCTTATTTTGTTTTCTGAAATGCAGAAGCTATCTCTGTCAGGAACAGACATCCTAAGTGGATTGGAATGATACGGCGAGGAAAAAGTTTAGGATTTAGCATGTCCACTTGTTGTATGACAAAACACCATATGAACAAGCATAGTTAATGCAAATTTGTACAAATTATATTTTCCAGATTTTACCTATAAAACCATACTTACAATAATGTAAAACACTCATTAGTGTAGTAGATAAACATATATTAAGCTTTTGATTTGTTAGGGTAGGAGCAGCCTCAGAAGCGTCCTTCTCTGAGGTGGAGGAAACGCGTTTTCTCTCGAGTCTGTCATACTGATTTTCCACCAGCAGCTGGAGCTGTGTATCAGCCTCCAGGACAGAGTAAACCCCACAGCCGGCAGAAAAGCAGTGCAAACACTTCATAAAACGCGCTTGAGAGCCAAGGGAGAACCCAGGAGAGCCGAGCATCAGCCGACAGGACACTAAATGCAAGCATTGTAAAAAATCCCAGGTCATGCCTTCAAGAATACTGGTCTGCCAGGGCGTGCTGTGGTCACAAGCACAGTATTACTACAAATCATGTTTGTTACCTGGCAGTCCCAAAAAGCAGAAATAATATCATGGCTGCTTTTCTAAAAGACTTCTTGTGATACTTCACCTCATCTCTCCATTTACAAAGTAATTCCTGTATTGTGTGTAGACAGCTAGCACCTGTGGTTATAGCTTCTGCTGAAATATAAGGAAGAACAAACCTTTGTGGCGTTGCTTATTCGCAAGAGCGTATGGTTTACAGTTACATCTATTTTATGAAAAGCCTGCAAGAACTGAAAGCTCTGCACATACCCTTTAGCCTTTAAAGTGGTTTCATGTGCTGCCTGGGAGCATCCTAAGTGAACTGGGAGCTGTGTAATCAGTATTCATATATTTAGACACTATCTACGGTATAAATGCATATTTAAATGTGTGATAACTTCCTGTATTTTCAGTGCATTTCCTCCTACTTCGTTTCTCACTTTCCTGTGAAGTTATAAAAATTTAGAATTTAAAAACTATTTACTTTTTTACACGGTTTCTGCATCTCTCTAGAAAAAGGTTGTGGAGGAAAAAAAGCTGTTATATACCTGGAGACATGTGACAGTGACAAGAGCACAGCTAATAGCAGAAACTAGCCAGAGAAACATCTGTACCAGCTGGCAAGAGATATGCATCTGCTGGAAAAAATTGAAAAGCATGTTTGAAGAGACAAACTCACATAACACTCCTAAATGACAAGGTTTCAGATTCTCAAAGGATTTGAATACTGATCTAGTGAGTACTAGTGGTCAGAGTAGAGGAAAACATGAATGTCAACCAGTTTACAAGGTAGAATTTTACCTTGTCCATCATGACATTTCCTTTTGCTAACAGCATCTGCTTATAGTCTCATAACTTAATTTAGGCTTTTGGGGTCTTGCTGCGTTCCTTGACTTTCTTATGGTCCAGTTGCCAACATCATCATCAACAACTAATGTAGCTCTACTGTTGTAAATGGTTTAGTGTCATGGACCACAATATCCTATGGTGGATATTATATACATATTAATATAGGCATATCCAAAAGATGTCTTTTTCCAAAAATTAATGCTTACTTACATAAAGAGGTAACAAATCCTTACAGTTAGAGGAAGAAAAACAACCAGAGTCAAAACCATCCAACTCACAGGTACAACTGGCTAGAAAAATAGATCTCACTTGTTGGACACAGAAGTTGTGATCCATGTAGCAATGATAAACCGTACTCTTGGCTTTTTTTTTTTTAATTCTGCTCCCTTCTTTCTAAACAACCACAGCTCATTGCTTAAGTTGTCAACTGAAGTGCTGCATCCTTTGATGACTGACCATTAGACCAAAATCTTAGAAGCACAGATGCCTTTTGCTTTCAACTCTTAAAAATTCTTAGTTACTTTAAGTATGCCATTGCAGCATATGAGCTTTTTAAGCTTAACCACCCAAGAACAGCAAGCCAATACTGCTTCAGTGTCTAAACCATCTTTCCAACATCCTTTTGATAGAAGTGATCAGGGACATTCAAGTTGAACAGCTTCTTCCATTAATGGTCTTTCCTTTTAGGAATTTCTTTTTACATGTTTAAATATTGGAAGGCATATAGCATGAGTAGCTGTTAAATTTATTTTCTGCATATTGCTGACTGATGTATTCCTAAGTAGTTTCTCACACTCTATTCTGTTCCAGTTCTTTGAACAGAGGGCAATTGAAGTCAGGCTATTATAATGAGGCAGCAATATCAAATACTGAATTCTTCTCTTTCATATCATACCAAGTGGGAACTCTAAATGTGATACTGTAAAAATTACCATATGCTTATGAGTACCGAGCAGAAGCACTTAGCTTGGTTTTGGAAATTTTTCAGAGCACACAAGAACTGAGAATCTTACTTCTGTTCCTCTTGAAATGCAAGACTGCTTCTCCTCACTCCTTCTATCAGTCAGCTGACAGTGTCTATCTTTCCAACACAATTAAAAGCACAATTTACACAGTGTGCTTTATGTCTGGTAAACCTTCCCTCCGCTATGTTGCCTGGTGGACAGCCTCCCCAAATATGTCTGATCACTTTGACTCCCAAGATCAGCATAGCCACAGAGGTTTTGATACACTTAAAACACGCTGCAAGTTACTCCTACATGTGCATTATACTGTAATTGGTAGTTTAATCTTTAGGGCAACTTTGGGGTTGCTCTTAAAGAATAATGTAACACAAACAATGACTTTTCTTTGAAAAGCACCTCCTGCAGCATATGGCTCATTTTACCCAGCTGTACATTTAAATTGAATATCTAACTTAGGGCAAATGTCTAGACTTTTTCCACAGTGAACAGAGATCCTATAGGAAGCAATTCATTCTCCTTAGGTGTGATGTCTAAAGTAAGAACAGTAAATCACCCACATCTCTCCATGATGTACAACAGAAACATAGAAGACTACCTCAGTCTAGAAGCTTAACTTAAATGTTTGGTTAAATTTAGATGAGAAGAATCCACCCTTAGTGCCTCGAGTACAATCATTTCCTGAAGAAATTAAATTCTAAATAATCGCTCTGAAGAGTTATTTGCATTCATTTGTCACTACTCCAGCTGCTCTGAAACAAAATATAACCATTGACTGGTTACAGAGGAGGCAGCATTTTCCAGTTCAGAAAAAATCTGGTTTTGCTTTCAGAAATATATTCACAGGACATCTGCATTACACCTCATACAAAACATGTCAAGTTTTCTAGATGGGAATGAAGAAGGAAAGGCTTTAACACATTTGTTGTGAGTTCTTCAATATAAGGAAAGCAGTCTAATTAGTTTATTCAGGCTTTGGCTGAGCTGATCTTGTATCACCCCAGTTCACCACACAATATTAGCTTTTATAGAACTTATCATAGGTTTGCTCTTTCTCTTTGCCAAACTGGATTCTGATTTACGGAAAGCAGGATGCAGTCAACTAATAGTTTAGAATACATATCAAAAAAAATATTACATGCTGGCATGTATGTCTGAAAATTAATCTAAATTATGTATTTGTTCTACTGAACTAAAATGGAAGCATGGATATTATTCTGTCACAGCTCTTCTTTGTAGACAGATACAGAGTAGAAGTAGTTAATAAATGGCCTAACATACCTGGGCCAATTGCCTATGGAAAAAATATAGGCATCTAAAAATATTCTTAGTTGAAACCTTTTAAAAGTTTTAAGGCAACCTACCTAAGCAAATGAAACAGTTTAGTCTTGCATCTCAGTTCATCATTTAAGCAAACCACCACCTGCCAGGGAAGGTACTTCCTAGCAGAAGTTGAGCACAAAAAAGAGATAGTTGTGATTTCAGCATTTCTAGAGAGGGATTTAAACTTCCCTTTGACATAGAGATGTATACACATATGATCTTAAATGGGCAGTCATGTGCACTTGCTCTCAAGGAAAGAAATAAACCAGTATTAATGCGCAAACTAATGTTCTGCAACACATTTGCAGTACATACTTAGTTATACAGCAGAGCAAAGTGACTTTTATGCATCTCAAGACATGAAGTAGGTATGGGTGTTGGAGGGGAACCAAGCTTCACAGAGTAGCTGGGACACTGAAGGTGTGAGGAGAAATCATACTTGATGAACATACTCAGCTGTTTTTCCCAGTCTAGTTAGCATGTGCTCTAAGCCTGTTTTAATAAAGTAAATATATTCTTTTCTGTTAAAAATGTTGTCTCTGATCTTTAAATCTTACATGCCTTTAAAGAGACTAAGGTAATAGCATTGCATTTCTCAGCAGTGCGGACATATAGAAGTGTCTCAGATTATTTTTGGGTTACCATATACTCTGCACTATTTCACATGTCTTCTTCAGGACACTTCCAAAATGAAGTACAGGGATATAGCTGAGCAGGGTATACCAAACCAGAGGTTGAGAATCTGCCCTCAAATTCTATATGACTTAACCTATGAAAAGAGCTATTAATATGTCAGTGAAGGAATAGAGAGACATAAAGTTGTATTAGCTACCTAATCCTCCAATGAGTACCAAAATCAAAACAACTTATAGAATCACAGAATCATAGAATAGCTAGGGTTGGAAACGACCTTAAGGTCATCTAGTTCCAGCACCCCTGCAGGTGACACCTCACACTACACCATGTCACCCCAGTTTCTCTCCAACCTGGCCTTGAACACTGCCAGGGAGGGAGCATTTACCACTTTTTTGGCAACATGTTCCAGTGCCTCAGGACCCTCACAGTAAAGAACTTCTTCCTTATATCCAAACTGAACTTCCCGTTTTAGTTCGAGCCCATTATCCCCTTGTCCTATCACTACAGTTCCTGATAAAAAGTCCCTCTCCAGCATCTTTATAGGCCCCCTTCAGATTTTGGAACACAGCCTTTTCTATGAGGTCTCCACACAGCCTTCTCTTCTCCACGCTGAACAGCCCCACCTTTCTCAGCCTGTCTTCATATGGGAGGTGCTCCAGTCCCCTTATCATCCTCATGGCCCTCCTCTGGACTTGCTTCAACAGCTCCATGTCCTTCTTACGTTGAGGGCACTAGAACTGCACAAAGTATTCCAACTGGGATCTCATGAGAGCAGAGTAGAGGGGCAGGATCAACTCCTTCGACCTGCCAAGTAATCCACTTAATCATGGGTGTAGTTCATGGGTGTAGGGATTTCACTAGAAACATTAGTTTTACATGTAACTGTCAATTTAAATTGCTGTGTAAAATAATCGCATAAAATTCTCTCTTCCTTGTCTTCATGGTTTTACCTACAGAATGGCTTTAAATGCTGACAGTGCAAATCTGCCTCTAAGATTGTTTTGCTCCAGGTGAAACGGTAAATTACTCATTTGTTTATTGACAAAAATTGGTTTAATTAAAATAGATTTAAAATTAAACACTTACAAACTTATTTCTGTACACATATAAATTGATTTAAAACTAGCTCAAAAAAACCTTAGCAGAATTTAGTACATAAAAGCTGATTGCAAACTAGTTTAAACGTGTTCACACCGCAGCTTGCAGTGGAATGATTGGGGTAAACTTTTTACAACTCCTTTTAAATTAGTGGAATTTCTGCATGCACATCCAAGTCATCATCCAGATCACAGCAATAGGTAAGCCATGGCACATCTAATTGAAGGCACAACATTAAAAGGGATCTTCCTGTTGCTGATGTTGATTCTATTGTTGTTACTGAGGTAGAAGCAGTGAAGGATCTCTTTTTCTAGACTTTGAGTGCACACACAATGAAAAGATAGCATATGACACAAAGAACTCAGAGCTAGCATCTGCTTTGCAGAATTTAACTTTCCCCAAACTTTTCTGAAAGCAAAACTTTTCATTTGCATCTTTAAAAAATGCTAACTTAAAACTGCAAACTTGAATAGTTAAAATTTCACTGAAAAACAGTGAGAAGTGGCTATGCTATTTTCCATAACTAAAATGTGCTTCCACTTTCTGACTACTTCTAATAACAATAAGCTAAAATATTTTTCACCAGTTTTGCTTTTAGTTAATGTGTCATGGGCTGGCCATTGACATACCTTGAAGAGCAAATATATTATTGGATGATTCTTTGAAATACACCCAGGAGTCCTTTATGCTCTCAACAGTTTTGTGGGAACTTCACCACCAACTTCAACAGTTGAGGTTAAACTTATTCTGAACAAGCCTAAAAATTCTCAGTACAATAAAATGGATTGACATGGAACACTTGAGCATTGTACTTCACAACGCTTTTTAGGTGTCTGAAAGACAAAGCTTTACCAGATAAATACCCTGACGAATATCTGCCAGAAACCCACTATTGTAAAAACCTTCCCTAATAAAACTTTGGCACAGTAAGTACAGTACTACACCTAAGACATGAATCTTGTATTCACAATGACATTAATGTATATATTCATATACATTCAAAGGAACTCCCACATTCCTGAAAGAAAAATTTATGTGCATTTTTAAGCTTGTGCTTATAAGTGGGTATTGCCTGACTCAAACCCTTTATTTATTTAAGGTGGTACTACCAGTGTGAGAATATAATTGTTCTAGGTCTTGTCATTCTGATTCTTTCGATTATTTTGCTTTCCATGAGCAGGGGTACTTACCTGGAAAATACAAGGAAAGACAAGGACATCATTAGCACAACGCTGGTACAAATCTAAAATGTTGGAAACTAGAGAGACTAACATTCTTTATAACAGCACTTTGACAGAATAAAGACTAACAACTCTATGGGAAAGACTGGGTCCTGGCTGCTCCATGACAAGCACTGGGGTTTATGTCCTAGTTTTGTGAATGGTTTGGCAGGGGGTCTGAACTACTTGACCAGAGGGTGTAGTCGCATAATATTATTGGAGAGAAATAACATCCACTCAGCAAGGACAGGAAAAAGCATTTGAGGACATGGGGAGGTGACCTTTTAACAATATTAGAAAGGGCCTTGGAAAGAGTCCAGTTACAAAGAGCTAGAAATAAGGAATCTTAGAGAGGAATAGAGAATAAAGAACCAGGCATTAAGAGGGGAAAGAAAATAATAAAAAACATGTTAGGATAATGGAAGTCAAATGACAGGGATCTAGTTGTATCTACAGGGGGAAAAACATGGGGCTTGTATCACCCCAGAGATACCATGGCACACACCAGTGACAGCAGAATATAAGAATGTGTATGAAAATGGGCAGAGAAAATCAGGGGAGGATGATTCACACTGTATTGAATCCAGGAAGAGACAAGAGATACTGTTTTTGGTGAAAATTAACAGGAGGAAGTAAAAGTATGCCATGATTGGGGTCTATTTTATGTAATAGACTATAGCTGTATTCAAAAGGAGGAAGTCGATTTTTCTGACTTATTCTGAGCATAAAGGTATTCATATTCAAAAATCTTGGCCACAAGACAATAGTGAATTTCAATTACTTAAGTATCAGTTAGGAAAATGACATGGCAGGACATAAAAGGTCCATCAAATACTTGTAGTATTTTAGGGATGATCTTTTGCCTCACAGGACAGAGGAAGTTATAAGAGACATTACCAAGTTGAATTGCATGACGAGTAGGGAGGAGCTCATTTTGATTTTAAAGGCAGAAGGTAAACTGGGTGAAAGTGATCATGACACATTTTACCAAAACAGGCTTTCCTACTCTAAGAGGAAGAAAAAGCATGCCTGCACTGCCAACAATGGATTGCATTGTTATGTAGAAATAGTTAAGCTAGCTTTAATGAAGCTAGTCTAGGTACTAAAAGCAAGCTCATCATAGCAGCATGCCATTCTGTACGAGTTAATTAACCGCCTTTCTGGTTTAGGCCTGAGCTCATTTAAAGCTAACCTAGATTTTCTTGCAGAGAACAACAGACTCATTTTTAATTAAACGTACAATATCAAGCTATATAGATGTGAAAAAAAGGAAGTATGGGAAGCGTAAGTAGACTGGGCTGACATCATGTTACGAGCTCTTTGAGGATTTGCAAAAAAGAAGTCACAATAAGGGGACATAACTGAAAAGTAACATAAAAGAATATGTATAAAAGAATAAATTCATAAAGCCTACAGTATAAAATGAGTGATAGGTAAAAAAGTGTATAAAGGTTAACAACAAAATGTTCTGGGAATAGATTAGAAGCGCCTAAATACTTAGTTAAATTCATCTTACCACAGAATTTACACAAGGAATGTTAAAAGCTATTTAAATTGCATATATTCAAGTTAATAGGCCCTGAAGAAATTTACTTAATAATACAGTAAAAATTATCTCCGAGTTGCTAAAGGACTTATATGGGTTCAAGGAGACTAGGAAAGGACAAATTGTGTCTAAGGAAAGCAGATCCAAAGCTACAGATTAATTTTTATCTCAATATTCTAGATATTCTAGAAGAAATTCCATGATGAAGAAGATAGCATAAGTTTGCCCAGAACAGATGCTCTCACACTAGTCTAATTCCCTTTTTTACAATCAATTTCAGTGATTCAGCAGAAAAAGAGAAACAATTGGCATGCTCCTTGCAGAAATCAAACCTGGAGAGCATCTGCAGTGAGAACCTATAAGGTTCTGCTAGTCATTACAGTTCTATTCACTATTTCCATTAGTGATCTCTTAAGAGGCAACAGAATATTGATATGTGTATAAAAAAAGAAAATAAATCTGGTTTTCACCAACCTGGGAGCTAGAAGACAGAATCAGATTTCAAAACCAGTTCCATGACTTGGATAAATGTCTAAACTTGGGATGAAATCATCAAGGCTAAGGCAAAAATATTATACTTGAGAACTTAAACATATGACATAAATTGTGGAGAACTAGGTGGCAGTATGTTAGAAGAAGTTCTGAGAAGTTTCTGTCATAGGAAGAAAAGCAAGTTATTTCTGGGATGTATTTACAGATGTTCCTCTCATGTGCAATACATGGGACATAACTACTGCACTCTAGTTGGTGCAGTAATTATGGACTGCTACAAGGGGTTTTGAGATAAAAATAAAAGTCATACTGAAAAGAAGCCAGAGTAAAGCCATTAAAATAAATCATTTATTATGAGTGCAGTCTATCAGGAAAGTGAACAGAATTGTACAGTTCAGGAGAAGATGACTTGCACATCTGCACATATAAATAATTGTATAAATAAATATGTATATATTTACACACACATTTATTAAAACATATGTGAACAGCTTAACACATAGGGTCAATTTCCACTGACAGTATGACAACAAGGAACACAGCAAACAAAATTCAGGTTGGATATTGGACACATACATATTCATAAATGCTGTTAGACATTTGTACAAGCTGCCCGCAAGTGTTGCAGATTTCTTTCAAATCAGTGCTTTTTCAAATCAATTAGACAAATAGCTCTTGAGGATGATATCACTGTTTTCCAAACTGGTCTCTTACCTCCTTAGGTTCTGTGAACTACTCCGAAGAGGTCCCTGGAAGACAATCAGCAAAAGCAAAACTCTTGTCAGTACACACAACACTTCTCAAATTCACGTTTATGGATCCACTACACCGATCAACATACACTCAGCCTTAGCACAGAGATTAGATTAGGCAATCACTTGAGGCCTTCAAGCCTATTTCTTTTTATTCCTATGTGAAAAATTGCACCTCCTCTGTGAATAAATTGGTTTACTTATAAAAATGCAAATAAAAGCATTTTTCTACCTCACGAGAAAATACAACCAGTAAATACATTATAAATTGTTCAAATACAACGGCAGGAATACGAACTAATGGATTTTATTTACCTCAGCCTCCCACAGAGGTTTTAAACACCTGGCAGAACTTCACCTCTGCCACACACATTATGGGCTGGGGGAATCTCACTGCAATGGCATTATATTTACAATTTTTATTCAAACGCAATAAAAACGCAATAAATGGAGTCTTCCGCGATACGTGAAGCGTGCGCTTCCCTCCGTGAGCACACGAGGCCGACTCTCGGTCCGGGCATTACTCTCCTAGCTCCCAGGAGGGCCGCATTTCCATGCTCAGCCCCCGCTGCCATGAGCCTCGGACACAGGTGGCATCTCCGTGCCAGCCACAGTAAAAACAAACCGACAGAAGCCTTAAGGAAAGGGATGGATGGAGGGAGTGTTGTTGGGAAGCTGAGTTCCCGTAGGAAGTGGTTCCCCCCGCCAAGACCCGCAGAGACAGCTCGGCAGCCCCGACCCGGCCCCGGCCTCTCCCGGAGGCCCTGAAGGGCCGCAGAGCCCTCGGCGCCGACTGGCTTCCCTTCCCCAGAAACTTGTGCCACCTTCCCCGCCTCATATAAGCGGGGCGGGCGCCCCCGGCCGGGCCCGTCAGACCGGCTGCCTGCGGCCGCGGGCTGTCCCATCTCCCCGCCTCCCTGAGGCGAGGCGCAGCCCGGCCTGGCACGGCCTAGCCTGGCCTGGCCTACTGTGGCGGCAGTACCTCGGCCGGGCGGCTCCATGGCTTTCATCCGCAAGCGGCGTCTGGAGCGGGAGCTCTACTCCAAGGAAAGGTGAGCTGCTCTGGCCCCCGCTCGCCCTTGGCCTCGCGGCAGGAGCAGGAGCAGGGGGTGGGGACGCCGCTGTCTCCCCGACCAGCGACGGAAACTCGGGGGGCAGGCGGCCGGCGGAGCGCCGCGGGAGGCGGGGCGGCCATCTGGGGGTCTGCTGGCCCCAGCGCAGCGCCGGGACGGGGGGCAGCGGCTGTACGGGGTGTTGCTCACGGTGTTGTTTCTGTTTGAACCAGCTGCCTAATGATCCCCGAGAGTTAAGGCTCGGAAAGCCGTAAATAGACCTGGGAAAATACGGATGCTGATCGCTTTTCATAAATCGCATGAAAATAGCGTTTGTAGGTTTCTGTTTATTTGTTTATTGTCAGCTGTGTTTGTGGCATGGAGTTAGAGCTCTGCTTTACTACGGGTGCAGTTTATTTAATTTTTTTTTTTTTTCTGGAACATTATAATCAGTGTATCGTTAGCCCTTAAATTACAGACTCTGTGCTGGCTCTTTAAAGTTTTAAATTCAATTAGTCCATTCCTGCTTTCTGACTCTAATCTGTATTTTACGCTCCTGTGGCTAGTTGAACATACAAGAAAGGCTTCTCACACGTGCCCTAGTGTATGCTGAATCTACTCTCTTATTTTTAAGTAGTGTCCAGCTTTCTTTGATGTGGCTTATCTATGTCTGGCTTGTCATGAAGTTTCAGAACCCTTTGCTATGATAGTATTGCCATGTGGGAAATATCTGAGGTGAGAGTGATAGGTCAGCGTGGGTCAGGCAGTGGAGGGACAGGTGTCTCCTCTGGGGGGACCAAGACTCCCCAGTTGGCTTCCATTGCAGGCACCAGGAAGCCAGCAGCCGCAGGACAAGAGAGGCTTGTTCCTGCACAAGCCCTGTGAGAATTCCTGCTGCAGGTTTGCTGGTCACACAGTACTGTTTATTGCTGGTGAGAAAAGCAAGACAAAGAGCTTGGCTCACTTTGTCAATATAATTTCTGATTCATAGTTATTCAGCCTGTGAATCTACTGTAACTCTTGAAGTGGTTTTGGAGTACAGACATTGGCAGCTGCTGTGGCTTCAGTTATGTATCAGGGGCTGCAGGGAGAACGTACAAACTTCCTGTGCAGAAAGAAAACAGTTTTTAATTTTGAAATATAACCTCTTAAGTATATAAAAAGTGAGAATGACTATATTAGCTCTGTTAAGGATTTAATGTACACAGTCTCCTTTTTTTTTTTTTTGAGAAGCTGAGAAAAAGCCAGAACTCATCAGACTTGTCATAAAGAACTCAAGTGGGACCGAAGCCTCTTCTAAAAAGCCCTGAAAACAAACCCAACATATCAATGTGTGTCAGCATTACTGATATGCAGTTGTTGAAAGTCTCTAATGAGAAATGTTTCTCTTTGCTCATAGCTGGAAACATTTTAGGATAATCTTATTTGAGTTTGTAATATGAGCACTTCATGGAAGTCTTGTTCGCATTTGCACTGGTAGCTTTTTCTGTCTAAATATCTGCAATGCCATTTCTGTTTCTTCCACTTCCTCAACAATTAATATCTGTGTAAAATAAAAGTAATATTCTATATATTTTGTACCTTATATTAGGTATTTCCCCATCCTTCTCTTCCTGTGCTTTTCTGAATTGGGTTATCTTGAAAACAATTAAGTGATTTAAAAGATTTTGGTCTCTGAAATAGCAAATGAGAAGTATCAAATTTTATCTCCTGTTTTCCTTATAGTTCTGCTTAAAACAACAGGGGAAAAAAAAAAAAAAAAACAACAAAAAAAACCAACAACCCAGCTCTTTATCACTAATTGGAGGGATAGCCTCAGACAGCTTTTCTTTTTGCTTACTGGGTAACTGTTACGGACACCAACTCCTGCTTCATAGCTTCTCATGATTTATGTAACCTTGGTGTAGGTACTTCCTAGTGAGATAAGGACTTTTTGAAACTTTGTGGCAACTGCATTTCAGGTTCGGTTGGTTGGTTTGTTGCTACTACTCCAAAAATATAAACTGTAAAGGTTCTGGTTAAGAGTACCATGAAACTTAGTAGGCAAAAGGTTAATCATCTTATGCAGTTGCTTTAGAGGGGAAGCAAGATCAGATTGGTTTTAAATGATCTGAAAAAACTACTTCCTCTTGACTAATTAGTTGAACTGCATTAACGCTTGGTTACATAAACCTGCTTTTCTGACTGTGTGCAGTTTTCTAGAAGAAAACAAGCAACCACTGAAATGTCCTGTGTGTGCATACTGAGAACAAGGAGCAGGTTTTACTTTACGTTTGATTAAATAAATCCATGTCTCTACTGAGCACGGTTTATTCTGGCAGGAATTTTCCCTTCAAATTCATCCATATTGTCTATCTATTTCATCTGTGTTTATCGCTTTTACTTTGCCCAGGTTTTCAGAGTAAGAAAAGCTAAGATACTATGTCCCTTGTCGTAGTTTTGTGCATACTTACCCAATTTATTTAATACCTGAAATATTTAGCGTTCATTAACAGGAATCCTTTTTTTACAAACAATTGTAGTTACAAAACTTCAAATTGAATGGTGTGGTATTTGGCTCAGGAGGTTGTTGCTCTCTTTATAACTGAGTTCTTGGTTCTGTTGGTGGTTTGCCCAAACATGGCATTGATACAAATACTCTATAACAGTTCTGCTGTTTTGTCTTGCATGTTGCTTGACTTCCTGTTTGAGGGGTTTATCTCTTCTGCTGGGAACATCACTCAACATTAAGTAACTAGCTGGCAGCACACCTAGGCCTTTGGATGGGTCTTTTTCATGATGGTTGCTTCGGCATTTGGGTATTTTGGGGAAATCTGTGGCCTTATCTTAATCTCTTGGGAAGAAATATACGTAATGAAGACTTTTATTCAAATGTCAGCAAATGAGTCCTACAGCTTTTCCATAGATATTTTGCTTTAATTAGGAAGAGGTTTAATTTGAGAATTGGTTTTGTATGGCTGTGGGCTGCTGGATTGGGCTAGCATGGTTTTCCTCCTTGGCAATGTCCTTCCATTATCAGGATTGTACTTTCCATATCGTGTCAAGTGATTGTACAAGCTGTATTGGATCAGTCGCTTGACATCTTGTATCCAAGTACGTTTCCAGCGTGCACTTTCCTGAAGTGATGGAAATGGTAAGAATTCAAAGCAGGATCTGTGGAGTACCTTCTCTGAGTGGTATAAGCAGGATTTTGCCAAGACACCAGGTCATACACATTTATTCCTCTATCCAATTTGAACAAGTCCAGTGATTCAGTTGCTGAGTGACATTGGTATATAAAATGTGTGTTTCTTGGGGTTTTTATTTTGTTGTTTTATGTTGGTTCCCTCCTCTTCCCCCCCCCCCCCCCCCCCCCATGTTGTTGGATCTTAGATGAGATCTTTGCAAACTGGAGTATAGAGGGACAGGCACATCAAGCAAAGTAACAGTAAAGTTCTCAAGTAGACTAGGCCTGATACAACACACTCTTTATTTGGAGGATATTTTTATGGCATCATGGCAGGACTTGTAAACCCCAGGGTGTAGTTTGTAAAGTGTGATTCTCTTTGCTGCATACTCTGAACAATGCTAAGAATGTTTGGGTTCCATTTGGATTCCCTAAACCTTGTGTGTAGAGGATGACATCATAGGAGGTGAAGTTCTGCAGATGTTTTTCTGCCTACTTAGTGTTGTGCCTAGTTTTCCTGAGTGTATTGGGTGTGTTCTTGGCTCATATTCATCAGCTCTTTTCTAAGTGGCAATTATGTGGGAGCTTTTTGAAAAAGGCAAAAATAAACAAGTAATTTTCAACTTCTTATTTAGAAGAGAGCAGCCAGAGTTCTTCAGTGCTTCGTTCATTTACCAGCCTTTCCTGCTGTCACTCTTATCTTTCTGCTGCTGTATATTAAGTTCTCTTTTTTTTCTTGGCAAGGTACGTGGCTTCTTTTTTTTGTCTTCCCATGAAGCTGCTTCTCAAACCAATAGCAATTCACTTCAGAAGAAAATACCTTCCATACCACTTCCATATAAATTTTTCAGATCTCCTCAATATAATTTTTCTGGGGCAATACATACAGGAATCTGAAATTAGTCTTTAAGCAAAAATATATTAGCATGCTTTAATTTACCTTTCCCCTTATGTGTAGGTGCTTGCTTACCTCTTGAGCTCAAACAGCTCTGTCATACACTATTAAAGGATAAATTAACTGTACTCCACCAGGTTCTGTATACTTCTAACACTGGGTAGGAATTGAAGATGTTTCAACATGAAATCTGTTAAAGCCTTCATTAAAGGAGGAGGGTGTGGAGGTCTGCGTGACAACATTATGCTGATTATCCACTGCCTTTCCTCCTGCCCCCCCAGCATACATCCCTAGACAGACAGACACAACAGGGACTGAACAGACTTCCTTACATTTCAGACTTGGGAAGCTCCTTATGTTCTTTAAAGTTGTTTGCTGTGTGAATTGTTATAATAGAAAATGTTCCCTTACCTAGCATGTTGAATGGTATTGGTGGGAGAAAGCAAGGATTTACTGTAAAGGTGGTGAGGCACTGGAACAGGTTACCCAAGGAAGCTGTGAATGCTCCACTCCTGGTAGCATCGAAGGCCTGGACACTCTGGAAGGAGTCTTGGGTGACATGGTGTAGTGTGTAGTGACCCTGCCTGTGGCAGGGGCTTTGGAATGAGGTGATCTTAAGGTCCTTTCCAACCATAACTATTCTGTGATTCTGTGTTCTTCTTCCCCCCCCCCCCACCTTGAAGCTGCTGTCAGTTTTGAATAGTGGGTTTGAATTACACCTGAGATGTAACAGCCTAAGTTCCCTTCCACTCACTGTAAAGCTTAAGGTTCTGCCCTGGTGGCAGTGGTGGCTACTGATTCAGTTCCATCCTGGAAAGTGAAACTGCCTCTTTCTCAGTGTCTCTGATAGCAGAGCTGCTGCAAAGGTTTTCTGCCTTCGAAAGGGTAAGGTCTCATTCCTGGCCACCTTGTTCTTGTCCCTGATCCCTTCATGTTGTACCGTCTCTGGTACTTCGTGTTCACTTCCATGGCCTGATTGAGGTTACTAAATCTGTGCAGAACTGTCCTGGGGGGAACTCCACAGCTCTGAAAAGGAGCTTTTGTTCTGATCTATTTGCTAATGTGGTAGGGTTTCCAGTCAGAAGTGGATGGGCTTCTGAAGCATAAGTAGTTTTTTGAGGTATTACAATTTGGTGGGCTACGTTGGACCAGTGAGGCTACCTTTTCCACCCCGCACTCCCCCCACCCCGCAACAGCCCCTCAAATTCCAATTTTCAAATTCACATGTATTAAGAAAATACAATCTTCTTAGACATTTTCTGAAAGCTTGTTTGCTATTGGAAAGACTTTGAGGATAAAGACAAGACTGTTAAAAAGCTATATTATAAGGCATTAAGCATTGTTCAGACTCTTGCCCTTTATAGGTACTTTCATGCGGTTTGAGCTTTCTTTGAAAATGTTGTCTAATTTGTCTTTTATTTTCGTTATCAAAATAATATTTTTTAAAATAGTCTGAGATGTCAAGCTCAATATACAAGACATAATGGTAAATGATCCCTGAAGATGTAATGTGGCTTACTAACTTCAGCCGATTGTGAGCCATTAAGACCACAACATTTGTGAACATAAACCTGTGAAATATGTCTTTATTAGGAGACCAGCATAAAAATATCCTGTAATACACATTAAAATAAGCAATAAAGCTCATACCTTAAAGGATTTTGTGTCAACAGATACTTCAGTTGCTTTCCGAAAGAAGATACAGCATGACCCAGCAGTGTGTGCTTGCAGCCCAGAAAGCCAACTGTATCCTGGGCTGCATCAAAAGGAGTGTGACCAGCAGGTCGAGGGTGAGTGATCTCTGCCCCTCTACTCTGCTCTCAGGAGACCTCACTTGGAGTATTGTGTGCGGTTCTGGTGTCCTCAACATAAAAAGGACATGGAACTGTTGGAACTAGTCCAAAGGAAGGCCACGAGGATGATCAGGGGACTGGAGCACCTTCCATATGAAGACAGGCTGAGAAAGGTGGGGCTGTTCAGCTGTGGAGAAGAGAAGGCTGCGTGGAGACCTCATAGCAGCCTTCCAGTATCTGAAGGGGGGCCTATAGGAATGCTGGGGAGGGACTCTTTGTCAGGGACTCTAGTGATAGGACAAGGGGTAACGGGTTCAAGCTTAAACAGAGGAAGTTTAGATTGGATATAAGGAAGAAATTCTTTACTGTAAGGGTGGTGAGGCACTGGAATGGGTTGCCCAGGGGAGTTGTGAATGCTCCTTTGCTGGCGGTGTTCAAGGCTGGGTTGGACATATCCTTGGGTGGCATGGTTTAGTGGGAGGTGTCCCTGACCATGACAGGGGGGTTGGAACTAGATGATCTTAAAGTCCTTTCCAACCCTAACTATTCTATGATTCTATGACCCTTCTCTTAAGTAGATTGTTAATAAACACTGATTAAATTATTAATACTTGGGAATTTTTAAGTATGTTGGGTTATACATTTTGAAAGTGGATTAAAATGAATCGCTGATGATAAGAAAAATATCTCAAACTCGATCTCTTATATTTGTCTGAAAAAATAGTTTCTGATATTTGATGTCAGAATTGACAAAATGATACTTGTGTTGTAGGAATACAAAATTTGAGAACAACAAGCAAATGCAGAAGTTTCCTTTGATTTTTCTTAAACCCACAACAAAACAACCAGTTCTGTTTCTAGTTCTTGCTTATAATTTTAAAGGACATATCTTTTTCGTTTTAGATACAATAGTATTTTTTTTATATTTCACAGTTAATACTTATGGTTTGCTTTGATATAGATATAGATGGGGTTTATTTGGGCAAGGGTGGGAAGGGGCCAATTGCATTATTGAAGTTGTCCAGTCATTCTCACTGGAAGACCAATTTACCTGACTAATTGCTGAGGTTAAGAGAGGGTTGGGGGGCTATGTCCTGGGGTCAGACTTAAAGGCAAGAGAGGGTAGACTGGGAACAGACTTGCTTGGTCTTACTTGACTTGACATTGGCTTTGTGATCCAGGCTGTTTTTCCAGGGCAGTATGCAAGTCATAAGTTTACAATATGTGCTGTTAATTACTCAGCACAGGGAACGCTGCAGCTCTTCAGTGGCTGGAAACCAAAATACGGTTCCCAACTGTTACAGATTTAATCAGTTTTTCATAGGGGGTATCATGCATTCTCCTCCTACTGTTATATGTTGGTTTTCTGATTTGTTTCGATTTTGCAGGGTTTTTCCCTTCTGTCATGTGCATGAGAATTCAATTACACTTTTAGATCCACACCGAGTGTGCATACGGATTCATGTTGTAGAACTACATAGCAGTTGATAATATATAAATTTTGTATGTCAGTCATCTTTATATCACAAGTCTTTGGAATACCTTGTCTAAGCTTTTTGGAAGACAGTCAGCCTGAAGTCCACCTGCTTAGTTGCATGCTGAAGATCCCCACTGCTTTAATTGTATAGTTATTGTGATTGATTTCCTAGTTTTTCAGGCCTTCACAGCACAGTGTTTGCCTGCTCATGCAACATACCAGAGACTGATCTGTTCCCTTGCTATCTATAAACACTTTAAACCTCCTGGCAAGCCTGAAGTATCATCCTGTGTAGTGATGGCTCTCAAGAAGGACCCTGTTGATACAATAGCTATCAGTGGCTGTATTTATTTACATGGAAGAAGCCTGTTCTGTGAAGATAAGAAGCTCTGTCTGAATTCTAGTAACATCTGATGAGACTGTACTTTTCCTATTTTTAACAACTCTGTGGATCATTAACGCAGACAAATGAAATTTAAATACTTCAGCAATAAGGACTGAGATGAATTGAGAGATTCTAGGTTACTCCAGAGATCATGCTTCATAATCTCCAAAGTTCATAATTAGCAGTGGCTTGAACTTGTCTATCTTTGCTAGCCAGTAGTTGAGATGCAAATCTGAAAATTTTTGTTCCACTTCTGGTATCATAACTAGAACTTGAAAACATATTTGTAGAAGTGAATGTAAGAGGGACTATTCTCATGAGCTTCAAAAGAGAACAGCAAGAGAAAAGGAGACGTGAAAAGCTCCAGGAGCTGGAACCCACTGGCGGTATCATGAAAAAGGGTTAAAAGTAGACTTGGCTGTATGCAAACAGTTGGACTCCAGGAAAAAGTATAGCAATACTTTTCCTTAACTAATGATATCTTTGATCATACGTTCTTTTGTCCGGGTGAAGAAGCAGACATTTCAAATCATGTGGTTTGAGAGGTACGATACTTTATGGCCAAGAAAGGTGGATTTTTGAAAAGTGAAGTTTTTGTGACAGTATCTTTGGATAGGCTGTAATTTCATCCCAGTTGCAGTGGGTGCTTGCGAAGAGTAGAGATAGGTGATTGTACTTGTGGAGGTTTGATGTCTGGCTCTGCCTGCAGAGATGACTCATCAGCCTGAAAATGTAGGAAAATGTGGTTAGAGTAAATGGACTTGCAAGTAGGAAAGTAGCAATAGGCACAGAAATGCTTGTAAGAGACTGCAGGACCACCTGGAAGGCTCTGCGGAGAACATGGTGGGATGAAGATAAAATGTACTTGACCTATATGACATATAGTGTTTGGAGAAAGTGCTTTAACAGCTGCTAGCAATACAACCCTTTCTCAAGACAGCAAAGCAGAGATCAGGAAGTGATTATGAGATTAGAGCACAGGAGGTCGCTGGTCTCCAGCAAGGAGCTTTCACTGGATACTGTAGTAGTCATATGGGAGAGACACAGTTTAATAGCAAAAGGGTAAACTGGATGCTTCTACAAAATACTGTATTTAAAAGGAAAGAAACCTGTAATTTCCCACAGTACCTAGTTAGCCTATGTGAAGAGCTTATCTTGAGGTTTTGTGCATAGCTTGTGTTGTGTTTTTCATGAAAGCATCTGATTCAGCAGGAGTGAGGAGTATGCCAGGTAAAGTGTACCTCAGATCCTTCCCAGTAGCCCACAGCTTCTGCTTTTGGGAAGGTGAATTGGTGGATAATGTGTTGAATATAAAGATACAGTAGTTTCTGGGGGTTGGTTGTCCTGAAAACTTTGAAAATGAACTCTAGCTTTATGTATTTTGGCTTATGTAAGCATGTTGTAGTTACTGTGAATAACAGAGGCAATGTTTTGATCTAAACACATGACTTATCTTGAACAGATGGATTCTCGGATTTACCAAACACTTAAAAGGAAAGTCTATTAACTACCAGTGCTGCCAACTTGTGGATTTGGAAAGAATATAAAAATGTAGGTAGTTTGTCAAAAGAATAGGCAGGGGCAAAGGCAAGAGATCAAGAATGAAGAACTTCAGAAATCAGTTCTGTTGACCAGTCATTACCTTGGAAGTTACCAGCTGCCTTGGAAGAAAAATTGTGTGCCCTTGAAAGTCATTGCTGTGAAGCTGGTTGTTCCCTATGTCAATAGTGTCTGTTCCCTGATAAAAGAGAGTAGAAGAATATATATATATTAATATTTATATATATGTAAATATACCATAGTGTATAGTTACTTACACTATGCACTATATATATAAAAATATATATATATTTCAAATAAACTTGGATATTACCTTTGTTCCTAACCTTTTTTATTTAAATATTTTGGCTTGCGGCTCATAAGCTGATTGTATATACTTATACTAGAAAGACACCATCAGAATGTTTTTCTTTCTCTTTATATATCCTAACATAGCTTTATTAAATAGCTTTCAGTCAAAAGTGTGATAGTATTTGCTGGATCTGAGTTTGCAAAATCCCCAAAATTTTAAGTTTATTCCAGATGATTTCAACTGTGTGATGTGTTGAAAAATGTGATTTTATGGTAACTGTGTGGAACATGCTATGGTTTCATACTCCTCTTCACCCTTACCTTGTAGACTGTTTCTAGCTCATGTTTTAGCTTCCTGAAGGTGAGTGAGCAAAATAGATATGAAAAGAACAATCTGGCCCCTTCAAAAGCCCCAAGGCATCAGAAACTTGGAAATTCAGTTTACACCTGTTTATAAGACATGCTTCCATAGGTGGCAGGAGTTTTGAAGAACAGACTTCAGTGAGAAATAGAAGGCAACTGAAGTTAAGTCTTTTGAGAAAGGATACGTGAAGGCATAGCCCCTATAACCTCACTGGAAAATGGAGATACTCAAGAACCTTACAATAACAGCAACTGGGGTAGAGGCTGAAGAGGACTGAGATTCGTGCTGAATTTTCTGAAGGAGTTTTGTATGGCATATATTGTTCTAACTCATATGTTTTGTAACATTATAACATCATTTGTTTCTTAATGGCATTGTAAAATACCTGTTTTCAAGAAAAAAGAGGTAAAGACAATGCCATTTTGAAAAAGCAACAGAGCATTAGTACAGAGTGTCTTGGACACATAAGCAGTTTTGAGTATATTGGCCCACTGTTACTTGTATTTACAGTAAACCTTTATTGTTATGTTCTGTTTAATGTAACAGCCACAACACAAATCTTAGTTGAACAAGATGTATTTTCCAGTAACTCTGTTCTTTTTCCATTATGAAATATGCTTTCTTAACAAGCAGGCTATTAAGTACATTCAGTTCATTTTGTGAACTCTTGACATCTTTACTACTGTTTGACTACTGCTCTGGGGATATTTGATGTTTATTAGCATTGTCATAGGCATTTCTTGTGGAGCACATCATGAACACAGTACAAAAAGCTCCAAGAGTGGATGTGAGTAAATGCTAAGAACTGCTGATCATGCCACCGCTGTACACAAACAAGCTGGTGTGCTTCCAACTGAAGTGATAGATGTTTCTGGTCTTCCTTCTGTGCCAATACACACTGCAGTAGCCACAGCTGAAAACATAGGTGACCCTGTGTTCACCCTGGTAGTATTGTTGGTGTGTTTTAATCACTTGCAGCAGTTTTTTAAGTCAAGTCATTAGAGAACGCAGTTTCATGTTGTGTCTAATCTAGTCCATTTGCATTTACCTTCTACCATGCATTTACCCTCTCCTTACTATGTTCCTGCAGTTAAATACTTCAGAAGATCTCAGATGTTTTATTATTATTATGTTGTTGTTGAAGTTAGTTGTCTATTGGATTAGTCCATAAACTTGATCTTCCTGTGGAGTTGAAGAGGCACTGGTACAGAGGAAGTGCAGAAATATGGTTACAGATAAAAGTAATGTTTCCTCAGAGGGTATCCACTGAGCGGCTCAGCCAATGTAATTTGGCCCTTTGCTTCAGAAAGATCTGAATCTCCTCCATTCCAAGCAGTTAGTTCCTGCCTCTCCTTTTGTGTTATTGCATATTTTGATAGGAATATGCTGATTGGGGCTAACCTAATGTTTAATGGGTGGAAAGCCTGGCCATCGTGTTAGGGCAGTTCCCACCTAAGACATATGAACAGAATCAAATACCTAACTTTATATATGTTGGAAGACCATCAGTCAATCTTCCTCATGCATATAAAAATTTTCCATATAGGTTTGTTCTTTTAAAAAGTTAGCCTAATTCATTTTTGGGGAATGTGGCACAGCACAGAAATTGGTGAAGACTTCCCAAACGCTTTGCAGAATTTCTTAAGAACTGTAACTGTTACCGTGTTTTCTTTTTGAATCAATATTTTTTATTTATTTGTAGGTTTTCACTGCTGCTTCTTAACCTGGAAGAATATTACTTTGAACAGCACACAGCTAATCATATTCAAAATAAAGGTTGCAGAGATGAAAGGTACGAAACTCTTTATACATTCATTTACTAGAGTTGTTTTAGTCTCGTGGATCTCTAACACATACACAACAACTTTTTTTTTTTATTATTCCTTTTAGAAAATTCAGAGGGTCTCTAAAAATCTGTTCAAAGTCAATAATTTTTGAACCTGATGACAATATCCAATCCTATTATAAAGGTAAGCAGTGTGAACTTATAATTTCTTGGTAATTTAAGATTCTCTTTATAAAGCTTTTAAGAAGTATGTATTTTTATAACTTGCTGCAGATACCACTGAGAGACTGCATTAGTATAAAAGCCCCAGAAGATAATGAAGCAAAGAACCCTTTCACACAGTATGTGAATTCGAGTTACATATTTAACTCCTTTTAAAGCTGAAATGGCCATCACTTCAATTATCTTATTTACATTTTAGGGATACATCTGGAGGGATTTCTGTTGTATGTAATCAGGTAAGACCTGCATGTAACAGATTCTTGATGTATAAATGAGCAAGGTTATGTTTTTGAATGGTGTCTTTCTCAAAGCTGGAGCCTTAGGGTGGGGGGTTAACTGGAAACAAAACTAATTAGTGTCAAAAATTTAGCATTAATGTGAAGCTGTTGATGCTGGGAATATTAAACTGTTAATGACTTCATTAAGTCATTAATTTGATAAAGTGAACTTTTCACACTGCATTTTATAATGGAGCTTAGGGCAGTTTTAGAATTGAATGAAAAAGAAGAATAGACTGAAATGAAACGGGTTATTAATCATCTTTGATCTTGCTATATTGCTTTCTTTTACGTCACGCAGCCTGTAGTGGTAATGGCAATGCCATCTTGATCCTTGCATTTCAGCTTTGTGGAAACATTGGACTGTGCTGTATGTCCACAAAATAGTTTTTGGTAGCTGTCCTGAAATACTGGCTCGAAGTTTCAGTCATAAGTTGAGATTAATTTGGATATGTTCATACTTAACCAAGGAAATATACTTCAAACTTTGATGAATTGCAGCTGATAGGTGTTCCAAAGCTATACAAGTTTCCAAAAAATGTTCATGTTTTCATTTCAGGAAAGAACAGAGATGAGGTGGGAAATATCCTTTTAAATATTCTAGCATCTTTGTAAAGCCTGTCTTTAGCAATATCTAAAATTGGTAGCTTTGCTTAGTTAAGTACTGCTACAGTCAAAAATGAACTCAAGCATTTAATATTATCTATGCTGGAGAAGTTTGGGAACCATGTTAAAGTATTCAGTATATTTAATTTCATCTTGAAACTGCTTCTGTGAAGGGTATTGTGTAGTCAAGTGTCATGGGTTCAGCAGTAGCAGTCATTTTTCTCCTTCTTGGTAGCTGGTGCAGCACTGTGTTTTTAATTTTGGGCCTGGGAGCAGCGCTGATAACACCAGTGTTTATAGTTACTGCTTGGCAATGTTTTGGTTTGACCAAGGACTTTCTGAGCCTCGTGCTATGCCAGGGAGGAGGGGAAGCGAGGAGGAAGCAGAGACAGGACACCTGACCCAAACTGACCAAAGAGGTTATTCCATACCACAGCATGTCATGTCCAGGATGTGAGGATGGAGAGCAGAGACCTGGAAGGGTGTGGTGGTGGTGGGCTGGGGGTGCACGGCATGGTCAGGTTTTTGATGGTGCAGTGGGGGGTTCACTGCTGGGGGGTGCACTGGCTGGGTCGGGCTTGGTGAGCAGTTGTATTCTCTTTCCTTGTATTTCTCTTGTATTATTACTGGTGGTAGCAGTAGTGATTTGTGTTATACCTTAGTTACTAAACTGTTCTTATCTCAACCTGTGTGAGTTGAATTCTTTTGATTCTCCCCCCCATTCCCCCGGGACTGGGGGAAGAAAGAGTGGGAGGGAGTGAGTGAGTAAAACTGGGTGGGTGGGGGGCTTAAACCACGACATCAAGGTTTCTTGTATTGCCATTTTTTTGTGTATTGAATATATTTAGAAAATGTATTTCCCATATGACGACATGCTAAGAAGCTTAGGGTTGTTCAGCCTGGAGAATAGAAGGCTGTGTGA
Organism: Myiopsitta monachus; assembly: GCA_017639245.1. Lineage (NCBI taxonomy): Eukaryota > Metazoa > Chordata > Aves > Psittaciformes > Psittacidae > Myiopsitta > Myiopsitta monachus. Next base: position 66,485,297 of record CM029918.1, on the reverse strand, counting down.
AGACCTCATAGCAGCCTTCAGTATCTGAAGGGGCTTACAAGGGTACCGGAGAGGGACTCTTCATCAGGGACTGTAGTGAGAGGACAAGGGGTAATGTGTTTAAACTAGAAGAGGGGAAGTTCAGGTTAGATACAGGGAACAAGTTCTTCACTGTGAGGGTGGTGAGGCACTGGAGCAGTTTGGCCAGAGAAGTGGTAAATGTTCCATCCCTGACAGCTTTCAAGGCCAGGCTGGACAGAGCCTTGGGTGACGTTGTCTAGTGTGAGGTGTCCTTGCTCATAACAGGGGTGTTGGAACTGGATGATCTTAATGTCATTTCCAACCTTAAGCATTCTATGATTCTATGTAAGTAAGTAAGCAAGCCTCAACTAAATTGGACATTTGCCCTTTTTGCAGTTAACTGCCATAAACTGGATGATCATAAAACTAGATGATCATAGCTAGATGATCTTAAGGTCCTTTCCAACCCTAACTATTCAATGATTCTATGATTCTATAAAAGGTCATTGTTTTTTCTGCAGTTTCTCTGGGGTAGCTAAAGCAAGATATTGAAACCCAGTGTTTGCTTGCTTAAACAGCATTCCTAGCTTTGCATGTGTCAGTACTTCTGTTTTTACTTATTTTTTAAGGACTGAAACTGTAATGTTTCTTACTCTTCCAGGTTTTTCTTATTAAAGAAGGAAACATCATTGCGCCCTATAAAACAGTAAGAGTGAGTATATTTTTTTTTCCTTTTCTTAGCAAACTAATATTTTGCAAGAATTTATGTTCTCATTTCTGAACAAGTAAGATAATTATCATTTGAGGAATATAACAGTAGAGCTTTTAAAAAAGGTAATTATACATATTGGCAAAACATGTCTGAATTCTTCTTTAATGGGTTTGTGATGTTGAAGGACATACTGCAGACTTGACACTTGCTATTTACCATGATGTGTAGCTCTGGGCTCAACAGTCAGAGCTGGCTGCTAGTATTCAGTGGATGATGCATCCTGGATAAATGGCAGCTTCTCAGTTTTGCTTACACCTGAGATGAGAGATTGCTAATTGATATTTCCCATCTGGGTGCTTCAGACTTGAAAGAAATGGTAGATGAGGCTGCTCACAGCAGAAATCAGAGCTTGCTTCTTGTTGCATTCTGCTGATGGGGTAGCTCTGCTCTGATTCTGAGCCTGGATGCTGTATGGAGTAGAAGTAAGGGTTTTTCAGATGTCTTAACACACAAGCGCAAAATGAAAATGCAGGGTCATTAAGCACCATATTTACCCAAGAATTGAAACAGACAGAATTGTGTTTCTCTCTTACTTGTTCAAGTAAAAAACATCAAGAGTGATGGAATCCATAAATTTGCATTACTGTAATGAACAACAAAGAGGCAATGGATGATCTCTGTTCTTTCAGCAAATGCTTTGTATTGGTTTTGTGACTAGAGCTGTCTCCAAACTAGGATTTTTTTAATGGTTTTGTTTCTTTGTTTGCTTTATGCCATTAATTCTTGATGTTTTGAACATGTTTTCTCATCTAGTCCTTCTATTTTCTGTTTTGCCTCCATGTGCAAGATTTATTAAGTATACAAATATCATGTTGCCAACACAGTGAAAAAGAAGAGTCAACAGAGCTGTTTGGAAGGCTTTTCAGTGTATTTTCCTCTAAGTCAGATTCAGGCATACCTAAAACATTCCTGACAGTAAAACATTACAATTTACTTGACAAAAGTTTGCCTTCAATGATTTCAGATTTTTTTTTTCTGTTACTGCTAAATATTTGAATTGTTTGCCAGTTCTGGATATGTCACTGAGTGCTGAGATTTGGTACTACATTTTATCTTCCCTATCTTGCATTGATTGTTTCAGATCAATTACAAAATACTGAGCTATTGTCTTTGCATATGACTGGAGAGCTACAGAGAACCACTCACAAAAGCTTTTATGCTGTTGGCTGTAAGCAGCTCTTGTAGACCATCCAGTGGGTTTTCTGAGAGTCATGCTTTCCATGATGACAGAAAATGGTACTCTGGGTGAAATATTAAAAGGCTTTTTTTCTGGGGTGCTACTGAATTTCATGTCTCCCTTTACTCCAGATCTATTTGCTTCCTGAAGCATGCTTCTTGGATTTGTCAGTTCGGCTAGATCATACATTATATTGAAGATCATCTAGATTTCCATGTCTTCTTTCCTTCAGTTTTAGATTTATCCCATCATATCCACTGATCAGTGTCTTGGTGTAGTCTTACTTCTAAATTTATTTTTTCTTTTTTAAATTATTTTTTTTTCAGTTTAGCTTGAGAAATTACAAAACCCTCCAGAAATGTGTTGATACAATCTTGTACTACATTCAGGGGTCATCAAGAGATCTCACCGCCTTTGCTAAATATGAGTTATGTGTAGAGATCAATTGATCATTGATCAGTGCACATGCTTGTAATATATTACAGTCAAAACCAGAAATATGTGTTATGAAATGACATTTAAGAAAGCTGAAAAAACTTTGTAGGGGAAAAATGAGTATGGCGCATATACTGGGTGATGTGTTAGTGAGGTTTTTATTAGTGACTAGTCACAACAGGTTGTAATTGGATTTGGGATTTTTTCAGCTCAAAACTATTTATGTAGAGCAGAATGATACTTTTATAGCCTAGTCTTTAAAGATTTGATGGTCTAGTGTCTTTTGTCTGAAAGATATACAGTAGCTGGCTTAATGTAACATGTCATTTACTAGTTCTATATTTACATTGTGTTTACCTGATATTAAAATAGAGCAGATGCTAGTTCTACATTTATTAATGTTTATGCTACGTTTATTTGTTCACTTCAAAGCTATTATGTTGCATTGTATTAAATAACAGACTAAGTACTGCCCAAAGAGCTTATCACAGGGGAGATATATTTGTCAAGGAAGACAGGTTTAACATCTGTCTTTGGAATGTTTCAGGTATACTTCAGTCTTTGATAGCATACTTTGACCAGGTTTTAGAGTATTTTGATTTTAGTTTTTTGGGTTTTTTTATTTAGCTTTATTTAAACTCATTTGTGGTAAATGTACTTTTGGTTTTAGGGTAGGACAGAACACTTATTCCAACTGGATGTTTCTGGGAAGCTAGGAGACGTTGTGCAAACTCTGCATCAGGTATGTGGTTATTTGGTATCACTACACACTTTATTACAGCTTTTTTCTGGTCTTTTAATATTTAATGGAGAGTTTTCTTTATTCTCAAGGTGAGAACCTTGGAGAATCTATTTCCAAAATGTAGCAGTTGAACACTGCATCTAGTTCTGACAGCTGTTGTAAGCTACTTGTATTAGCTTTTACTATGCAGGAGGGTAGTATACAGGCAAAGCAATAACATGACAGTAGCAATGAACAAGCAGTGCCCTACTTTAAAAAGAAATATTAATAGCTCTTTTAGTACTCTAACACCAAGAATGCTTAACCCCCCCCCCTTGTTTCTTTTGGCTTCTGAGCTGTGTAGGACATCTCTGTGCTATTTCACTTAGAGCTCATTTCTTTTTTTTTCAGCTTTACAGGGCTTCTTGTCTAGATAAGATGGGAGATCAAGCTGCCATGGTAAGTATCTGATTATTCCTGATATCACTGTTTAATAATGAAGTTATGAGTGCTTTTGAATCTTAGACCATTTTTTTTTTCTTTTTTCCCCTCCGCATTAGATAACTGCTATATTGCAATCGCGCTTGGCTAGAACTTCATTTGATAAAAACAGGTAACTTTCTGACTGCTTTGTACTGGGAAATTATTCCTCCTGTTGGTTGATTAGTCTGCTGCATCAGTACTTAATATCTTCTTGTTTGGGGCAGCAGAAGCTCTCTAATTCAGAGAGTTATGTTCTCTTGTATTCAGAACTATCTGGAACACAGAATGAGAAATTCTGTGTTGTGAAGATGAATGTATTGCTTTGTCTCCAAACCATTCTGTTTGTGAATTTGTTGCAAATCAGGCATCAGTAAATGCCAAATAAAGCTCTGTATAAAACAGTCAACTGGATTGCTGCTCTGAGGCTGGTGGCAACGTAGCAACTTAGTGCGGTAGCAACTCTATGGAGTACCTCTTAAAGTAGAGGTCTCAACAAAGAAATTTCTTTGTGTCTAAAATAGGCTTAGTGTGAAGTCCCCTTTCTGATGTCCTAAGGTTATAAGCTAATCTAAAATCTTTCTAAAGAATTTAAGGGCAGCTCTTCCTAAGTAAGAACTGGAGGTAAACTTACTCCTTTTCTTCACTTGTAGATTTCAAAGCATTTCTGAAACGCTGCATATGGAATGTAAAGCAGAAATGGTGACACCACTGGTGACTAATCCAGGGCATGTGTGTGTTACTGATGCTAACTTGTACTTCCAGCCTCTTAATGGATATCCTGTAAGTGCCTCTTAGATGGTCTTGCATATGATATGAGCACACTGTTCCTCTAGTGGACAGTTTTCATTTTCTTTATTATTCCTTTTAAATGCACATAGGAGCACATCTCCAAGACTTTGTTTTCATTTATAATCAGAAGCTCCTTGATCTCTGCTGCTGTGTTGCATTCAAGCATATCTCTGATTCTGAGGCTTTATTCTGTGCTAATTTGCTTAAAGTTGACCTCCTCCTGACAAAGCACAAAATGTCCTTTGTTCATTTCCTATTGATATTTTTAAAGATCACTTTTTGTAGCACTTCATTTAAGATAAATTTCTTTATTTTACTCTGTGATACAATTCCTACGTAGTAAGAGCTTTATGTACATTTATTTTATATTGGAAGATCTTAGTTGGGTTTTATATTAAACTAATAATTTTTTTCTCAAGAGGAAAACTGAATGCATGTTGCAGACATTACTGCTTTGGAACCGTTCTCACAGAAAAAGCAGCGTTAGTCTTAGCAGGCCAGTGATATTTGTGCCCACACAAGGAAAAATGTATTTCACAGCTGATGACAAAATGCCATTCAATTTCTGTCCACCAGGTGACATCATTGGCAAGCAGTTTGCCCAGCAGCTCGGTGGCTTCCTTGTTCTTAACGCAGTTTATTGTGTTCTGCTCCTTTCTCTTGCATGATTATTATAACTGGCGACAGACTGCTGATAATACTGTTGTTCATTCTTTATTCTTAAACTGCTTTGCTACTCATACAAGAATCAACAGCAAATACATGCTTCCTCTTTTTAATATAACTGCTTAACACCGTTGTTCTGCTGCTAAAATGACATGGATGGATATTGTTTTCATATTTCTAGTATATCTAGTCAAGAGAAACTTTATATTGACTGGAGAGGTTAATGTAGAAGAACATAAACCTTCTAGAATATATCCATCTTTTCTTCCCCCTCCCTTGCTCCCCACAGAAACCGGTAGTACAAATAACACTGCAAAATGTGCGTCGCATCTATAAAAGAAGACATGGGCTAATGCCACTGGTAAGCTCAAATATTATTTTTATTTTAATATCTTGCTGTATGCATTGTTTCTTTAAATGACCAGCTGAAACTGTGTGCATCATTACCTAAAAGCTATGCGTTTTTAAAAACTCTGGATTAAGTAGTGAACAGCACTCAAAAGATCCTTTCTGGCTTTTAAGTGGTTTAGTTCCCTGTGTTGTTGAAAACTTGAAAGCAGGAAGAGTGAACTCTGTCAAGGATGAAAAATGTCTTTCATAAGCAGTAAGTATAGGGGAAGGTAGAAGGGAGTATCTCCAGGGAGTGACTCATTCTATTTATTTCAGACACCTATCTTGTGATAGAATGAATTGCTCTCATGATGTATGTTCTCTCTGGATTGACTCATGGAGGGAGTTTGATCGCTGGTTTAGATGAGACTAATGTGGAATGATGAGTCCTCCTGTACATAATTGAGGAGTAATGAGAGTGCTGCAGTGCAACCTCAGTTGTATGCTTTCAGTGTTTGCACTGAAATTTCAGTCTTAAAATTTTTGTCTCAAAACACATTTAAGCTAAATAGACATTTTACTTTGCCTCACTCCATTCACTTGTGATATTATCTGTCCTTAATCAGTCCAGACAGAGCCAATTTATGGACAGCTATAAAGCTATTTGCTCAACTGGCTGTAAATTGAATCTTTTTATGATTGGAAATAGGCAAGATCAAAATGTTAAACTTTGTAAGCATAATTGTTATGCAGCTTAGAGACTTAAGCTTTAGATGCTAGTTACTGGAATATTCTGGTGGAAAAAAAAAATAATATTACAGCTTGTCCGTAATTGCTCTCATTTACTTTTTCCCTCCCTTTAACTTTTAAGGGACTTGAAGTATTTTGCACAGAAAATGATCTGTGTTCTGACATCTACTTGAAATTCTACAGCTGTCAAGATCGAGATGAGCTCTATTTCCGTATTGCAACATATATAGGTTTGCAGTATTTATTTCTTAATGTAGTTTGTAGTACCTTGTGTGGGGAAATTTGTCTGGGTTTTGCTCTGTTGTTATGTGGGAAGAATGAGAAGAATAAACAGGTGTGTTAGCCCTGAACATTTTTTAGAAGAAGCAGCAAAGTTCAGAATAGGTATTGTGAAGTTGCATATATTCTGTTTCTGTTTGAAGAGCCGAGTATGAAAGGTAAGACAGCATTATTAAAGTGAAACTAATCCTTTTGATTTGCAACTTGATATGCACTGTCATTGAACATCTTCCCCTTACCCCACTTCACCACCACCGCCAGCCTCCCTATCGCCCTCATCCCCCCCAAAAAACCCCACAAAACACTATCTTCAAAGCAAGGGGTAAATAAGGTCCACTCAGCTAAATTGCATTTTGCTGAAAGAATATAGACTGCCTTTTAGATGGGTACCCCTGGCACCTGCTTAAGTCCAAGTAAAAATCCTGTCAAGAAAGTTCTTGTAATGGCTGGATTCCCAGTGTGTACATACATATCTGAACTTTCCTCAGTCTTAGAAGTGATTGATGAAAATTACCATTCTGAACCAGTTAATTTCTCATTTTTGTTAAATCTTGTATGCATTAATTCCAAGAAAGATGATGCATATCTTTTGCAGATTATGAACAGAAGCTAACAGGCTTGCATGGTTCCTAGAAAAACAAGGAGAAAAAGCAATCTGACTACAACTAAACGTTGCAACTCATGTTTACTGCCAGTATGGGAAGTGTTTAAATTTTGCGCTATTTTGTTGTTGTACCAGAACTCCAGTTCTGTTTTAAGGAATTTGCATAAATATTCATTGACATTTTCCCCATTTCACAAAGCGAAGTGGAAAGTCCACAAAGAAATGATTGCTTTCTCTAAGAATTATTTTCATCTTTAAGATTTTCCTTTTAAAAGAAAATAGATTCTGACATGATTTTTTATGTTATTGAATTATCTGCATGCTGTTACCCTGCTTCAAACTTCAGTATCTGGATAACTTCTAGAGGTGAAATTTCAAGCTGCAGGTGAAGATGGTGATGATGATGATGATGTAGCTTAGATCTGTTTGAACAGATCTTAAAAAAAAAAAGTATAAAGTATGGTGCTTTTTGAAATATGAAGTTACCATTTAATTCTGACTTGTCGTTTTAAGCACCTCTGACCTTAATTATTTTATACGGCATAATACTAATTATGGAATTATGGTATAATTTGCGGATGGAACTCCAAACCTCAAAACTCTTAATGTTTTTTTTTGTTTGTTTTGTTTTGTTTTGTTTTTTTTTCCAGAAAATCACATTACAGAGCATACGGCTGAAAGTTATATGTTGCAGTGGCAGCGAGGACATATATCAAATTACCAGTATCTTCTTCATCTCAACAATCTGGCTGATAGAAGCTGCAATGATCTCTCTCAGTATCCTGTATTTCCCTGGATCATAGCAGATTACTCTAGTTCAGTATTAGGTATGCATGTACAAAAAGGCATGTTAGTGCATCATGTCCAACCGGAAATGTTTTGGGGAGGAGGGTGTTTACACTGCATAAAGTTCAGTGTTACATCAGAATGAACTTGGCATTAGTGATTTTGGATGTTGTGCAGTAAAATGGTTTTTTGTGGAACAAGTTGGATGCATTGAAATGTATAGAATCTAGGTATTATTTTACAATTCTTAGCATTATAAGTTGAAAGGAAGAGGCTAATGAGGCTTGTGCCTAAATTAGGCTCCTTGATTAAGGGTCTTAGTGCAATTTGTGTTGGAAGCTTATCCTTTTGAGGATTGTGTCCCTATACATGGATTAGAGTAGGGGAAGCTCATGCTATTCATCAGCACCCACTCAGACGCTTCAATCTCATTATTTGGTGGGACTTAACTGTAGCCTGACAGAATAGTGAACAAGTAGGAAGAAGACAATGCCAGCTGCTTTTGTGCCTCAGATAGCAGGACCCGTATTGACTAGATGATTCTAGTTGCAATAGCTGTCATGTACACATGACATACACTTGTTCTTAAGCAAGAGGTATGAGATTGCATTTACCTGTAAAAAAGAATGAATATCCATTTCCAGTAACCTAATTCTTTCGCAGTAATGAAGCAGAGAAAATTATTGGAGGGGTTTTGTATTGTTTTTGGTTTGGGTTTTGTTTTGTTGTTTTTTTTTTCTTTTGTTTTAAATATTGATTATATTCCTGTCTAGTAGACTACGTCGAGTCTAACTGGGGTTTTTTTTAGATCTGACAAAACCTGAAACATTCCGTGACCTTAGTAAGCCAATTGGTGCCCTGAATAAGGAAAGGCTGGATAGACTATTGGTATGTATATCTTGGCATTTATGTGCTGCACTTTTTTTGCCTTATACATGTGGGTAATGAAAGGACCTTTATCCAGCAAGGGAATTATGTAGATATCTAACACTAACTATAAACCTTATCTGAGCAAACTTACTAATATACATACAACATTTATTTTCACCTTAGTTTCATCAGTACTGATTTAGTCTGTATTAATTTAAAATAATTTGAATTTCTTTTCTCCCTCTTCCTACTGTTTCATAAGTATATGCTTTTAAATGCTTTTACCTCACTGTTCAAATAACATCTTCAAATCCATTCAATTATTGTGTTTGCATTTGTATAGCAGGCACTGAGGTGCTGCAAACAGAATCATAGAATAGTTAGGATTGGAAAGGACCTTAAGATCATCTAGTTCCAACCCCCCTGCCTGCTCCAGCAGTTCCATTTCGTTATGCTGAGAACACCAGAACTGTACACAGTACTCCAAGTGGAGTCTCACAAGAGCAGGGTAGAGGGGCAGGATCACCTCCTTCGACCTGCTGGTCATGTTCCTTTTGACGCAGTCCAGCCCAGTTTCTGGGCTGTGAGCACACACTGAAGCCGGCTCATGTTCAGTTTCTCATTGACCAGCACCCCCAAGACAAAATAAAACCTCAAGACTAATAGATTTATATGTGTAATGTAAAATATGTATTTGAATTAAACAAGACAAAGTAACAGAAATCTTAAGTACTTTCATTTATGAAAAATGCTGAATTTGAGGGAGAGTACTTCAAATGGAGGAAACCTGGATCCATGGAGATCAGAGCACCAACCTGAAATTTCCACATGCAGATGACAGTGCACAGTTTTTTTCCACTTCTCAAAGTAGGCAGGCTTTCTTTTCATAAATAGTTAAACAGATACTTACAGACTTAGAAGGTCCTCAGTTTCTTGACTTTTTATTCTTTGTATAAAATTGTCTCTTACCGCATGTTAATTATTGCAAAATCATTTGCAGACTGTAAGTTAATTATTTAGTAATTTATATTTAGTAATTATTCCACAATCGTTTAAAGAACATAAATATATTTAATGTTTTGGAACCTTTATTATTTCTTAGTGAAGCATTAAAAAAAATATTGCCAGACTAACTGCATTATATTGAATAAAAGGATTAAATGTTTCAAAATAATAGGGCTTCCTAAGATTGTAGAAGGTAAGAACATGATCAATATTATGTTTTTAGTAATGGTAAACAATGTTTTCTTTCTAAGATATGATTGTTTCTTCAAGCTGTTAGCTGCCTCATGCTTACTGCAGTAAAAGACATTTTATTTAGATTATGATAGGTTTTGGGGATAACACAAAAGAGCTTCAGACAGGAGGGAATCTTCCAGGTTGAATTAAGTCAGTACCTTCTTCTGTACTCTCATTACACTTCATGTGAAAGATAAGAAGGAAGCATTTGTTTGCACTCCTTTGAAGTTGAGTCACTGCAGTTATGCATGAGAGAGGAAAAAAGATGAAAACCTGGTAATTCTGGATTCAAAGTTGTAAAGACTTTTTTGCGTTATAGATTTACTGATCTGATTACAGGTGCATGTTTATTAGAACAGTTTGTTTCATTGTTCAAAGAAGAAAAAGAGGGTGGTCCTAATCTGTCTTTTAAAAAAAGTGTGTTTATAGTCAATATTGAAGGAAAGCAGGAGTGACGATTTTAAACAAACCTCTTTTTCTTCATATGTTGCAGACACGTTATCAGGAAATGCCAGAGCCTAAGTTCATGTATGGGAGCCATTATTCATCCCCAGGATATGTTTTGTTTTATCTCGTTAGAGTTGGTAAGACAGTTTTTACGTTCTCTCTGAGCAGCTACCTCCAAAGTGGACAAGGTTTGGAGCAAGCTGATGGCTTCTACTTTCTCCTTAGCTCCAGAATATATGCTCTGTCTTCAGAATGGAAAATTTGATCATGCTGACAGAACGTTCAATAGGTTTGTTTACATTTTATCTATAAGGAGCTTGGGTTTGTTTTCAAATATGCATCAAGGGAGTGCAAAGCTTTAAAAGCTGTGGGGTTTTTTAACAAATATGTGATTGTTATGTGTTATGTAGTCTTGCAGAGACCTGGAAAAACTGTTTGGATGGTGCAACAGACTTCAAAGAGGTAATTGACTGGAAAATCGTTCTAGTCCTTCTTGATAATCTCTGCCAAGCTTTCTGTTCTTAGTGGTCTCCTGTTGATTTGAGAGTTTTGAGTTGGGGGTGAGGTATGTTTGGTTGGGTTTTTTTTTGTTTTGTTGTTTGTGGGGTTTAGGTGTGTGTGGTAAGGCAGTTGACTGCATTTTCTGAATCCTTTAACATTTTTAGCTTCTTTCTTCTCTTTAATTCCATAATTGCTTGTCTGTGTCTGCTTTCTGGCTTTTAATTTAACAGAACTGTCATTGTGAATGTTACTGGAATAAATGAGAATTACCAGAGTGGATTAAGGCTGAAAAGATGCAATTTTATGTATTGTCTGCTGGAATCCTGTAAGGATTTGGCTGTATTACAACAGTACATCTGGAAAGGTTGAACTATAGAAGTTTTTGGGTTTTGAGCCTTATGGAGACTATAGCTTGTATAATATGTTGAGAACAATTAACTGTCAGATAGTGGGTGCTGTTAAATAATGTTTCTTTGATAAAGGAGTTTAATATAGTGATTCTGTAAAAAAAAAAAAAGGTCTATAGTTACTGGTTCGCTATTGTTGTCTTTAAATTATTGGCTTAACCTCTGCAACTTTGTCATTCTCATTTTATTCTGTATTTTTGTCTTGACTCTCAACTGATGGCTATGCAATGAGAGTTCTGAAGATACTCTTAGACATTATGGATTCATATGTCACACATTACATGTTAAAAATATTTATGCCACTCTGAATTTAGCTCAGAAAATTGCCTTGTAGGTAGTCAAGAAGCCTAAAAGTAGTTGGAAGGATAACGGGAGGAAGCTTCCAGTGCTGCTTTATTGACAGAGGAGAAAGCCTTGAAAAATTACTACCCAGCTTTAGGGCTTTGACATATAAACCTTGGTAACTTTTAGTTTTTACTGACTGTTCTATTAAATTGGTGAAAGCCCAGCTAATCTCAAAACTTCCTCTTTTTTTTTTCCTTTTCCTTTTTTCAGTTGATTCCAGAATTTTATGAAAATGATTCTAGTTTTCTAGTAAACAGCTTGAAGCTGGACTTGGGAAAAAGGCAGGGTGGAAAGATGGTTGACGATGTAGAGCTTCCCCCTTGGGCGTCAGGTAATAATTCATAATACAAGACCTTTGAATATTAATTCAAGATGATCTGGATTCCTGGGATGTCAGTTCTTCTCTCAGAAATGTCTGTTCTATTTTCTTCTGAAGGAGTTTTTCCTTCAAAACATTGACGTAATTAATAGTTGTGTTTAATTTTTAAAGCAAATTTGAGGTTTGGTGGGGGGTGTTGGGGATTTTTTGGTTGCTTGCTTTCTCAAGAAGGAAGAGGATCGGAGATGGATACCAATACTGGATGGTAAATCTTCTCCTTTAATTAACTTTTCTCTTTCTCTTGCCAGGTCCTGATGACTTTCTTTGGAAGAGTCGAGAGGCTTTAGAAAGTCAGTATGTATCAGAACATCTTCACGAATGGATTGACATAATATTCGGCTACAAGCAGAAAGGAAGTGAAGCAGTTGCAGCTCACAATGGTAAATATATACTTCATAGAAAAAAAGAAAAAGATGCTTTAATTAGGTAGGAATGGTAAATAACAGCATTTCTAGTGTCTGATTTGAGCATTCATAACTATCCTTTGAATGCTTGATCCTCAAAGGAAATGCAGTTCTTTGTTACTGAAATAACATCTAGTAAAATCTATTGCTTTCATGGAGATTCTTATCTTTGAAGATGTACTTAAGATGATGGCATACAACCCAAATGGCAGGGGGGGTTGGAACTAGATGATCTTAAAGTCCTTCTCAACCCTAACTATTCTATTCTATGGTAGGTACGAAGGTTCTGCAGCATTGCTGTTATTTGCTCGCACTGCATGGTGTGGCAATGTAGTGTGGAATTGCTGTTTCCCAGTTAAAAATGAGAGTCTGTAGGGTCTCCACACAAAGATGTATTTAACTTTCCTATACTATAATTGCAGTGTGAGAATTTCAGTGCAATTTTTTCCCCTCCTCCTGGGGGAATTGGCAGGGGAAAGAAGGGGCCAATGGGCTAAAGCTCTTTAGGAGCAGGAATGCATTAAAAAAAAAACAAACAAAAAACAAACAACCAACATGTAGGTGACTGAGTTTGTCCTTGTGTACCTTTATACTCCTGCAGTAGTATACACGCTTCTTACTATACATGTTGAAAGTTTTACTGCTTGCAATCTTATTCTGGGCATTTATGTAGTCATTGGAAATGCTTACAAAAGGGGTGATTGCTAAGTGGATGTGTTAATTTATCTAGACCTAACAGTAATAACAATGATTAAGTTATTCAGCAGTCTGATATTTAGCTATGCATGTTACTACCCAATAAGGAAATCCTCTTGGTAGAAGAAGATTAGTCAAATTTTTAGGGTGTTTATGCTAGAAGCCTTGATGGTTTTGATGGATTGGAAGTAACAGACAATGTTGAGATAGTTTGCACTTTTGAAGATATGATAAGTTTGAAAAGGGAACTTCCCTACAGCACTGGGGAGAGAAGGAATAGGCAACTCTTCATTTCAGTAGTTAATGCTTTCTGCTTCCTGGGTAAGATAGTGTGATTTGTTTCGTGGTGGGTTTTTTGTTTGTTTGTTTTCTTGGGTTTGATTTGTTGAGGGTTTTTTAATATGCTTCCTGACATGTTCTTGAATTGTGATATTTTAGGTTTGCAGGGTTTGGCATCCACTCATGCTGTGACCATAAGTGTCAATTACAATGTGCCAGAGGCTTTGAATATGGTAAATGAGCATTTAAATTATGGCACCTATATTTTTACCTCTCAAATGAGAGCCCATTTTATGCGCAGTGTGCTGCTTCTGCTGCAATATGGATTTTTATTAGCATAATAAATTGAGGACACTTGAGAGTATCCAGTTCGTGCAGCTGTGCTTTTTTTTTACTTGATTAGGTGGAGGGTATTAAATGAAGCCTAAATAAGTAATTCTTCCTTTGTGAAAGGAATGATTTACTCTGAAACTGAATCTCTTAACAATCCTAAACTTTCCTCAGATAAGAAACCCAGTATTAAAGCACAAGATCTCAGATTCTATAGCCTGCTGAAATAACTTAGTTGCTTAAACACAACCAAGATGAGTAAAACACGTTTGTTTTGTTTTTTTTTTTTTGTAATATGTATGCAAGAAAATGTTCTTATATAGCTACATAATACAAATGAACATTTTTTTCCCCCCCTAGTGTTTCACCCATTAACTTATGAAGGAGGAGTGGATTTAAACAGGTAATTAAAAAGAATCTGAATGGTTTTGTTAAAGCAGTTAGCTGAATTTCTCAGTATCCCTCCAGATTCTCTGGTGGCTGTAAAAGTGCTTTGTACATGAATGGTGTAGCTCTTCCATTTCATACTCCCAGATATACAGAGAACCTGCACTGGGTTCTCGGTTTTATCATGTATTGAAAGGTTGTTACTTGAAAATTTCTTCAATCTGGCTTTTGTGAAATTGCTTTATATTTTTAGTTATGAGCATGTTGTCACCGTACATTAGCAAAATTATGAAGCTATCTGCTCAGTGTTCTTCACATCTGTGGTAAATCGGTTTTGTAAGAACCGTGATGGCCTATACTGCTGTAGTAACTGCACAGGCAGGCCCATGCTTTCAGGGGAGGGAAGGAAGAAAAAGTACTTGCCTATCTGGCTTAACTAAGTATCTTGGTTTTGGATAGTATTATGGACCCCAACGAAAAAGTAGCTCTGCTGACACAAATCTTGGAGTTTGGACAGACACCAAAACAGTTGTTTACAATTCCTCATCCTCGAAGGATAATGCCGAAGTTGAAAAGCTTGTCTCGAACACCTACTCACAGTGTTTCCATAACTGAGTCTCCAGGTAAATGTCTACAGATAAACTGGTGGTGTAATGGATTTGTAATTTTGACAGCTTCTGTATCTTCCTCCCACAGGATCTTGTTATACAGCTCTTGGACACTTTCTCAGTAAGCCAACTCAAAATAAATCCACAAACTAATTGTTAAACTGGCAAGACCAATTTCATCTTTGGAAATGCAGGCATTGTCCTGCATTTTGCCTTCTGTTCCTGTGATCTCCTGGGGGACTCTGCTTTTGAAGCCTTGGGAGGGCTGTCATCCTTGGTTTTTTATGACATTTTAAAATCAAACTGATATGACAACAGCTTCAATGACTGTATCTGCAGGCATTCTAAACAATGTAAATATTTGCTCAGTTTTTGAACAGGGGTGTCTTTAGAGTGATCGATTGGCTTGGTCTAAATAAACCCTAATAACTTCAATTAAACACCTAAATTTTGTTCCTTTTCTATGACTTAAATTAAAATTTTAAAGAATTGAATTGATTGAATAACTCTCAGCTCAGCTTAAACGAGGGCACTTTATTCAAGAAAAGGACATGGAACGCCATCACAGGCTTTTGTTCAATGCAGAACTTACACCATTTCTCTGAAACTGTAGATGCTTTGGTCCTCTTCATAAATACCATGGTCTAACTATGAATACGGTTGGATCTTCAGCCCAGATATCTCATACAAAGGTTTTTCTTGGTTGTCTTGAATTCACTTACCATTTGATGGCTTTTATTTTTAAGCAGAGAAGCAAAGATGGGTGGTACTTAGAGTGGCAAACTGTAGCATGAAAATGGCAAGAGTTGTTTCAAAAGTTGTATATGTGATAATAACATTCATATGTGTTAAAAATATACGGTGGTATGCTGCCTAAGTCATTAATTCACAGTTCAATGGTTCCTGTTGGGTTTGGCTTTTTTACTAGTGAGTGACATCTGATTGCCTCAATTTTGTTGCATTTTTTTTTATTCCCACAGTGCAGAAAAATGAAGTTATGACACTCCTAATAGAATGCAATAGAATAATAAAAAAGAACCTGCTGTATTGTAACAGTAGATGGGTTTCCTGATATTTTTCCATTTTAAAAGCTCTAGATATCATAATAGAACACCAAAACATCTCTGCTTATGGGTTTTTTGGTTTGGTATCTTTCTTTGGTGGGAGTTTTTTTGTTTGGTTTTAGGGTGGGTGGGTTGGTTGGTCGGTTTGTTTGGGTTTATTTCCATTTTGGAAATGTATTCTCTCAAGTCTCTAGTTTAAAAGCCCTGTTTTGGGGAAAAAAAAACCAAACATATATTTGACTGTGTAAGCCTATGCATTCAGGAAGAGATCTGAAAGAAAGCTGGTGAACTTGTCACTCTAGCTGAAAATTCTTATTCCTGGAGCTCTCCATGATTTCTGTGCTTTCATCTTCGTCTGCAACTTCAGCTACCTATTTATTTGAAATCAATATTTTTATTTTTCTATTTGTGATGGAGCATTACTGTGGCATTTTTTTGCAGTTTCTCCAAATGAAGAATCATTTGAAGATTTGACAGAAGAAAGTATAACACTTGCTTGGAACAATATTACCAAACTAAAATTAGATGAGCAATATAGAATTCACAAAGAGTAGGTACTATTCTTTTCACAGTCAAAATTGTTCCATTTAATTTTGGGGTGGGTGAAGTATCTGCATGTCAATCTGAATGATGGGTTTAGGGCTTAAGGTAAATACATTTCTTCGTGAGACAGCTCATTGATTTGATTATACAACTTGATTGTGAGTACATGTCATGTTATGAGTCCAGAAAAGGAATTTGTCAGCTTGTGTTTGTTGTTATTGTTCCTTATACAGATCTAGAGCTAAGTTCCATATCATTTTAGTAGCTGAAGCAGGTATTGATGACCCTTCTCTAAAACTGTGATAGCAGCAGCCAGACAAATTTCATAGAATGGTTAGAGTTGTAAAGGACCTTCAGATCATCTAATTTTAACCACCCTTCCTCCATTTATGTATTTATAACCCCAGGAGGACCTAACTTATTCATTCCATTTGATTTTTAAGGATAAACAACTTAAATTCAAGTACTGTACACCTTGAGCTGCTGCTGTATGAGCAGTTTGCAAAGTCTCCAGTTAAAGGCTTTCAGTTAATCCAGGTTATAAAACTACTGTTGTGATGGTTTCCTCAGGAGTCCTGAGTCAGCAGGGGCACTTCAGGTGAACTTTGAAAACACCTAACAATGAACAACAGCTGTATTTTAAAGAAGATTTTCCTTTGGCCCCATCCCTTGTCCTGGTGACTGAACCAGTAGGAGGATTTCTTACTGCTTTGAGTGCAACTACTTTCTTGGTGTCTGTAAACAATATAGAAAAGAAACATTCTCTTGTCCAGAAAACAAGGTAATATTTGTAGTGAGAAAGGGCCTCTGATACCAGATTGTTAGGGTTAGGGAAATCCAGAAGCTGAAAACTGACTGAATTTCAGTTTCCAATCCTTTGCTTGGTGGGGGCTTGTTTGTTTGTTTGTTTTGCGGAATTTGTTGGGTTTTGTTTTAAGACTGCTGAGAAAAACTAGAAGTAGGTCTGCATAACAGAATTTTGGCCGTGCAGAAAGCTCTGTGCTTCCTAACAACTAACTCCCTGATACAAGCTATATGTCTAAATTTCTAGACTACAGTGATTTTGCCACTGGCAAAGTTGAGGAGAAGACATGCAAGTTCTGTTTCCTTACACTTGAGATATTCAGTATCTGCTTGTAGGCAGCTTCCTGATGCTTTCTGTAGCTAATCCCAAATTGGAAAAACTCGGCATGAGGCTATTTGTCCTCTCATTGGGCATGTCCTTTCTGATGAAGACGAAGTTCTTGCAGAACAGTATGGGGAACTTGTACTAATGTTTCACTTTTTATATCAAGATATATTTGGTCTCCAGTTATATAAAACACCACTCTAGTGCTTTTACTCTTCTTGAATGTCCTTAGCCCTTGCAGAGATCAAATAACAAATTTAAACAGTAGTCAATTTACAGTTAGGTTTTAAAACCTATGAAATCACCTATAAGCTTTTTTGTATTAAACAGGGCAATTACTGGAATAGCAGTCACTTGCAATGGGTCTTCTGTTTTCACTACATCCCAGGGTAAGTATTATTGCAAAGGTATTTACTAGACCCTGCAGTGTAAATGCAGGTTAATGTTTTGTGAACGAAATAGCGTGAAACTCTGCAATGTAGTTAAGATTGAATCCCATTAATATCTTCACTGACAGCAAAGACAATGTCAAATGCGGTATTTATGGAATCACTGGGGATTTTACAGTCATGAAAAGAGCAGCCCTAATCATCTGCCAAATGCATGATCTTTGTTTTCATTTCATATTCAATTCCTTCTTACCTTTTGAGGGTATTCATATGTGAAGGCTAGTTCTGTTTGGCTTTTGGATTGTCACTTTGAAAGTCTCCTGTTATAAAAACTAAGTTAAAGGTATTTTTCCCATAATAGTTTAAGTACATGAACATTTTAAGTTTTAGATCACTTAGACTCAAAGATCTCAATATCACCTATATTTAGGCTTGGGAAGGTGGTAATTTCTCCTCTTAGATACGGGAGTTTTCTTACAGTTTGATGGGCATGGGGAAGCCTGCCTGTAGCTGGTGTAGAACAGGATAGTTCCAGGCTCCAGTCACAAGCTTTATAAGGAGTTTAAGACTATGAGAAACCTATGCACACTTTTCATAGTAAGATATTTGAATATTCAAATAGGATCAAAATTACTATCTTCCATAATATAAAAGTCTTTTTATCTTCTATTTTGTCCATTATCCCCAGATTCAACTCTGAAGATGTTTTCTAAGGAATCAAAAACAATCCAGAGAAGCGTGTCCTTTTCAAACATGGTAAGCTGCTGTCAAAATAAAAACAAGATCATTGGGAATCTTCTGAAAGCTACTCAGAGAAATGGCTCTTAGTACACACCAGTGCCTCTTTTCTTCCCCTGCCTACTCAAGTTGTATTGTGTGTGAATAATTTAGCAGAGTGAATTGAGACTCTGTCAGGCCTCCAGGGAGACAGAGTGCATTCTTGAAACATGGGAGCATTAGATGACTGCAGTTCTGTGCCAGCTCTGTTCTGAGTTGCCCTGCTATCCAGGAAAGGGCTTGCAGTAGACAAATAGTCTGGCATGAGCAGAGGAGTCTTTCTGAGCAACCTTTAACTGCCACTGGGATCAGAATCACAAAGCTTAAATTCCACCCATGTGCTCACATCCAGCGTTGCCTTGCTGCTTCCAAATGTTTGAAGGCTGTGAGTCAGCTAGCAGAGGAAAACCAACCACACAGAGTGGAATCTCTGCTGGGTGAATTTGAGCCATCTTTCCTCAATAAGCAGTGATCTCTGCAAGCTCTGAACAACTTTTTTTTTTTTTCTGCTTCTGAAACAGACCTTGGAAAGAGATTCTGTGTTTGATTTTCTGTGCTTGAGCACTCTGGGCAGACCTGGGTCATAGAGATTCACTCCCAACTGTCACGTTTGCAATCCTTTATTGAGGCAAGATACTAAGATATAACAAGCTTCCCTACCTTCATCTCAGGGCGGGGGGGTGGGAGGGTGTGGACAAAAAAGGCAAAGGGCATAGAGCATGCTATGGCTTCTAACAGGTCCTCAGGTATGGTGCAGAACCAAGACCCTATGGCCTGCCATGGCACGCACTAGGTGCTGAAGGTAGATACAGCAATTCCTAATGCTTTATTCAAAGCAAAATTATGATATGTTGCTTTTTGGCACTGTAAAAAGGGAGCTCCTGACTTCTAAGCCAGAAGTAATTTTTTCATGAGGAGGCCTTGTATACCTTTTCTTTCTTTCTTCTTCTCCTCTCTGTAGTCTTAGTGCTGATCTGTTGCAGCAATGCCAGCAGGAGTAGTGTTTTTACAATCCAGCATCTTGCTGGCTTTTTTTAAAACAGATGGAAAACACAACCAGTAATGATACTCGTAGAAGCACTGGGCTGATTTTACTATTTTTTTCCCCTTTGCTGCTTCCATTGATGGTAATGTAACTGAGCATCTGTCTGTAAGGAATGTTCTTGTTGAGAAATGCAGGACTTAGATAGTTACACTTGTTGTTTGAAAGAAGCTGAGCTGATAAGTAGCAGTCATGGAGAACAAACATCAGAGGAAACCTTCATTTTTAGTTTCTGTTAGGTGATTGCATCTAGAATTGATAGTACCTTACAAGATTAAGAGCTGACCCATTTTCTCCTGAGTGAGGAATTACATACCATGTCCCTGAGATACCAGCATTTTGAAAAAAGAGCTCCATCAGTTCTGTCTGTATTTCTGAACTTCAGTGTTTCCTGTACATATACCAGGGGTTAAATATTCTTGCTGTTCAGTGTCCAGCCTATAAAGTTGGGTTTTCTTGTGTTCATATAACACCTGTACATTATGTGTACAGAAGATTAAGATGCTTCCTGTTCTCCAGAAGCATTGGGGTAAGAGATTGAACACTACTTCCTTTTCTTTTTCTTACAGGCTTTGTCATCTTGTCTAATCTTACCAGGAGATACCACTGTCATAAGTTCTTCATGGGACAATCATATGTGTGTATTTACTACTTACTGACTTTCTTGAATTACACTGAGTGCCTTGGTTGTTACGCTTATGGTTTTAGATAATGATACAAAAATTCATTGTTAAGATGCAGTGTCTGTATTTCTACTTGATTTTTCAGTAGATTTGTTAGAAACTGTAGAAGCAAAGTTACTTTCAGCTATTTAGTAAAAAACCCTGAAGTTTTCTGGAGACATAATGCTTTTATAACCTTCTCCTGCTAGATATTTTTATTCAATTGCATTTGGAAGACAGCAAGACATCTTAATGGGACATGATGATGCAGTCAGTAAGATCTGTTGGCGAGATGGGCGTTTGTATTCTGCGTCTTGGGATTCCACTGT
This sequence comes from Myiopsitta monachus, assembly GCA_017639245.1. Classification (NCBI taxonomy): domain Eukaryota; kingdom Metazoa; phylum Chordata; class Aves; order Psittaciformes; family Psittacidae; genus Myiopsitta; species Myiopsitta monachus. The sequence continues at coordinate 66,464,678 of CM029918.1, read as the reverse complement.
GAAGGTTTGTATATGGGTTTGTTGTACTTCAATAACTATTTATCCCTAGTGCTTTATAATAATCAGCCAGCCAAATGCTTTGGAGTGGATGTACCAGTTGTGCTGAAATAATAACTTAGTGTCACAGTAAATTTGTTTCTAGAATATCTATCTTCTTCATTTAGCTCTATCTCAACTGTTACTTTACATTTCATTTCTTCTAACTTACTCTAAATGTAGGGGGTTTGGAGGCGAACTGTATTTGTTAGAGAAACTGGTGTGTTCTGTGACCTTGACTGGGGATTTTGTTTGCTGAGTAGCATAGGCTTCTGAAATGTTTCAGTTGTGTAGTTTATGTTCATCAGCTAAGTGGACGAGGAACGTGCTAATCTAAAGAGCATGCCTACAGTTGGGTGGAAAGGTAATTTGGAAATTAGAGACAGGAAAGGATGTATATGGCTTTTTGGTAAGCATACATTCAGTGCAGTGATGTACCTGTACTTAAGCAGGCTTCTGTAAGCTATCTGCAATCAGCATAGTCCTGTTTAGTATGTAGCTCTGCTTAGGGTAAATGAGTTCAGGTGCCATTTGCTGTCGTTGCATTCTGCCACGCAGGCAAGGTCCAGAGTTCACACAAGCAGCCCTCCTTGTAATGTGAGAATTCAGTACTGAAGAAACTCATCCAGGGTTGCAGTAATGCTTCCTTGAGCAAACTGAAATATCTGTGTTGTAGGTGTGGCACTGTGCTCCTGGAGAGACCTTGAGCAGTAAAAAACACCACTTTGAACTGCTGGCAGAGCTAGAACATGAAGTTAGTGTAAGTATGTGGATAGAGATATGTTATCTCAGAATATGAAAATTAATTGCTCATTAAAATCCAAGTCAAGATCTAGTACTAAAGCACAAGGATTGGGTTGGGGGCTCGGGGTGTGTTGTTGTTGGAAGTGTGTGTGTGTAGGGGAGGGGGCTGGCTTGGTTTTTGTGGGGGTTTTTTGTCTGATGTGTCCCCTGCTTCCCTGCTTAAGGTCTATTCCTGAGGACTTTTTGTCTTGCTTAGCTTGTAAGCACAAAGTTCCAGGGGAGGAAAGGGAGGACTGGGAACTTTTTGTCTGCTGCTGTCTTTTCAGAAACAGACTCATGTTTTTTAGGTATTTGCATTGTTACAGCTGCTTCTTAATGTAGATTTGCCAAAGGCAAGCAAATGAAAAAGAATTCCTCCAAGTTCTTTACCATGCTCTAAAATACATAAGTAGAGTTCACTGCAACTATATTAAACACATTGTGTGAAGTGAATCATGAATGTGTAACTGCTAACTTTTATTTATAGTCTCTAATGTCATTCTAGTAGTATATTATTTAGAATATACTGTCTTTTAAACCTTATTAATGTTTAGGTTTTTTAACAGGTCACATAATAGGCAAATACTAAACCATTTAAGAACTGTACCCAAGAGAACTGGAAACAACTGACAGCTGGGATATATTTTAAAAGTAAAGAGAAATTTCACCCTTAAGGGCAAATTCTTGCATTTATATGGGGAGGGCATGGGAACTAGAAACAGTCAAAAATGGTAATTTCTATTTGATTCTGCAAAGAAAAAGCACTTTTACATAACATCAAAGAGACCTATCTTCTACTTTTTACAGGCAGGATTTGTTATAATTAAGGATGTTGCAGAATGAAAAGCTTTTTGTTAATAAAATACCATCTTACAGATAATGGGCTTGCTTTATGTTGTGTTTAAAACCTGTCTCAAGATGGCTCACGTGAAAGAATAGAAAATCATGGGATGTTTAACTTCCTAGGTAAATACAATCAACCTTAATGCTGCAAATACTATACTAGTGTCTGGAACCAAAGAAGGTACCATTAGTGTTTGGGATGTTACTACAGCAACAGCATTGCACCAGTTACCGTGTCATTCTGGAACTGTGTTTGATGCTGCTTTTAGTCCTGGTATGTTGGATTTCAATTTTTAATATGCATCATTGGGAATGTCAAAGGGAATTTTGTTCCTCATATCATGTAATACACCCTTCTTGTTGGAATTGCTACTTTAAGGGGGATGGTGAGATGTTTTGGATTGCCACTCAGCTCCATTATAAAGAATCTATTAATTGTAAACTAGGCCATACTAGGTTGTAAACCAGTGGTCTCAACACTTAAACCAACTTTATCATTGCTTGTTTAGAGACTTAATTTTTAATAAGTTATCTATAAATACATAGGCCAGGCAATGCCTCATCCAATATGCTCTATCACAGACTGCTTTGGTAACTAGGACTGAATGTCTAAACATGCTTTTTTTATCGTTGTTTCTTTTGTTTTTGCACAGACAGCAGACATCTACTAAGCACAGGAGAGGACTGTTGTTTTAAAGTAATAGATGTACAGACTGGAATGGTTATATCTTCTGTAACCACTGATGAGCCACAGAGGTAATTCTGACAACATGTGGATTGTGAAGCTGCATGGCCAGCCCTGGAGATGTTTGATGGTTGGTGATAGCAGAACGGAAAGGGCAGTAATACCAGCAACTTTGTTTTACTGAATTGCTTTTTAAAGTGCAAAGGCTGACATTCTAGCATGCTGTGTGCATTAAAATCAAGCTTTCCAACCTGGGACAAAACCAGTCAAGTATCTGAGTAAATAATTCATGTTTTTTCTTAACAACAACTTTCACATCCATGAAAGATAATGGGCACTGTAGCTAAGTTTGCAGCTTCCAGATCTCTAACAGAGACAGTTCTCTTGCTTGTTTCATCTGTCAATGATCTTTTTTTAAATATTTATTTTTTGCAATGCTTCCTTTTTGTTTCAATAATCTAAGAAAAGATTATTATAAGAAGAGTGATCACTTTTTTTCACAAACCAGTTCTTTATGGTTTATCAGGTAAACAGATGAAATCTTTATTCAGTTACTTAAGTAAAAACATAACAGCCACACATGGGGTACACTTGTTGGTTCCTTTTGTGTGTGCATACATAGCTATAAATGTATATGAATGTGTATATACATCTTTTTTTCTTCAGTTACTTCCCTGAAAGTCCTCTTTGCATGAATGTTTCAGGAATATGAAGTGACACAAGTGAAAATGGTGGTTCATGAGAGCCCCTGGGTACCATAAACATGTACAGCTGACTGGGTCCCCTTCTAATACAGGAATAAGTTTCATCCTTCTGTTAGGGAAAGGTGTGGTTTGGTCTAGGGTGGTCAAGAGAAGCAAGTTTGGGTCATGACTCTTTAAAATAATTTGGAGAATAACCTGTCCAGAAAGGACTGTTTGAGAGTAGAGTTTCCTTCAGTTTGGTACCTCATTTTCAGCTCTTTTTGGCTTAGTCAGTTTAGAAATATTTGGCTCTCATTATACAAGAGCTTGAAGTGAATTAATTCCAGACTTGCTTGCAGGTGCTTCAAATGGGATGGAAATACCATCCTATCAGGAAGTCAATCTGGTGAATTACTGATTTGGGACCTTCTTGGAGGAAAAGTTACTGAAAGACTCAAAGGACATACAGGTATGCCCAAATTATTCCTATTCTCAGATTGCATGGAAGATTCCTGTCTTCAAGTTCCCTTAGTATTGAAAAGTTTGAGAGTTATTGCACATCTCAATGTGTTATCTGGAACACCAGAACTAAAGGTAGGTCCCCATGGGCCTCCTAGGACATCTATTAACAATGGAGGAATATGGTTGTTTACAAGACTGGCCAAAGGTAAAAGACCTGGGATTTTTCTAACCCATACAACATTACAAAAATTATCAGTTTTCTATCTCATAGCCCTAAATGTAGTATAGACTGCACTGTTGTATGCTTTGTTGAAGTCCATCCAGGCTGAGAGTCTAACAACAAATTAAGTTAACTAGAAAAATAGTTTGGGATGGGGACTTACAGGCTTCTTAAATGTATGCGTATAGGCTTCGGTACATTAGTAACCAGGCTGGGTAAAAGAGAAACTATCTATCTGTTTTATTCTGTTTGGTTTTTAAGGCTGCCCTGAACAGTTCCTTCAGACTTCCCTATCACAAGCTTGTACTCTGGAACTTGACCTGTATAGAGATCATTCTGTAGCTACAGAAACCATCAGAATAGATCAGATTAGATGTGGGTTTCTAGGCATATTCTAGAAAATGTGCATATACTTCTAATAAGAGAAGGCCAACTGTTGAAGAGAAAAAAATCCCACTTTCTAGAAAAACCTTCTCTCCTTGTCCCCATGAATCTTTTTGCCAATGTGCCATCTTCATTCTGTACTGCAACTGACATTGCCCCTCTAAGTACCCAAAGCTAGCTGAGGTAATGCAGCATGCAATCATTACTGTGAATAGAGGCAGCCATCTAGAAGCCAACTAACATTCTTCATAGCATATGTACTCTCAGTGTAAGCCAAACTAATGATCAGATGATCCTAAACTTTCAAAAAGACCTGTTCCATCATCTTGAGTATTGCCTCTCTTTGCATTTAGACTTACTTGGTTGGTTGGGTTTTATTCGGTTGGGTTTTATTCCCCAGGTGCCGTAATGTCCATGTGGATGAATGAACAGTGCAACAGTGTTATTACAGGAGGGGAAGACAAACAAATCATATTCTGGAAACTGCAATACTAAGTGCCTTTCCCTCCAGATATTTAAATGAACTCTTATTTTAAACAATACCTTTTAAAGGAACTTAACTGTGTGCAATGATGGCTGCTGAAGTTCAACCAGATAGGAAGCTTTGTTCAACTACAACTTTCTATGTTACGGTGACTTCTCTGAGAGGTCTTAACTAACTTCTGCAGTGTACGCATTTGTTTTTCATGGACTTATACTGAAAATGCTTGTCTAAAATGATATCTGAGATGAAATTAAAGACCTATTTTTCTGTAATTAAAGAGCTCTTCACTTGCAATCATTGTTTGATTTACATAGAATGCATAATACCTGGCTGTTTGAACTAGTTTCAAAGAAAAAGCATTTGCATTAAAAAGTCTTTAAGGATGCTTGCAGCTTAGTGCCACATCTCATGCCACAATGTATGTACCTCCTCGGTAGTCAACCTTTCTTCCTAGCGAAGATGCATATAGTGGTAGTGGTAAATACTATTTTGAACACTATGGCAACTGTTGCTCTGAGCAGTGGTGGGTCCAGGCTACTGTCTAGTCTTCAAATGTGTCTGTTTGCAAAGGCATAGAGGAAAATAAGAATATATTTCACATTGCTTTTTCCACTTACATTAGCCTGAAAGGAAGCCAAGCATAAAATTGATCCCCTAACAGAGAACATGGAACGTGTAAGTATTCCCTCATAATGTGCATGAAGCTAGTCTTAAGCTCAGTTACTACTGCCTTCCATCACTTCTATTACTATTCTCTTAGTAATCTTTGGTATCTTCATGCTTTGTTTGGTGTTCTCAGCCTCTTTCAACTCAAATCATCTTTCTTTGAGATGGAATTTAAAGACAGTGTTTAAATACAGCTGCAGCTCATGGGTTTATCCTCTGCTTTTTAACCCAGTGGTAAAGCAGTGCTGGACTGGGCTTACTTACTTTCTCTGTAGAACTTCAGGATATGACTCCCTGCAAAGAGCTGTTCTGAAGTTAAAGACCTGAAGTAGTCTTTTAGTGGCCAATTACAGCACCAAACAGCTGCAGTTGACATTGCCCCAAGATCAGTATTTATTTCTCTGATGGTATTCTCTGCTCCTGGTATGATGTGTCCAAGACAGACATTCTTCTAAGCTACATTCAGTCAGTCCTTTGTAGATATCCTGCCTTGGGTTCGACACCTACCATCAATGTGGTTTTAGCAGTGTAGAACAACTGTTTCAGGGTTAAGGGATGTTTTTTTATTCCCTCAACTTTAATTATGCTGGAGTTTTATTTTTAATAACATAATGCCATGATGTTAAAGCAAACTGGTATTCCAGCTGCATTATTCACTTGGTTTAGCAAGTACCTGAATCTTTATGAAATTGATGAGTGTGGTGAAGGCACATGTGGCAAAAGATTAACCCATATCAGCATGCCTGCTGTTACCAATCTATCTTAATCATGCAGCACAGTGTTTGGTGTCTGCCCTGTTTCTTCACCTTTTATTATACTTATTTCCCAAGTATGACTGTATAGGCAAAGAAGAGAAGGAAAAATATCACATTCTACACTTGCCTGCAAATGTCTTGGGTGATTTTGGGCACAGCTGTGCTCCTCTGTCACAAAGGGCCTCCTACTAACCTAAACCAGAGGAACACAAGTCTGTCTTGAACTATATTTCAGAGAAAAAATACCCTTAACTTTATTTTGGTTAAATATGGATGGCAGATCCTGGATCCAAGGTTTGCTTTCTTCTGTAAAGCATGCTCACACAACAGAGCCCTCAAGCAGCTGCCTCACTGCCTAAAGTAACCTTAGCTTTATAAGGTGAGGTGAAATATCAAGTTAACCTTGTTATTGGTCACATTATCAGTATGCATCAGTGCTACATTTTTTTGGGCTCTAGGGATTTCATAGCAAAGCAAACTAGCTTGTCGAGGAACTTATGGATGACTGCCACAGGCCCTTGTGCCCACAACAGTGAACCACACCAACACTACACTAAGCCACTAATTACTGCCAGTAAGCACTTGCCCCAGTGGTTCCAGAGACATGTAATTTAGTAACCAAACAACCCAATTAAAATGGCTCCCAAGATAAATCCAATCACCACTGCAGCCTGAGGTAGTGTAATGGGTTTGTCTCAGTTACAGGACTGCCAGGAAGAAGAGTACACTGCAGCTCAGATCAACAACTTAAGTTCCCAGCTTTACCCCCATTACTAATTTTCCTCCAAACTGGAAAAGGTACAGCTAGCTCCACATGCTAGCAAGGGACACATGAGATGTATTTATCACTAAAAAAGTGCCAAACACTTTGCATTTTGGTGCAAGTAAATGATTAAGACAACACTAACCTCAGATCAATTCTGGATTCAGATTAGTTTTAGAAGAGCAGATGAACCGATTCCTCATACCCATGTTACAACAAATGCCTATACTAAGCTGAAGTTACTTGCTTTGATTTTAGACTACTCCCCAGAGGAGGACTAAAATTCAGTAACCCTGCAACAGAAGAAAAAAAAAAGAAGAAATCACTCAGTAAAACTGGTATTTAACTTGAGACCACTTTAGAGTCTCACCTGAACATGCTTGTGACCTACTGCAGCAGGCTGACCTTACCCAGCTGCTGAGCCCCCACCAAGTTTCTCACTCACTCACCCCATAGCAGGATCCGTAACAGAATTAGAAGGGCAAAAGCTGGGAAAATTTGCAGGTTGCAGTAAAGATAGTTTACTGAGTGAAGCTGGGGGGGGAGGGGGCGAGCAGGGAAGAAAATGTGATGCACACACAATCACTCACCACCTCCCACCAGCAGACTGATGCCAGCCAGTCTCCAAGCAACAACTACTCTGGAAAGATTCCCCACAAGTTATTGCTGAGCAGGATGATTCTATGAGTCTATGTCGTCACACTGGAATTTTTGCCTTGGTCAGTCTGGGTCAGCAGTCCCAGCTGTGTTCTCCCTCAGCCTCTCAGCCCCCCCACCCTACTCACTGAGACAGGACAGAGCAAGAAGCAGAGAAGGCCCTGACACCCTTCAAGTGCTGCTCAGCAATAGGAAATACATGAGTGCATTATCAACACTTAGTCACAGCTCTCAAACACAGCACCATACCAGTTACAGTAAAGAAAGTTAACCCCATCCCAACCAGACCCAGTATATCCAGCAAGCTGCAAACAATTTGAAATGAGAAATGCAACTATACAATCTGTCCATGTTGTAGAACAGCCAGGCTCCTATTCCAGGTATTTAACTGAAAGGAGGGAGTTAAGCATCTTGTCTGAAGTATCCCAGATTTACCATATAAAACATTCCAACACTGTAGGCAGCAAGATTATTTAGAAGGCAATTTTAAGCTTGTCTTTGTTGTTGGATGAAACTGACCTCAACAAAACAGGCCACTCTTAGCTCATCTTAAGTACACACACAGAGTACCTAAAGTTTCAGTCATTTATTTGGTTATTTCTGAATCCTTAAGAACATGGTTAAGGCGAGAGATAAGCATATTAGTTACAATTTGTATAACAAGTAATAGAGTACCTGTACACTACTTTTAATTAATACGCTTGCTTACTGAATGATGCCTTTAGCTATATTCAGCTTAGCTGGCATTCTCATGTAAACAGTATTTACTAGACCAAAAAAATTAACTAGTACTAGCCATACTTCTAAAAAGCTATTTCAAATCTACTCTTGCAAACAGAAAGCAGTAAAAATACTTATTTGTCTTAGACATACAAAGCACAGCATTGTCTTAGATAAGAAGTAACTTTGCAAGTAACGTCTGGTTCCTTTAGTCGCAATGGCTTATAGTAGTACTAAGCTAAATAAAAGACCTATGAAAAGAAATCATAACAATTGGAATTTCACATTTGTCAAGCATATAAGGCTACAAGTTTTACAGTTTGTGAATATAAAAAGATATGTTGAACTGTAACATTCCCAGCCATTATAGATGCAAGTACTCGATGCAGCATATCTTCTCTTAGCCTCCAGAAAGGCTCATGTGCAGAAGAAGGAAATCACTGAGTATAGTAGGCCAAGTTTAGTGGAATCATCATTATGTATATGTACACATGAACATACATGATGTAAGTTTAGACTTCAGGAACGGAGTGATCCATCAGGCTTTTCATAATGCTAGTTGCCATCCTAAAGAAAAGGAAAAGGCATTCAGTTTCAAGGGAAAACTGTGAAAGACCACTAAAGCTTCTGATCACTATCTTTTATATTGTATTAAAGGGTGGGGAATGATGAAGCTGGCCTTTTGCTCCAGTATTTCTGAAAGTATGTTGCTACTGAAAGCTGCAACAAGCTGCACTCACAGAAGAGAGGGTCATAGAATCCCATGAAACAAAATGGGTTTATTACTAACTGAGGTGCATCACCAACACCTTTCAGGATGGGGGCACGTGTGCAAGGCAGAGTAGTATCACAAACACGAGGGAAGGAGGGCAGGAGCAAAGGTGGCTGTTAGATCAAACCTCATTTTTTAGGAAGAGCGTACGTAAGAGGCAGGGAAAATGGAGACAAAAACCACACCCCTAAATTATACATGAAGCATTATTAATCTCTAGCAACTTCAAAAACATTTTTGCAGGAGAGATTTAGTTGTAGAAAGCCTCTGCTGCCAGTGGATTAGAAAGAATTAGTATGGGAATTACTATTATTCCCAAGAATAATGCTCACCAGAATTTGTTGCACTAGAAACAACAGTTTAGTTACAAGGTAACAAATACTTGTGTTATCCATGTACTGTGAAGTTCTTGGAAATTCACCTATAGTCAGATTACCTTTAGAAAAGGGTTTTTCAAGAGAGGGAAAGGCAAAGGAACATCACTAAAGGAAGAACAGTTTGAAAACAGAACCAAAACGCAGTGGTTTTACAAAAACATCAGGTAAGTGCTTCCCCTACCCCTCAAGCCTTCATGGTAAGTTTGTAATTAGGTCTTATCACAAGTACAAAAATCAGTCACTGTCAACTTGATTATAACACCACCATAGCTGCATTGTTTATTACCTACCTCTTTATTATATAATCATAAATACTGGAAGGCATGACTGTAATGGTCACTACATTTCCAGCTGTTGCCAAGATGTCTGCAATCTGGGGGTCCTGTTATTAAACAAGAAGTCATATGAGCAACATTACCCAAGCTGACTAACAAAGCAACAGTTCAAGATCTTTTTCTAGACACATTTCATGCAGCTTAAGAGACCCACAACTTCTTGGTTGGAGTACTTAACCTTCAGGGCACATCACCCAACCTGCAATACCATTTCTGGATGTTTGGTTATCAGTATCTTGCATGAACTGACTGGAGAAGAGATACAGACATTATACACAGAATTCCTACTAGAGTTTGATACAGGCTGGCAGGAATCAGCTTAAGTTTTTTGCCAGCTAAGTTAGACTAAAGGTAAGATCTGAGTGTTAGACAGAAAGAGGCAGAGGAAGGGAATGACTTACCCTGCCTACAGCTGCAGAGCTACAGAGAAGCCACAAAACATTTATGTCTCTCCAATCAAGTGAAATTATCTCTCACGACTTACTTTCTTATTTTATGACCATTAAAGAACATACAACAATCCTCTCCAAACACAACTACTATACGCACACAAAAGGCTCTCAGCTATCCACACCCATAGCATACTAGTTGTTTTACCTTCAATCCAATTACATTCTGGCCATTAATTTCACAGATGTTGTGTTCTGTAAGAAGTCCATTTCGCGCAGCAGAACTGTCCTTCACTATTGAGGTTATTTTTCCATTCTTGAATATGAAACCAACATGTCCTGTGCTGTCCTTATGCATAGTAATAATCCGCTCAAAAGGCCTACAAGATGTTTAAAATGCAAAACCATGTTTTAAGTCTCCTAAGCCACAGAAAGAACCACACACATTGTTTCAGCATCTCCTGACTTACAAAAAGATCGAAGAGACTCATAGCATTACCTACAATGAAAAGTAGTTGGGTTTAACTTCATTTTGTTAATTTTGTTATATTAATTGATACTTGTTTATAAACCCTACATGTCTCCCCTACTTTACAGGGAAATCAACCATCTGGATTAAGAATAATAATGATACAGAAAACACATACAACATCCACCCACAACCACCAACCAAAACTGCAAATGATTATTAAAAACTAAGTTTTTTCTACAAACACTATAAGGTAGATAAAATAGAACAGGCAATTCGAACTCCTGTAGGTAGGCCACAGGATTCTGGAGTACAAGGCTTCCCCAACAATATTTCTACTATTCTACATACAAACTTTAAAATTGTGTCTTAGAAAGCTAGTGAATCATTACTTAATACAATTAAAATTCTGTATTGATTCATTAAGCACACATTTTAATGAAACTGGCTTTAATTCATATATAAGCAAGAGTTCAGAAGAAAACTATCACAGTAAAAAATGCAGATGTATTCACTAATACAGCAAATATTTTGCCACCATCTTTTATTGGTTTTTCAATTAGTATAAGCAGAAGTCAAGAGAGCCTGTGACTCTTGAATTCAGAATTTAAATTGACATACCTATGCAAGCATGCAAGGAAAGTTTATAAGCTGACAACTACTTGGTCTGTTCCCCACAAAAGGGAACATCTCCGAGTATCTTTACTATTGAAGTAAATGGACAAACAGATTTTGCTCTGCCTGCAGTCCTGCTCAAGCAAGGGGAGACCCAACCCCACAGAATTACTCTGAGACAGATGATGACAATCCATATCTGCAGCCAGCTTTACCTGTCCCGAATGATCATTGAAATCCTTTCTCCAGAAGCCTGTTTCAGAACTTTATGTGCTTTGTCAGAACTCCATCCTCCACAGTTTTCACTATTGATCTGCAGAACTTGGTCCCCAAAGCGCAGACCAGCAAGGGATGCTGGAGAGTTTGCCTGAACTAACTGGACAAATATACCCTATAAAAGGGGAAAAAAATAAAATACATGAAAATAAATAAGATACAGAAGCTCTTCCTTAAGGCTAAAGACCAGTGACAGAACACACAGTCCTGTGACAATTCCCATTCTCTGTGTAATACCAACAGGACAGAAGCACTTAGTAACCACCTCTCTTTAAGTGGTAGCTTTTGAAATGTCAGTTTGTTTCTAGATGGTTTTGAGAGACTGACAGATAATTAATGCTAGAATGAAGTTCAGAAATGGGCAAATCTGTTCTGTCTAAATCTCTAGACATTAAAGAAACAAGCGTAACATTAAAGCCTTAGTTGAAAGGGCAAATACTGTTCTGTTTTAAGAAGAAATCTGAAAAACTGGATCAAGACAGACTACTGGTAAATTTGAGTATCTCCTTATGCATTTAACTAATAATTCTTTTACCAGACTCCAGAGTCTACATATAGCTGAAGAAACAGATTAGCAATGCTAGAAATTCTATAGCAGATTTTAATTCTTTCACAACCATGTTAGTTTTCAACTTTTTATCAGTTTTGATTTGTTAGCACCTCACATAAGAAAATAAGGCACTAAAGAGTTACCCCTAAAAACCAAGTACAGTATAGCCAGGAAAACTGCAGACAATACTGGGGGAAGAACAGAGTAATGTTTTCCATGTTGAGAATCAAAAAGTGCTGAAACAGAGAAGCTCCAGAGCAGGTTTAAGGATCTTCTTGCAGCTATGTTCACATCAAGGGAAACAATCCTACTTTGTAATTACCCCTTACAGCAACCTGCTGCAAGAACTGATAAAAGAGGAACTAATTCTAAGCCATGGGCAGCTCTCTGCATACTGCTGAACTTTAAGCACTGCCCAGTGTTTCCACAAAGCTAGAGACAAGAAGTCTCAAACTGCTAACAAGTATCACAGCTGCTCTGAAGGACAATATCATACTCTGAAGTAAAAAAAAAAATAAAATTACAAGTAGAAGACAATTTTGTGACCATATACTAACTTTGCTACTAATTTAATCCTGCAGTAAGATCTATATAAGCAAAAAGCAAGCTTCTGTACTTACATTGTCAACTGACTTCAGGCGAAGTCCAATTTTGCCATCTTGATCTTTACATAAGATGACTTCACGGATGCCTTGCTTAATTTCTGCTCTGCGAATTCCAATATCATTTCCAGTCACTGGAGCTACCATGTAATTAGTAGAAGGTCTTGTTACCAGTTGCTGATTAAAACAAAATAGCCAGACAACTTAGTTTCAGCTCCTTAAAATAGTTATACATCAATTTATATGAAGTTATATTGAAAAAAAAAAAAGGCAAAAAACAAAACCAACAAAACAAGGTTAGTCACAACACCAGCTCTTTGCCCCCCCCCTCCCCCCCCCCCAACACTAGAAATTTACTGCTTAGTTTTAAGGCTAGATTAAAATAGGCACTATTACTTAAAACAATTCATTTATCAGTCATGTATGCTACTTAAGAAAAATAGCCTGGTCTCTAGAACACTAACTATGCATATAGTCTTTATACTTTTGCTTTCTAAAACATGCTTGACTGGTACCTACACCCTGTGGCTGAGCAGCTGCTGCCACTGGAAAGTTTCTCTGCACCTCTTCCTCATTGAGGCTCAGGCCCATATACTGAGAAAGTTCTGGATACAATCTAGGGTACAAGCCTATAGAAGGAGAAAGGAACAAAAGTCAGTACAACTGTTGGTTTAACAGAGTAAGCGGTTACTACTTTCACATGTACAATTACAACAGCACAGGACTTGAAATAACATTTAATTTGAAAATTAAGATGCAGACCCACTTCAATTACAACTGTTATTCTAGCCCAGTTTAGAAAAGTCACACAGCTTAAAATATCCAGCAGGAGATTTCTCTACACCAGAGAGGAGTGGGGTGCAGGGAGCGGGAGGAAAGGATGTTAAACCAACAGACTTGTCAGACCTTGAGTGGAAGCATTCTGGAAATAAGCTTGATATTGCTCTTAACATTCCACAGGTGATTAACTAGTGCCCTTTAGCAAGAAGTAGTTCAGAGGAATCTTAAGAGCCCCCCTTCTGTTCTCACAGAACTGCTGGGGACAGAAAAAGCTGCTTGGGAAGCCAGGTGGTGCAAGGGACAGCCCTGGAAGCTAGCAGGCTCCACAGTTCACAAGGCTTCAGTTTCTAGCGTTCATTTACAGGTGCATGCATAAAACTTTAAGAATCCACATTTGACCAGAAATTAAAAGTAACTTTTCTGGGAAGGAACAAACATCAATGAAAGGTGAATGCCAGTATCAATGAGACGCTTTTCACTCCTTCATACTTTCAATGATCATGCTTGCATGCTGCTTCATAAGACTTGTCTGATCTCATTTCCAAATTATCAGATTATAGTTTCACCAATATTGATTAATAAGATTTTAATTAACATTTCCTCTACTTCTGCTTGTTTTCAAGTCCCTAAAATTATACACAACTAATGATGCACAACACTTTTGCAGCTACTTGATGTGTTGCTCCTCATCAAAGACCACAACACAGGACACATCTTTGCTTGCTATATTACATTCTCATTCGAAACAGTGACCTCCAAACAGCAGAACACATCCAAAAGCTCTTGATGTTGAATATTCTCCTGCCTCTGCTAGCACAGAAGGATTCCCAGCAGATTTGGCACATCCTATAGATGGAATAGGCCTCCCTTTTTTGGGATATATTGAGCGACAAATCACTCTTCAGCCACACACAACTCCTGAGTAATCCATGCAAAGCTGACATCAAAATGATGGCATTTTGCCAGCACTCACAGAAACTGCAGGAGAATTAAAATTCTGGACAGCAAGAAGAACACTGCCAAGAAGGGAACTGAAGCTGAACCTTTTGGTTCCTCACCCTGTATAATAATACAGCTACCTTCTGAACCTCCAGAAGGTTGCCGAAATGAACTCGGATCTGGTGAAGTTAGGCCAGCGAAGTATCTAGTCCCAAAAGGAACTACGACAGGCAGCTCTCTGGCGAGCTATACAAACTGCCTTAAAGTCACCAGCATCCAGAGGGTAATGGGAGACAAGGTTATATCTACTACCAAGCTTTAATGTCCTATTCACCAGTATTCCTGGTAGCTGATCCAGCACTGCTGCTGGTCATGCTAGTTAGAGACTTTAGACTTTTTAGACCAAGTGTAACTTACTAACCCAGAGCTCTGACCTAAAACATACTTGTTCACCTTTGTGGAAGTACATGGGAGAAAAGGAGGAGAAAGGGTACAAGTCATTCAGCTTCAGGTCTGATGGATTTCCCACCAGACATTTGATCCCAAAATCTGCTGGAAGCTAATGTTGACAGCATGACAAGATTAAGTTCCAGCTTCCTTGGCCCTTCACTGCTGACATAGATTTGTGCCTGTCTGCTCCTAATTAAGATTATATGAAGAGGAAAGGCAGAAACATGCTGCCCAATAAAGCTTACAGATATACATGTGATAAGTACCAACAATTAAGTGTTTGAGGCAGAGTTAAAACTAGTTCAAATGGTACCAACAGCAAATCTTGTTACATCAGGCTCACTTTGAAAAGGTTTCAAAAAGTTGAGAGAAGAGTTAGTGTTGGCCAAAACTTCCTTTTATAAGCAAACACTGGTTTTGACTCCTGTAGCACCTTACGTAGGTGGATATTGGCATTTCCAAGAGGCATGGTCTCACCCTTTGTAAACAGGACTACGTATTTGTAGGCATTTTTGACTGTCCTGTTAACTTTGGGATTTCATAGCAACTATCTGCAACATTAGGATACTAGAGTACATAAGCTTACCTGCATCATGAGGAACAGGAACAGAAGCTTCAGACAAGATTGCTGGATTGGCTGGATTTGAAGAAAAGGCAGTCTGAGCCTAAAAGCAAAGACACTCACATTATCTTGGGGGGGGAGGGGGAAGAATAATCTATGAAATCTTTATTATGCAGACAGGAGATTAAGTTATTTCTTTTTTCTCATACATGCTCATTATTATTCATCTTGAAGTTCTGAAGTAAATCTTTCTTTGAAATAAAGAACTTCAATACAATATGCTGTAGTAGCATAAAACTACTTTGGTAGTTCTGAGATATCTTCCTCAGAGACAAGGCTACTAGATAATACAGAAAAGCTCTACTATCAACCTGTTCCATTTTTGTCATTAAGCAAGGTAAAGAGCCTTAAAAGACACATTAAACTTGGCTGACAAAGTTTTATGACTTTAGAATTTAAGGTAAGACCTTTGGCAGTGTTTTGTAATTACTTTTTTTAGCTGGATAGCAGTAGCTTTACCACTTTACCATATACAAACATTATTCATGACTTCCGCCATAGTCCATTACAGGCTGCAAGTTCCACACAATCCAATGCCACTACTTCAATACCTTCTGAAAGAAATGGACCTTCTTAAGATGACTTTTTTTTTCCCCACAGAAGTTGCCACTACAGTAAACACACTAAGCTTGATTTCTGTATTGTTTACTGACTCACAAATAGAAGAGACCATACAAGGCAAGCCAGTTTCCTTCCTTCTCAGGACCTCAGCTACTACTTTTTTGGCCTTGTGTAATCATGACCAGTGAAAAACACTGCCCATTAAGTGTGATGGAAATAACTATCCCAATAGCTTTCCTGAGGTTGAATGTCAAAGGTGGGAGGGAAATTACTAAATACAGAGTGAAACATTATGCTGAACAGGACATATAAATCATCTAAAATAACATGACAGTCAAATTACTTAATGTTTTTAAGGAAATCATGCTTAAAAATAGAAGACTTCATAGTCCTGTACTCTCCAGGAAGTTGCTTTTAGAAAAATGTTTCAGAGCAAGAATGACTCATTATTTAGGAATATCAAATGTATTTAGAAGAATAGCCTCCAACTGAAATGCTGGACAAAAAGAACAAGCTAGAATATTTAATGTACCAAGCCTGTTTTAACCAGGACTCATTTTAATCTCACTCACTTTTCGTGGATACAGACTTCGCCTTTTAGTACCTGAAAGGGGCCTATAAGGATGCTGGGGAGGGACTCTTCATTAGGGTCTGTACTGGGGCCTATAAGGATGCTGGGGAGGGACTCTTCATTAGGGTCTGTACTGGTAGGACAAGGGGTAAGGAGTTCAAACTTAAACAGGGGAAGTTCAGAATGGATATAAGGAAGAAGTTCTTTACTGTGAGGGTAATGAGGCACTGGAACAGGTTGCCCAAGGAAGCTGTGAATGCTCCATCCCTGGCGGTGTTCAAAGCCAGGCTGCACAGAGTCTGGGTGACATGGCTTAGTGTGAGGTGCCCCTGCCCATGGCAGGGGGGCTGGAACTAGACAATCTTAAGGTCCTTTCCAACTCTAACTATTCTACTCTACTCTGTCCCCTTTTGTACTAGAGTGCTCTCAAACGTATTAAAAGAGGCATTTTTATAAAGCACTTTTGGGGAGAGGCAAATAATTTAGTTTTTGCTACCTGCTGTGGCCAACAGGTCAAGGTAGGTGATTCTCCCCTTCTATTCTCATCAGACCCCACCTGCAGTACTGCTCAGCTCTGAGGCACCAAACACAGAAGGGAGTGAGTCCAAATAAGGCCATAAAGACTATTAGAGGGTTACAGCATCTCTCCTATGAGGACAGGCTGAGAGAGTTGGAACTGTTCAGCTTGGATAAGGCATTGGGGAGACCTTAGAGCAGCTTTCCAGTACCTAAAAGGGGATTAAAAGAAAGATAGGGACAAACATTTTAGCACGGCCTAATGTGATAGGACAAAGGATAATGGTTTTAAACTACAAAAGAGTAGATTCAGATGGGATACAAGGAAGGAAATTTTTGAGTGGTGAAACACTGGAACAGATTGTCCAGAATGGTGTCCCTGGAAACATTTAAGGCCAGGCTGGATGTGGTTCTGGGCAACCTGATCTAGTTCAGTATGTCCCTGCTCATTGCAGGGGGGGTGGACTAGATAACCTTTAAGGGTCCCTTCCAACCCAAATTACTGTATAACTCCAGGAAAAACATCAGTGAAACTGTAATGGCTTAATTATTACATTTACCACAATTTTAAGCTGCAATCTATAAACTCTAGCAGTTGGTCAGCAAAAGGCTGAAGGAGCACATTTGTGGCTCATGGGTACTTCCCCCACCTCCCCCCCCCCAATCTATTTCAGCATTACCTGATTGTAGTTAAACGATTTTTTTTAAGGTAAGAAGAAAGGTGTGGGCAGATACAGCAAGAAGAAATCCCAACACAGCACAACTTCAAGAGTCCCACCCCACACATACAAACACAGGTCAGACTGAGGCAATCCACTCTGGGACAGCACAGGAGAGTTAGTAAGGTCTTCTATGCAGCTTGCTTGATTGCTTCCCAGTGAGAAGGCCAAGGACACAAGTAGCAGCCACCTTAAAATAAAGTATAACTCCCTGCTGTTGCTTAAACTGAGAGGGAATCCAGTTTAAGTTTAAGAAAGAAAAATGGAAGTTAGGTACGATGCTGAAGAAAGCAAACTCCTCAAAAAATACATTCATGTGGAATTTCTTATGGAGCTTTTATTCATTAAGATGCTTTTCATTATTCTGTTTCACAGATGTTCCCATCCTCATCCTAATAAAGCCACCAATATTCTTATACATAAAGTGTTTCATACAGACACAATAATCATAGAATAGTTAGGGTTGGAAAGGACCTTAAGATCCTCTAGTTCCAGCCCCCCTGCCATGGGCAGGGACACCTCACACTAAACCATGCCACCCAAGGCTCTGTCCAATCCAGCCTTGAACAACACCAGGGATGCAGCATTCACAGCTTCCCTGGGCAACCCATTCCAGTGCCTCACCACGCTCACAGTAAAGAATTTCTTCCTCATATCCAATCGAAACTTCCCCTGTTTAAGTTTGAACCCCTTACCCCTTGTCCTCTCACTACAGTCCCTAATGAAGAGTCCATACCCAGCATCCCTATAGCCCCCCTTCAGATACTGGAAGGCTGCTATGAGGTCTCCACACAGCCTTCTCTTCTCCAGGCCGAACAGCCCCAACTTTCTCAGCCCATCTTCCTGGAAGTATTGCAAGAACTGGTCACTACCATGTAATAGCCAGAGGATAAGCCTGATTCCAGATACTGTCAAGAGAGTCACTGCTCTTTGTTTGCGCCCAACTGACCATGAAGACTTTCTGCCACAGGTTTGGACACAAAGAGTAAGACACAGGAGGTTTATTAATTCCGTCAACACAAATTCATCACACCAGAGCCGAAGTGCAAGAAGAGACTACGTCTAGTTAAGACCAAGTATTTACACTTTAAAAAAAAAACACCCCACCCAAACATATCACACATTAAAAGCAAATAACTATAAATTAATATACAAAACAAAATAAATATACCAAACAGTAGTAAAGTAAGCATTTCATATTATATCAAGCTATAAAGTAAACAGTTTGTCTCTTCCCTTCTAGAGTGTGATGGTAAAACAAACTCTCACCTACAATAAGTCTCCCCTTCCCTGGATTAAATATTATCAGTTATATCACTGTCATCAAAACTCCTCTTATGAAAGTCCATCATACCTGAATAACTTTGTCCACCTTTAGATCTTCCAGGGAAGGATAGAGAGACATTTTGATGCAGTCTCACTGGGTAGCAGGAAGGCCGAAACAAAAAAAAAAAAAAAGGGGGAAGCAAACAAACAACAGGGTTAGTCCCCAGAGATATTTACTGAGCATTACAACTTCAGAAAGAAAGAAAAAGCAGACTGTGATGAACAAATGATCTGTGACCTTCAAGTCTTAGCACTACAGATCCCTGGTGCTGCAGATAAATTCCATTAAGACTACCCATTTAATCTATTATCAATAACAACCTTTGCTTAATAGACTTTGTTTACTATACTTAGTGTTGTCATAGGTCTCAGTGATGAGAAAGCCTATACAGAGAAAACCATTTCATATGATGTATTGCAAGGAGAGACTTTAGGAAGCCATGATGCAGTAATGATGAGGGTTGAGAGAAAAAATCTGATCACCCTCCTCCTACTCCTCCTCCCAACTGGGCCACTATTTTTATACAACTGCAGAAGCTATCACTGTTATCCAAAGTATCTAAACTTTTTCATCAGTTCTGATACTCCAGTGTACTGGTTTCATCTCGGATACAGTTAATTTTCTTCCTAGTAGCTGGTACAGTGCTGTGTTTTGAATTCAGTATGATAATAATGTTGATCTCACACTGACGTTTTTAATTGTTGGTAAGTAGTGTTTACATTAAGTAAAGCATTTTCAGCATCACATGCCCTGCCAGCAAGCAGGCTGGAAGGGTACAAGAAATTGTGAGGAAGCACAGCTGACCTGAACTAGCCAAAGGGATATTCTATACAATATCATGCTTCGTATATAAACTGGGGAAACAACCAGCCAGGGGGTGCTGCTTAGGAATTGGCAGGGCATCAGTTGCCAAGTGGTGAGCATCTGTGATGTTCACCACTCATTTTGTATATTCTAATTCTTTTATTATCATTATTATTTTCTTCCTTTTCTGTCCCACTAAACTGTCTTTATCTCAATCCATGAGTTCTCACTTTTACTGCTCTGATTCTCTCCCCCATCCCGGGGGGGGGGGGGGGGGAGGAATGATGAGTGAGCAGTTATGTGGTGCTTAGTTACCAGCTGGGGTTAAACCATGACATTCAGTAAGAAAACAGTAAAGAGAACTGGCTTCCCATGTCCATGTGCAATACATAAATTGTAGCAGGAGACCATAAACCAGCAAGACTCAGTCAGTGGCAAGTTACAAAACACACGGAGCTTCAGGCCGGCTCTCATGTGATATTGGGAAAGCCCTGTGACAACTTATTAGGAAGTAATCCAACAAAAAAAAGTCAAGGGGGAAGAGGGGGTGGAGAGGGGATGCAGGGTACAAAAAGACAAGCAACCCATTTCACATGATCCTCTAAGGCACCATGCTGACATCCAGCTCTGCCAGAGCCAGGTATCTGAGGCTTCAGGAAATCACAGTTTTACAGTGCTCCTTCATGCACAGTTTCACTGAGATCAGCTGAACTTCTCAAAACCGTAATAAAACACATCAATATATGGAAACATTTTAATGGGGAAGGGGGGATGGGGGACTAGGGTGAGGGAAGACAGAAACAGCCGAAACAGTACACAACAAAATTTGATACAGATTTGCAAGTTATAGAAAGCACTGAGAACACAGTTAATGAGACAGTTCTATTAAAAGCATTCAGTTCAGAGATTCATTTTCCCATCCAAACAAGAGGTCCTTATTCATGCAGCAATTTAGCACTCCCTCCAGAAGTGATCACTGCGTAAATCCTTCTACTAATGATTCTCTAAGTGCAGATATTAACTTGATTGAAATAAAAAAAAATACACACACTCATGCCTAATGTAATACTGCAGTAAGAGAATAGACACCTCTTCGTATTACACTAAGCTCATCAACAGCTTTTCTACTTGTTCAGCAGAGTGCCTAACAGCTTCAGTATCATGTCAAACTACAACTAAAACTTCAAAAAAGCATGCCCTAGATGTGACAGATATCTAAACTGTGAGTGCATGGCCAGTTATGTTGTAATATTTAATTACCACTGACATTTTTCACTAATTGTCACAACTAAACCAAGGATACTTGAAGCCTGGAAGCTTCATAAATTAAACATACACGTGTAAAACTAGTTTAAAGTTCTGCTTCCTACAGGCATAAAAAGAGGGCAGGCCAAGGACTGTGCGCTCCCAAAGAAGTCACCTTGTGGCAGGGTGATGAGGAGCACAAGAGCAGCAGTTTGCAGATGGTGATCTCAGACACAAGCACAACCATGCAGCACAGTGCAGGGTCTGCTGGGTCCCTCACCCCAGTGACCAACTTCCTAGCCACAAACCCCAACACGCAATTCGGCCAGCTTTAGTTCCCCTCCACAGACCAGTCCCACTCTGCACACGACTACATTTGTCATAAATGGGAAACCTCAACTTTCCTCTAGTGTACAAAGAGGTACACAGTGCTTACTGTAGAAAAGTATTAGCAAAGCTAAACAAACATTAGTTCTCAGATCCCATAAAACAACATCCCAACAGCTTATTTTGCCACCTTACAACCTTCCTAGCCACCTCTCCTCCCCAGCTGAGAGCTCTCAAACCCAGGTGTTTGCCATAGAATCGTAGAACAGTTTGGGTTGGGAGGGACCTTAAAGATCATCTAGTTCCAACCATGGGTAGGGACACCTCCCACTAGACAAGGTTGCTCAAAGCCCCATTCAACCGGGCCTTGAGCATTGCCAGGAATGGGGCAGCCACAGCTTCTCTGGGCAACCTGTGCCAGTGCCTCACCCTCTGTCAGTCCTGTCATTACATGCCCTTGTAAAAAGTCCCTCTCCAGATTTCTTGTAGGCCACCTTTAAGTAAAGACTGGCTGCAATAAGGTCTTCCCATAGCCTTCTCCAGGCTGAACAACCCCAGCCCTCTCAGCCAGTCTTCGGGGGAGACATGCGTCAGCCCTCCAGTCATTTTCGTGCCCTGCTCGGGACTCGCTCTAACAGCTCCATGTCCTTCTGATGTTGGGGATCCCATAGCTGAATGGAATACTCCAGGTGGGGTCTCATGAAGAACAGCAGAGGGGGATAATCACCTTCCTCAGCTTCCTACCAAGCTATTAAGGAGATGCTGAGCTAGATCCTCATCTTAACCTCACCAGCCACTGGTTTTGGTTTTCCCAACTAAATAGCCAGAGCAACTGTCACCACTGTAACTGCATCCAGTGAGCTCATAACTTTTGCATATGGTATTTTCAGTTTCTGCACAGGCAGTTGTAACACAAATACCCCTCATTAGGTAATGCAAGATCCACAAAAAAAAAAACACCAGTATTTAGTTTGAAGTAACAACTGCCACTGCTAGGGATCTCCAGTAACTGCAGGAAGAAATTGACCATGACTTCTGTGCAACATTATTCACAATATAAACAAGAGCTGCAGCAGGCACTCTAACGGCTTTAGAAACTTGGCAGCGGCTACCACGAAACATGAGTCACTATAACCTCCTTTTCTTTTCAAAATCAACACTGACATCAAAACAGTTTTCCTTGATCATTTCCATATCCCCACTTCTTGTGAGGAACACAAAAGTTTAGGAAAGCAAAAGTGAAAGCCAGAGGAAGAGCATGGGGCAGGAGGGAAAGCCGTAACTCAGCTGGTGACCTGCACAATCCAGTGGTAAAGACCTCTCCTCATCAATCAGTGCCCTTGGCTGGAAAGTCTGACTGCCAGTGCCCATCAGCACGTCCCACTAAGTAGATCCTGTTTGCTAAAGGGAAGTGCCGTGCTGCCGATCAGAGACCCATGGAAAGGCAGCACTCGTGACACCCTGAGGCTGCCAGCAGGAAGTCTTACGGGTAGAAATGATCCCAAACTGCCCTCAGTGGCATGGCTGGGAGGAGACGGGCTTCCAAACAGGTTCTCCAGGTTGGAAAGCATGGAGCTGAACCCAGCACGGGATCCAACTGAACCCCAACTCTGGACAGCCCATAGCAATTACTGTCTCCCAAAGTACCGGCAACCAATACTAGGGGAGGGAAGAAAAAACCCCAAACCAAACAATGGCACCCACAAGTAATTTCTGCCTGTGCCCACAGAAAGATTACAGCAAGCCACAAACCCAGCTCTACACTCAACCTTATAAGCTCGTGACCCCCAAAATTCATTTTTAGAGCAGATCTAGAATAAAACAACCTGGAGGTCACACCGAGATACCAGGAACTGAACAACTGTTTTGCAAGACGAATTCTCTACTAATACCTCAACGTTTCCCTTCTGAAACATACCTAATTAGCCTCTGAGCAATTGCTCTCATTACACACTCAGCTCCGAAATCTGCTGCCTCCATTTCAGACCCGAAGCAGGGCTCGCTTGCCCGAAAAGGCACATCGCATCATTTAGCAACACTTAACCCGTATTTTTAGAGACAGAAGTTGTTACAGCCGTCCGAGCCTCCTTACAGGAACCGGCCGAGAAGTACGGCCCTGACGCAATGACCGCGGAGCCTGACCGACAGAGAACAGAAAACACCCCGAAGCTCACCGCCGAGACGGAGGGGGAATGCGGACCCAGGCGGTTACTTTGTCTATTCTCTCTGGTCGCCGAAGGAGGAGATCCTCGGGGGAGGCAGCGCCCCTCACCCGCCACCGTGCTCCCTCCACCCCTCATTTTCTCCCGACCAGCTCCGGGCAGCGGTCTTCAGGCAGGAGTACGACATGGCTCTCGGCGGGAGCGGAGACAACGTTGCCCCCGCAAGAAGCCGGCTCGGCACCGGCCCACCCTCCCTCACCTCTCCACCATGCCCGGACGCCGTGTTCACAGCCCTCCCCCCGGGCCCCTTCCCCTCCCGCCACTGAGGACGGGCCACGGCCCCGGGCCTGCACACAATGGGCCGCGGGGGAAGGAAACCCCCACAGTAGGCCCTGGCCACTCCTTTACCTCCGGCCCAGGCAGCGATGGCTGTTCGTTGGGACTCTCAGCGCGGAGACTTGCGGCAGCGGCTTCCCCGAGTGCCAGCAGCGCCGCTATGAGGGGAGCGGGGGTGGCGGCGGAACCGGCCCAGCCCCGCGCATGCTCCGGGGGCGGGGGCGGTGGCGGGAGGGAACGGGGCTGTGGGTTGTGAGGCGTAGGGTCGGGGAGGCGGGTGGTGTAGGCTCCGCTGCCTTAGAAACTGCTTGCGGTGTCGCTCTCGGCCGGCAGCGTTTTCTTCTGGCTGCTTGTTTTATTTACCCGATGGCTTCTCACGGGCGTTCTACAGTTTTACACTGTACGTCACTCATTTCCCTTCACGGGTTCATAGCTGTTATCTTCATGAAAGAAAAGTACATTTTTTAAATAATTTTCCAGTCTCTTTATCACCCCTTCCCTCTCCTGTAATAAAGCATGTTTTGCTATGTTGTGGCTGCCCCGTTCCTGTTCAAGGCCAGGTTGGATGGGACTTTGAGCAACCTCGTGTAGTGGAAGGTGTCCCTGCCTGTGGCAGAGGGGATGGAACTGGATGAGCATTAAGGTCCTTTCCAACCCAAGCCATTCTGTGATTTATAATTCTATGAACTGCCGTGTATCAGCTTTGCTTCCCATGTTTGCTGGCCAGGTATCAGTGAGTTGTGACATGCCAGAGCTGAAGTGACTATGTCAGCTGGCCCATGACCCAGTGCCTGTGAGGGCCTTCTGCCACTGGAATGTCTATGAAGCTGAGCGCATCTCCTGGAGAAGCTCCCCCAGAGAAACCATGATGTAAATATGCCAGCGACAGGAAAATCCCAGAATGAGCCTGGAAAGGGGCTTTCGTACTCAATTACCCTAATTATTCCATTTGCCATTTGCTTTATTTATAGTATGAACTTCTCTAGCTTCAATTTTCAGTCTTTAAAATCCTTCTTCACTAGGATTCTTTGCTTGCTTCTTTGACTGTTATCAAATCTAGTCCATAATATAGGTAATTAAATGTCTCGAGCACCCTGAAGCTTCTCTTCAGCTAAGAAAGCAGTGTTCTGTGAAGGACTTTTATCAGTTTGCCAGCACTGATAAGCACAGACTTGAGGTCTGCTCCTGCCTCTAGTCTCTTTCTCCTGTCCTCAGCCAGTCTCAGCAGTTGTCAGGTTCTTGTGTGGCGCAGCTTAACTCACTGCTCCAGCAGAAATCAAATCCACAAAAAAAACCATGAATGTTTGTCTGCTGGCTTAGAGAGGCAAACCAGCAATAAAAGGATCTTGCAAACACCAGCACCACCCAGAGCAGGGGAAGGGAGGATGTGGCTGAAACAGAAGAAAGAAGGGAGACACAGGAAAGAGTGGGAAGGGTAATTCCCTTCCTACTGCCACTAAGAAGCTGTTTCACCATTTGAGCTGCCTGCACAATCATACTCTTGGTTAAGCTAAACAGAGATTTTCTTGGAATTTATATGTTCCAGTCCTTGTCTCTTGATCCTCTCCAGTTGCCAGCATCTTTAGTGACCACTGCAGAGGTGCAGAGGATTGGGGTAGCAGCCAACAGCAGTACTGAATACCAAAGGAACAGCCTCTATCTAGCTGCTCAGATGTCTCCTGTTTCTATATCCAATCATCAACTAAGCCTGACACCTTCCTACACTCATGCAATTACAGATCACTAACTCTATATGATGGGCAATTTTGGGCTGAGGGTATGGGTTCACAGAAATTATGTGTTAGGTGCCTTCTCTGGTTTAATAGAGACAAGTGATTACTGCATTTGAAGTGCTAAATTTTCTGCATGGCCAACAGTGATTTTAACATAAGTGCGGGCAAAGGTCTAAAACTCTGTGTTCTCAGTAACTCTTCATCCTGCAGTGAGGTCAGTGTGGTGAAGCCCTGTACCCACCCTAGAGAATCAAGGAAACTGAAGCTTGGAAGGGGGTGGCACATGCCTCAGTCACTCTGTGATGTGAACCGAGGACCCAGGGTCAAGGGAGATACTTCTGAGCCTCAGAGTTTGGAGGGCCATTGGAAGGGCCTGGCCGTGTCTTTCTAAGAACTCCACCAAGAATGGGGATCTCCAAGGAGTCAGAGGTGAATTGTCTGAACAAGTGGCTCTTGATTAGTGTCTAAGGTATTTGCAGAAAGATTATGTATTTGTCATGGGTTCAGCAGTAGCAGTCATTTTTCTCCTTCTTGGTAGCTGGTGCAGCACTGTGTTTTTAATTTCGTGCCCGGGAGCAGCACTGATAACACCAGTGTTTTCAGTTACTGCTTGATAGTGTTTTGTCTGGCCAAGGACTTTCTGAGTCTCATGCTCTGCCAGGGAGGAGGGGAAGCGAGGAGGAAGCAGAGACAGGACACCTGACCCAAACTGACCAAAGAGGTTATTCCATACCACGGCACGTCATGTCCAGGATGTGAACATGGAGAGCAGAGACCCAGAAGGGTGTGGTGGTGCAGTGGGGGGTTCGCTGCTGGGGGGGTACACTGGCTGGGTCGGGCTTGGTGAGCAGTTATATTCTCTTTCTTTGTATTTCTCTTGTATTATTACTGGTGGTAGCAGTAGTGATTTGTGTTATACCTTAGTTACTAAACTGTTCTTATCTCAACCTGTGGAAGTTGAATTCTTTCGATTCTCCTCCCCATCCCCCCGGGACTGGGGGAAGACAGAGAGAGGAGTGAGTGAGTGAGCGACTTCGTGAGTTATTAGCCTGGGTGAGGCTTAAACCACGACAGTATTGTTTAAGAAGTGGAACAAATGGCCAAGTTACTCGATTTTGATGTTGAAATTAGAACACCCATGGGTGATAGTGTAGTATTTTTCCATTGTCAATATACTGTTTGTGGGTTTTTTACTAGTCTTGCGCCAACTTTCAAACAATAATAGAAACCACCTACTGATAGATATCAGTCTCAGCTGTTGCAAAAATCATCATAAAATAATACATGGTTGTTACCCAAAAATGCATGTTTCTCCTTTGAAGCTGGAAACAAGTTGTGCTTTTGTTTGTTAGGAAGCTCTCCACCCATTCAACAATAAGACGTTATCAGTGGTCACTCAAAACATGTACAAACTGTGCAAGATAGCACCCTGTCAGTACTGGAAATGAAATATTTGTATTAAAGCAGTTCTGCACCTGGAGTAGTTATGAGGGAGTTAACAGGTCCTGTTGTAACCCAGGTACATGGAGTGTCCTGACGTAGACCTACTGTTTGCATTTCTAGAACAAACCCGCCCCAAACCAACTGAAGTAACTGTGCTGCATTGCACTTAACTGTGTCAATAAACCTCTGGGCTTCCCAAATAAGAATTTTTTGAGTTTGCCTATAGAAACAAGAATTTCAGCATAAATCCCTGTTACACAGAATCAATTACAGTACAGGTGCTTCACTCCAATAAGGCACTTAACTCGAGAAACTGCTGGAATTAAAATTGCCTGGGTTGCTTTGTTTCCAACTTCCAGTTCATATAGGTTTGACCCTGTCTTTTAAAGGCAATATAACATATTACTTTCATTGTCCCCTCCTCAGCCCACAGGGTGGATGGTGCTCACTGAGTGTATAATTTTCCACTGTTCAGTTGGCAGTTTCATGCCCGATTTCCTATCTGCTATTCAAACTCTGCTCTAAAGACGGAAATACTAATGTTGTCACCATCTTTTCTAAGTAACACTCTGGTGGTTGAGTGCTGTGCAAACAATCACTCATTTATTTTCTATCATGATTCCCAGGATACAGACAGGGAATTCAGGCACTTAAGTTGAATATGCTCATAATACATTATTCTGAGTTCTCAGTTCTACGAACTCGTGTCTCATGTTTGTGAGAAAACAGAAGATTTTTTTGGTAAATCATCACCTTTCTGATTTCACTTATGGCTGCGTGCGCCCAACACTTCTGCAAATTAGACTCTAGGGCCTCCGTGGGGCAACTGGAAAATGAGGAAAACACAGGGGCCCCTTGTGGAGGGCCTGGCGAGAGGACTTGTTTATCACTACAGGAGGGCTCTGCAGCAGAGGTGAAACAATATCTGCTTTGCAGCCTGCCCATCCAGGGTGTATGCACAAAGATGTTCCTCTCTCCTCATTCATTCGACACCTTCCAGCCATTAGAGCAGATGAAGCAGAGGTCCTGCAGACAACGGGCTCCTTCATGCACAACCCTGGGTCAGTCCTAGGAGAGAGAAGAAAAAGAGCCAACGAAGGGGTGGATTTGAGCAGGCAGGTGGGAGGGGTGACCATGCTTTTCCTGTGCTTAATCCACAACTGGGACTTCACTGGAAAGGGCTTAAATAGCCAAACAGCTTTTTTTTTCATCTTTGATGTACGCATTTCTGTATTTAAAAATCTGTATTCTTTGTTTTTATATGGTAAAGACTAGGTAGGCATAGTAGAAATGAGGCCTATATTTCACAGTAACAGTATTTTTTACTGTTTAACTGCTTCCCCAGGGATTCAATGTTTTTTCCTTTCTCCCATTGTCTCTAAATCAGCATTTTATTCATTCATTTAGATACAGTCTGGTTTGATCCAAGGTTATGTTATTTGATTTAGGTGACATTCTGTGGTGTAGATGAAGCATGAGGCCAGGCTAGAAGACTACAGACAGATTCCTCTTCCCTCAAAATGCATAAATAAAATAGCCTGTCTGAGCGTATTTCTGTGTTCTGCTTTAACTGTGTCAGTCATACACTGGCGTCAGCTGAATGTGAAAACGCAGCAGGAATTTAGATGGGCTTGAACATCACTGCCAAAGAAGCTCCACTGAGATCACTCAAGCAAACATGGTGGCTGCTGGTAGGCCTGGAGAGGACACCCCAGCTACCTCTCCTCCACACTTTGCTAACACAGGGCACAAGTGCTTGATCCAAGCACAAGATGTGGAACATGAGGAAACATGAGCTCTATGCCTCAGTGGAGCCTGGCACTTGGTCTTAAAATGCCACTGAAGGTAAACTTGAGTAGACACTGGCCTCAGGGCTGAGGTGGTGGAACGGAGGTGGGCACTTCTTTCACACTGCTCTGGCTGCCAGGGAGGTAACCTCTGCCAAAAGAGAAGAGAGCTGGGCTCAGTAGCAATGTCAACCACTTCAGCAGGGCTCACCAGTGGCATCTACTGGAGAATTTTTATGGTACCATGCACATATTGAGCTTAAATATAAAAGAAAAAAATTAATGAACAATGCATTGGGTAGAATCTTACTGCAATATGCAGTTGTACATGGAATCTGCAAAGATTTGTCTCAAGCAGGTTCCTTATTTACACTTGAACCAGCACCAATCCCAAGAGTGGTGGCATGGGGCACCTCAGCCTGGCCATCGGTCCATTCCACAGCCCAGCTCTGCTGCCCAAAGGTGACCCCTGAGCTTGGGTCCCTGAGTGCTCCCATTCCAGTAAAGCTACAATACAATGCTGAGGCTGTTTCTTATCACTGAGGGAAACTTAACTCCCTTGCAAGGATTCTGTTCTGCCTCTAGCATTCCTGCATCCAGCCAGTTTAACCTCTTCTTGCAGCTGAGTCTTCATGCCATGTAACTCCTTTGTCACAAATTACCACTGCAGTTATAATTAGAATTTCCCTTTTACATCTGTCACCACTGGAAGTCTTTGGACCAGCCCAAAAATTCTGGGGGAGACTGTTGTGGGAATTTGCATTGCCATGAGCTATCAAAAGGCAGCTCATCCAAAGGCATGTATTGGTGTTGGCAGAGTACCCTCGCTCTTCTGGAGAGCTGTCTCCACACTGACTCAGCAAGTCAAATGCTTTTTGTAGCTTTTTTTGTAGCTCAAGAGTGGTTTTCGGAAGGCTGCCACTACATTTCTGACCACACCAAACTTGCTTAACCTATGAGATCAGTCTGGAGCCATATGGCTACTGGAACGCTGATGTTTGTCAGTTTGTTAAGAAAAGCAGGAATTTGTTACCCTTTTCTAAACTTTCCAGCCATTTCAGTGCTTCTGTCTTTTACCTTGATTTCCTTTGTCTTCCTCAGCCTTTGTTCTCTGCAACACCTACCTGTCATCCCTTATTCATCAGGCTCTTCTTCCTATGTTGCCATGTTCTTTTTGTGTATTTCTTTTTTCATTTTTGTCTTTCTGCTTGTGGTTTAAGTCTTTTCATTTGCAAAGTAAAGCCATATGAGGTAAATCTCTTGTCTTTTCCTATTTAAGTTAAAAACAATATAAAAGCATATAGAAAGAAATATGTAAAATGCCATATTACAGCAATTCTGGTAGTGGAAAATCAGAATTGCTTGTTAAGAGTTAATACAGCTTTTCAATTAGCCATCTGCATTCAGTGGCAATTCCAT
This sequence comes from Myiopsitta monachus, assembly GCA_017639245.1. Classification (NCBI taxonomy): domain Eukaryota; kingdom Metazoa; phylum Chordata; class Aves; order Psittaciformes; family Psittacidae; genus Myiopsitta; species Myiopsitta monachus. The sequence continues at coordinate 66,434,411 of CM029918.1, read as the reverse complement.
TTTCTCAGGCCAGAAGGCCAATTCACATGTAAAGGTAGTGGGCTATGCTTTGAGCAGCTTGTTTATGTAGTCCCATATTCATCATTTTTTAATCTAATCTGGACAGTTGAGCAGCACTTTGAAGTTGCTTTCATACTTTCCTATTTTATCTATTACAACACGATGCCTTATTTTTGCTTCCTTCTGTACAGTGAGGACATTGTTCACTGCCGTAATTCCCTTTAGCAAAAAAAAAAAACAAACAAACAAAAAGGAAAAAAACTTTGGTGGTATAGAAATATGGTCATGAAGAGGAATATATCACAGGAAAGGGTATGACTTTGGTTTGGATATAGTTGTCTGCTAGAAGTGGCAAATTTCTGCTGCAATATAGAGAGGAACTCACTCTTCAATTCTTCACTTGTATCCTCCAATAAATGCTGTAATGTAAAAAGTAGCACATTGGGGAAATTCCAGGTTGGGGAAAATACAACATTCAAGTTATTCTAGCAGTAGAAGAACACGTGTTTTCTCTTGGAAGAAAAAAATGTGTCTCAGTTGCATAGCTGTGAGCCCCACACTTCCTCTGGCTCTTCACATTTTGCACAGTCCAGTGAAGCTTAGATTTACATTAAAAGACACATTTATGTACAGCTGTTCTGGGCAAAATTTACGATATGTAGGCAACAGGCTAGGGGTGATCCACCATGGATGTGCTCAAAGAACGATCCCTGTATTCATAGATAGATCAAAGGGAAAAGGATAGAGGATCATGAAACAAGAGGAAAATTCCCTAAGGAAAGCTGTGATGTAACTTCTCTCTGCCCACCAGGCAGCCTTCAGTGTTTCCAGGCTGCATATGTTTTCCAGCTGGCATTGTTAATCCCACTCCTCAATTTTCCCTCTTCTGGAGACTTCTTCAGTCCCAAAGTGGCCACAATAGCCAGTGAGATCACCATCCGGGGGAACTTGCTGAGGGTTTCCAACTACTGGTTCCTTGTTGGCCTCTGTCCCCCCTTTAGAACTGCAGTTGCTGTAGCCTGAAGGAAGAATCCCCACTGTTGACTACAGGTCAAAAAACCCAAGCTGTAGGATCAGAGGAATGCCAGCACCCACACAGAGAAGGTGGAAATAGCTGTAAACAGCAGAGTTCTGAAGATGATGTCCTTCTTACTGAATGAGTACTTGTGTCAATGGTTATTTTTAATATTAATGTTTCCTTTACAAACTGGCCATCCAGTCTCTGTCATTTCCTTTGATGTTGCCAAAGCCTTTCAGCTATCTTCCAGTCTGTCAAAGATAAAACCAGTTTGATTTCATCTAGATGGCTGCCTTGGAGTGAAGAACAGCAAAACAACCAGCCCTTCTGTCTTCCTGTCCTGTGGTCTCCATTTAAAGTGTCTGCAAAACCAGGAGCCAAGGTATCTGGGAAAGAATTTGGTACTTGCTTGTTGGTGGTTGAGCATCTTTGCCACTTTGGAGCCTTTGGTTTGACTTGCTTGATCAGCTTTTCTATTCTCCCTTACAATTTTGAGGTTTAGATGTCATGCAATACTATCTTACTTGGAGATGTAGGTAAAAAGGGGAAAGGTCTTACATATGCTTGTAGAAATAAACTTGGGCATACATATTTTAGCATTTTAGTCGGGATCAGGAGCGCAAAGCAAACCTTCCAGACGTCCCTTCTTTCAATGCATTGGTTTGCATTTGGTGAGGCAGGCTTGGACTTTACAAAGTGTATTTTTCAATTTTAGATGGGTGTAAACCTTTGCAATACAGGAGAACATCTAGTCTGTTCTGCTTGTGACTATTCAGTCCATTGCACCAGAGAGCTAGTGTGAAGAGAGAAGGAATAAACCTCCAAAATATGGATAGAGGGGACATTGTATCTTCAGCACCATTTCACACTACATATCCACTCTGCTTGTCTTACACCACTTGCTACTGCTGACATAAACTTGGATGTGTGGAGACCTTCCAATATCTCAGTCTCTGTGGCTTCTAAATGGAGATGTAAAGTGAGTTGTGAGTATGATGTATTAGAGCACATGAATTAAGAGGTACGCCTAATGGAAAGCTAACTCCGGCAGATGAATGCATGCAACAAGGTGCAAAAGAGTAACTAGTAACCTACAGCGGTGTGTGGGAAACAGGACGGTGCACTTCCTTTTTTTTTTTTTTTTTTTTTTTTTTAGAAAAAAGTTAAAAAAAAAAAAAAGAATAAATAAAAATAGGCAGCATAAGCAAAGCCAAGGCAAGCGAAGGGAGGCAGAAGGTGCCGTTGCACTCCCTGCTCCATCTACTGGGGCAGCCCAGAATAGCTTGTCATTTTCATCCAGGCAATTACACTGTAGTAATCTGCTACTGGCTCGTTACCTAACCACATTTCTCCAAATAATTATTTGGTAGTAGTGAGCTGTATAATTTCTGTAATCACATCTAAGCTTTTATTTCTCCCAGTTCAGTGTTTTGAGTACCTGCAATTAGGCTTTTAGGTGTAATGAGATAATACAGAAGCTGCTGTTTTATTATCAAATCATGATTCAACTCCAGAGTTAAAAAAAAACCCAAACCAACAGCTTTAAGAAGATGCCGTTTGCTGCACTGAGTGAGTGTTAATGACTCCTCATGGTTCATTTTGCATCCATTTCCTTTCTTTGCTAGGGTTCCCATCTCAGTTCTCTTTTGTCTCTGCTTTCATAATTGCTCTCTTTCATTACAGTTTCTTCTCTGCAATACCTAGAAAAAAGTAACTTAATTAAACCTTAATATTCTCAGTAGTTACTAGCAACCATAGGTTGAATAGTTCTCTTTTCTACAGTTTTAAGGAAACCTGTCATGCCAGAATGCAACATGTTATTAAAATACTCTCATTCAAATGAAGGGATGGTATTTGCTAATGATATATAGTTTATAATACTGGAACAAAAGATAGTGGCATTGTAAGCTTCTGGTTTTGACAGAAGGGTTTCGAAGTGACATTGCGAAAGAACAAAGAAAATCCCAGAGAGAAAATGGACTGATATGGTGTAAGCAAGCAAAGTTAATTATTTGATATATGAGCACATTCAGAGGATACTCTAAGATATAGATGTAAATATTAACTTAGTCATTAGAGGAAACATCTGTACATATTATTTAAATGCTCAGGAGCAGTTGTCCTGAAACAGGATGCAAACAAACCCAGTTCCCAAACCCACCCAACTTTATAACCCACCCATGTTGATTATCCTAATGCAGATAGAAGGCATTGTATACATGCAGAGTGCTTCATGATGAAAAAACATGTCACAAAGGTACCAGATTACAGAAAAGTTGTATTTCTACCATACTACATTCAAACAATCTACTGAAAAGCAAATAATAATTAAAAATAAAAGAAATCTGAGCACACTATTTTCCTGGAGAGAGATGACTCACAAATTTTGTAGAAGGCTGAGTAAAAGGTAGGTAAAATCTGCCCTTTGAACAACCACGACAGTTGCTAAAATAGAGCTGTAGAATGATTAGCATGTATTTACTTCACATTTACATTAGCAGCATGAATTTACTATCAGTTGTGTAGATCATTAAATAATTAAACTGATTGGCATTAGTCTCTACAGCATCTTTAATATTGTTTTACTCATATTCTTTTAGATACTCCATTCTTCTTTAGTTATACAAGACTTCCACCTTTTCCAGTTACCCAAGAAAACCAGGGAAAAGGTGAATCCAGGTAGGGATCTGTTAGATTTTTGTTTTGGGATTACAGTCTCTCTGAGGAAGATACCACATTTCTGGCATGATCCCGTGATAACAGCAGCTAGTTTATGCTCTTTCAACAAAGTTCTAAAATGACAGAGAAAATAAGATGGGATCAGAAGTGGCAGTGATCAGGAGGTGCTGCAATTCCATTACTAGTAGCAATTATTCCTCAAGGGGAAGCACAGAAAAAAACAGAATGCAGTGAAGATGAGTCATTAATGTGGACTCATCAAATGAGGACTTAATGGCTTCTGTGCCATTAATCTCTCTCTGTGATGGCAGGTCTTTGTCAAAACACAGCTGGAAACCATGGTGAAGGCCAGCTGGGCAATGACACTACATGGTGGGAGGGCAGGTCTGGTGTTGCTGGTGGACGCAGCAGCCAGCTTTCTCTCCTTTGCGCCAGGAGCATTGCTGATGCTTTCCAGTTTCTAAATGCATGGGGGCTGCCTCGAGTGAGCAGTGATGCTGGTCAAGGACCTTCAGTTTCTGGACTGTCCCCTCAGTGCAGGATCCTGTGTGATGACAGCCATCATTCCTCCCCAAAAATAGCTGCTTCTCATGGCTGGAGAAGAGTAAAACCCTAATCCTGTTGAAATAACAGCAACATTCACAGTGACCCCAGAAAAGTCAGGTTTTCAGCTCTGCCCTCAGGAGCCTCAGCAGTCTTACACAGCATATCAGCGCAGAATAAACAAACCACAGCCTTCAAGACACCCACACCCTGAACAAACCTAAGTTACCCTTCCCCAGAAACTAGGAGTATTTGAGCTTTCATAAAAGCTATTTACATGTATTTACATGTATGTAGATGCAAATAAAAAATACTTATGCACCTAAAATAAATACCCTTTTTTATTTTATAGAAACAAGACGCAAACACTGAGTAGTGCAGTTCTGTGACTGCTGTAAAAACACAAGTGCCATTCAAAAACGTTTACCAGTAGGTGGTGGCATGTAGTTATTTATTAGCAGTTTTCTGGCTGCAAAAAGTTCTGAGCTACAAGCAGCTATGCTGAGCAATTTCTTGTTTAAACTTTCATATTGCTTCACCTTTCTGAGGTATCTTTTACATGTTTCATAGCTGCAGATATGATTCATGGCTGGAATTATGCCTCCTGGCTGTGGCACATCAGGCTGTTCCTGCTCCGTTAACTGCAGGGCTGCCTCCACACTGCCAAGCTGGAGTTTTTTTGTGTGGTTTTCATCTGTTGATGACATATATTGATACTAACACAGTTCTTGCAACACATGCAAAAGAAAACAGTCAATAATTTATTTACAGGGTATGCCCCTTATTTACTTCCAGTGAATAAATGTTTTTTATGGTTAGCTGTATGCAAATTTGTTATTTACTGCCAAATATACTCAGCAGCCTCTCCTAACTCCATCACACCCTTCTGTGCACCAGTGCTCCCAAATTTTGAAGACTGGAAAAAAAAACTATTTGCCTCAGCTTGGCCTATCTATTACTGTCTGTTTGAATACCATGTATGGATCATGACTGCAGAAAGCCATATAGCTATAATACAGGAGATGGAAGCTGGGATTTGGATGGTTAGTGAGTTGCTTCTGTACAAAGCAAGCCAGAAGGCTTCTCCTAGGCTTCAGGAATCACAGGGATGTGAGCTGGGCCTGTTTGCCTTATGGGAGCAGTTTTGGCTCCTCAGAGACCACAGCCAAACATACCTAATGGGCTGGAGCAGAGGTGACAGATAAGAGCGCTCCTGGCAGCCTCTGCTCATAGCTAGTGGGCATAGCTAGGTGAAAAAGTCTTGGTGTCCTTTTGGGGAAAGTGGTGCAGTGTAACCAAGCATCAGTCTCGGTACAAGTCATGGCCCTGAAGACACAAACAGAGCTGTATCTCTGCTGACCTTACAGCTGATGTGGGCAGCCAGGCTGAAGTGGAAGAAGGTACTAAACACATCATATTGGGTAAAACACCAGCACACTACCTTGTGTGCACCCACATCCTCTTGAGATGCCCTTTTTGGACTGGTTCTAGTTCAGCATGCACTAGGCTTAACCAAAAGGTCAAATGACAGTTGTTTAAAGGTTTTGTGTTTTCTGACTACCATCCAGTGGATTGCCGAGTTTCTCTACTATTCTTAAGGGATGAACACCAATATTCAAGCCTTCAATGACAAAGGCTTATACATTCAAAGGTACATGGTTCTTTATTTCTGCTGATGTCATTGGCCTGAGGTGAGTCTTGATCCCAAGTCATGTCAGTTCTTTGTACTATTATTCTTACCTTTTATGCCAGTATTCTGCTTCACAAAGCCAGGGTAAAACGAGTCATTATGTTGTTTCTGACTGCATCCATAACTCCTGTGAGCTGCCCTTTTGGGATGGGGAAGAGAGTCAACCACATTACACAACACATAACATGCTGCAGAAAATGTAATACCTGTCAATAAGTGCAACAACACGGTGCTTTCAAGCCCTGCTGTACAGGTTGGTGGCAACTGCCTGAGCTTTGGCAGTGTGAAATGGGACCTAGTATCCAGCCAGATGTCCTGTCTTTGTCTGAAACTGAAGAACACTGAAATACCGTATCCAGAACATCAGGGCACTCTACTGGTGCTGCTAAAAATCAGGAAAGCCTAATGCCCACTTGTATAAATGAAAGGAGATTCACACTTTCCACCTGCTGAATTTGTGTCAGTATCCGTGGCAGACAACACCCCTGCTTGCATTTATCACAAGGACATAGGTCACAGGCTACAGACTACTGTGGTACTGGCTGGCTTTGGGGTTGTAGATTGGCCTATTTAAGAAACCAGATGTGAGATGATCTAGAACTCGGAAGCATCTTAAACTATGCAAGAGCAACTCTGCTGATAGTAGTCATTTATCAAAGGTACTGCCACATAAGGGACATAAGGCTGAGACTTACACATGCAATAAGAATTAGATACAAACGTAATAAAAGTAACATACTTATTTAGGATGAGGAGGTGATAGCATGTAGTCAAAGATAACACCCAGAACTGAAATTTCCCATAATGGAAATAAGCAGGAAATTGCTTTTATAAAGCAATTCTGTTATAACAAGCTAAATTCAGCTAATGAAAACCAGTTTTCCTAGGAAAACAGAAGAAACACCTGTGCTTAGGTGAAAATGAGGTGAGGGAATAGATTTTGAGCTGGCACACAAAAGGAGTTGGCATTTAGATCAAGTGAGAGCAAACCTTAGTGCTGTACAAAGAGCTTGTTTTTACAGTATAGGAACTTTAAAATTGCCTCAAATGTAATGGCATGTGCACAGAGTTACCCTGTGCCTCTCTGCCTTCATTGATTTGAGGCCAGGACAATATTCCCACCTGCCAGATTTGCAGCTCAGAGCCTCCAGTGTAGTGTTCAGTCTGGACAGCAAACAGGACCAAGTCTTTACTGTTTTATCACACAGCTGTAGAGATACCAGCAAGTACTGATACAAAAGTAAGCCTACAAAAGTGAGCCTGAAAAAGTGACTAAACCCCTTGAAAACATATTAGGCCCTGACTAATGAGGGATCACTGTCTGCTGCCTGAGCTAAAGGCAAGCCAGTGTTTGAACTCTCACTAGTAAAAAACAAAGAGGGAAAAAGATTTAATGGGAAAATAAAAGGTGATTCAAGAACGATAAAAAGAAAAAAGACAAAACACAAAAAACCCACAAACAAAACCAACCAACCAAGTAAGCAACACAAAAAAGAATAAATACGATTGTTTAATCCTGCTTTTTTTCTCACACTGCACCATAGAAAGCCCATTTTCCCCTTTCAATCAGTGAAATGCGAGGGCCAGTAAGCCCATCTCTGAAGCCATCCCTTTGCCCATAGCTGAACCCCTGCCATTCCCTCTTGCGGTGGCATTCCAGAGCCAGGGTAGACAGTCCATAAGAAGGAGGGATTGAGGGGAACAGGCTGGCAGCTGAAGAACAACCTGAATGCAGCCTTTTAGCCCAATCTGACTCCTCTGGACACCTGTCAGTAACCATTTCATATATTGCTAAACTTGAACTATAAACTGCAATTGGTACATCTGCAGAGCAAATCAAAACACACCTGACAGACCTTCAAATTATCAACTATTACAGCTGTTTTGATTACTTTGGAACCACTACTGATATGTGACATTAGCTCAAGGCCATGTCTGCAACTGCCTCCATCAATCCAGTGGAGCTCTCTGCAGAAAAATGTGAGAACAGAGATGAAACAGGCTCTCTCCAGAAATGGTTAATCAATAGCTTGCTAGGTTGATTGAATGCCATTAGATACAGCAGTGCATCTACAGTATATAAATCATGACTCGTCTTCTGTATCATTCTCAGTCACTGCTCCTGCCATACTGGTAGTTACCAGTTTTCCACTGGGAAGGTTTTGGGCATTACCAGAAATGTTCATAGCATCATGGATCTGGGGAACAGTGCTAATATTCTGCTGTGTGTGTTTGTTTCTTCTAGGGAGGAGGAGGAGGTAAGGAAACTTTTTGTAAATTCATCTCAGTGTAACTGACCTTTATTTCTGTCAGATATGCTTTGTACATTTGTTTGGTCTTCCGAGAGATTTATGATATAACAGGACTTTTGTGTATGGTCTTTTTAATAACTGTGAGTTAATGCCTAGACATAGCTGTAAATACAAATCTATACAGAAATTAGGTAATTAAAATATTAATATGCATGTCCCAATTTCCTAAAGTACTGGGCTACAGTTTCACGTGCACTGTAATCACAGAAAATATCCACTTATATCTAATTATAGTGTAATACCTACTTACCAACATTTTCATATTATCAGTCTATCATACCTACTAACATAATTTGATAAAGGTAATATTTATAAACCTTACTATGTCGAATATATATTCCTGAAAAACATTGATCCTGCTGGCACATTTGCATAAGGAGCAAGTAATTTGCTTATCTATTGTCGCTTCATACTCTTCAGCAGTTATTTTCCTGTTTTAGTTTAAAAAGTTTAATAAAAAAGATGAAAATAGTGAAATGCAGATAATAAACAGTAAATTCAAATAATAAATATAAGGAATTTACTGATAAAGCTGAAGTATTACCTGAAAGTTATTTTAGCAGCTATGGTGTCCTTATGCAGGAAAGTAGTTTTCTGACTCTATAAAATGTACCATTGAAGCTTATGCTTCACTTTAAACATATGTTTCACTTAATTACACTGGCAGAAGGACTAACTCCTCTGCTTACTGAAGATCATAGCAAAATTCCCACTGTTTTCAGCAAGATCTGATCCAAATGGGATATGCCAATGACATCATTTCTACCCTACAAGGCTGTTACCTTTGGTATTCAAATTGAATTGTGGATGCCGTTGCCCAAAAATGTATCAGACAATATTAGTGGGGTGCATTATTCATTTATGGAACAATTTCATAACTGTGCATGTTAGCTAATGGCAACAATTCTTCATTTAAACAGGTGAAAAATATATTCCTGATCTAGGGAAAAGAAAGATGACATAATCAAGCTGTGGCTTATTATGTTAATTATAATAAAGGCTGTTAAGGTTATTCTCCCATAAAGTTATTCTACCATAGACCACACAAAAGGCTTAGTCCTTGAAGGGGAGAAAAATTATTCATCAGTATACTATTTGTTTGGGGAAAAGCAGGGTTTAGCATTTTTTTTTTCACATTAAAATTGCCTCAGTGTTTTGCTTACCTGGTAGTCCTGGAGAAAAGCTCTTCATACATACTTGTAGATTCAGCTTGCTTTGTGTTTTGTAGGCGACAAGGTGAACCACCACTTGAAAATGGGTTCCTTCCATACCTGGGCTGTGCCTTGCAGTTTGGTGCCAATCCCCTTGAATTCCTCAGAGAAAAGCAGAAGAAGCATGGCCACATATTCACTTGCCAAGTAGCAGGGAAATACATTCATTTCCTCACTGACCCATTTTCATACCATGTGTTGATCCGCCAGGGAAAACACTTGGACTGGAAAAAGTTCCATTTTGCTACTTCTGCCAAGGTACCCCTTTAAAAATGCTTTTTATATATAAAATGCAAAGTATCTGTTGACAGGACAGACATACCCAGTCAATCCTGACAGCATAACTGTGCCTTTGAAATAGATCGTTTTTACATTACTGCACTTTTATTGTTTTAAAACATCCAGATCTTTTTTTCCTTTTCCTTAATGAAAATTAAATATGCAGTGATATACATTGTCCAAGAACGACATTATTTGGACACAAAGTATCCCAAATTGCTAAAGCAGAAATACAAGTTAACACCATCTGCAAAATGGTAATATAGCTTGCTGAAGCTGATACTTTCCTCAGGGGGTTCTCACTACTATGGAAGAGTCAGACCTAGCGCCTTAAAAAATGATGCAACACAATAGCAGCTCAGTCAAACTCTTCCTGAAGTAAGCAGAAAGGGTTCTGGTGATGTCACTGGGATCTATTTGTAGGCACCTATTGAAATATATTTTCATTTGCCTACTTCACTGCTTTCACTGAGAAAGTATCAGTTCTAGTATTAATAGCCCTTATTATGCTTCCCTCTAGTAAGCTATAATATGTTGGCTTTCATTTTTGATAGACTTTATCATCAAGGTTATGTCAGGCCTTATTTATCGTGTATACAATTTCTTTTGTGACAGGCTTTTGGGCATGGCAGCATTGACCCAGCAGAGGGAAACACCACTGAAAATTTTCACCAGACTTTCATTAGAACCCTTCAAGGTAATGCCTTAGATGCCCTCATTGAAGCAATGATGGAAAACCTACAATATGCAATGCTGCAGTCAAGAACATCTAAACTTCAGTCTAATACCTGGGTGACAGAAGGACTTTATACATTCTGTTGCCAGGTAATGTTCGAGTCTGGCTTTTTGACACTTTTTGGTAAAGAATTTAGTTTAAATAATGACAAAAATCTGTCATCAAAGCAAGAAAATGAGAGAGCTCATATCCTAAATGCCCTCGAAAACTTCAAGGAATTTGATAGGATCTTTCCAGCCCTCGTGGCGGGGCTGCCTATCCGCCTCTTCAAGAGTGCCCACAGTGCACGTGAGAAGCTGGGAGAGGCACTCCTCCATGAGAACCTCCTGAAGAGGGACAACCTCTCTGAGCTTGTCACGCTCCGCATGTTCCTGAATGACACTCTGTCAACCTTCGATGACATGGAAAAAGCAAAGACCCATGTGGCAGTGCTCTGGGCCTCTCAAGCGAACACCATTCCTGCCACATTTTGGAGCTTGTTCTATCTTCTGAAGTAAGTCTTCTGTAGAATCATTTTAAAAAACCCCAAAAGCACTCTAGGACAATGCTACACTTTGCCAAGAAAGCTTTGAAGTACATCGATATGATATGAATGATATGATATGATATGATATGATATGATATGATATGATAAGTGCTGGTTGCAGTCAGAACATTAATTGTATGGAACACTCCCAGTATAACTGGACAATTTTAGACCACCTCATTAGAGCTGGCAAAATGAGCTTTAACTTCATTATTGTTTTCACAGATACTTAGTAGAAAATAGTTTCCACATTGATAGATCCTATTGATGTTGCAGTGCAGACTTGTTGAGCTTGTTGCTCATGAGAGGATGCACAATTCAGATAATACTATTGACTGTCCATTTTAGAGTTGGAGTCTGTGCAGTATAATCCACCTCAGCATAACTAACTCTTAAGTATGTATCTAAATTGCTAATGTTGTTATTTAGCCAGTGGCTTGCACCCTTGTATTGACCTGCTAGTGCTAATATCTGAGGTTCTCTAGTATTTTGCACTCCAAGAATCCATTGGATTTAGGTCTATCTGGCCTTGGAGCCTTTTAAAAGCCTGTTTTATTGTGCATTCATCAGGACAGTGTTGCATCCTGTATTATTATTTCACCATAGCTCATACATTCCATGTCTGTAAGAAACTCTGGATAGTGAAGGATACTTCGTGGACTTTTCTTATGAGGAAGATCCTTTTCAGCTAGATGGTGTATTGCCATCATGTCCTGGACATCATCCAGGATAAGTGATCTTATAAAACTGATCTATTATCCTGTTCCTAAACTTTCTACCCACAGTGGGGCTATTTCCTAATCTACAACTGAGTGCTATTTCTTATGCTTGGCATTGCTTTTTAGTGACATTACTGTTTATTACCTGTTGTGCACATCAGTTCTGTCCCACTTGGCACTGGAGACAGAGTCAAATACTTGAGGTTCTTTTCCTTTTCTTGAAGCTATCGTACCTTTGCCAAGGCATGAAAAAGTGTAATTGCAGCATTTTGCTGCAATATTTTTGTTTTAAAAGGTACTCGTCATCTGGCAAACTAAAGTATAGTCAGGAAAAAAGTTAATGGAAACACCCCCTTTCTAAAGCATCCTTAAGTGTAAAATTATGCTATAGTTCTGCTGGTTTTGTCTTAGGAACCCAGAAGCAATGAAAGCTGCTACCAAAGAAGTGCAAAGTATTTTGGAAAGTGAAGGAGAGATCAGCTTCGATGGCAAACACATTTCCTTGAACCGAAAACAGCTGGATAATATGCCAGTACTAGGTATGATTATTTTATGCAGGAACATCAGAAATGACACCACAATTTTCAGAGTCTTCTATTTATTACCATATAAATGCTTGCTATGGAATTACTATGGAATTAGCTAACAGACACTAGGAAAAAACCCTGTATGTACTTTAACAATAGCCAACAAAATCAGTCTTCTCAATGTCCCAGGTTGTACTGACAGTATCAAAATTCATGTGAATAGCACTTTTTCTTGGTAATGGCATGTCTAAATACTGCTATACTGCTGCATAATATAGTACTGGAGACCCCTGGATAATTCAAAACCATGGGGTTTTTATAATGACTTTAGCTCAAATAGAAGTATGTTGCCAAATTTTATATCCCTTTTCTTATAATATGAAGCAGGATCTTCCAATAACTTTTATTTCTTCTTAGCATTTTTCAAATTATAGGCATATTTTTCAAAAGTGTCCAAGTTAGAGAGGGTTTTGAGAATTACACCTTTTAACTACTGTTGGTTTTAAAAAAGAATATTTTTTATTATATCAAAAATTAAACAAACCCCCCACAAGTTACTTTTTCCGAGCACTGGTTTCAATGCATCACCTCTTAAAGTTTCAGAAAATCCTGATCACTGCACTGTTTCTTCTTCTCATTACATTTCCTGTTTTGAGTGGTTTGTTCTTTATCTCAGAGTAAAAATGTGTCTCACTTTCAAGTATTCTGTTACATCAACTATAAGTTCTCAGTGTTATCTGCAGAAGGAATAATAATGCTAAAAAGAAATGAGAAAGATACCTTCTTAGGCATTTAGAAAGTTATGGTTAAAATATTTCTTCTATTAAATGCAGGTTTTGATCATGGCTCTGAGATATTTCAAAGTGCAGGACCTCCCCCAAGGACATACTATGTCCACAGTAATTATTCCTTTTCTTCTCCCCACAGACAGCATCATCAAAGAGGCAATGAGGCTATCGAGTGCCTCCATGACGTTCCGAATTGCCAAGGAGGATTTCACTTTACACTTGGAGAATGATTTTTACAACATTCGCAGGGATGATATTGTAGCTCTTTATCCTCAACTGTTGCATTTTGATCCAGAAATATATGCTGATCCCTTGGTAAGTATTTCTCAAAGTGCATTAAGCTCTGAGCTCTAGCAGAAGCTGATATGCCTCTAAATAGAGTATTTGGCCAGGGTGCCCCATTGCTGGTTTGCTGTTGAACTCCAGTCTGTTCTTACACCTGGATACGTAATGATAGGCAAGAAAGAGAATAAAGTTGGTGCGAGCGCTATATGTAAAACATATTTTAGTGTAATCAGAATGTGTGCTGCCAGCCCCAGATAGCCTTGTACTTACTGCCTTCTTTGGTGAGGAAAAATAGCCATTGTGGGCAGTTGAGGGAGGACAAGGATATTTCCCAATGGCACAGAATGAGAAATCTTTCAGTTCTGCTGCATGAACAAGGATGGAGGTTATAACTTGAAGACAATCATAAAAGAAAAGAAGAGTTACCAGCAAAGAACCTGGGATCATGTCCCACACACCAGAACTTCTCAGGGACCATCCTCTCCAAAACACCACCATGGGGCAGGACGCTACTATAATACGCTTACTGCTAGAGGCTCTTCTTTCCCAGCCTGTATTTTGTGTCTTAATGGAATTATCTCTCTTTGAAGGTATTGAAATATCTATTAACTCTTTTGTGGGTTTAATTACAGACATTCAAATATGATCGATTTCTGAATGAGAATGGAAAAGAAAAGACTGACTTCTACCGCAGCGGTCGCAAACTGAAGTATTACTATATGCCATTTGGGACAGGCACAGCAAAATGCCCTGGCAGATTATTTGCTGTCCATGAAATTAAACAGTTTCTGGCTTTAATTTTTTCATATCTTGAGATAGAGCTTGTGGACAATGATGTGCAATGTCCCTCTTTAGATCAATCCCGTGCAGGACTGGGTATTTTGCAACCAGTCAATGACATTGACTTCAGGTATAGATTGAAATGCCTGTGAATATATATATTATATTATACATGTAAACCATGTACTATAGAAGCGCACTATATAACATATACTACATGTATATGTTATATATATATGCAAATGAAACATGGCAAGTCTTGGGGGAAAATCTGTATGAAGGTAATTCATCTAATGGGAAATGCACAATATATACCATTATGGTACCAGCATGCAGGGGGTTTAATGCACTGTGTTGGTACAAATGTCTCCCCTTTTACCAACCATTTTGAAATGCAAGTTAAGATTTGAATTGTGTGTGTGTACAGTAGTTCTTTTTTCTTTTTTTCTGTCAGCAAATACTTTCCCAGAGGTGGTGAGAACTTCATCAGCTAATTCAAAATAATTACCAAAGTTCAACTACAGTTAAAACTTAGTCTTTCTTATAATTGAAATGTTGGGGGTAGTGGTTCTCCCTGCAGGTGAAATAAAGTTTTTTGTTGTATACAAAGGCAGATTCATAGTGGGGAGGGGAGAGTTTCCTGGGGAAGTGCCTTTATGGTTTTATGAAAACCTAGAAAAAGACTTGAAGAAAACCTACAAAATTGTTCACGTTCTAGTGAAAGTGCAAACGTGTATTATATTCATTGTAATATACTTCTTTTCAGAAAGTTGCAACTATTAAAATAAAAGATATTGGCTGAACCAAATGCATCGCTAGACTGTTTGTCATTTTAACGTCTTAACATTATTAAAGATTTATGCACTCATCCAAAGCCCCCTAACTCAGCTTTAAACTAGCCAGCTCAAATGCCAATATGGGGATAAATAGTCACCATGGGTTTTGCACCGTTATGTGACCTCCATATTTCCATCAGCCTCTATTGGTCTTACTCCTTATGTCTTCCTAGTCTAATTCGATTAGTTATCACGGGTAGTATGCCCACACATTTCATTTTTAGTGGTGGCCTCTCCATAAGAGCAATTGCTCCAGCGATAATATAATTTGGTTCTCTGTAACATCCCTGTCCTTTTTTGCTCCAAATGAGGGATGGATGTCACAGAGGTCCATTCTTTAATGGAACATCTTCAGGCTAAAAGAGAAAGTTTTCTTCTCATCTGCCAGTGAAAAGACCAAATAGACTTGAAATATTGTTGTTATCCTATTTTTGTTCCTAAGGACTTATGGTCTGACCTTTTGTCCTTGACTCAGAAGTAAGCCTCCTCACAGAAGATGAGACACAGGACTATTAGATATTCCCAAATTTCACATTCTGGCTAGGCATCCAGTCTAGCTGATAGAGCTTTTCTTAAACATGGAATTTCAGATTGAGTCCTAGAACTGCTCTGAATTATATATCTGTGTCTCTTCTCACTATTCACTATGCTAAGTATTCAAGGGTAAATAAAAAGATTCAGTAGTGTGTGATTATTTATTAGCTGTGTTGTCTTTGTAATTTTATTTAATCTTTTTCCATTTTCAAAGGCAAACAGAGAACACCAATTTGTTACTACTTGCAATATGTATAATATTAAAGTATTACATATAATGCAAGTGGGTTTGAATTATAATTCGGGTTCTCTTGGTAAGGGAATTATCCACTCTTTAGGTACAGCTTGTTTATATACTTCTATCAACTGTATTTTGGTATGATTTATATGCATTTATAAATAGCACATTCAATGCAAGCTAGCACTGGCTTAGAGAACACCTGAAAGCCATAACTACATGTCCCTTGGCACATATTATTACCATTAGAGTACCTACTCCCCCTTTCTTAAACAAATCCTACTTAAAACACCCATTTTGGAGGGTAGCAAAGCTATGCAACAATTTAAGCAAAATACCCTTCCTTGATGAAAAGGAATTCAAAACAGAATTGAAATAGAATAAAACAAAAGATAAGAAGAATAATGCTAAACTAAGTCTAGGTTCCCTCAAAATTTAAGACTTCTTTTACATCCTCTTGTCTCCTTCAAACTGACTGCTCCAAATTGTGGTTTAATGTCTTCTTTTGTCTCCCTTGGTCTATGAGAAATTCGAGTGCTCAGTAGCTCCTAGAGCTGATCTGACTTTCAGCTACCCAAGTGTAAGAAAAACATGGAAGATTGCTAGCAATTCTCCATGTATGGCTGGACCTATAACCTGTGGATTGTTATTGAGTGTATAAAACAACAGAGGCAACCAGCTCTTTCTGCCCAGTTCTGAAACTATTTAACAAGAGGGGTATACCAACATGTCTTCAGGTAACTCTGCAGAGCAAAGACACTTTTTAATGCTGACCTAGTGTTATGCAGCTGAAAAGATCAACTATAACCCCGACTACACTTCCAGTTCATGACAAAAGACATAGAGATGAACAGTTTGAATGGCTTTGGATAAGGACTTCTTTTTTTTTAATTGGGCTATATACAAGCATTTTGGTTTGCTGCCATGGCTGCTACCTCAGTTCAACTCCTGTTACCAGGGTCACACAGATGCAAGTAAGGGGAGAAAAGAGTACAAAGTCTGCGGCTGCTATGTCTCAGCTAATGTTATCAAATGCTTCAGCAATCGATAGTCACTTGCTTTGCCAAGGTCATGGACAACCACAAGGTTGTAACAGCGCAGTTCTCTACAGCGTCTCTCCAAAGAGTAATACTTTTCCTAAGACAGAAGACCAAAAAAAGTAAGACTAAAGACCACAAGAGCAATTACAAAAATATTGGGCAGATCCAAGTGTTTGGGAAGGCAGCCTGTGCCATGGGTTGCATGAGTATTTCACAATACATACTTATGAGGTAGAATATATAAAGATATATGGGCAGAAGGAGGGCAAAGACCTCCACCCCCAAGCGAGAACCCTAACCATTAGGTTAGCTCAGGGATTCATGCCTTTTCTTAGGTATCTGTAGCCTGGAACAGAATCAACAGGACAATTTGCATGACTCCCTGATGATGCCCTTACAGCTAAAGTGCTCTGTTAGCTGAGAAAAGATTAACTCTTGATATGGGATTGGAGCCCCTGAGGTAGAGAAGGGTACTAAGTCTAGTCTCTCCTACACTGCAGGCAATGATTCTAACATTGTGGTTGTCCTGTAAAGGGTGAGTAAGAGCAAGAGGTACTACCTGAGGAAGATTACAAGCAGATTATAGATTAAGCACACCAAGGAGTTCAAGTACTCAAGCTTTTTTGGACCCACATGAGCTCTGCTTGGGGCTGTCCAGGTGCCTCTACAAAGTGATCTTGGGATTAAGAGCAAGGGGCATCTGATTGAGAGCAGGTGGCTCATAACCCAGCAGAAGGAGGCAATTTGGCTGAGCTGATGGGATCTAGGCAGTGTAAGTGCTTTGCAGTTTTCTGGCTGGAAGAAATCTTTAGCTCATCATGGAGCTCTTGGAGGTGATACGATGACCTTGCTAATGAAACAAGACAGTTTATCAGAATACAGTTTTACATGTCTGAAACCACGTTGGCCATAGCTGTTGCTCACCAGCTGGGGTTCATCCACAGAGAAACTACCTCAAGAGAAGCCTTTGCTGGTTGTTAAGGGTCATGTACAACTACCCCAGGCAGAGTCATCTGCTTCCATCAGGCTGCTCCATTCAACTGCTTGACAGGCTGAAGCTAAAACCATCCTACCCGAATGTTAAAAGGAAGTTGCCATTGCACTATGTGGGGACTTGATCTGCAAGGCTTGCTTTGAGGAGCTACCCAACGGCAGAGGGAGAGGACCTCCTGGTCTGTGGATTCTGAAGGGCTGAGGTCCAAAGCTGCGTGCAAAGAGCAGCTCTTCTCAGTCAAAACCGCAGCACTTCTGAGCTCCAACACAAGAAAAACTGTAGGCACCTAGTAGCAGAGCTGCCACTAATTCAGGCAGCCGCTCTTCAGCTTGTCAGCAGTGGGTTTGGTGACTGCAGGTTTGAGCAAAGATTTTCAGCCCCTACCTGAACTTCTTGAACAGTTTTTGTATTTTACTGTAGAAATATCAGGGTGAACTTGCGCAAGACCTTTCACACAAGTTTCTGAAGGGAAAAACAGAAGTAAAGACGAAGGAAAAAGAGGAAAAGTCATGGGATATCTTTTTCTGAAAGCATGAAATGAATTTCAGTGATAACTGTAGCTCACTTGTCAGTGGAGTGCTTCAAAAGATATTATTCGTGGTCATGGTGTAAATGGACAGCTGTAACAGCATAAATAGGAATTTACAATTTGTGAACTGCACAGAGTGCTACAGTCTCATGTCAGCAGCCTGAAGATAGGGCCAAAATCTGTTCTTGTTTACACCACCAGAAGGTCAACACAGTTAAACAGCCCACAGAGAGGGCTTGATCATAATTGTGCCTGCATTCTGTCACTCTTCAGCTAGCTGCATACAGTAGATTTGGTGGTAAAAGCAGTCATTGCCTTATAATTGCCTTATTGCCTTATAATTGCCTTAGAATTAAACAATAAAAAGGTTACATGCTTCTAAATGGACTGCTGTCAATGTAAATACCCACCTTGCTAACTGTTGTTGACTTTGTTTTCTGCCAAGAAAAACAACTCTGTGGGACACACTTCAAATGATCTTCAGTGGTCCATGTGTTATGAAAGGAGTGAGAGGTCACTTCAGAGCAATGCACTAAAGAACCACAGATTTTAAAATTAGAAGTTCATTTTATATAACTCACCAATAATAAGATCCTGCAGACACTACTTATCTTGCTGAAGATGACAGTAACTTCTGAAATCCACCTCATCAGATAGCAGCATTCCATAGAGGGTTTGAAAGATTAAAACACCTTGGCTGACTGAATCACTCCTGGGAGCTCTTCAGTGTGAGGAGCCACAGGATCATTTCTTAGTGACATTTGTGTAATAGTTAATTGGAAAGGGTTTAAATATTTCACTGTCTCCAGTAACTGCAGACTCGAGACACAGAACCATCCACAAGGACATCATTAAAGAGCATAGAATGGAGAAGGTCAGACAGAGGTCCACTTCACCCATGAGTATGGCAAGAGGTCTGCTTTGTTCAGGAGTGGAGCTTCCTCAGGATTTCTGTAAGTCACCTAAGTAATGTATGTGCCCTCAGAGATGCTCAACCTATACATGCTCAGCACTTTTCAAGGAACAACTGGTTTTCTGGCAGGTTCTGCAGGGCTTTGGGGGGCCTCTGTCCTCGCATGAGCTGCTGGCAAATACCCTGTGTGAAGCACTTGCTGGTGGGAGTGCAGGGCCCAATCCTTGCACCCTCCGTGATGTGCCCATGACAGCTATGCCGCGGCCGGTCTCACGTTTCGCTCAGCTTGTAGAGAGATCAGTGCCAGCTCTCCTGCTCATTCTGAGCCATGCTCTGTATGGACATCTGGCCTCTATCACATGGAGCACCTCAAAGGTAAATCAGTGCCTGCAAGAGGATTGTGGACAGATACAAACATTTGGCGTCTGTGAAAGCGCTATCACTCCCACTATGAGCTTGCTGAAGCACAGGATGAGAAACATTGGCCAGAGTTGCATCAGTAGGCAAGAGAACTGGGCCTTCCTGACCTATGGTGACCTCAGTTTTGCTCCCCTTAATGGTAATTGCTCCTTACACTGAGGGAAAAACTTCCTATCTGTCTGCTGTATGTGACATATCTGAACTGCTCTGCTGAAGAAAGCGAAGCCTCAGGAAAGGCAAAGAGTCAAGGAGGACCTTTCTGAAAATAAATCTTCCACATTGAACAGGCTCATTTCATGGCTATTTTATTTCCTAGATGTAAGAATTTGGAACAAGGAATAATATCCTTATGAGGATTAGAAGCTGATGCGAAAAAAGGACAGGGGAAACTGTTGATGATGCAAGCAACAGTCAATTATATGAGTTCTGTTAACTGTGCCTTAGGCTCTTGGTACATTAGCTTCTTACAGATAACATTTGGACACAGCAAACCTGTGCAAACAGACCAAAACAAATGTCCATTGAAGTTGCGTGTCTGGAATTCGAAGAGATTCACCTATGTCTGTGAAGAGACTACAGTCAAAGGACTTTTCCTGAAATCTGGTGATCTGAGAAAGCATTAGGAATTCTGCAGAATCTGCAGAAACCACAGTCAGATGCTATGGGCGCAGATACAGATACACAGATATGCTACATGGCAGAGCTATCTGCATATGCTGACATTAGGTTCCTAGTGGAGGGATTGCAATGCCAGGTAGCAGACACCTGGTTACAATTCAGAAGACCCAAGCTAACTGCTGAGGCTCCTGCACAGGTAGAGGCGAGGGCTGAAGGGCCAGCCTCATCTTGCCCCAAGAGTAGTTTCTAGAGGAGGGCAAGGAATGAAATGAGGCAGCGTTGCCAGCATATGCTAGCTAGTGGTCTGAAGAGACCAACAGGCTGGTTAATGTCAAATTTATCTCTGACACTAAAGCATCTTGATCTGGTCAGATCTAAACCATGAGAACTAGACAGTTAGTACCAAGTGACACTTACGTGAGGATTAAGCTATGAAGATCCTTGAAAGCGGAAAAAGAGCAGTTTATCTTTGGTGCGATAGAGGATGCAGAAGAAGGCAAGCGAGGAGGGGTCCCAGTATAGATAAACAACCTTTGCACCAAAAATACTAATAGATGTAGCTGGACAGGACAGCACTACAAAATTGCTAAAGTGCAAGAAGGGAGCATTTGGGTGACTGTTTTGTTAGGAGGATGGCTAGGGAAGGAGTGACATAGAGGGTGACTCTCAGCACATACGATAGGATGGATTTACAAG
Organism: Myiopsitta monachus; assembly: GCA_017639245.1. Taxonomy (NCBI): domain Eukaryota; kingdom Metazoa; phylum Chordata; class Aves; order Psittaciformes; family Psittacidae; genus Myiopsitta; species Myiopsitta monachus. Next base: position 66,413,500 of record CM029918.1, on the reverse strand, counting down.
AAGAGGAGGAGAATCCAGCAAGAGTGCTGATTTAGTGGAAACCATGAACCTCAATTTCCAGAGTAGACCTCAGACAGACAGTATTCCAAACAGCTACTGCTGTAAACAAAATACAGCAGACTGACTCCAAATGCATGTTCTTATGCAAATATTTGCTACCACTCTGATCAAAGCTATTAGGTGATAATGTTCAGCCTTGGAAACTGACCTTGAACAGCTCTTACTAAGGTGCTCCACTACTACAGCTATTGCTAAAGATCCATACACCAAACTGCACCATCAAGCAGCCTTGAACCTTTGTGCAGAGGACTACCAGTAAACCATTGTCCGGGGTGCAGCTGTAACAGGTATTTTTCTCCTTAGTAGCTGGTGCAGTGCTGTGTTTTGACTTTAGTCTGAGAACAGTGCAGGTAACACACAAATGTTTTAGTTGTTGCTAAGTAATGCTTACCCTGGTCAACGACTTTTCAGTGTCTCATGCTCTGCCAGTGAGGAGGGGCATAAGAAGCTGCGAGGGAGCAGAGACAGGACACCTGACTCAAACTAGCCAAAGGGGTATTCCATACCACAGCATGTCCTGCTCAGTGTACAACCTGCAGCAGCATCATAGAACCATTATTACAGCTTCCGTATTGTCAAAAACATGCTGGGCAGCAAGAAGTAACTGAGGAAATACAGAATTTTCACAGCCTGCTATGTTTATCTAGGGGATAATTTTAATATTTCTGAGGCAGATGTTTTTCCTAAGTTAACAGTGTTTACTTCAAGTCCCTAGCTTCAGTGTAATAAAGAGTTTTGTAATTAATATGCGATAAGCACACAAGGAAGAAGCAAAAATTTGGTGTCACATATATAGACGAAAATAATTCATGTTGTAGTAGGAAAAATAAAATACTAAATTGTGCCACCAAAAGAAAGAGGAAAATACAATAAAAAAAAAGTTTAAAGTCCCATTTTGAGAATGATAGAGTGAGAGTCAGCCCACAGATTAAGAAACCTATCCGTATCATATCCATACATGAACTAGGTTTGCAGACTCCCCATATATCCGGCGGAAATGTAGTCAGCACATGCAGATAGCTGAACACAAGCAGCTGCCAAACTATGCCTGACTACCTTAGGTAAACCCAATAAATCTCTAAACTGAAACGACGTCACTAATGAGAGGGTTGACCCATTTGTCCACGCACAGGTATCTAGAGCCATTTGAAATGCCCTGTGTTGTCCCATGCAATCTGCTTTCATATGTGTGTGTTAGTCCTGTAAGTCAAGTGTCAAATCTGTTGACTTCATGATGTCTTCAGAGACCAAAAGGCTTCTGGGATCTGACTGTGGGATAGCAGCCTGATCAAGACCTAAACTTCCACCACATAGGATGGGAGCTGGACACCTTGCTCATACGCAGATGCATGCAGGTATATACCTACCTTTTAGTGTCTTAAAATATGAACTGAACCCATTCTAAGGCTTTCAAGGACTGTCAGAGAAATACATACACACACACACACACACACAGATAGAGAGATATAATCCCTTAGTGCACGGACCAATCCCCATAAAGATGCTGAGTCCATCCAGTCCGTGATGTCAGGCTCCACCTTTTGTAACAGTCTTTCAGAGCAGGGGAGGCTGTGTGCAGTGTTGGATCATTGCCTGCTGATGCTGATTGTTCCTTTACTGCAGAACTCGTCTGCTTTCATCAAAGTTCATTCTTTGTTGGGATGATGGTCTGAGGGTCAGTTGCGGATGACTTGAAGACATCTAGCTGATAGGCTATATATAAAAAACCAAATTACATAGCAGGCAACAGCATGCAATTGAGTTCATTGGCTGTTTTCTCCTAAAATCAAATCTTGAGGTATGCATCGGACTTCCCCATCTTCCCGCATTACCCACCAAGTATATCCAGGTCCCTGAGCAAAAGCAATCCCACGAGTGGGTTTGCCTTTACCTGAAGCAGGAATAACCCAGACTGTCTTCCCCAGCAAATTCTTTATGTGCACCACAGGAACGTTGTCCCCCTCTACAGTATGCAGAAGTTCTGACTGGGCTGGACCAGCCCTGTTGGCAGATCCTCTGGTGTTGACCAACCAGGTGGCCTTTGGTAAATGTGTATCCCAATGTTTGAAAGTCCCACCACCCATTGCTCTCAGTGTAGTTTTTAATAGCCCATTGTACCGTTCGATTTTCCCAGAGGCTGGGGCATGGTAGGGGATGTGATATACCCATTCAATGCCATGCTCTTTGGCCCAAGTATCTATCAGGCTGTTCCGGAAATGAGTCCCATTGTCTGACTCAATACTCTCTGGTGTGCTGTGTCGCCACAAAATCTGTTTCTCAAGGCCCAGGATAGTGTTCCGGGCAGTGGCGTGGGGCACAGCGTATGTTTCCAGCCATCCGGTGGTTGCTTCCACCATGGTAAGCACATGGCGCTTGCCTTGGCGGGTTGGTGGGAGTGTGATATAATCAATCTGCCAAGCCTCCCCATATTTGTACTTCAGCCATCGTCCTCCATGCCAAAGAGGCTTTAACCGTTTAGCCTGCTTAATTGCAGCACATGTTTCACAGTCATGAATAACCTGGGCAACAGTACACATTGTTAAGTCCACCCCTTGATCACGAGCCCATCTGTATGTTGCATCTCTGCCCTGATGGCCTGAAGTGTCGTGGGCCCACCGGGCCAAAAATAATTCACCCTTATGTTGCCAATCTAAGTCCATCTGAGCCACTTCAATTTTAGCAGCTTGATCCACTTGTCGGTTGTTCTGGTGTTCCTCAGTAGCCCGACTCTTGGGTACATGAGTATCTACATGGCGTACTTTGACCACCAGCTTTTGCACTTGGGCAGCGATATCTTGCCACAGTGCAGCAGCCCAGATGGGTTTACCTCTGCGTTGCCAGTTGCTCTGCTTCCATTGCTGCAACCACCCCCACAGGGCATTCGCCACCATCCATGAGTCAGTATAGAGATAAAGTACTGGCCACTTTTCTCGTTCCGCAATGTTCAAGGCCAGCTGGATGGCTTTCACTTCTGCAAACTGACTCGATTCACTCTCCCCTTCAGCAGTTTCTGCAACTTGTCATTGAGGACTCCATACTGCTGCCTTCCATCTACGGTGCTTTCCCACAATGCGACAAGACCCATCAGTAATAAGGCATATTGCTTTTCACTTTCTGACAGTTCATTATATGGTGGGGCCTCTTCAGCACGCATCACTCCTTCCTCCTCTGGTGACCTTCCAGAATCTTTGCCCTCTGGCCAGTCTATGATGACTTCTAGGATTCCCGGATGACTGGGATTTCCTATTCGAGCTCGTTGTGTAATTAATGCGGCCCACTTACTCCATGTAGCATCAGTTGCATGATGTGTAGAGGAGACCCTGCCTTTGAACTTCCAGCCCAGCACGGGCAACTGGGGTGCCAGGAGGAGCTGTGCTTCAGTGCCAATCACTTCCGAAGCAGCTCGAACCCCTTCATAGGCTGCCAATATCTCTTTTTCAGTTGGGGTATAGCTGGCCTCAGATCCTTTGTATCCCCGACTCCAAAAGCCCAGGGCTCGACCTCGAGTCTCCCCTGGAGCTTTCTGCCAGAAGCTCCAGGTAGGACCGTTCTCCCCAGCTGCGGTGTACAGTACATCTTTATCATCTGGCCCAGTCCGGACTGGTCCGAGGGCTACTGCATGAACTATCTCACGTTTAATTTGCTCAAAGGCTTCTTGTTGCTCAGGGCCCCATTTAAAATCATTTTTCTTCCGGGTCACATAACAGAGAGGGCTTACAATCAAACTGCAATTCGGGATGTGCATCCTCCAGCACCCCACAGCACCCAAGAAAGCTTGTGTTCCTTTCTTATTAGTTGGTGGCGACATTGCTGTTATCTTGTTGATCACATCTGTGGGGATCTGGCAGTGTCCATCTTGCCATTTTATTCCCAAAAATTGAGTCTCCTGGGCAGGTCCCTTGACCTTACTCCGTTTTATGGCAATACCGGCTGTCAGCAGGATTTGGATTATTTTCCTCCCTTTCTCAAAGACTTCTTCTGCTGTATCACCCCACACAATAATGTCATCAATGTATTGCAGGTGTTCTGGAGCTTGCTCCTGTTCCAGTGCAGTCTGGATCAGTCCATGGCTGATGGTAGGGCTGTGTTTCCACCCCTGGGGCAGTCGGTTCCAAGTGTACTGGACACCCCTCCAAGTAAAAGCGAACTGTGGCCTGCACTCTGCTGCCAGAGGAATTGAGAAAAAAGCATTGGCAATGTCAATCGTGGCGTACCACGTGGCATACCACTTGGCTGCCTTTGACTCCAGTTCATACTGAAGCTCTAGCATGTCCGGTACGGCAGCACTCAAGGATGGGGTAACTTTGTTCAGGCCATGATAGTCTACTGTTAGTCTCCACTCTCCATTAGACTTTCGCACTGGCCATATGGGGCTATTAAAGGGTGAGTGGGTCCTACTGATCACTCCTTGACTCTCCAATCTACGGATCAGCTTATGGATGGGAATCAGGGAGTCTCGGTTGGTGCAATATTGCCGCCGGTGCATTGTTGCGGTCGCGACTGGCACTTGTTGTTCTTCCACCTTCAGCAACCCCACAGCAGAAGGATCCTCTGAGAGACCAGGCAAGGTGGACAGCTGCTCCACTTCCTCTGTCTCCAAAGCAGCAATACCAAAAGCCCATTGGTATCCTTTTGGGTCTTTGAAGTACCCTCTCCTGAGGTAAACTATGCCAAGGATACATGGAGGCTCTGGACCAGTCACAATGGGGTGTTTTTGCCATTCCCTCCCAGTCAGGCTGATTTCAGCCTCCAGTACAGTCCACTCTTGGCATCCTCCTGTCACTCCAGAAATAGAAATAGGTTCCACCCCTTGACAGCTTGATGGCATCAGAGTACACTGTGCACCAGTATCTACTAGAGCCTTATACTTCTGTGGGACTGATGTGCCAGGCCATCTGATCCATACAGTCCAATAAGTTCGATTGTCCCCTACCTCCACCTGGCTGGAGGCAGGGCCCCTCTGGTAGTCATCACATTGGTCACTCACGTCTTGTAGAGATGGATTATTCTTCTTTATCACAGGAGCTGAGGTAAAATCGGCTCTTCCACTCCATCTGGGAACCTACTCACCAGAGACTGAAGCCGCAGCCTTCATGGGGTGATCAGACTTGACCTTTGCTCTCCTCTTCAGTTCCTGCACCCGCTCCTCCAAAACTGAAGTAGGCTTTCCATCCTACTTCATCATATCTGATCCATGATCCCACAGATAAAACCATAGGGTGGCCCATGGTGTATAACTTCTATATCTTCTCTCTCAAACAGTAGGACGTCTTCTGTTAATAGCTGAGACGTTTGTTGGTACACGTGAGGAGCTGGATAGATCATCTCTCAATTGTTGGAGGCCCTGGGACAGTTTTTCCACAGCTGAGATGATGGAAGGGGTGAGATTGCCTTCAAACTCTTGGAGTTTATAAATCATTTCATCCACTGTTGGTGGCCTTATGTCACTCCAGGTTATTGTTGCCAATGAATGGGCATATGATTGGGGTGCATTTCATGTAAATTTTCGCCACATGGGTCGTGTGCATTCGACTTCATCTGGATCTATAGGTGTATTCCCAACATTAGGCTTGGTAGTATAGATCATCTCTACAATGGCTGATTCCCTCAGAGACTGGATGCCTTTCTCTAGAGTAGTCCACTTGGCCAAATGACTCATAACATCATCCTTGTATGGAAACCTATCTTTCACAGCTGCCAAGAGCCGTTTCCAAAGGCTGAGGGACTTTTTCTCTCTTGCAATTGCTTTGTCAATTCCCCCTTCCCTGGCAAGTGATCCCAGCTGTTTGGCTTCACTACCTTCTAGTTCATGACCGTCGGCCCCATTATCCCAGCATCGGAGCAGCCAGGTGATGATGTGCTCCCCTGGCTGACAGGTAAAGTCTTTTCGCATATTCCATAGCTCGGTGGAGGTCCGAGATCGGGAAGTCACCTCTTCCTTTTCTTCTTCTTCTTCATCATGTGATGATGACTCCTGGTCAGATGCTGTCCCAGGTGGTGACGTTTCTTTGTCTTGTTTCATCTTTCCTGCCTCTTCTTTGCTTTTCCTCTTGCGTACAGGGGCAACCGATATTGGTATGAGTTGGTCCTCTGGTTTAGCTGCGGTGATTATCACTGTGGTTTGGGTAGCCGCCGTACTTGTCACTGGGGTTTGAGTCGTGGCTGTACCTGTCGCTGGTGGTGATGTAGCTGCTGTACTTGGAGCTGGATTAACTGCGCTGTCCATTACTCCGCCCTCAGATCCAGAGCCGTTTTTTTCCTTTTGAAGATGTTGGACAGTGTTAAACAGGGCTCTGTAAGCATAAGCCAAGCCCCAGCACGTTGCCATGATTTGTCCATCTCTGGTGTGACCAGAATGATCACACACCTCCTTTAAATGTTTTAGTAATTTTTCTGGGTTTTGCATTTGTTCATTGGTGAAGTTCCAAAGCACTGGAAGGGCCCACTGGCCTAGATACTTGCCCATACTATCCCACACACCCTGCCACTCATGACTGTCCAGCCTTGGGGAAAGTCTCTCGGCCATCCTGGATTGTAGTCTAACCCCAGACATGGCCCACACCCCCACTCTGCTTAACTCTCCGGACCAGACTAAATAGTTGTGAGTACAACATATTCAGTATGTGTGCCAACATGATAATTCCCATCACAACCAGCAGGCAGATCTCAAGGGTATCTAAAGGCCACTCAAAACCTTCAGAATTCTCAAATGGTGCTGTAAACGGTCTGGTGGGGGCGCTGGGAGCACAAAAGAATGTCTCCTTCACAGGCTGACCACCCAAGGAGGTGAAAAGAGACATGTAATTGCTAAGAACTTCCATTATATACCTCCCAAAGTATAGAGTTGGTGGCCACACTGGAAACACAAACCAGGTCAGTTTCATGATCATTGGGTCTATTGTATTAACAATCCGTGCAATACAGTATAATATAACAAGAATCTTAACCCAAAACCCAGATCCGAAAAACGTTAAGATAAGAAGAACCGGCTGTAAGTAAAGTATCATACACTGAACCTGTGAGAACCAGAGCAACAACTTTGAGAGCCAATAAATCAGCATTGTGACGAGTGGCTATTTTGTCTTTATCTCAACCCTTAAGTGCCCCACGTTGGGCGCCAAAACTGTGGTGGTTTAAGCCGTAAATTTCACTTCTCCCTCCTTTCCCCCCCCCCCCAACTCCGATGGGGGGGAAATGGGGAGAAGAACCGAAGAAAATGTAACTCCCATGGGTTGAGATAAGAACAGTCCAGTAACTGAGATACAATACAAATCACTACTGCCACCACCAACAACAATAATGACAAAGTAAATACAAAGGAAGAGGATACAACCGTTTCGCTGCCCGACCGAGCCGAGAGACCACGTGGGAAGAAGCCAGCGAGAGCCCGCCAAAACCCCCCCACTGCCCGGTTCCTCCCCCCCCTATTCCACATCCTGGGCATGACATGCTGTGGTATGGAATAACCTCATTGGTCAGCCCGGGTCAGGCGCCCTGTCTCTGCCTCCTCCCAGTTCTCCCCTCCTTCCCGGCGTAACATGAGACTTGGGGGAAGTCGAACCCATGACAGACTCTCATCAACATCAGCAGGAACTTAATCTAAAGCTTCCACCACAGGAAGAGAAATCAGCTTGTACTGTTCTTGAAAGCCTCCTCTATAACTTTTACTATAAGGGCAGGAAGTGCCTTTGTCTATTTCTGTTAACTTGAAGTCACAGAAGAGATGTAATGGGGCAGAGACCAAGAATGAGTTTCTAGCCATTGCTGTATGCACAATTATGAATCCACCAAAAGACCGAGATGCTCCTGTCTGCTGACACTAAATTTTGTTATGCAGTGTCTCATGACTATCACAGCCATAATGTTGAAACCAGTGGGTGAGATGCATGTTGTACAACCCTTCTACAGTAAAAGTTCAGGTGCGAAGCTGCATCTTATTTGTTTAAGATATAACAGAGAAGGTCTATCCAAATTCGTAATCATAAATTAAAGACACTGACATCCATTTTCTAATACTACTTGTTTTGTTTGCTGTTTATTCCGGTAAGATTCTACGTATTCATGTTTGAGGCTGCAATTATTTCGTATAAACATGAGAATTTTATTAATTAGCTTGCTTAATATAAAGAAATAGAGAACAATCTTTACTTACTGAAGGAAAAAAGAGCCTGTCTCACTGAGCTCATTGGTGCAAGTAAAACCTGCCTCCATCATCACTCCCTCCCCCAAACGTCAGAAAGAAATTACATTCACCATTAAAAGGAGGAACTTCAAATAAACCTGAAGACACCTGGAAAGATCTTCTAGGTAAAGACTACATTCTACCCTAAATGACAACCTCAGTAATATAAAACTGAATCATAAACAGGCACTAGCTTGGTCAGGCAGGACTTGCCCTTGGTGAAGCTTAATTCATTACCTCATATTCCATATTTCACACCTGAAACTCCACAGATCTCCTGTACTATCATGAGTTTTAATGCAACCAAATTTGTTTGCCCCCTAGTAAGTCTGGAGAGTAGGGTGAAAGAACCCTAGGGTACAGATGAACAAGGGGCTGCTTTCAACCTAAATTATTCCATGATTCATTCCTCCTCTTTTACCCCAGTCTTGGTTCTGCAGCAGGGTAGGGAAAGCTTCAAGGGACTGATGCAGTGCTCATAGGAGGAGGTTCTTGCTGCTGGAGCTTTTTTTGTTGTTTTCCTTTTAACTTCCTCATCTAGAAAACCCCATTAGCTCACAGGAAAAGGAACAAAGTCTTGCTGACTTCTGCAGCAATCCAGTCTGGCTATTCTGCTTTAGGAAGCAGAGAAATAAGAGAAAAAAGCAGAAGAAAGAACATAAAGGGGAAGTTCTCTCACAGCTAGGTTGCGGTATCTGCAGTCTTTGGTATGTCATGGGTTGACAGATCAGATGCAATGACAGCTAAAATCCCATTACTGGGATGAAACTATGAGAGTTGGCAATGCCGCCAATATTATGAGAGTTGGCAATACCGCTCTCAAGTTAAAGGTGATGATCATCCACATAGTCAAAAATGGTGAGGAAAGAGAGAGGAAAGTTCTAGCACGCCAAAGACAGAAAAGCAATGGGGAAAAATGAAGTCCATAATAATATATTGCCGTAAGAACCAGCCACCACCTCCTCTCATGCTAACCAAGGTCCTTTGTGGTTACCATTCACTTCTTACGTCTACTATGGTACCTCACTATAAAGATCCCCTGTGCTCACAGTATTTTAACTCACTGAGTAAGGGAATAGGCTCGTGCACCAAGTGCAAATCTTGCCTACATACAGATTGAAAGCTTTTATTCTGACCAGACTCAGCTGAGAAACATCCAGACATCAACACCTTCAGAGCAGTCACAATGGAGAAGCAACACAAAAGAAATTAAATATGAAAAATTTAGCTTAGCTATGGCAAAAAAAGGAAGTTCAAAGTGCGTAGAAAGCAGAATCCATTAGTGAGTTTTGCATCAAATGTGACAATCTTCCACTACTGATATGAGGAAGAGGTTTTTTCCTTTTTTCCACTTCAATATGTCTTCCAAATGATTTCTTAGGTATGCACAAAAACCTGTCTCAGAAAGAAGGTGAATGTTTGGGATACAAACTATTATGATCTATCCTCAAGAAGGTGATTTTTCAGCAGCAAATGAATTGCTACATGATCAGACTAATCTGCTGCCCAAAAAAAACTCATGACTCAAGCAGCAGCATTAGCTGCAGAAGACCAAATAAAATGGAGGAGGTGTAACACAATAGATGAGATGCTGAGAGTACAGAATGAAAATATGTTGCCAGAAGACTTTCTCAGTTTCAGTGAGAGATGCCCAAGTAGGCAGGAATACAAAACAAAAGCATAACATTAATGAAAGGCAGGCAGCCACCTGCATGGGAAGTGTAGACTGCAAGCTCTGCGGGTGTAGTGACAGCTGGAGTGAGAAGGCAGTGTCTTTGATGGTCACATCAGCTGAAGCTATTCTAGAAGAAATACCTGGTAGAGGTTACAATCCTAGAGATCACAATCTGTTCCCCCTCAGAATGACATGATAAACAAAAAAGAAAAAATCTATCCCTAATGATTTGCTGTGACCAACTTCCATTGTGTTTGCAATTAACTACTCTGTGTAGGGGCAAACCAGAAAGGAAAACTGGGCTCTACTGATATTAGCAGCTGCATATCAATTGCTTAACTTTCAAGTCTGGCCTTCAACTATGAAATATAATCAAGCTTCTCTTTAGAGCCTAATGCTTTCCTTTTGTTAAAAAGCACAGGTTACTGGCAGAATCTACATGGATTGAACAAACAATAATATAGTTCATTCTTGAAGACTAGTCTCATTTCATCAGAGCAGCAGCTTTGGCAATCCCTGCTGGTTTCATCTGTAAAACCCTAATCCAAAGAAGTTTTCCCTATCTGATAGCACAGTTTAAGAATTTTTTATCCTGTCTTGCAGGAATTAAAATACCCTTATAACTGTAGACAAGCTCTCTATAACAATGCTACTGCTACTACACAAAACGTTTTGAATATATTAAAAAATCCATATTATTGACTATCGCATTGTTAGTCTGCAGAAAAGAGACTGGTTTATTCATCTAAGAGTAGACTTAAGTTTATTAGCAAAATGTTTTCTACATAATAATATATCTCATTGTAGCAGCATTTCACAACTACTCAGTTATGTGTTTGTGCATAGACAGCAGCACTATCTGAGCTTGCACATGCTACTATTCTAAGAAAGTTAATAAAATTAAATGTGTGTTTGTTGGTGGCCTTGGCCATGAGTAAAGGCTATTTAGTTATTATTAACTGCAGGTCACCTCTACCTTCTCTGCTTGCGCAGTTGATTGGGTAATAAAGCCTATACAGACAACAAAGGCAAATAGACTTTGCCAGGTTGACATGTTCTGACTTTTTATGGGTTCAGTAAACTGCCACTGCAAAAGAGAAAGAGAAAAAAAAGTATTTTTCTCTTCCATACATTTTTTCTACATTAAAACTACAGATTATGTCCATCAATGCATCAACTTGGAAATCCATGGGACTGATACTGAAGTGCCATTCAGGGCACCAGGAGCTAGAACTTGGTCAGATACTAGAAGCTGGAACTGGAGAAACCATTAACAGTCATTAAACAGACTTCTCATTGTTTCAATGTTTTACTGCAGTAGGACTTGAAGATTGTCAACTAGAACTAAGCATCCACTAATTTTAAGAACTGCAGATACACTGAGAGGTAAGGAATCAAGCACAAAAAATATTAGGATTTGGGCATTAAACCTAAACCTAATTATTCTCACATGCCTATAGGCAGGCCAGTAGGGTCCAGACAGCTGCTTAGGAAGGCAGACATTTGGCATTGCAGGCTCAAGGCTCTGACACCGAACTTAAGAGTCTTTCCGTACACATACGAGACAATCTTTAGCTGAGCAAATAACAAGTAAAAACTGCTGTGTGGAAGAGGTCAATGCAGGTTAGAGGAGAAACATGGAGAATAAAACTTCTTTCAAAATCTTTTCCAAGTTCTAGTTTTCTCACATTTCTTTGCTGACACTGTGACCTACACCGTGTCTTCATCATATGTGCAACCTAAGCTTTATTTCTTAATTTGGGCCATCAGATACTACAAAAACCTCCACAAAAATAGAGAGAACATTATTCCAAAGGCCGAGTTCTACAACAACAGGAATACAAAAGCACTAGCCAAGAAAACCTCACATGTTACTGAGAGTCCCTTGGGAGGGTGTCATATAATCAACAGATTTAAATGTGAAACATAAAAACACTGGAGAAATCTCCACAGCATGGAATACAGAACGACTAATCAAACTTTATTTGCTAATCAAGCAAATAATAATAATAATTATAATTATAATAATAATAATAAAATCCTGCCATATTGAAGTGTGGCCCTGAAGAAGGAGTGCTGCCTGTGTGAGAAAGGCACAAGGCTGAAGTCCTTGGGAAGAAATGATGCGTCAGCATCATAAACTTACCAGAAGGGATACAAGGAAGACACACAAATTTTGATTGTGTTATTTGTTTTGTTCGGGGCACATGTCTGAAAAACAATTGAATAGAAGCAAGGCAAGTGGAATATTTCCAAATGACATGGTGAAAAGACAATCCAAACTAGCTTAATGTCCCCAGGTTAACTGTTTAGTTTATCTGAGGGTCTTAGGCTGAGGAAACTAGACGAAGAAAGGTACTGAGGGAAACGGGAAGACTTCAAGTCTGCCTTTTGTTACAGACTCTTGCAAACCACTACAGTTGTCTGTAAGAACTGACAGACTGCAGGCACTATTCTACTGCACAGGAACAACCAGCATACACAACAAACAGATAGTCAGGAATGAAGAAAAGCAGGTGTCAGGAGCTTGGAGTACCAGCTTTGACCCAGCCTCTCAGGGAATAGTGGTTACTTCAGCTGGATGTGTCACAGGTCCCCTTTAAACAAGCATCCTCTCCTCCATATGTTTGCTGAGCGTGGCTGTTCCGCCTCTTAGGCACAAATTGCCCCCAGGTTTACCAGACTGACACATCCATCTGTTCCCTCTCCTCTGTTTATTTAGCTCCATTTGTTTAAGTAACTGCTTTAGAGGGGAGGAAAGTATAGATCATAGAGATCCAGACAGAAACCTGGAAACTGAATTGCACTGCCTTAAAAACAAAACAAACCAACCAACCAAACAAAAAACCAAAACAAAACAAGAAAAACCCAAGACACACAAAACAAACAAACCCCAAAACCAACTAAAAAAACCCCCACAAAACCTCCCCTTTGAAATCAAACCCTTTTGTTGGCAAGTAAAAATTACTCCACTAACATGAACACCTTAAATCATCACATTGCAAAGAATCTTTTCAGTTTTCCTTTGTTCATGTGACAGACATGATTAATGTACAATGGGCAAGATACAAACATTCAGGCAATCTCCCTGAGGCACATCCCTAGTAAGAGGGCTTAGCCTCCATTAAGGGTTGTGACGGATGCCAGACCGATCTGTTAGGTCTAGCTGAAACTTAAAATGTTTCCAGGCCTTTGAGTTTTACCTTTGATTTTAACAAGGTGGATTGTTAGCCTCTACCTTAAAACCAGGTCACAGTACAGTAAGGTCAGGAAGAGTTGGCACTCTCTCCTTGCAAGCCAATTACACAAAGTTTATTTTTACCATTTTCACAAAGAACTAAAATCAAGTTACAACAGACACTTTCCCTTTTTGTTGATGAAAGATAAACCTTAAATAGGGATATACAGTTCAGTGATATATCTGAACTTTCCCAGTGGGGGATTTAAGATAGGATTTAGCCTCACTTTTTAATTCTGAGCAGTTCCCTTTAAGGTCAGTTTTCTGATCTCTACTAATGAAGCATCTCCTCCTTTCATACAGACCTAACCCCGGCTTACAATATTTTGCATGGTGGCCAAGGTTACCAACAGTTCCAACTGGGACTAAGATCTGCGCCTGTTTCCAGGAGAAACAGTGTTCAGGAAGACTCCTTAAAAAACAAGACGACTGATTAGACTATAAGAGCAGAAGCAAATAATTTAGTGAAAAACATTTTAACATAACCATTTGCCTATATCCACTTATACTCCTGCTTTCAACAATTATTTTTAGATGGCTATAGAAAGTAGCACTATGTTAATAAAAATAGGCAAGAATAGCATTTCATAGTTAAAAGATTTGAAAGCATACATATGACACATTCAAAACGAGTGAACTGATACTTAAAAGTTAATAAGTGGAAACAAGTATTCACATTATCAAGGTACTCATTCATGGTCAAAAAGTGGTAGCACCGTTCTCCATTCAGAGCCAGTCTTCTCTAGTGAAAGTTTCTCAGCCTTTTTTTAGCAGGAACCAGCCTGCTGAGAAAAGAGTAATTCGAATGCAAGTAGAAATAAATACCTTACCTAACTTATTCTCTATTAACTGCAAACTTTCAAAAAAGAATAACACTTAGCATTTTCATATTCAGGCAGAGATTTTTATTTGTAAAATCTAATTTAAAATGGATTAACTACATTGGCACAGAACACTGTAAGGACATTTACATTGTGAGCATCCGATTAATGATGATTTAATTTAACTTGATTAGGAACAGTTGCAAGATAAACAGGAATGACTTCTGTTCACTGAAATGGAACATTTGTTCTGGGTTTGCACAATGCAGGCACTAAAGTTCTGAGGCTTCCATTGGCCTGAAACACCGTAGACACCATTACCATGAAAAAGTCAACTAAAATTTCATTTGGAACTCAGACTTATTTTGTCTTCAAAGTGCAGTTATTTGCTTATTTTTAGGGTACAGCTAATAAACATCACATTCTTTTTTCCCTAGAATAGCCAATCAAAATTTTTGTGTCAGCAGCTAGTAAGACACTACGAATTCTATGAAACAAATGCCAGCTTCTCCGCCCTGCGTCAGCAATTCCTTCTATTCAAAACATCATATCTGAAAAATGACTCCTGTGTATTTCCCATTTGGGAGTACTTGCCCATTAGTATTTAAATGGTCCAAGAGCTCACCAAATTAATTTGGACTGAAGTAGATTTATAAATGTAAAATAGTAGCTCTTCATTTTAATTCCACAGTTAAGAATGTCTCAGTTTACTTTAATGTGGTTTAGAATAACACATCTATCTTCTCGTACTCCAGAAAAAGAGCCCAAAACGCTCATGGATCGTATAGTTTTAACTCAAAAGCAGACAGCTCCCAGCAAACAGAAAAAACCCATATACCCTTCCACTTCTCAGTTTTAGATGAAAAACCATTAAACTTAAAGGAAAGAAACTAACATTCAGATGTGCTGCCAGAGACCTCTTCAATTATTGGCAGAACAAGACCATTACTAAAGGAAGAGAGTTGCAAGTAAGAAGTGTGGGAAGGTGACTTCTGGTCTGTAATCGGAGTTCCGTCAATCATCTCTCTGAAGTTCAGCAGACATTTTTCGGAATGACTGTAATGAAAATACTGAAGATGTACAGTGAGGTACATAATGTTTCCAGCCTTTAAACAGGAAATATACAGCAGAATTTATTAATTGTTAAGTATGACTTGACAAAAGACAAAGCTTTTCAAAAACTAAGCCAGCTTATTTTACCTTGTCTCAGTAGCAAAACCCAAGTAAATTTGGTGTAATTAAAAGACGTTACATGAAGCCAGCGTAACAATGAGAATTAAACAAAAAAACCCCAGAAGACAGGGTTGCTTTTCAAGGTTGGTTCATTCCAGGTGTTCAACCATTGAAAGATCTGATTTTAATTTCACTTTGAAAATACCTGAAGTGAGTTTCCAGTTTTGTACAAGCTTTTAATTCTTGTTATGCTTCTCTCTACAAGCCCTATAATGCTTTATTTCCCTCTATGAAGTAACTGCCCCCTTTAAGTCACCTCACCTGTTTTCTTCCTGATAAGATACCTGTTTTGAATGCTTCTAAGGTATGTAACTCATAATTTCCACTGTTGTTTTGGTCCCATCTCTGAGGCTCTTAAGAAGCAGGATCAGCACCATAAACTGTATTAAAATCACCAGTAACGAACACATGGATTAAAATCATCTCTCTGTTACAAAGTCACTCTGTAAACCTCAAAAGGGTGTAAATAGTTCTGCTGCATTGTTTTCCTACTTGCCATCCAATTCCTCACCAGGGCCAGTGCTTTCCAAGCTATGAGTGTCTTTCACAGTTGGTTCCAGACTCATGACTTGACATTCATAGAATCACAGAATGGTTTGGGTTGGAAAGGATCTTAAGTTCATCTATGTCCAAACCACTGCCATAGGCAGGGACACCTCACACTAGACCATGTTGCCCAAGACTCTGTCTAAGCTGGCCTTAAGCACTGCCAAGGATGGATGGAGCATTTACCACTTATTGGAGCAACCTGATCCAGTGCCTCGCAGCTCTCACAGTAAAGAACGTCTTCCTTATACCTAACCTGAACTTCCCCTGTTTCAGGTTAAACTCATTGCCCCTTTCCTATCACTACAGTCCCCGATGAAGAATCCCTCTCCAACATCCTTGTAGGCCCCATTCAGATACTGGAATACTTCCTTCTGTATGAGGTCTCCACACAGCCTTCTCTTCTCCAAGCTGAACAGCCACAACTTTCTCAGCTTGTCTTCATATGGGAGGTGGTCCAGCCCCCTTACAATCCTCGTGGCCCTCCTCTGGATTTGTTCCAACAGCTCCACGTCCTTCTTATGCTGAGAACACCAGAACTGCACACAGTACTGCCATTGGGGTCTCATGAGAGCAGAGGGGCAGGATCACCTCCTTTGACCTCCTGTTTATGCTCTTTTTGATGCGGCCCAGGACACGCTTGGCTTTCTGGCCTGTGAGTGCACACTGAAGCTGACTCATGTTCAGTTTCTCATTGATCAACATCCCTAAGTCCTCCTCTGCAGAGCTGCTCTGAAACTCTTCTCCACCCAACCTGTAGCTGGGCCTGGGATTGCCCTGACCCAGATGCAGGACCTTGCACTTCGCGTTGTTGAACTTCATGAGGTTGGCATTGGCTGACCTCTCAAGTGTGTCAAGGTCTCTCAGGATGGCATAGTTCACTAAACGTTCAACATAGCTGCTGCCTACTGTTGTTTATCATTGCACTGATCTTTGGGTTTTCAAAGTTTATTTTCAGATAATTGATAAGCAGCTAAATAGTACCAGCCCTACTTTCAATCTCTTCAGGAACCCATTCCAACTACATCCACCCCAGAGAAACACCACAAGCTCACTACTTCTGGTGTGCATGCCTATGCTGAGGCCTGCCAGGCTTAATCACCATGAGCAAAGGGACGGTGTATCTCTGTCTGTTCTCCCCTCACAAAATAATACAATTTAAAGATCATGGGAGCTTTAGCTTAGTGCAAGCAACTAAGCAGGGAACTTCCATGCTCTCTTAGTTAATTTAATATTGGACAGATTTTCCCCAGACAGCAAGAACAGCATGAGATAGCTGTTAATATATGGTAATTGTACAAGCTTGTCCAGTAGTCTCATTAAAGCAGAATGACTGCAAATGCCTCAATGTGGTCTCAAATTCCCAAGACTTATGTGCTTAACCAGAATAACTATGATTACAAAGATGGTAGTGTCCAAATGAAAACAGTCAAACAAACAAATAAAAAAACCCCAAACCAAACAAGTACTTGGGTCCAGAGACATTTTCTTAAGAGAAAACTTTTAGTTTTGCATTGAGTATTGTGTGATAAAGGATTTCTAGGTAAGACAGAGGTGAAGCCTGCACCTTTCATGAGCTGCCCACAAAAGCAAGTGCAGGATTACCTGTATTTCATGGAAGCTAAGACGAATTCCAAGCAGCTCAGCAGCCTTGTTGTGAGGGAAAGATTATCATCCTTTACCACGTTCCTTCTCCATTCTTTCAGTCTTTCATCAACTTCCTCCCTTGTAGCAAATCTTAACTGTGTATCCACTTAGGTCTGTACTCAAATAACTGGTTTGTGCCAAAAATGCCAAGATGTTAGCTACGTGAGTGACAATCTACCATTAACAAAAGCTATGACATTCAATTACAAGACACAGATTCTATCAGGTTTAAAGTACCAAGAAGTAGTGAAATACCTGAACACAAGCATTGATACATTTTCTTAGTGCTTGAAAAATAATGCCAACTACTGGGACCTCAGTTACTTTCAGCTGCTACTGAACACTAAAATTTACCAGCTATGTGAAACAAATAGATGATGATAATATACAGTTGTGGATTTTGGCATAACAATGGGGGGGAGGAGAAACAATTTAGTTAACCACTGCCCTTCATAATTCAGTTTAATTAACAATAGTCTTCAGAAGTAATAAGCAATGTAACTTTACCTGTATTCTGAACTGAAATATGCCCAAACCACAGCCTGGCCAAGACTGATGCCACAATACTGACTTTGGCCTTGCATTCACAGAGAAGTGTTAGTGTATAAAATACAGGCAAAGTAAATGTCCATTCCTTTCCGTTTAGGCTTAAAAATTTGGCATGCAATACAATCATCACTTCAACACAAAATAAAATGGGAAGAAAACAATAAGTGTTTCCCATGGTACTTTTAGTTTAAAACTTTAATTACTTAGCACATAAAAAGAATTTTGATTAAAATCATGCAGATATTCAGATTACAAAACAAAATACTTCAAATACAATTACATGTTTAAAATTTACTCTTTCAAAGATCTACTTTGAAGTAAAAATGTAAATTAACCAAATATACTGAGCAATTATAAGCTTAGCTTAAATAAATATTTTCAGAATAAAATAATCAGTGAAAACAGCATTTTTAACACGTATCTTGCACAAGAGATACAGCCCATTTACCCTCCTTCAGTGAGACCCACTCATCTGATATAAAGCCAAGAATACTATAAAACTGCATCCTACTGAAGCACAGCAGCCAGTTTGCCCACAATGTGAGACTCCTACCTGCATACTGCAGTGCAGGGCCATGTTATTTGAAAAAATATAGAATTTCAAAGATTAAGGGGTTTAATTATGCAGCTCACAAAAAAGTATAGTGAAAGCCATACAACCAGACCCCCACTGAATGTTACAAAACGCCTCTGGCCAAAAGTCCAAATATAAAGACCTAAAATTCAGGTCAAAAATACATGACCAGTTAACACATCTACTTTTGTGTATGCAAATGACAGCACAAACGAGTTCTGCGTTTGTGCACCTGGGTGGTTTTTTCATTTGGGATAATTTAAGCAACTGTTTATGTAGCTGCACAGGGTTCAACTGCATATTCAGGTTCAAAGTGACCATAGGCCTACTCTCATGAAATCTAAATCACGGAATTTCTCCAGTGGTGAAATGGGATAGACCAGATGACAGTGGTGTATCCTACTTTCTAACCTCAAGAAGAAAAAAAGTCATACTTATTTTCACCACAAGTAGAACAACTAGAATACAAATGCGAGCAATCTATTATAGTCTGCAATAGTTAAGGTTTGCATCTCCTGAACTGATTCATTCGTGCTACAGAGAAAATTACATAAAAACTAGAATATAAATATTATACTGCACCATGAAACAATACAAACAGAACATACAAAAATTTATATTAGAGCATTAATTACCTCTCCACCTATTAAATAGAACACCTTAGTATTAATACAGCTTGGAAAGTAAACATCACCCACAGGCTAAGTCTTCAAATGGCCGTCTGTCAATGCAGCATAATACATTTCCATAGTGCAAATCTTACCAACTGTATTAAAGATAATGTCCCCTTCAGAAAAATTCTTCTCCCCACCCCCAAAATAGTGGAAGAGTCAAAGTCATCTCTCATTTCACATTTAGTACAAGATGTGGTTTGAAACATACTAACAAGGGAAGCTTAATTTTAACACTGAAAAAAGGCTGAACAATACTGAGAAATTAAGTAAAGTTAGATATGTTATCACTGGAAGACATGAAACACAAAAATCTGATCCATGGAAGAGGGGATAAGAAGACTGTTTCTGTTGGAAACACTGTATGACAATACAGCATGCTCCCCCTATTGTAACAACAACTGTCCGATTACTTTAATTGCTGAAGAATCACAGTGTTAAGTATATCTGCTTCTTGTAGTGTCAGGCTTTCATCTGTTAGCTCTTTATTTGGAAAGGTAGTCACAAGAACAAAATCAGTTGCTGCAAAAGCTGGACGGGACTGGATGATGAAATCTCGAATATGCTTAATCCTGTGGAAAGGATACGGACATGAAAACTGGGTACGATTCCATATTGGCAGACATTTCTGAACATTAAGGTGATCAGAGAACACAAAACCTTCTAACAGTCTACTTAATATGTCCTACTGATTTTACATTTCCATTTGACACAGGCTGTAGCCTAGAATTTTTTGCTTCTTGCATGAAAAAATGAAAAATTAAAATGAATGTTGCCTTTTCTCAAATTATAAATAAAACTTGTAACATAGAAGTATATTGCAAACTGATAGTTAACACAGAAAGTCAAGTAATTTCAACATCAGCTGTCAAAAATTCCACTCTCAATTAGCATCTTCCAAAAAGGCTAAATTATTAATGGGAGAAAGTATCTTAAAATATATAGTGAGGGATGAGAAAGCGGAGAGGACCTATTAATGCACTTTAGTAGTAAAGGAGTTTTCCCTACTAAGGGGCCTATAAGAATGCTAGGGGTCCTATAAGGATGCTGTGAAGGGACTATTTATTAGGGACTGTAGTGATAGGACAAGGGTAATGGGTTAAAACTTGAACAGGGGAAGTTTAGATTGGATATAAGGAAGAAGTTCTCTACTGTAAGGGTGGTGAGGCACTGGAATGGGTTGCCCAGGGAAGTTGTGAATGCTCCATCCCTGGCAGTGCTCAAGGCCAGGCTGGACAGCCTTGGGAGGCATGGTTTAATGAGAGGTGTCCCTGCCCATGGAAGGGGGTTGGAACTAGATGATCTTAAGGTCCTTTTCCAACCCTAACTATTCTATGATTCTACTTTAACTGCGCACCAAAAGTCTGAACAATAGCTCATGAAACAATCACATCAACAGTATAACAAGAGTAATTTCATTTTATAAGACATGAATGAGAAATAAGATTTTAGAGATAAATAGAAATTTAAGGTTTTTCTCCTAAACCAGTAAGCTGAGAATAAACCTTTTGAAGATCTGTTGTAACTAGTAGGTAGGGAAATATACTGTAGCCAAAGAAATAGGGACTTAAACTTTCTATCAGTCTTCCAGGCTTATGACACAAGCAATGCACTTTAGTAGCTGATTTTGATCATGCATATGGCAAGGATAAAAAGATTCACATCCAAGCTTCTGTCAACACACTCTTGGTTACAGATGTTACTGAGAAGTTTGCCACTTCTACCCTTTCAAGCAGACAGAAGAAAACATGTCAGTAAGCCCTACTGCTTATCTAAGTTGCATCTCCAGCAGGTACTATGAAGAAAGGGTCTGGGCCTGTACTATCAGCGTACAGTATCAGGTATATATGTGTATATATATATGTGCCAAATATGAAAAACTATTGCAGTATCTTCCTCCTTATTGGCATCTCAGCTAAAATTGCCTCATTTTAGGTGGTCTGTGTATGTTGTCAGGTGAGGAAAGCTGCATATTGGCTCCTTATTGTGAGCCAGAAGGAAAAAAAGGAAACACATGAACTCTCCATGTATCCATATTAACATGGAATTAGGCCCATGATAAGACCACCTCTACTGCAGGATTCAAGCTGTATCGTAACAGTGGTGCAGGTGGACATTTCAGATCAGGGCTGGCTTGAACCTGCTTGCTGTGAAGCATGGGTGGAAGTACTGCCCAAATCTCTGCCCTCTGCCCTAAGTTCTCTTGACCATGCAGTGCAAAGCAGAGCTTTGCAGAACCTTGCTCTAACACAACCTTTTAGGCAAATAAATGGGGTTGGCCAACACCATTTGTGGCAATGTGCCAACAGTGTCAATAAAACTGATGGCAGGCTCTAATCAACAACCTACTAACAGATCAAAAAATCCACCAGGTTCAAATGCTGCCAATTCCTAGGAGATGGCCATCCAAAACAAAACAAAAGTTGGTTCTTGGTATTCTGTCCAGCCCACATGCCAGAATTGCAAATGAGCACATTATGTCCATATACCCTTCTATCGGCTGCAGCCTACACATATAACTCATGTCATGTTTGTCAGAGTCTTGAGTATAGAAAGCAAGAAGTTCTTGATTATGGGCCACAGGATTTCTCTGCCTGTAGTGTGTGGACTATCTTCCAATTGAGACTGTACTCCATACGTTGCAGCAAAGTGCTTTCACAGTGTCATCTGAGTCAGCCACATGCTCCTCCTAGGAAGGGCCCAGGGCTGGGATGACATACATAGTGAGGCTGCTCAGATTTTAGTCACTCTGAGAACAGTTATGGCTGGTACCATGTCCTTACAGATCACAGGACATAATTAGTCATAAAAGCCTGACTTTGCAGTTATCAAATATATTGTGTTTTCAACTTTGACAGCAATTCAGCAGTACATTTATGTTATGAAAATAAACCAGAGCTATACATTTCAGTGAAGCAGTATTTTCTTCTGTTTGATGTTTTGCAGATACTCATTTAATAACAAAACAAAGACTTATGAAAATAGTTATGGTTACCCGCACTGATGCAGAATCAATTTACCTGTGTGTTTGGTTAAATCTCTGTATTAATCGGCTTCCATCTGCTAATCTAATCTGAATTTTAGTTGCTGGCATGGAATCATCAATCAGAACAGGCGCATCAAGAATGGATTTTTCCTCCTCCTCCGGGGAAGAAGGTGTGCTGACTATTTCAGGTGTAAGGCTAAACGATTAGGAAAAACAAAACAAAACACAACACAACAAACCAGATATTATTAATGGAGTCAAACCAGAACTGAGTAATGCTTCAGCTGTCTTTGTCAATCCTTTGAAGGATTATTACACATAGCTAGTACAAATGAGAAGTGAAAAATCCTCTCAAAGTTATCTGAACCAAGTATAAACACTGCTTTTCTGACAGACACGCAAATAATGCTTTTGTAGTTTCTTGTCAATGATTGCAAGATTTTTATATTTAATTTTCTCATAACCACACATATCATTACATCTTCATTATTTTAAATACGTAATCAAGTATAAACAATTTGTTTATGCTTACAGAGCTTGAAATGACAGTCTGATAGCAAGATTTCTATATTGTACCACCTGGCATACTAAAAAATAATCATGGACAATTACAGTGCATTTAACTGACCCAAACCACTTTAGTAATTGCTTTCAGGATCACTATAATTCTGGACAACCCCCATCCTTTCAGAGCACAAATGGTATTAACAGGTAATTGGTATCACCCCAAAGTAAGTGTGGAATTTTTTTACATTTAGTATAAAACCAATATAAATCTGTTTGAAGATAAGAGATTTGGCTACTCTTTTCATTGCTCACATATCTGAGACTTCATCAGCTACCAAA
Source organism: Myiopsitta monachus (assembly GCA_017639245.1). Lineage (NCBI taxonomy): Eukaryota > Metazoa > Chordata > Aves > Psittaciformes > Psittacidae > Myiopsitta > Myiopsitta monachus. The sequence goes on along the minus strand of CM029918.1, from coordinate 66,390,472 downwards.
CCAAAAATGCCACAAAACAGGTGTACACACTTTGCTATACAGAAACCTCCTCTCTTCCTGTTTTCTTTAATAATCTGAGCAAGTGCTCAGGTGGAAGAACTTATATGCAACTGTTCCTTACATCATCCCTATCTGTGCTTACCGCCTTCTCAGTTTTACTGATTATTTGCAGAAGCACACCAGTAATACCCTTGTTTGGCAACCAAACATATCACATGAATAAATGCAGACAGGATTTACAATTCAACAGCTAGTATCAATTCAGCTGAAAAAGACACTTTAAAGCCTATAATCATTATGTGAAAAAAGCTTATGATTGGCAGAGTTGAGGTCATATTACTGTTTACTCTTACTGACCAATTTAAGATGAACACAGATGCATTTTTGGACAAAGCAGCCTGAACTGTTCAGTCACAGTAACGACTTCTGGCACATTATGTATCAGTTCAACCGAATTAGTATGCATTAGGAGTTTTTGCAGCATCATTTGAAATTTTAATAAAATCCTGGTAAAAGTTGAGAGATTTTGATATAATTTACTGCACATTTATTTTGGATCAAATAAAAAAAAATAGTTTATCAGATTATTTCTTTCTTAAACCCAAGAGACTTGCCTTGTATACTAAGAATGAGTGAAATTTACAAGGCTATATTTCAGGACACTATTCCTGGTGCTTCATTCCAGAAAAAAAATATAGGAGTTGCTCCCCTACAAAAATATTTTATATCCACATTGTCAAGCATCAGCCATTATTGCTGCAATGGCCCCTCCACACATATATAGGCAAAATCATATGCAAGAACAGGCAGATAAATGTCACAGTCACAACAAAGTCGAAAGCATCTACCAAATCTATGAACAGTTTCAACAGAGGACTAAGATTTCTATACAACTTTCATGATTACCAGGTGACTCTGAAATCAGGGCTGGGACTTGTGGCACAGAATAATTTTATACCACTTTTGTTATCTGATTAGTTTCTCTAAGTGTCTTCTAATCAATTAAATCCAGCTTTTGAAATAGCTATGAACACAGAACAGAAAACCTAGTGGTTTTTACCTTCCAAGCTTTTGCCCTTCACCACTGAAAGCTTTAAATCGTAGTCTAGGCTTCACATATTCCTGTTCTTGGTGGTCTTCCATATCCAAATTAACCTGGCCACCATGAACAAGTCGCTGAAGTTCCACAGGAATTTCCCTTCATGATAAAAATAAAAGTTTTCCAATTACATTCTGAACTGAAACGACAAACTTTACACAGTACAATGAGTTGATACTATTAGTAACTTCACTTTGAAAATCACAGACCTCCAATTGGTTTATGAATTGATTTCATCCTAAGGGAAGAAAAAAATATGAGCAAACTGACAGTCAAACCTAGAACATCCTCACAGTCAAAACTCAGAATGTGCTAACTAAACATATGAAACTAAAAGCTGTCTGTAATAAGTAGCATTGAGAGTTAAACCACCAGAAGGAAACAAAGATTGCTGAATTTTTAAATGCCCCATGCATTTGATGACACATACAGAATATATTTTATGGGTGCAGGCGGAAAAGAAGCTTGGAGCTTTTAATAACGATAAACATGTAGAGAAGGCATTCTTCCTCACTTCACTGGAAAGACATACCTCAAAAAAGTTGCCATTTTAGCTTACCCTCTTTTAACAGACTCAAGAAACTGAGCATTTGTTGGGTCTGAATAGGATCTCAACTCGCCATCATCTAAACTGAAGCCATTTCTCCATAGTTTCAGCAAAATTTGAACCTGTGAAGCAAGAACAGTGAGGCAAAAAAAGTGGTGACAGACAAATACAGTATTTCAATTTCATACAGATCATTTATACATTTTTTTAATCTATACTTAACAGATTTTGTAGCAGACCACAAACAAGATGACAAAATAAGAACAGAGCACTGCATTGTAACTATCATTGTCAGAATGCTTTTAAAAAAGCAGACCACTTTTATACTTGGGGAAAAAGAACCTCTTAATCTGTTACCCATGACATAACAGATCATGCAGTGACTGTGCAGTGATCTTCACAAGGTTCCAATTACTTTCAAAACAAGTGAAAATTTCTTGTTGATTAATAAATAAAACCAGAAACCTACAAATTACTGCTGATACATCAGTTACAGTGAAAATTACTTGTTCCTCAAATTCACAGAATCATAGAACATTTAGGGTTGGAAAGGACCTTAAGATCATCTAGTTCCACCACCTCTGCCATGGGCAGGGACATGTCCCACTAAACAACACCACCCAGGGCTCTGTCAAACCTGGCCTTGAACACCGCCAATGATGGAGCATTCACAACTTCCCTGGGCAATCCATTTCAGTGCCTCACCACCATCACAGTAAAGAATTTCTTCCTCATATCCAATTGAAACTTCCCCTCTTTAAGTTTGAACCCTTACCCCTTGTCCTCTCACTACAGTCCCCAATGAACAGTCCCTCCCCAGCATCCCTACAGGCCCCCTTCAGATACTGGAAGGCTGCTATAAAGTCACCACACAGCCTTCTCTTCTCCAGGCTGAGCAGCCCCAACTTTCTCAGCCTATCTTCATACGGGAGGTGCTCCAGTCCCCTCATCATCCTCACGGCCTTCCTCTGGACTTGTTCCAACAGTTCCATGTCCTTTTTATGTTGAGGACGCCAGAACTGCACACAATACTCCAAGTGAGGCCTCACAAGAGCAGAGTAGAGGGGCAGTATCACCTCCCTCAATCTGCTGGTCACGCTCCTTTTGATGCGGCCCAGGATACAGTTGGCTTTCTGGGCTGCAAGAGCACACTGCCAGCTCATGTTCATTTGGTAAGCTCCAATACAGTTGGTTCAAACACTGAGAATCCTGCAAACCAGCCTTCTTGGCTGCCTTCTCTACTTTGTTACATGCTTGTATGTCCTGCCAGAGCCCTTCACTTTCAGAGCCTGCACCTCTCTTTCCTGCAACTGCCTTGCAGTCCAACACAACAAGGCTTTCCTAGCCAGTAAAACTGACCTTCCCTTAGAAAACTATTCCTGCCCCAGGTATTGTAACCCAACTGCAACAGGGTTCTGGATTAGTACAGCTGGCTATTACTTAGAAGGATTACTTAAGCTCCTGGTGTGGCGTGACAGCACACCCCAGCCTGCACTACATCCTCTGGCCTTATTAATTTCTTGGTTTTGTCTCTAGGTAAATTTAACATATGTTCTAGCCATTCATACAAAAGGCAAAGTGCAGAGAATTTTATTTTTACCCACCCTCTCCCTCACGTCCTGCTTTTTAAGTGAGAGTAAAGAAAGGCCAGGCAGTTTTCAAAAGGCCTCTAACCTGCTGCTTCACCATTCCTAGAACAAATCTATGCCCTCCAGTTTGAGCATGGCTACTTTGCAAGAAACAGAAGAAAAAATTCCTAATCTAAGAGGATTAAAATGTCAGCATAGCTAAGAGAATACAGAACAACAGCTGAAGGAAGTACCTGAAAGGAATGTCTGCTAAGAACTCCAAAGCAATTTACGTCAGAAAATTCCATAATGGAGGTCTTAGGGATATCCAATAAATATCTGCCATCTGTGGACACTTTAACAATTTCCACTTAACACTTCTCAAATATTAGATATTAATTTTTCCTCATAGACAGAGTTACAGTAATACTGGCATTTCAAGCTGTAAACATGATTAAGCAGACATCTGTTGGAGATTGTTTCCTGCTATTCAGAATTTTACTTACATCTTGATTTTCTCCATATATGTATTCTGAGTGCTTTTGTGATGAGTCACCCAATCTATATCCACCACCAGAAAACGACTGGGAAAAATACACAGAAAAGCTTATTGAAATAAATATCTGAAAGAGTTTATTAAAATTCTTACCTAGGCACAGGAAAAAAAAAAGTATCAGTAACCTTGCTTCTCTGATAAAAAGCACTGTTATAACCTGTTTATCTTCTGTGTGGAAAATTTTATCTAGTAACCATAATCAGGCTAAGCAGGTTGTGTGTGTGATGCGTTTCAGTTTCTAATCTGCACGCATTTTTAAACATTAGAATCACAGAAGAGCTTGGGTTGGAGGGGATCTTTAAAGGTCAGCTCGTCCAACCTCCCTGCAATGAGCAGGGACATCTTCAACTAGATTACATTGCTCACAGCTCGCTCAACTAGACTGAATGTTTCCATTCAGACTGAATGCTCTCTAGGCACCCTGTTCCAGCGTTCCACCACCCTCATCATAAAATATTATTTCCTTATATCTAGTCTGAATATACACTGGACCTTGTACTTGGCCTTGTTAAACCTCATGAGGTTCACATGGGCCCGCTTCTTCAGCTTGTCTATATCCCTCTGGATAGCATCCTGTCCCTCATGCATGTCAACCACATCACTCAGTTTGGCGTCATCTGCAAACCTGCTAAGGTGCACTTGATCCCACTATGTCGCTGATGAAGATACTACACAGTACTGGTGCCAGTATGGACCCCTGAGGGACACCATTCCTCACCGATCTCCATCTAGACACTGAGCCGCTGACTACTTTTACTGACTTTTACTCACTTTTTTTACTACTTTTACTCACTTTTTACTGACTACCTTTAGTAGTAATTCAGCAGGTAAGAGATTTAGAAATTTTGATTAGAAATGCAATTGCAGTTTTTGGGCTTTTATTGAATCAATTTTACTTAAAAATAAAGCAAATCACTACAGTTTAGGTTGACTTCTAATGATTTCCCCTGGAATTGTGTGGTTCCTCCCCACTTTATTTTCTAGAGTAAGCTATTTGAGCTCAGATAATATAGAACTGTGTTGATCAAATTCTCTGATATTTACCGACCACAAAAAGGTGTATTTGCTCTCATGTGGTTAAATGAGATTAAGAGAGAGTAATGTAAAAAGAGATCAAAGTATCTTTTAACTTTTACCTTAGCTTTACTTAAATCACCAGATGCTCTTGAGGCTTCGTCTAATGGGACAGCTCCATGTTCTTTTGCTTCCTTGAAGAGTTCAGCAACAATTTTACTTGGATTATTAGAAGCCCCAGAAATATGTAATCCTCTATATTCCGAGTCACCTGAATAAAATCTTTAGAATAGTGACATTCATAAGCAACAAAACTTTAAATAACCATCACAATTTTCCTCTTCCCACCAAAAGAAAATAATAGATGAACGAAGACCCAAATTTGGCCCAAAACCTTTTCATCCTGATAACAGAAATGTTCCACTTGGTTCCAGCCTTCCCAGCAATCCAAGCAACACTGCTCCAAAATCATTTCAGTAACTACCATGGTGCCTTCTGTAGCACATCTCCAGAGGTCAGGGGCCACGTGAACACAGTCCTGATGCAGCTGTGACTATACACTTCATGTATGTGGATATCACCTGTTCCCAGAAAGACCAATTCCCTCAGGCATGTCCCTGTGCATGGGACTGTGCCTGGGCTGGTTAGAATACAGATTAACAACTTGGTAGAACAAGCACGAAACTGTTGAAAAACTTGAACAGTGCCACAATTTGATCCTTTTATTTAAAGATATAGTAGACTTCAATTCCTGCCAATATCAGAAATAGAAAGGTTTTAATAAATTTAATTAACCTTTCAAGGCATCTTATAATCTGCAGAAACTTATGCAAAGGCTAATTTGTGCTCTTTTCTTCAACACAGCCCCATCTCTAGCTCTTAAGATGAAAGGTTAAGCTAAAAATAATGGCGTTCAAAACTGTATCTGCTTGATTATGAAAACCAAGATATTCCTTCAAGATTATCTTGAGAAAGCCACTATAAATTTCTTAATACCAATGGAACAGATGCTGTAAAAAATCTGCTCTTAAATACAAAGCCTGGGAAACCTGAGTGTTTTGTCTTTTATTAGAAGAAATGTTAATAACTAATAAAGTAAGTGCCTGCTACGTTCCTTAACTTTTTTACTTAACCCCTTGGCGCTAGGCAAATCAACTACCTATGTAAAACTGTCTCGCAGGCAAACAACTTCAAAATGCTGTTGATTCTACCATATTTTACAATTACCCAAAGCCAGTAGTGGGTATGAAGGTGCTGCACAACCACACTGCTCTTATGATCAAACAAAATTGCCAATCCCTTAGTATCATCTCTCCTTCAAACATAAATCTCTATTTATTATCCAATTGCCATTTATATGGAAAATAATTATTAGATTTAAAAGAATTACAGCAGTAAGATAATGAAACTATTAGAATTTGTACTCAAAAAAGGAAGTACTCAAATATTTGAATAATAGATACACAGAACAATTCAGGATATTTGAAAAAATGCAAAAAAGCATTTGAGTTCAAGTGCAAGTTACAACCATCACATCCACACAATCACGTGTTAAGGCACCTACAGGTCCTAGACCACTACAGATGGATTCTGCTAACACAGTTTTACTACAGCAGTGCAGCTAACACCTACTCCAATAAGCCACATAGCTTGTCTGTAGTTACTAACTCTTCGCAGGATAGACTTAGCTCACCTGCGTTTTGAAAAACAGGAGGGAGCAAAGTGTGAATGTCATCAAAAAGCCCGGTTACGTTCACAACTGTTAAATTATTTGTTGTTACTTGAAAAATACCTTTGGTTTTCTTTGTCATCGCTCATGCTTCTTTCTGGTTTTCTCAACCTTCTAAGAGAATCAATTTTAAGACTGCCAAGAGAATGAAAGAAAACATTTGAAGACAGCCGGTACATACATTTCACCAAGTACTTCATATCTAACTTCTGAAACTATTTCTTTTTCAAAAAAAACCCTAAGAATATCAACTTGATGGGGCTTTCTTTTTTTGCTCTCACCATACTTTCTTTTTCTCCGAAGAACATAGCTATGAATGCTTCTCAGTGAATAAGCAGGAAAGGACACACGTATGGCAGAGTAATTCTGCAATAGCAGTTGAATTAGATGATCATTGTAGGTCCCTTCTAACTGAACTATCCTCTTCTAGCATAGGTTATACTGAATTCTACTTTACTTTTAGGTGGTCTAACAGATAACACAGGTAATATGCAAGCCCAACACCTGCTTCAGAATCCAGCTTACCAGAAATAACTACACTTCAAATTGTTTCCACATTTTAGCTTTCTTTTGTCAAAAGTTAAATTGCCTAGTGAAGTCAACATTGGCTTTCCTTGAGGTCCTGGATTCTCTGTCTATGAGGATCCTAAAAAACTAAGAAGCAGCCATTCTTAATTCTATTTCATACAATTTTAAAAACAGTTTTAGTGGCAACATCACAAAGACTTTCAGAAGATGATCAAAATGCAGAATCACATTCTGGTTTATGGTAGGAACAGATCAATAAGCTGCCAAAGGACAAACTAGGGTTGTTAGCTTGCAACATTCCAGCAACAGCTGTACAGATATTTGCTCTTATCCTGTAGTACTTGATTCATTAATGCAAGATGTGTATGTGATAGCTGACTACCACAGGATAAGCACATACACACAATCTGCTACGTAAGTAATGGCAGATCACTAGTTCACATTTAGTCAATCAGTCTGATTACCATTCCTTTGATTTCAAAGTGTAGCAGAGTAGTCCACTGCTTTTTTAAGTATCAGTGTTGATAAAACAATGTAATTCTATATCCAAGTGAAGGATCTGCTTCTTATGAATTTCTCAGAAAAAAAAAATGTATTGTTATGGACTTGGGTCACGGGCACTAGAAATGCTTTAATCTCTTCTATTTTCTTCCTTTGTTGCACTGTAGGTTTTGTGGAGCAAATATTGTACTTTTGTGGCAATGGTCTCAAGTTTCTAAAAGGAGCTTACACTATATGACAGTATATATAACATGGCATTTGTTCCAGTAGGGTCCAGAGACATTCTTTTACACCTGCAATAGTGGAAGGCAAGCTGAGCAGATCAAGAGCAGCACTATGTTTCCTTGCAATTAATACACCGCTCATCTGAGAGCAAACTGAAACCTATAAAAAAAAATCAAATTTTGGATACCATGCATATAGCAGCCATCTCTTCTTTATCAGTCATTTATCACATTCCAGCATGACTGCCAATAAAGACCTGTTTGCCAACAGCTATCACACTGAAGTATCTGAGATTCTGTACCGCAGCTTTCCCTTCAGTTGGAGTGTGAAGTTGCAACTTTATGATATGTATGGGTAAATGGAGCCCTTGGCTTTATCTGTTTATAAACTGTGTTCAATATAGCCGAGTAGTCAACATAGGTGCTTTCATGAAAACAAACAAAAAAACTCACCCCCGAGAAGTATTATTTTCCAAGTGTCACATGATGTACTAAAACCCCTCTTCCTGAGGATCTGCATTTATAAATGCACTTGAAGCATGGCTCTGGTGACTAAGATCTTTTCTGCTGCTTAACCTCCTTCAAAACAGAGATCCATCTTGGCAGCAGCGATTGAAAGACAAGCCAAACGCAAGACTTGTTATAGCATCACTGACAGTTATGATGTAAAGACTTGTCTTCTTTAGAACTATTTAAATAGAAACCAAAAACTGGCAAGATTTCTTTACAAAAAACTAAAGCTGCATTAAATCTTCAAATGCTACGTGAACTGCAAACACTGCAGGCCAGGAAAAGTTGGATTTATACATAAAAAAAGTCTTACCTTACACCTGCCAAATTCAGGCAAATTCATTTCTCTCACCCCACAGGAGCCTACTAACAAACCCACTAATCATTTTTCAAGTATTTGTCTCAGCAGGTACAATGCTCAAAGCAGCTGCCTTGTCAGGTTTCACACAAGCTACTGATTTGCTGAGTTTTGAAGCAGCAAAGAACTGCAGTATTTTTCTGAGATAACAAATTTCCAAATTTTATCTGTGTAAAAAAAGAACAACACTGCATTTCACTTATATCTTACCTGAAGTGGGTTTAAAGTATTTTGGAATACCATATAGCACAAAGGCTCCTAAATAAATACCATTTAAAAAGCAGTCTGAGAAGACCCAGACTACGCATTATTACGGGGCTTCAAAATTCTGGATTTTGAACTGCTGTAGGTGGCTTTTTATACAATGAGGAGATCAAGCAAGCACGACAAGGTTTTGTGAGCTATAACAGTACCTATTAAACATATTTCTGAAGTACAAAGCACGTCTTACCTCTGTGATACTTTCGTGTTACTGATCTTTGTAGACGTTGGTTTGTCAGGACACAATGCCTGCCTTTTAGCTTCATCTTCGTATAACTCTGCCAAGGCTAACTGTAGGAAACAGAACTCTTTTTAGAAGTCTAACTGTAGAACTACAAGAGACAGAAATAAGACAAAAACTAACAGAAAATATGCACAGCAGCAGCAAATTAGGAACACCAACACAAGAAATCCCAACTACTTCTTCAAATTGAACTTCCTTCTTGCTTTATGAAAAAAACCCCCACACAATGCTAAATGTCACTGTGACTTGGAACTTGTACTCTGCTGTCATTCGGTTCACACTGTTTTGCTAGTTACATTCCACCTGTATTAGATTCAGAATTGCAAGAGTATATGCACACATATATTAAGCATCATCTTATTAATGTTAACAAATTTAAACTTGCAAAGGAATTAAGAATCAATTGTGGTTTTCTGGCTTGAAGAGAGACGTTGCAGCCCTCTGATCATCTTCATTGCCTCCTCTGGATTCACTTGAGCAGGTCCATATTCTTCTTGTGCTGGAAGCCCCAGAGCTGACAACTACATCCATCTTCCTCTGTTAATTATGTACAACTGAATAAAATAGGTGCGGTTGCAGTTACTAAAACTTTCACCTGTTTTCCAATTTGTTGCTGAAGTATTTTGAACCTTCATGCGCTCTGAAAATCACACACAGGAACACTGCTAAAAGTATCTGAAATTAAGTATTTAAGTACCAATGCAGAGTCACGCTGAACTCCTGAAACTTTCCCCACGTAAACCTCGGAAAAGATCGCGTCCACAGTCTTACACCACGTCTGTGGAAACTGACATTTTCATGAAGGAAAAGATACTCCTACCAAATAGTCAGGAAATCTAACGGCGCCAAACCAACTTCGAATACAGTTAAAAGCTAGCTCCTTAAGTGCCAGGAGAGCCCTTCCGGTGCTCTGAAGAGCCGACTACTACACACGCTGACCAGCCATCGTTCCCTAAAGCGCCTAGTACTCTTTCAGAAGCATTCTTCCCTTCCCAGCCTCGAAAAGAAAAGGGAGAGCGAGTAAAGAAGAGACCCAGTCCTGCCGGGCTGCGCCGGGACAGCCCCGACTGGCGACGAGAAGAACCACCGCACCACACGCTCCCCGGAGCGGCGGCCTGAGAGAAGGCCAGGGGCGCCCCCCAGGGGACACGGGAGCGGGACACCCGCCTCCACCCACCCACCTGCAAATCCCGTGCGCTGGGCGGGCGGCCGCTGCCCCGGGGCTGCCGGTCCCTCCGGACGCCACGGGCCGTAGAGGACACATCCCCTCCCTCCTGCTCAGCACCTGTCCCTCCATCCGCCATCTTCTGAGGGCGGTGGCAGGCGAGGGGCGAGGCGGGGCCAGCGCCGCTAGGCACTTCCGCCGCCTAGGGGCGGGGGCCGGGCCGGTGTAGCTCCGCCCACCGCGCTGTTTCCATGGGGATGGCGGGCGCTGCCGCTGCCGATGGCGGAGGTCTTGCTGCTTCAGTCCGTCCGTCTGTCCGTCTGTCCGTCTGTCCGTCTGTTTGCCCCAGCACGGGGGGAAGGTGTGTGTGCACGTCCCCTCGCCCAGCGGGGTCCGAGGCGTGTCCCTCCCTGTGGGCAGAAACGGGAGGGTGGGTTTGTCCACGGCCTTCTCTCGGCACCTGGCAAGGGAAGAATGCTTTTGTGCCCCGGCGGGCTTGGGCCTTGGTGGAGACTCACATGCCTCATCCGTGGTGTCAGCGCAATGGCCAGAGCGTGCCTGTGGAACACAAGGAATTTCTCAGCGTACTTTTACATGAAAGGCTATCTGCAGAACTATGAAGTACCGTTGATAATGTCTCAAACTCAACTGGGTTGTTCGCTTGAAATGCTTAATCAGATTCAAAGGAGGAGAGTATCATCCTTTCGAATGCTGACTCTTGAGCACTCGAAGCACACCAGGCTGCTCTAAGAAGTGTGTGATTTCTTTCTAACTCTTGCCTATTAAGGGCTAAAACCTTTTTCTAAATTAAATTTTAAAAAATAAAAGAGGGCAATAGCTAAGACCTGATCTAACTGATGAAGATCAAGTTATGTTTAGAAGTAGATATTTTCAGTTTCCCAAAAGTAAATACAAGATAAAAAAGAAGACAATTAAAGAAATCCTAAAAATAGATTCTCAGCAAACATTATATTTACCATTTGGATTATAGGGCAAGATATTACAACAACCAGGCTGACTGCAAACACTATGGTTTTGATATAAAACAAGGGCCTTTATATTTGTAATGGAAAAGAAATACTGACAATACTACAAAGAGGAATCAATAAATCACTTTTCAGTTTGATATTTCATCATGTCATGGATCTGTAGTATCTACACACAAATAAATCAGTGCCCTAAGAGAGCTGACTGGCACTTATAAAGTTTTGTAATGTGAACTAGTGAATATGCAGGCAATTACAGCCATCAGTTGGCTGGTTGGGATTTCATCTGGAATTGTGACTGAGAGCTAAAATCACTCATTGTTGGACAATCACATATAATGCTCAATTGCACCCAGTTGAACCAGGCAGGGGACTGGTGGCTGTGACCTGACTACAGAACTGAAATACTGTGAAGCTGCAGCTGGAAGTGCTAGCTGACTGTCCTGTTGTCTCTAATGCCATTCAGTTCAAACACACACCACTTTCTAATTAATCCCTCTAGACCCTGTTGACAGTACCATGCAGTTCAGTAATACTGGGAATGGCGGCTAATAGAGCTGGGGTCACACAGGGTGACCTTCTAAGCCAGAGTATTAAACCGTGTGCTTATGTTTGTGCCTTCATAGTCAGACCAGTCCTCATCGAGCACATGGACAGAACAACCTGTTCTAGCCCTTAAACAACAGGGAAAAAAGTGTGGTCTGATACCCAAATCCATCGCAAGGGTCGACGCTACCTGCTCTACACAGGTGGCAATATTTTTCCTATGGAGAATATAGACACGAATGACTGGGGTTTTTTGCATAACTTTGTTTGGTGTTTGACAAAGACAAATGGCACCAGTGAGGATATATATGTGTGTGTGTGTATATATATATATGTATATATGCATGTGACATTGCATATATAGTACATTTCATGAAGGCCTCACATTCTGAACTTTATGTGCTGATCATGTATGCTTGCAAAGAACTCTTCCTTTTTGCTTTATTTATGAAAAAAAAACAAAACCAAAACAACCCCAACCATGAATAAAAATAAGATCCCCTTTCAATTAGCTCCTGTGCTTGAAGCTTTCGTATGATAACTGTCAAGAATAAAATGTAGTCACGTGTTGTTTTGTTCAGCCTTCTATGGATTGATACATGATGTACAGCTGTTGTCTAAGTGAAAATGTCCTGTGGTGATACAAACTGAATTAGGAGAGAGGATGTCTAAATTATAATCACTTTAAAAGCCAAATAACTTTATTATGAAATCACTTAGGCGTCCTGTATTTTGACAGGCATATCTTCCCTCAACATTGGCATTATTCCAGTCATTCTTTCTCTGTGATTCCTTCCTTTTTGGTTAAGGCTGCCAACACTTCACAAGATCACCTGGATACAGATTAGCACATACTCTTTTTCTCAGTGAAATTCATATAGGCACAGACATCCGGAAATTTAAATCAGTCTATCCCAGGCAGCCATTTTAATTTGCATAGCATTATTATTCTGACCAATGTTTTATCACACAGCTATAGATTTAAAGCAGTTAATTATCTGACAGCTCTGGTTCCTTAATTAAAATTGGTCCTGCATTATTTATTTTTTATTTTTTACTGTCTGAAATACTCTTAATTTAGCTAGACTTTTCCTCCTACAGATTAAAACTAGCAACATTTACAGTCTTCTAGTTGGGGGTGACACAGGTAACAGCTAAGTCTTTTATTTGCAAAATTTCACTGCAGTTGGTGCTGTCTAGAATCAAATATATATAATTAAAATAACTCAACCCACCAAGCATCCCAAAGTTTGGATGTAACTTAAGAGAGAAGAAGAAGAATGAAGTTGAACAAAGGTAAAATTAATAGTAACTTTCTTAGAAAGACATTTAAAATAGAAGAATTGTAGAGCCTTTCAAAAATAGTGACCAGGGTAGGGATAGAAAATGAAATTTATATTTTTAGGTTTATAAATGTAAAGGAACAGCCAGAATAAAGGGTTTGGGTCTGAGATAGAGCTCTGAACTTGATGTGTTTAAATGCTCATTGGACTGAGATTGAAATAAAACAGGCAATAGGATCCCAGGACTTTGAACTTCAAGGACTGGTAGTGCTATGCTAAATTTACTGTGTAAACAAAAACAAGAAAAAAAAATTAAGATACAAACCAATTATATCAATGGGATTACCCCAAACCTCACAGTGCATGGGAGATCTTTTTGTCTATTTTGTAGCGCATGAATTTGGAAGATAATCTTCAGTAACTTCCAAATCAGGATTGCAAGTATCTTCAAAAAATTGAAAGTACATATTTAAAGTGACAAAAGTCTTGGGGTTGAGAGAGAGACAGGAAGAGGACACAGAGGGTTTAATTAATTTCCTTAGTTACAGTACATTGCTTAGCTAAACACGGCTTAACTGGCAGCATGTAATCTGTGTGCAGTCTATGGGATCATCTGTCCAATTTGCTGCCTTTTTTTGGAGGAAATAGAGAATAACTGTTTGGATTGAGCTTATTTGTTAAACACCTATCTCTGGTCTTCAAGGAAAAGCCTCCTGTCTTCAGTATTCTGAATACAGAGTACTCAGAAAGGTCTGAATTTATTCCCAGATGAAAAGGGTTCAAAGGAAGATGTCTTCTGGACAAACCAGGATAGTTGTTGATACTTCAATGTGGTTTTCATAGGAGTTCCTGAAACTGGAAATAGGCTGCTGTATTTTGCTGAGGCTTGTTCTGATAAAGCTAAGCCTTACGTAGAAAATATCCTTTTGTTTTTGATTTAGCTTTAGTTCAGCTATGTTCTGCCAAGACAGCAAGAGATGCTCTATGTCCAAGGACTGGCCAAGATTGGATTTCCAGCAGCTCTGGACTAGGAGGGCTAGCAGTGAGAGGAAAAATGAGCAGTAGATATTGTTGTGATATGCACTTGGCCATTACTCTGTGAAGGCACAATATCGCTGCTGAAACTCTTGAGAAGTATCTGACATAGAGACATGAGGCAGCTGCAAGAGATGTTTCAGAGCTCAAGAGAGCTTTAAGAGTAAAGTTTTTTGATGAAATTTCAGACATCAGTAGCTCTTGAGAACATTCCATCTCCATTCTTGAGAAATTCTTGCTAGAGCTGCTTTGACAATTTGCTGTGCCTCTCTAGCCCTTAGACTTTGAATGCTTAATGTACAATTGGCTTGGCTTCACATAGCATTTCTATGGTAAATTTCCAGGCTGAAAAAATAATGTTGTTTGGATTTTTTTTTCCTAACTAACTAAACAAAACCTGCACTAAAGTTTGGAAAATTAATATATGTAAGAGAAAAACTTTTAGAGGTGCTTCTGAATCACAGTGAAATATAATATCTTCTTGATTAGAAACTTGTTTCTTTCTTTCTTACTCAAACACCAAATGAGTATGTGCTGACTTAACATTTTTATTTAAACCTATTTGCTTGTTTTGAGCTAAAAATGTATAGTCCTAGAAGACTGGGTTTGTGAGTAGGGCTCAGCAGGTAATTCCCTGGTTTTATTGTCTCTGCAGAAGCTGCAGTCTCATGGAGCTTGTCCTGGAAAGAGAGGGGTCCATTAGGGAGAAGGACCTCTGTGCTTTGTGGTTGTGAACTGTGTTAAAGGGAAATTTCCCATAGAAAATAATGTAGGAACAAGAAAAGGCTTGGGGTGAACACAATATGTTGTCATAGCCCCTGATCACAATGTACCAGCTGTTTTGCAGCTGATAACATTGTATGATAAATCAAAAGAAACTTTTTAGGGCTGAGAGACTCACATTTGTATTTAAGAAGAGAAAAATTGCCACCAAAGCAAATGGAACATGGTCCATTAAAAATGTATCAGTGCTACTAATTTCTAAAGCTCTATGCTTCTTAAACTGTATGTGTTTAAATACTTCAACGGGCTTTTTGTCATTGAGGTCTACAGTTCTGTTATTTCATCATCACTTCAATCTAGAATTTTATTGGGTTAACCCTGCAATGTGCATTGGATTTTGATACAGACATTATATTAGAGCAACTGCAGAATTGAAACAGCCTCTTCATTTTCCCACTGCTGTTTGGTTGTGTCCAAATATGTCCTGACTAGCAACGTGGGTTTTTTTTTCTGGTTATATTTACCAGTGATATTGGAAAGATTAATAATGTGTCTTGCAGTTATGGGATCTACAAATGACAGGTGTTTGGTTTTTATTTGACAAGAATTTCACATATGCAAAGTTTTCTAAGACAGAAACAGTAGAATAAAATGAAAAATAAAGAGAGAAGAGAAATGAGAAAAACCAAACCAAAACAAAAACCCAAACCCAGAACTACAACTCCAGTTGTAGCATACAAGAGCAGAATTGAACTGCTTCCAGTTGCAGAGGACAAAATGAAGCCGGCCACTTCAATACCTTTGAAAGGAACATATAAGTCATTTGGATCCCTGACAACCTTAACTTTGCAGCTGACATTATGTGACCAAAGGGATCAAGAACAGACAGGAAAGAACAGAGGAATTTAAAGATATCAGACAAATCTTCCACATCATGTTTTTAAGGGTATTTTTTAAATAAAGTTTCTATTCTTCCTGCAGATGCTCTGAAAACTAGGATATTTAAATTAATCCTGCTAGTGCTAATGCATGTTTACCTAATTTTGATGCTTTAGTAGCTGTCATGGTTTAAGCTGTAAATCACGCAGCCTGCTCACTCACTTCTCCATCTTTCTTCCCCCCACTCTGATGGGGGGGGGGGGGGGGGAAATGGGGAGAAGAATCGAAAGAATGTAACTCCCACGGGTTGAGATAAGAACAGTCCAGTAACTGAGGTATAACACAAACCACTGCTGCTACCACCAATAATAATAATGAGCAGGGAAATACAAGGGAAGAGGATACAACTGCTCACCACCTGACCCAGCCGAGAGAGAGAGAGCCTTCTGGGTTCCTGCCCCCAGTTTTTTATATCCTGGGCATGATGTGCTGTGGCATGGAATACCTCTTTGGTCAGTTTGGGTCAGGTGTCCTGTCTCTGCTTCCTCCCAGCTTCCCCTCCTCCCTGGCAGAGCATGAGACTCAGAAAGTCCTTGGTCAGACCAAAACATTACCAAGCAGTAACTGAAAACATCGGTGTTATCAGCACTGTTCCCAGGCCGAAAGTCAAAAACACAGCGCTGCACCAGCTACCAAGAAGGAGGAAAAAATGACTGTTACTGCTGAACCCAGGACAGTAGCCATGTCCTTGCTTCCTTTGTGTCAACTAGTGGGTACAGAGGGAAAGTGCTGAAAAAGACAAAGGTTTCAGAGGTTTAGCAGTTGATCTGTACTGTAGCAGATGCTGCAAAACAGATTTATGAGATTGAGGTAGGAAAGCTTCTTGATGAGGAAAAGCAGTGAGGGCATATTTACGTTGATGTGAGAGCAAGTGTACAGGCAGCGAGTCTGTAACAGACCTTCCACTGCTTCTGACAGAGGGGAAGCTGCAATAATAAAAACATTAAACAAACTGTTCCACAGAACTAAGGAAGCCAAATTACCACAGATCTATATTCTGTGTTCCCTATTTCAATTTCTCCCTTTATACCTCTTCTCATTATATTCTTCTCAAAATATCAGATTCTTCCCTTCTTCCATCCTCCCTATGATCATTTCAGTTCCTCCAGCCCCTTCTGTAAGTACCATTAGTGGTTTTGTGTCCCCAGCACCCTTTGAATGCAGTGTACCATCTTCCCTGCAGTGTCTCTTAGCTCCCTATTTTGACCCTGCATGGCTGGCTGGCTGCCTCTCAGAAGAATAAACGGGCTTCATTACCCCTACATTTCCTTCTTCTGATGCATGAATAACTTCTCTCTGCTTCACTTGGGCATTTATTTGGCAGTGTGGTTATCTAGCAAAAGAGAAAGTAAAATTCAGTTTCAGTTTCGTAGAAAGTTGGTATATTGTATCAGCTAATAATAGAAGTAAAATGGATCTGATGACCTTTAAAATGTCTCCTGGTCTTGAGTTTCTGTATTCCTAATGTTTTTAACAGTAATACAATCTCAAGTCACTCCCCTGACAGTGCCTTTGGGAAAATAACATACAATTAGCAGTAATTTAATGTGTCTAAAATACAGAGATATATAGGCTTCCTGAAGCCTGTAGAGTGGGATAGTAGTGGTATAGAGTGGGATAGAGTGGGATAGTAGTACCAGATTGTCACCTGGTAGTGTCAGTTCCATGTGGACTTTGTCTTGTATTTGCATTAAATGCTAGCTGTCAGCTTGATACAGAATCTACTGCAATATGTGAAGAGACCTCAGAAGGGTTGCTGATGACTTTTTCAACATTGGTGCCCTCTCTTAATACCTTCTGATTTCACTCTGGAGTTGCTGAGATGCCTCAATTCAGCATGACATGTACTGTATTGCTGCAAGAATAGCAAGGGGAATTTCTGGAACAAATTGTGGCATTTATATCTGGTCAGACCAGCTCAGCTGACTGGGGACATGCTCCTGGATGTGACTGTGTTAGGTGAGATGAATCCTGTCTTTGAAATGCTGGGACTGTTCACAGTTACAACATGTGGAATAAACTGTGTGTACAAATCTGTCAGAATCATTCACTGTGATGATGAATCCAATTTTGTTTCGGTTGCAAAAATATGATGAACTAGATTATGTGCAAAAAAAGTTATGCAGATCAGAAATCAACTCCCCAGATGCCAATAGTACCAAACTGTGTGAGGAAGTGGACATTTCAGAAGGGAAAGCCATGCTACAGGATGACCTGGGTAGGCTAGAACAGTGAGCTAACAAGAACCTTAGGAAGTTCAACAAGGACAAGTGTAAAGTCTTGCACCTGGGTAAACAGAATCCACGAGTGCAGCACATGCTGGGATCTACCTGGCCGGGGAGCAGCTCTGTGGAGAGGGACCTAGAGGTCCTGCTGGACCACAAGTTTAATATGAATGAACAGTGTGCAGCTGTAGCAAAGAAAACCACCAGGATGCTGGATTACATCAACTGAGGGCATCGCCAGCAGAGATAGAGATGTCATTATCCCACTCTACACAGTATTTTTCTGGCCACACCTGGAATACTGTGTTCAGTTTTGGTCCCTGCTATACAAAAAGATGTGGACAGGCTGGAAAGGGTCTAGAGAAGGGCAATAAACCTGATCAAGGGACTAGGAAGCTGTGTGAGGAAAGGCTGAGGGAGATGGTCTTGTTCAGCCTGGAGAAAAGATGGCTCAAGGAAGACTATCACCATGTTCTCATATTTAAAGGGTGGCTACAGAGAAGATGGAGACTCCCTTTTTACATGGAGTCACATAGAAAAGACAAGGGGTAATGAGCACAGTTACTCCTGGGGAGATTCTGGCTTCAGAGCAAGGTTTTCTTAACTCAGCATTTAAGAGATTTGGATAAGCCTCTTATTCTGTTCTCCCTAAGCCAAATAACATCAGCATGAATTGTTCTGTATGGTCTCAAAAGAGTTTATGAGACAACAAACCTTCTTTCTAATGTCCCCCAAGTATTTTTAGAGCTCAAATTAAATTGAAGGGAAAACCTCCCTGACAGCAATGCGAAGGAGAAGGCTGTGAGATACCAGTAGGTGGTGCTGGTACAACAGTAAGCAGGGTGCGCGCGCTTGACTCTGAAGCTAACACTTCAAAACTTTTCCTCCCAGCTGATATTATTACTACATCACTTTCTAATTTTAAATATTCTTGCCTTATTGCTGTTGGGGCTAACAGCTGTAGCTATAAAGGAAGAAGTTCTTTACTGTGAGGTTGGTGAGGCACTGGAGCAGGTTGCCCAAAGAAGTGGTAAATGCTCCAGTCCCTGGCAGTGTTCAAGGCCTGGGTTTCGCAGAGCCTTGGCTCTTTCATGTCTAAGTATGAGGCATCTCTGCCCATGGCAGGGGGTTTGGAACTAGATGGTCTTAAAGTCCTTTCTAATGCCAAACTGTTCTATGATTATATTATTCTATTTACAATGTGACACAGCACTAGGTTCTATAGAGAACAAAAAGGCAATGTGTAGCATTTTGTTCCTCCACTGGTTCAAGCAAACAGATTAACAACATGTTATGTAGCAGTCATGGGAATTCTTGAAAGTGACAAAACCCCCTAAGGGTCAAGCTGAGGTGGTTTCTTTACCTTTAGTTCACACCTAAGGGAATAGTTTCATGTTACCACAAACAGACATGTACTTGAAACTTAAAGTTGCATTGTACGGCAGGTACTTGAAACAGAATTTTGTAGAGAAATAGCCTCTGCATAGAATAGCATCCCTACTGCTTTGAACTGTAACCTGAAATTGAATCAATTTACCTTGTAAAGTATTCAAAGAAAAATTAATCTTCAACTAAGAACTCTTAACAGAAACGTCTTATGGTTACACCATTGTGTAAAGCATCAGCTCTCCTTAAGCTTTTAGCTCTACCATAAGTTAAGCTAAAATATTTGTTAGGAAACATCAGTTTAAGTACAGGTAAGACATTATAAGGAATTTAATCCCAGGAAATACTAATTTGTTCTTTAATTGGCTAGTGGTAATTACAATGAATGGATTTGTTAAATTTCTGTCTCTCATAAGCAGAATTATACGTGGTTCTCATGCTTACTTTCCCATTATTTGCAATGAGTATTACAAAATATCATTAAGTTCCCAGTTCTTTTGGAAGCAACAATTTTTTCTTTTTTAAAATAAAGATTTCAGTTGCAGAGTAATGCTCAGAATGACTAGGAAAAAAACATATAATCTAAAAAAAACCCCACCCCACATTTCAGCTGGGTTCTGGACCCCAAGGGATGCTTATTCCTTTTGGTCTTTGTTTCTTTCCATCATTTTATTGCTTCTTCCTTCTTGGAACACAATTTGACCTGAAATTTTTTTTTTTGTTTGTTTTTCTTTTGGAAAGTGAAATTAGAGTCTATCAGGGTATATGGGCAATACTTCATCCCCATCCACCTAAGCTTCTGACCATTAACACAGCACAAGCTCTAGAAAGTCATCTACAGACATCCTGTCCATGCAACCTTTCCTTTCATTTCTGCATTTTGCTTTTCTTATCTTTGGTAGTTCTTTAATATTCCCTCATTACTGAAACAGTAAATGGAAGCAAAGAGAAAGGAAAGAAGAATTAAAGGTGGTGAATAATAAGAGGCAGCTGTTAGTTGCTACTCAGCAGTGACAAAAGTATATTCTAGGCACTTACAGACAAGTGATAGAAATCTGGGCCTACAAATCACCCTCCCATTAATCTACATTAGCAGGGACAGCCCACGGTGGAGTCCTAGAACCTGCCATACCTTGCAAGCTGAGAGATGATGAAAACCACCTGTGCTATTTCAGTGTATGTGAACTTTGGAAAAAGACGTCACCTGAAAAAAGTCCATAAAGAAAGAATCCTGGAAAAGAGATGTCTCCAGTGAGTCTTTGAAGTGCTCTGTACAAAGCAAAAGCATAGGAATGCCAAGTGAGGTCACTTGGTGTGGTATAAAGTTGCTAGGTTGATGCTTGCAGGTTTCTGCAAACTAGAGCAGCTGGGAGTCAACTGCTACTTATTTTTGGGAGTAAAATGATTTTCTTCCACTTATTTCCTTTTTAAAAATATCAGGTTTTGTCCCTTGCTCCACACAAGATGAAAAATTAAAGTCTTGAAAAATATTCATGAGCAGAATTAAATAGGTCATTTATTTTTAATGATCTTTTGATTGTTTAGGTAGCTTGAAGTAGCTTCAATTTTAAAATAAGTAACTTAGAAGAGGAGAGCTGGAATCTTCCAATTAATAATGATACTAATAGATCTTTTGACAGGTTGAAAATGTGTTGGTTTATTCCTCAAAATATTTTCAGGAATAAATGTTTGTTGAAACCAAAACCATTTCCTCACTAACAGTGTCAGGTTCTGACAATCTGGCATTTTGCAGTCAAAAAATCACTTGAGTGAGAAATTTCTTCCCAACTGGCATTTATAATAGGGGAGGGTTAGGCAGTTCTGCAGTCCTTATTGTTCTTCTTGTGAAAGCAGTCGTGAGATTCTCCAAATTCATCGAGTAATCTAGTAACTCACCTCTGAGTATCTTGCCTTGCTGTGGTAGTACATCTCAGATTGTCTGACATGAAATTATGTTCTTGTCAAATATGTTAACAAATTGTGGTCTATCAGTGAAAGGAGAGGACAGTGAGCGAGATTTGCAGTTTACCCTGCGATGCGTGAAGCTGGACATCCTCTCATTCACCACTAATCAGTGGAGAGGTGCTGGTTGCTGCAGCACTGACAAGGAACATTAGCAGGATCTATATTATTGAAAGGATTGCTGAAGCATTGACTCATGTTTTTGTACTGATTTGCCATTTTGCTGTTCATGGGTCAGTCTGCCTTCAAAAAGCAGGTTGTTGGGGATTTGCGTTAGTGTGTTTATATAAGCTTCGATTCCTTTCTCTGACTTGTTTTGGATTTATATGAAAAACACTTTAAAAAGAGATCTTGAACCCTCATAATTTCCCAGTTTACTGCTGTAATGCTACATGATGAGCACAGGCAAAATCTTCCCAAGATGGATATTCAGAGGCAGTGCAGTTATGATGGAGCCAAACTCCCTAGAAAGACTTCCTCCTGGAATATTTTGCATAGTCCAAGTCTCACGTGCGGCTGAGCAAGAAGTCAGTGACTATAGGTAATTTTTATCCTTGTTTGAAATTACTTGGTATTACGTGGTGTGAGCTGCTTATTCTATTGGATTCTTTATTCAACTTAATGTCAAGACTTTGCAAGTCTGGACACTATTAGAAACTAGTGTTATGTTAAGAGATACTTTTATATATATCTATTCTTGTAACTGTGGCATTGCATTCAGTACTGCTACCTCCACTGAGTAGCCACCATTGGCCCAGGGATGGAAGACATTAGAAAGTCATAGCACCCTCAGATACATTGACATTGGTCTCGCAGAGCCAGAGCAAATGCTGGGGAGTGAGCTTTATCGGCATACCAGTTCCAGACAAGAAACAGTAACAAACTAGAGATCTTTGATCAACTGAGAGATTTCTTTTGGAGCGACACCACTGGCACAGCATGTCCGTGAAGCAGTAAGGTGCTTAGGTGTATTAGGAAACAAATGAACTGATTTTTATTGTGAAAGAAAAGGGAAATCATGGTGACTTACCCAACAGAATATTGCTGCATTAAGTAATTCAAAATGAGCATATTTTTGGCCATTGAGGGACCTTTCTGCATTTCTTTTATTAGTAATGACATTAAGGTCTATTTCCTTGTCTAAATATGACCTCAATTTTCAAAACTCCTGCACTTTTGTCTGAATGTGAGTAGAATATTGGATTGCATAGCTGAACTGCTGGATTATTTCACTCATCAGAGTCTGCTTTTTATGCTAACCGAGGAGGTTACTAGGTGAAATTTGTATTGGAGTCTAGAGGCTTGATCATATGAAATCTGTATGCTGGTTTAAGGTGAAGTATGGATTACAGGATTCGGGAATGTGATTTGTGATTTGATGAGTTGTTGCTAATCAACTGCATAGTGATAAGTGTTCACGTGTGTTCTTAATGTGTGACAAAAATGAAATATCATGACTTACATTACCCATCTTTGAGTAAATATTGTAACCTTACAGAAAGTTCAAGCAAGAAAACTGGGGATTTTGATTTAGGTTACTAGAGCTTTGAAGGGGTTAAAAATAAGAGTGTTGAAAGAGGCATAATGTAACTGGGGTGGTTCAGTCATCAGAATAATTATGTTGGTAGCACAGTCCACAACTTTTTCACATGTAGACAAACTTTAAGAGCTTTCAGGCTGTAATGTGATCTGTACAGGTTAGCTATTCCAACCTAGTTAGTAATTATACCTTTTGTTACAACTTAAGGAAAAGTTTGCTTGAAATTGACAATCAAAGACAGTACAAAGCAAAATTAGAAATCTGAGTTCTGTGAATGTTGGAAAGTTGAGATTTACAAGTAAACTTTCTTTCTTTGTATTTTAATTTGCCAAAGTTATCAGTTACTCCAGTATTTAATGTACTTCCACCACATGTCTGAGCATGTCTGTCCTCCTTGTAATAGAAATGAACTTTATGACAGGGAGACTGATATTTTTCAAAGTTACTTAAGTGGCTACAGACACAGAGAAATACCTAGTGGGATTTGGTGCCTAGATACTTTGAAAAATCTTGTCCTAAGTGATTTCCTTAGGATTACAGTGCAAACCTGTGATGGAAGCTTGAACTGAGATTTTAGGTAAGATCTCTCTGAAAAGGTTCTGTTCCAGAACCTTTGGCAAATTTTTGCAATGAATTTATTTCCATCAAATTCTGACATTGTAAGGGTTCTCTTTTCTTTTGCTTTTAACTTTGCTAAAATTGAAGATGAAGCAGCTTCCTTCCTGTTCTAACAAACTACCTCATTGCATGCTGGAAACTTACTTCTAATATAGCTTCCTAACTTTGTTCGTTTTCTGAATATACATTTAATTCATTTGTTCTTTGACTTTGAGAGACCATGGCATGAGGTCAATACTAAGAAGTGGTCAGAATTTTAAACAGAGACTAGAGACAGGGTCCCTGTTGACATTTGAAAAACCTGAGCTCTTCCATTAACTCTATGCAGCAGTACAGGTCAGTTAAAAATTAAGGCAGGATGGAAGTAAATTACTTCCTTCTTCATGGTTTAAGAAAAGGCAAATGAATCAAAAATTGAAGGGTTTTTTAAACAAACCAGTCTAATAGGGCTGAATAAATTAAACTGTCAGACTTTAGTCATTACACATCTTCCTGTGTGAAGCATGGAAATTGGAAGCACAGACTGTGCATATTATGTTAATACTATTTACTTGGTATCCATGATGTATCCTGGTGAGTCTAAGCTACAACAGAATTATGTCTTCCAGAAAAGAAAGAGAAATAAGGTTAATGAAACGGCATCTGGGCACTATGGCTAAGTAAAATATATCTCTGACTAGAGTACTGAACAGTATTTGCGGTATTCATGAGCTATTCTGCAGATGCTATGGCTCACATTAGCATGTATAACACCGAATCATCCTGTCAAAGAACCCTTTTTCTGTTCAACAGCACAACAAGGCACTGATTGTGATTGTTGGATTATAGAGTCTGTCTACTGAGATTTGTGCAAGATGTTAAAATGACACAAAGGGACATATTCTTCACTGGAATCCAGAAGTGCAACTTTCATAAAATATGTTGTCTCCATGATATAAGGAAAGACTATACATTTACAGATGACTTTCTGTTTCATCATGCTTTAGTATTCTGGAATGTTTTATGTGGTGTATCAACTTCACAGTGAACAAACTTTACAGTTCCACTGAAGAGATGTTTATCTCAAAATGATGCACAGAAAATGTGTTGATTTCCCCCAGGGAAGAGTCTCATTTTGTCATATCTAGTGACATCTTGAAACCTATTTGAGAGTAGGCGACTTCTTTGCAGGTAAAGATGAGACAAACTTAATGAGTATTTTTGTCTGCAGTTGCATAGCATAGACTTCAACAGAACAAACACCAAGGCACTACTTGGATATCATAGAGTCATTCTTCTATGCTACATAATATAGATCTGATAGAGCTGCAGGAGTTAGTGACTGTGCTCAGGGCTATGGCTACCTTCTCATCCCCTATTATGCTGTTATTAACTAGTTTTACTTTGGAAAAGCTTAGCAATTATTATAGGCACCTAGAAAACTGATTTAGTGTTAGTTCACAGATACAACATATGTGCAAGCAGTGGTATGAGTGTACAGGTAATGTCCATGCCCTGGTTACACTGATACAGTGCCATGTGCAGTTATGTGATGATTCTGCAGCTGAAATAAGAATGACCTTATTACATTTGCTTCAGAGTCAACTCCAAGGGTCACAACATTGCAAAGACAGGTGAGGTCATGGCACTGGGAGCCACCACTTCTGCACTGCGGCTGCTATGTCCAGTTGCAGCGTTATGGGAGAATGACATGCTGAAAAGGCTTTAATGCTTCAAATTCAAAGGAAGCTAACTGATGTGCCATGCAGGCACCTCACTGTGTGGTAAATGAGTAGATCACCATTGCTTAGCCCTGCCACCAGAACAGGGCATACATCCAAATGGACAAGAGAGGTTGCTCCCTCCACCCAGCTGCTAGCACTCCCTTCCATCTTCCCAGACCAGTATCCAGGGTTTCCAGACCAAGGCTGTGGCAGTGATGCTCTGCAGCATGACAGGACAGGGTCAGCAATGCCTTTTTCTGCCACAGGAAGAATTTTCTGACTCTGGAAATATCAGCTCTTACAAGCAAAATTTGTTTTCAGTTCTGAGTGAAGTATAGAATTGCTCTGGCAAATGTGAAATGGCAAAAAATGTCACTTCAGAAACACTAAACTGTTTTCATTGTATTTTTTCTTACAAAATAAGGCACAACAACCATTTTTCCTGTAGTTTGGAACCCAGACACATAGGAAGACAAGTCCGTTACCTATTAAATAAGAGAGTCTTTAGCCAGTCTTGCTGACTGTGAGAGTTCCAGATAGGTCAATGTACTGGTCCAGGGATGTGCATTAATAAAGAGAAGGATAAAAAATGTATATTTAGTAGCAGTAATTTTTGTGAAAGGGAAACGGGGAGACGTGGGTAGATGTTCCTGTGACTATAAACAGACCAATATATCCCTAAGAAAAGCTCAAAACTCAAGAATTTGATCTGAGAGCAACTGAAGCCATGCTTATTTCTGCAAATAGCATATCTGATGCCAAAGAAATTTCTGAAGGAAGTTATGAAGCTGAGTACATTACCAATTTTCTTGCCCTTGGTGGGCATCTTGAAGGTTGTACTATGATACAATTTGAAGGCAGATATTTCTGCTGAAAGAAAGTAGAATTTTCTAAACCATTGGTCATAGACACAAAATGACCTAAAGTGAAAGTGGAATGATGGCTCTGTTGCAATGTAATGCATAAGAAATCCATTTAAAAGGGCATAGAACACTATTTTGAGATGATTCTAAAATATATTTGTTTTAATTAGACAAAAACTGGCAAATGGAATTATTTGCATTTAGCACTGTGGAATGCAGTGCATTAATATACACATGACATTAATATTTCTGTTTAAGTCAGCATAACCTATTTGTAATTTGATTTGCTGATTAAATATACAGATGTAATAAATTTGGGGATGAGAAGAAATTACCAAGTTCCAGAAATCTGTTTAACAGCATGTTTTACCACATGAAAATTTGGGCAGAGCGTCTAGAGAATCTGAAATATTACTTCTCTCTATTAACAAGAAAGCTAAGTGTTACTTCATTGATTTTAGATTCAGCAACAAATAAGACAAAGTTATTCCTAGATAACCATAACATGGAATGAAGGAAAAGCCCAACTCTAATTAAAAATAATATAGACCCCAGGACACTATGTTTGTTAAGACATGGAACGATAAAGGAATTTAGATGACTACCTCATGGGAAATCAGGTGGAGAGAGACCTGATTTTTAGAGGCACCTCAGATACTTTTGCAGCTCTATGACTTAGTGATGAATATGCTTACAGATACTTTGTTGATTTTGCCATTTCATTTTACAATTTCATTTGAATGGGTGGGGGGGAGTCCCAAAATTCACTTGATAAGAAACATGTTACTGCTGAAGAGAAATATCTGAGAAAGAAATGAGTATGCAACATAAGTGTCGCTATGGAGGTTATACTCTAATTAAAGGAATTAATCCTAGGCAAGTTTACATAAGAAAGGAAGAAATCCTGGAAACTCAGTGTGGGTTGTACAATGCTAATTTTATTGGACTTTATGCTTTTGTCCAGAAAACATTAGTGGGCTGTAGAACACAAAACAAGGCTGAAAAAGTGCTGTGCATCTGCCTCACTTTGTTCTGAGGAAGTGACAAATATGGTTCCCACCAGACTTCAAAAGACCAATCTAAGTGGTTTAAAGATATGAAATTCTGGAACTGTATAAATAAACATGAAGTGTTAAAATAAAATGTTTAAATCCAAATAACAGGACCTTTCCATAATCTACTAGTATTCAACTACATAAACAAATATCCCCAGAAAGGTGGAGAACATAAAGGGAACAATTTCCCCTTGAAGGGAGGCTTTTGCAGAAAGCTGGCATTTGTGTTAAAATTGCTCTTTAATTCAGACTGCTCCAGTCTGACAAGCCTCACACCACTGTGTAAGACACAGCAACTGCTTATCAAGCAGGGAAAATATCAAAAAGCAACATGATTTATTTGCCAGGAATATGGGAAAGGCACTCAACACTACAATGGGCTTGACCTAAGGCCCTTTAAATTTAACAAGAGAATTTTATAAGTCCTGAGAAACTACACCTTCAGGAAATAATGGGAAAGAGCAAGCCATTTCATCAGCCTCTCCTGACTATGCTGGCGCTTTGGTGGTGTTCTGCTTATTGTTTTCTCTCTAACCTCCATCTGTTGCTGGTAGTAGCCAAATGCTGGTATTCTCATTCGGTTTTTCGATTGAACAAAATTAGTGGTTTTACAACCCCATATCCCTCTCTTACAACAGGACCAGCAGCAGTGTTAAGGATTCTCTGTAAGTGCTAGGCAAAACCCTGCATCCACACACCACTGCAGTCAAAATGGGCTATCTGAAGCCATTACATCTGGCTGTGCTCCAAAGGTGAAATTTTGGGCAAAAGAGTTTTGGGAAAGGAAACAATTGTGGGGTTTCCTCTGCATGGGGGAGTTCTTTTACAAAGGCAAGGACTCGGGACATTGCATAGGTGGGCCTCTTCTTTTGAGAAGGTACCCATGCATTGAAATGGAATACAGGAGCATATTTTCCTCCTTAGTTAAATAACAGGCTCTGGACTGCATCCCTGAGGCAGTGGGAGCTAGTGTTGCTGACAGAGGGAAAATAAAAAAAAATGCCAGATCTGCAGGTGTGGCCATGTTATTGTCTGGGCTACATTCGGGAAAAAAGACATATCTGGATAAGGTACAGCTACTGGCATTTTCTAAGCATCCAGGGATTTTGGATCTAATATCTTGCAAACCCTCAGCTGAAGGCCTGATTCCCCCAGCTGCCCTTGAAAACCCCAGCCACTGGAGAGAGATGTTATTTTTGGAGAAGAATGGAATTATCCTACCTACACTGTAAATATTATAGCTTTGAAAAACAATACAGTGAAGCTTTTCAGGTGGTCCACCCTTGTCAGCTATAGCGGCTGGATTGAGGTGTGGGGCCTACAGTTTGAGGCCCCCACAATGTTTTGTGTTGATGTAACAGCAAGTGTTGGGCCATGCGAATGTGTATGGGGAAGAAATGCCTGCAGCCTCATGTTTCCCTAGCTACATATAGTGCATGAATATTTCAGCTCTTAAGTGCTTCATCTCGCAGTATTGCCTGTATTTCCTTTGTGAAATGTGGTAGGCCAGAGGGATTTGTCCCTTGAAGCACCAAATGAACTCTGCTGCTCTAAGGGATCCTTCACATACACTACTTGGATTTATTTTTTAAGTATTATGATTATTTATTGTATGAGCCAAATGACTAGAGCCAAGGTACGACTGAACCTTGACATTTTAGCAGCATTTTATTTTATAAACTTAAGGCTAAGTCTGATAATTTTTGTGTGTTAAAAAAGTAGGATGAAGAGAATGGGCAATTTTTTTGCCTCTTCTTCCCATAGATATTTATACTGAGATCCACTAAAGGCAGTAAAACCTCAAGAGCCAGTACAACAGCCTATTCTACTCTGTTCCAAGAATATGTCATGTGGCTACATACTGAACAGGGCTGCATGCAATAGAGCAGACTTAGCTGAGATGACTGGAGAAAATGTTATCATTAGGTCTGTAGGCAAACAACATTAAGAGACAGAAAATACATGTGGAAGCCAATATGATTAAATCACTACTTGCTAGTAACGATCATGTTGCATGTTGTGTCCAAAAATATCAAAGCAGTGATTGAAGGTAGGATAACAAAGAGCTCTGAGGGGGGGAAAGGATAAGACTTATCCCCTCTATTTTTTTCCAGGCTAAGAAAGAAAAAGTTTGATTAAAGGAAATTATATCATGGGACTTTCCTAAGCAACATTCAACATACGGAATGTAAAGTTCAGAAGTAGAAATGAATCAAAACGTCAAGTAGATATTGTGAGGAGGTCTAGCTTTTTCAAAAGGTTCCTCATGATTTCCGTCCTAATTAACTGACAGCAGATGATCCCCTTTCCTGGCAAATTACAATAATTTAACAATCTCTGTGGGTGACAAGGTACCAGGCACTAACTTGTAATGTCTCACATTAGGTCCAGAATCAGTCTCACTCTGCAGCTGGCTCTGCCACCCAACAGCTGCATCTGGCTGCTATCTGATAAAACCCATGTAACACTGGGTAGCAGTGCCTGCACTGACCCACTCATGCACTGTGAGTTGCAAAAATCTTCATTTTGTGATGTAGATACACTATGAGTTGCAGTATAAACTGGGGTATGAAAGAGACCAAGTGGCACTGGCTTGCTTGTATCCACAGTGTGTAGTGTTTGGCTCCTCTAGAGCAGATTTTTCCTGGAGAGACCACATTGAAACAGTCCAAAACAGCAGGGTTAACAAGTAAGTAATTGGGCACTCAGGGCTCTGGTAGTCTGAATTCATTTCTGTGTCCCTCTGTTTAACATTATAGTCCTGACTGTGCAGTACAAAGCAATTCAGCAATGTTATTCCAGCCCACATAATCTGCTACCTTTGTCCCACTGTAGTGTCCTAGTTGACGTGTTACACACTGAAGCGTATGTTACCGTTGCCTGAAAGCAATATAAAAAAGAGACTTATTCATCAGTGCACTGCATGTGTTTAAAAATATTGTATGTGTTCCCAGGTACTGAATAGTATGTAAAGAGATGTCAAGACATCAGCCTATGAACAATATCAGCTGTCAGAAAAAAATTATATACAGGTTGTATAGTGAAATTTGGAGAAACTGAATCAGTTACCAGGCAATGCTTTTTAAATGTATCCATTACTAGTGATGGGACTTTAAATTCTTTTTACTGCCATGCAATGAAATGAACTTTGCTGGAGCGAGTGTAATAGACACCAGAGATATAATAGCTGTTGTAGCCTGTCGCAAAAGTAGATGGTTTCCTTAGCAATAAGAATGATGCCAGAAGAATATCCTTTCTCTTGCCTTCTTTTCAGTAAATTCTCATGTTTACAGGCTTGCATGAGGAATCAAATATCTACTACCGAGCTTCAACTAGGAAGAAATTAAGGAAGAAATTCTTTACTGTAAGGGTGGTGAGGCACTGGAATGGGTTGCCCAGGGAAGTTGTGAATGCTCCATCCCTGGCAGTGTTCAAGGCCAGGTTGGACAGACCTTGGGTGGCATGGCTTAGTGGGAGGTGTCCCTGCCCATGGCAGGAGGGTTGGAACTAGATGATCTTAAGGTCATTTCCAACCCTAACTATTCTATGATCTATGATTCTATAACTGACATGAACAGATGCAAAGTGAATAGATTCAATTCTGAGTAGCCACTAGTAAATTTCTATGAGTTCCGGCTCTGTTTAAACTTAGAAATATGAATGATTTTAATGTAGTGTTCATTTCCTGATTGATGCTACGAGAAATCATTTGCATTATGTAACTGGCATGGCATTGGCAAATCGTCTACACTGATTTTGTTTCTCATACTATTAGGTCACATGAATGCATGCAATGAGTAAAACAAATTCTCAGATTTCATACTTGTGGGAAGTCGGTAAGAAAGGATTCGTCCTGTCTCCCTATCCTAATAGCTATTAGGAAACTCATACCTTTCAGGTACAGTCCTACAGGTACTGTATCCTTATGTGGAAGCATTTTATGAAAAATCATGCAGGGTTTCTAAACACCTGGTTCTCATTTACACGGATACTCAAACACTGTTCTGGCAACATGATAGAACTTTAAACCATACATATTATATTCTCAAGATATAAGAAAAACTTACTAGTTATCCCTGAACACAAACAAAGTATGGTTTTCATAGATACATCGTATGAATCTATAACACAGATTTTCTAAAACTAAATGAAATTCTGTGTTAAAACAAGTGCATACAAATGTAAACATTCTGTATTGCTCTCCTTGAAAGAAGTAAACAAAACCAATCCTCTCCTGCATGTCCTTTACCTATAAATCATTTGATTCATTTATGAACCTTAGAGCACTGTGTTGCAGGATATACAGTGCTGGTTTGTTGTAATAATGATGATAAAACATTCTGAGCAAAGCTGAGGTATGCACATTGCTACTGTGTTGAAAACATACTCAAAAATGTGAAGATAACATATTCTGAAAGAATCTGTATCCTGTGGGGTGAATAGGGAGAGAAAATGTAGGTAACAGCAGAGGCTGCAAAAAGCAGAAGGAAAGTCACACTGAATTCTAATGTCATGAGTGGTCTGGAGTGTTGATGGTCAGGAAGAATATCCTTGCTTCCACACTGAACAAGTGCAATGGCAGTTTGGTGCATTAAAAGCACAGTGCATGACTTAAGTATGGCTTAAGAAGAAATGAAGTGCTGCCCAATATTTTAACACCTCCAGTAAATGAACCTTTCAGTATGAACTGACAGTCCCCGTAACTCACTAAACATGAGAAATCCTGATTGCATTTTCCTGAAATGCTTACTATGGCTGAAAATATATCCAGTATTTAAGAGCTTTACATCATTATGTTCTCATTTCTGCCATAACATGGCTGTGTGTGGCAGAAAGACGGTGCTTTAATGCCTTGTTGGGTGAACATGTAAAGGGCATTGGCAGCCAAGCCTTTGAGACACTTGGGAAACAGTCCTGCTTTTGTGGTATGAAGTATAGATGAGTTTAATTTGAAAAGAAAACTTTCCCATGAAAATCCGAGCCACAAAAATCCTGAGGGAAATGATCAGATGAATATTGTCTCCATCAATTTCCTCTTTCCTGTGTGCTCAGTCTTGCAGATCAGCTTGGAGCAGACTCCAAAATTTGATAAATTCACATGAAGTCATCAGTCTCAGAGCCTCTCAGAAGAGCTTGATACAAGACTCGAAGCTGTTGATATTACTGTGTTCACTCTTGAAAGGGTGAAGCTGACAACAGCTCCAGCATGTTTCAGGGATTTCAAACGTCTCTCACAGTCCATTGAGATCACTGAAGTAAAGTATTTCCAATACAGACTTTTTTTGCCAGGAGTCTCTAGCTGATAGTTTCTTTTTGCTGAAGATAGACATCCGCTAAGACTTCTCTGGCACACCATTTAAAAATCATAGCCCTTGACCCTTCCAGAGTTAGTTCACTTTCTTTTTGCAGGCTCCTATTCTGTGTGTTGAAGGCAGCTGTCATTGCCTTCATCAATCAGGGAGATTTCCCAGGTTGTGTCTGCATGTGGATATATACATCATCCATTGCTGGGGGAAAAAATGTTTAATTTCAATGGCTTAATTAGACAAAAGAGAGAAATATTCTACAGCTCTTTGCTCTCCATAGGACATAATTTTCTTTTTAGCCATCTAAAATTACATTGTAAACTATATTTGATCTCCGATGAGGAGTGTTTTGATGCAAGAGGTAGCACAAGCTGCATGTATGCTGTTTGGGATGCTTTTCCTCTGTTTATTTATGTTGTCTTTTTGTTTCCTTTTGTTTCCTAGTGCTCCCATACTGTCAGTTTGATTGTTGATAGTTGTTGATACTGTGATACACACTTCTCTATGAGTCCATTAAATATTAATAAAAGAATAATTTTTTTTTCTGAAGAGCACAGACAATTCTATAACTAGTGATTTTTGATGTTCTAAGTGATATAACAGCAGCTTTCGGTGTTTTCTTCTTTTTCCCCTGCCCCTTTATTTTACTTTTTTTTCCCCCTACAGGAAAGCTCCTGTCGTGGTTTAAGCCCCCCACCCACCCAGTTTTACTCACTCACTCACTCCCCTCTTTCTTCCCCCAGTCCCGGGGGAATGGGGAGGAGAATCAAAAGAATTCAACTCGCACAGGTAGAGATAAGAACAGTTTAGTAACTAAGGTATAGCACAAATCACTACTGCTACCACCAGTAATAATACAAGAGAAATACAAGGAAAGAGAATACAACTGCTCACCAAGCCCGACCCAGCCAGTGCACCCCCCAGCAGCGAACCCCCCACTGCACCATCAAAAACCTGACCATGCCGTGCACCCCCAGTCCACCACCACACCCTTCCAGGTCTCTGCTCTCCGTCTTCACATCCTGGGCATGACGTGCTGTGGTATGGAATAACCTCTTTGGTCAGTTTGGGTCAGGTGTCCTGTCTCTGCTTCCTCCCGGCTTCCCTCCTCCCTGGTATAGCATGAGGCTCACAAAGTCCTTGATCAAACCAAAAGCATTGCCAAGCAGTAACTATAAACACTGGTGTTATCAGCGCTGCTCCCAGGCCCAAAATCGAAAACACAGTGCTGCACCAGCTACCAAGAGGAGAAAAATGACTGCTACTGCTGCACCCATGACAGCTCCGTACACAACTCCACAGATCTTAACATGTCCTCCTTCTCCAGACTGCCAGCCACCTGCTTCATAGCTATTTCTGAGAGTTAACTACCTCTTTTTATCATCTCTCTCTCGCTTTATTAAAGGCCTCACTGACTTAAGAGTTATTCTCCTACCTCCAGCTCCAAAGTTGAGTGTCCTGTCCCAGACAGTGAGAAAGGAGGCCATCAGTCCACCATGGAGGATAGTGGCTTGGTGGAACTGCTATGGCTCTGCTCATCAGGGGAGGGTGCAGCAGCCTGTGGGATAACTATACACAAAACATGTACCAGGGCATGCCTTCAGAAGCCAAGCAGCTTTCAAAGACTATGAGTAGACTAGTCCTGCTTCGCAAAGGCCCTTGTTGAAGTCCTTGGAGAGGAAGGAACTCGAGGGGAGAGGACAACTGTGTCAAGGCACTGTGGATGCTATTCTGCTGGCTGAGAAAGCATGGCATTGGTGAAATGTCACAACACACCTGTGGTGGTGCATGAAATTCCCTTTCTGCTGTCTCAGGCAGTTCAGAGCATCATGGGAGTGTGCTCAAAGGGAGTGTTAGGCATTACTTGCAGTGGTGATAGTTCCTAGATTTGGGAGTGGCATTTCCAGGCTTTCAGATGAAACTTTTAACTATCACAGCTGGTAGTATTTCTAGCACCAGTTGCTAAAACTACTGTGACAAATTGCAATTCCCTTCTCCTTTCTGCACTGGATAAATTGAATTCCTTTCAGCTTGCTACATGCTGAATATTCAAGACCAGACTTCAAAAGCTGTTTTTCTGTCTGAGCAGCACAGACATTGAGAATCTCCTAGCTAATATATGAAGTAGCTTCACCTTTCTGTCCTTGACCATGATTTTCCTGCCTCCAAATGCTGCAGCTGTGTGATACCGCAAGAGTTATCTGTAGTTTTTCACCCTTAGCTATATGTCAATGCTAGAGGTTGTATATCATTAAAATACACTTTGGCATTCTTTGGTGTGTGAAGATGTATAGATATGCATTATTCAAAAAAGAAAAAAAAGCTCTTCGAAGACCTAGTTAGCTTTAGCTATCTGCTTGCCTAGCCCTTCTGAAAAGTAGAGGGAACTCAACATCATAACCATGACTCAAAACAAGCATTCTCAGTGATATTGTCTGATGCGTTTCATTTTGCAGGCAAAACTAGTGCAAAGCTGACTAGCACAAAGTCATGCAGTATTCCTCTTACAAACCTACTGCAATTCCTCTGGTGCCAATGTCTGCAATGTTTTTCCACAGTGTAAATATTTGCTATTTCTGTATAAACGCTACTTTCACCACTTTGGCTGTGTTTAAATCCACTGAAAGTAGATCTGCAGCAAACGTAAGGGGAATGCATTTTGATATCATGTGAGGAAGTTCAGCTTCAGGCCGCACCAGTCCTTGTTGAGTGTGATCCGTAATATTGCATTTAGCGTCATTCCTGACCAGCAGAAAGACTCCATCAGGTTGTGATGCTATTACAAGCTCCTTTTTACCTTTACTGTGATCTCAGAGGGACAGTCTTTTATATTCTCTCAGACTTCCTTAGGAAATAATTTATCCTTGCAGAGCTTGTCCTGCTCTGTGCAAGGCAAAGGATCATATAATTAAAAATCTGGCTAGGAGCTGTTCTGCAGAAACATATATCCCTCCAGAATGAGATTTTTTTTTAAAGTATAAAGAATATGTTTTGTCTTCCTCTCTTTTTAAAAGCACTTATCCTGGTGATTAACTGAGACATGTCAACTTTTATCTGAAGTCTTCTATTCCAGACTGAGGTAAGTGCTCTAATGAAGCACCAAGAAGCTAAATTTGGGAGAGATAAACTGTGCAGCTCTGAGAAGGTGCCATGTGGGGTAAAAGCAATTTGGGGGAGGGAAGCGGCCACTGGAAACAAAAAGAAACTCCCTTCTGAGTGACTTTCACAAGGTAGAATATATTGCAAACAAATTGCTGAGTGGGATTATAGCAGTGCTCAGGTTCAGGACCTAGAAGTTCAGAACTATATGTCACTGTAAGCACCAAGCATTTATCTATCAGTACAGCACAGCTAGCTCTCTGTATGTGAGCTGGGTACTTCATGAACAGCTGGGCATCCTGGAAATGCCTGTGATTAATTCTTCCCCCAATGTGAGAACATCATTTTGACAACGGAACCTAGAAACTGAACCGTAAAATGTATGCTGAACTGCAGAAATGAGCTTTTCCCAAATTATATAAATTGCAAATGAGCATGAAGGAAAGCTGATTTTCTACATGGCTGAATATCCAGTTTCAGGAAACCGAAAAAGATGTGGCTTTTGCTGGGTAACAGGATCCTAGCAGAAGCTGCTAGCTCATGAGCACTGCAATGAACCTTATGGTTCATCTGGCCTTGTTGTCTATGAATCATGATGTTGCAATCAGCTAGGCGGTTTTGTTTTGGTTTTGATTTTTTGTTTTTCTTAAAACTCAGGGCAACAATGATACATCAAATCAGCTTTTATATCTAATAGAGTTTCCTAACCAAAAGAGTGAAAAGACTTCTCTCCTTTACCAGGGGCTTGCCCAGAGATGAAACTTGCCAACAAAGCAGAGAAGCAGATGCTTTATTGAAGTCCCAAGGCTGCAGAAGGATTCTCTCTCTCTACTTGTTTACACTGAGATGAAATAGGGGTTCTTTGCATAAATACTGAATTGTAAACTAAAGGCTGCCTTCACCCCCAAAGCAATATAATTGCAAAACTAACTTAGCTCCATTCACTGTGGACTGGGGTTCTTTAAGACTACTAAACTTTCTAAAAGTTTCTAAAGTTCTTTAAACTGCTAAATTAAAGTTGCCTGGACCCATTCTATGGCAGTGGTGACAACTGAACCAAATATCCCATGTTATACTCTACTACCAGGTAAAACAGGTGAGCTGCCTGCTGGGAATTGTCCTTGAGTTGTCCTATCTCCCATAGTGTGCTTGGGAACAATGAAAGAAAGTGAAGATCAGACAACACCAAGAACATGTCAGACATCACGAATGTAGATGATTTCAGTTCCTGTGCCTGGGAACACTCGTCAGTGACATTTCATTTACTAGAAGTCTATGTATGAGTTCATTTCCTATGACCTATAAATGTATCTTTCTAAGAGAGGCTGGGGTTGTATACAACATATGTAGTTAAACTTGGAACAGCTTTTTCATGCGTGGGTGACTATTTAAATGGTTTACTACTGTAGCTTACCTCTTAGGCTAAAGTTTTCTGGAAGTGCAAACAGATGTAGGGGCTTTTGTTAGCAAAGAAACTATCATATTTCACTAAAGCCATGCAGTTTTTGAAGGGAAGTTTATCGTGCTTGCTATTAGATGGGTGGGCGTACATGCTGGGATAGCTTTTTCTTTGTATTAACCTAGCTCATCTGTGGAGCAGTTTCAGCTTCTTGTGTTTACTTTTTCCATGCTGCCTTGGGTTCCATTATGTGTAACATAGCTTGAATGAAGATCTATTTTAGAAAAGAAATAAGATTAAATATAATTAAGAACTAACCTAACTTTTCCTAGGAGTAGATATAGGGAAAAAGGTAAACCTTAAGAAAAGCTAAAGGTGAGCTGCTGTGAATCCTCGAACAAAATAGACACTTCATCCGTTAGATTCACAGCTTTCCTACAGGAATGTACATGTGTTAAGTAGTCTCAGGAGGGTTGTGATGTTATTCCTTGCTAGCAGTAACATCATGCTGTGAATTACAAGTAAAACCATAATTAAAATGGAATATGAAACTACATAGCTCAGATAGGGCTGCTGTGCACATAATATCAAGTTTCTCTGGACACACCTAGAAAATAACATGAAAAATAAAACTAGGAAAAAGGCATACATTTATATCTAGGATATATTCAAATGAATCGCCTACTTTTGTGTATCAATATATTTTAATTGTGTTTTTCTGTACAGAAATTAAAGACAGCTAAGCATGTCCTTAGCTGTGTGAAGTTATGGTGTACTTGTTCTCCATCAGCTTCAACACTGTAGACAAAAAAACCACTGTTTCGTCCTTAAGTCACTACTGGGGGCATTAAATTATGCCAGTACATTGCAAAGTCAGGTTGAAGTTATCTTTGCTATTTTTCAGGATGTGACATGGAGATGAAAAAATTTCCATATGCAGCATGTGTTGGTGTCTGTATTGCTCAAATCCATGGCAAAATTCCCAATAGTTTCATTAAGGCAAATACACCAACCAGGAAATCATTTAGAAACAGTTACAAGAACACAACTAAAATTATTAAATCTGGTTTGATTCACCTCAGCTAGTATCCACCACCATATCTTGTGGTAGAACTCAATAGTGAAGATTGGAACTGTTCATTTTAATTAAAATAAATAAATCCATGTAGCTAGAGGAAGAGTATCATTCATCATTCTGAATAGCTACCACTTCTGCTAGAGTAGGTTTATAACTGCAGTGATCAGAAGCCCAAATAACGTTAGGTGAGCATCCCTTTTGAAAAATTTGGTTTGAGGAATCTGTATTGAAATCATACCAAATGGATCAATATGGATGGTCCAAGTGCTCCAAATCCAACATACACAGTTAGGTTCCAGTCTGGTAACCAAATAATCACTTCAGCATGGTGCACATAGGCAGCTTGGCCATTTTACTCTGAGGACAGACAAAAGAGTTGTCCACAAACTCCTGAGGACTGTGGCAAACTTCTAAAGCATGTGTGCAAGGAGTACAAAGAGAGAAAGTCATCTGTTGGATGTCTTAAGTTCAATAAGTGGCTGTCTGCTAGTTGAAAACATGTAAGCCAGCATTTCTGAATAGTAAGTGGGAACTCTCTGTTCCCTCCACATTTCCATGGA
This sequence comes from Myiopsitta monachus, assembly GCA_017639245.1. Lineage (NCBI taxonomy): Eukaryota > Metazoa > Chordata > Aves > Psittaciformes > Psittacidae > Myiopsitta > Myiopsitta monachus. The sequence goes on along the minus strand of CM029918.1, from coordinate 66,351,862 downwards.
TCCAATAAGGGGCAACTATTGCAGTAGTAGAATCTGTGATGGCCATGCATATAGGTACATCTAATACAATGATAGCTTTGGCCACAGAGTGTCAATAGGCAAAGTCCAAATGTTTTAGTAGAATAAGTCTTGTTGGTAAATTGTGAGCATGTGTGTAATTTCTGGCAGGATTTAAGCCAAATTTAGGAAAAAGGCATGATTTCAGTGATCTCACTGTGGCTGCATATAGTGTAATGACAAAAGGAATTTAGACAACGGAAGTTGAGGTTTTTATTGACTAGGTAGAGTATATTGTACTGTTCCCATGTGGTCCTGTAAGCACATCATCAGCCAGCTACCTCGCTAGCAGCAAGTGTAACTCAGACAGATTTAATGAGATATATTTAAAGTACATTCACAACCAGGTTCAAAATAGGATTTTTTGTTTTCCCCAGGCTTCTGGCAAAGCCTGTGACCAGCTGTGAAAGTTAATTGTATGTTACGTTGTAACTGGCTGGGGCTGGAAGAGAACCTTTAGCCTCTGGTTTATTTTTGTCCCTTGGCAGCAAGGTGAAAGGAGGGAAGGTTGAATTTCATTTCCCCAGTTTGATATATCACTGGAATGGCAATGTGTTGGGACATGTTTTTATGTTACACTGAGTTGTAGCTGTGCTCTTAAACATTTTGTCATTTTGCTTCCATAACATACGATACAGATTCTCAAGGGCTCATTTTCATACATGTTTAGGCCAGGTAAATCCTGCAATAGTGCTTGCCTAGTTTGCCATCGCAGCAAACACTGAAGGAAAATTCTGTAATTTTTATATCCTTAAAAAGGTTGTGCTTTTCTTATTTAAGATATCACTCTCCTTTTTTTTATGCTTGAATGATTTCACTTTCAATTTCAGGTAATTTGCCTTTGCATGTCTTCTCATCTATTAATACTACTGTGATGCTCACCTACTCCAGTTAGATGACTGGTGGTATTTAGATTCTAAACAATCCTACTTCAGTTTCATTGGTTAAGCTATTTGAAATCATAGTGGACATTTTGAGTGGTCTGCTCCCCCAGCAACTATTATAATAATATTATTTATTATAATCTGATGATCTAAAGGCTCTTTTTGTCTGACCTTCTCTGTAGTCCCTGCTATTGCTTCTTGGAGACTACTTAATCACATCAAAACCAGAAGAGCAGTTTATTTCTTTTTGTGGAGTTTATATTAAGAATGTGCTTTGGCATTCCATATCTCATGGTGTGTTATAGGTTTGTTTCTCCATTCCTGCAAGCCCATAAATTAGCATGTCTTGCTAGAATGGGTGGGAATGAACAGATTAGGTGGAATAGGGACATTGCAGGTATTCATTTCATTGGGTTTCAGAGGCAGCTTTCATCAAATACTCATTCTATCATCAAACAGCAGAAAGGCATAATCTTTTTTCCCCACTTCCCAACATCACTAATAGATCAAATTTTCATGAATGCAATTTAAATGTTTACACAAAGTAATTACAATAGTGTGATTTGAAAGACACAAGTTAATTGAATTGAATGACGTTAAGTGAAGAATTTTAAGATATCTCACTGCGAGGGTCACTACTTTAAATCAGTTTTAATATGCCAGCCATAGGTCGTTATGTGTCAGCTAAGGAGCCTTCACAAAAAGTATGTTCAAAGTTACTAAAGGCCAAATAAAATCAGCCCCCCCAAACCCACAGTCATGTGATTTATTATAGAGTATAATCATAGAATCATTTAGGTTGGAAAAGACCTTTAAGATCATCAAGTCCAACCATTACCTCAGCACAGCCAAGTCCACCACTAAACCATGTCTCTAAGTGCCACATCTACAAGTCTTTTAAATACCTCCAGGGATGGGGACTCCCCTGCTGCCCTAGGAAGCCTGTTCTAATGCTTGAGAACCTTTCCAGTGAAGAAAATCCTGCTTTCAGGTAGCTGTAAAGAGTGATATGGTCTCCCCTGAGCCTTCTTTTCTCCAGACTAAACAACCCCCGTTCTCTCAGCCATTCCTCATGAGACTTGTGCTTCAGGCCCTTCACCAGCTTTGTCGCCCTTCTTGGACACTTTTTTTTTTAAGTCTTAAAAAAACTCAACAGGCTTTCTGGTTGCATTTCAAACCTAAGATGTACAGTCATCAGTTTAATCTGAAGTGAATCTAGACTGACTTGGGCTTGTCTGTCTGACTTTGGCTCTATCTGTCCCCTTGGACAGGGGAAAACTTTACAGAGGCCCTTACAAAATTGGTTTTGGTGGGACAAATCTAAACCTCTTCAAGCACAGCCTGCATTTGAGAAAGTAAAGGATGCAAACATGCTGGCTGGAAATCCTTTTTGCACACCCTGACATGTCCTAAGAGTGCCTACAGCCTTTCAGTAGGTGGCACTAGGACTGCATCTGTTCCATACTGAAGTACCCCCAAGAAGTATGGAACCCTCCTGCCATGAGAGATGCTTGTTAAGCAAATGGCCTGTTGCTGATAAGGGGGTGCTCCATGGCTGAAGGCCGCTAGATAGGGAAAGTAATTCATCTTCAGCTGCAGATAAGATCAACAAAACTCAGGGCTCATAAGGGTGATAAATTACTCATTAAAAAATTACACTGATAGTCTGATTCTAATAAACTTTTGCAATTCTCATCCACTGTGATGCTGCTACTTTCCTGTAGGAGGCTGATAAAATTATAACACTATTCCCGGGAAAATCATCCTCTCACAGTAATTCAAATGCAGGACTTCACCACAGATATCTTTTAGTGTTTTCATACAAGAAATAGTATTTGATTGTGTATTTCCTGTGACTGATTTCACTTTTACCAATTGGCAGGCCCTCATTCTTCTCTGAGTACATCCTCAGGTTCATCCTGATTTGTATGTTACTGATGATATTTTCTCTTTTTCTGATGTGTTTTTTCCTGTTCTAAAGATTTGCAGATAATAGTCTCCCAGATTCCCTCCCTCTTTGTGCCTGAGCCCTCTTGTCCGTCATCTCCTGCTGTCACTTACTGAGGGTGGTGAGGCACTGGAACAGGTTACCCAAAGAAGTGGTAAATGCTCCATCCCTGGCAGTGATCAAGGCCAGGCTGGACAGAGTCTTGAGCAACATAGTCTAGGGTGAGGGGTTCCTCCCATGGCAGGGGGGTTGGAACTTGGTGATCTTCAGGTCCTTTCTAACACAAACCATTCTATTATTCTATGATTCTGTGTTCTGCCTCCTTCACACCTGCTCCGTGGAAGTGCAGATACTTCTTTAGTATTGGTGAAGATACATTAGAATCATAGAATCATAGAATTGTTAGGGTTGGAAAGGATCTTAAGATCATCAACTTCCAACCCCCCCTGCCACGGGCAGGGACACCTCCCACTAAACCATGTCACCCAAGGCTATGTCCAGCCCGGCCTTGAACACCACCAGCAATGGAGCATTCACAACTTCCCTTCACAACAACCCATTCCAGTGCCTCACCACCCTTACAGTAAAGAATGTCTTCCTCATATCCAATTGAAACTTCCCCTGTTTAAGTTTGAACCTGTTACCCCTTGTCCTCTCACTACAGTCCCTGATGAAGAGTCCCTCCCCAGCATCCCTACTAGGCCCCCTTCAGATACTGGAAGGCTGCTACAAGGTCTCCAAAGAGCCTTCTCCAGGCTGAACAGCCCCAACTTTCTCAGCCTATCTTCATACGGGAGGTGTTCCAGTCCCATGATCATCCTCATTGCCCTCCTCTGCACTTGTTCCAACAGTTCCATGTCCTTTTTATGTTGAGGACACCAGAACTGTACACAATACTCCAAGTGAGGTCTCCTGAGAGCAGAGTAGAGGGGCAGGATCACCTCCCTCGAACTGCTGGTCAAGCTCCTTTTGATGCAGCCCAGGATACGGTTGGCTTTCTGGGCTGCAGGCGCACACTGAAGCAGGGTCATGTTCATTTTCTCATCCACCAACCCCCCCAAGTCCTTCTCCACAGGGCTGCTCTGAATCTCTTCTCTTCCCAACCTGGAGCTGTGCCTGGGATTGCTCCCACCCAGCTGTAGGACCTTGCACTTGTTATGGTTAAACTTCATCAGGTTGGCATCAGCCCACCTCACAAGCGTGTCAAGGTCCCTCTGGATGGCATTCTTTCCCTCCAGGGTATCAACTGAAGCACACAGCTTGGGGTCATCATCAAACTTGCTGAGAGCACACTCAATCCCACTGTCCATGTCACCTGACAAAGATGTTGAACAAGACCGGTCCCAGCACCGATTCCTGAGGAACACCACTTGTTACTAGTCTCCAGCTGGACATTGAACCATTGAGCCCAACTCTTTGCGTGCAGCCATCCAGTCAGTTCTTTATCCACCGAGTGGTCCACCTATCAAATTGATGTCTCTCCAACTTAGAGACAAGGATGTCGTGTGGGACAGTGTCGAATGCTTTGCCACGTCCAGGTAGATGACATCAACTGCTCTACCCTTGTCCATCAGCTCTGTAGCACCATCATAGAAGGCCACCAAATTGGTCAGGCAGGATTTCCCCTTAGTGAAGCCATGCTGGCTGTCACCAACCACCTTATTGTTTTTCATGTGCCTCAGCATGGCTTCCAGGAGAATCCGCTCCAAGATTTTGCCAGGCACGGAGGTGAGACAGACTGGTCTGTAGCTCCCCGTCTCATCCATTTTCCCCTTCTTGAAAATGGGGACTATATTTCCCTTTTTCCAGTCATCGGGAACTTCATCTGACTGCCATGATTTTTCAAATATGATGGACAGTGACTTATCAACTTCATTTGCCAGCTCCTTCAGGACCTGTGGATGGACTTCATCAGGTCCCATAGACTTGTGTACTTTCAGGTTCTTAAGATGATCTTGAACCAGATCCTCTCCTACAGTGGTCCCTGGGTCTTCATTCTCGTAATCCCTGCATCTGCCTCCCAAAAGGGGCATTATCTCCACGGGATATAGCAATAGCACTCTACAAAGCTGCCTATCTTTGATGACTACCTGGAAGCTTTGACCAATACAGGACATGCTGAAATGCTTGGAGATAAAACGTTTGTGCTAATTTGTGTCTGCACTGGGTGTGGACATAATCTTGGTCTGTGTTTAGCCTTCACATCTGGTTACATCAGCTTCTTAGTTATAAAGTAGACATCTAACACTTATAAGGTAGGTTCGGGTAAATTGGTTTAAAATTGTGAGCTGGCATAAAATGTTAAATTTATAGGGTCATAGGGAATTTAATGTCTAAGGTAGCTTAAGAAACAACTTTGAGCTAAGAGAAAAACTGAAAATAAAGAAGCATATTGGGGGCTTCTGCTGCATACAGCCTGTGAAATGTATGAGCATGTGCCATAAAGAAATTACAGAATTGTTTCATATAATAGCAATATCATGATAGTTAGCACCCACAGGATAAACTACAAAGTGGTGTTAAAAATTGAAATATCAAGGAAAAAGTAATCCAGCTTATTTCTCACTGACGTCTTCCAAAAAGAACCTTATGTAACCTTTACTTAGTAGGTACCTAACATGCAAACGTATTTGTGCATTCAGTGTCCACAGTACTACATAAATATCATATATGAGCAAATTATATAGTATGTGCCATAGAAAAATGCATTTCTTTACATATATTTCCCATTACTAGATCTTTCCACAACATTTCAAGTTTCAGAATGAAAAGTCAAATCACATAAAGCAAATTTGTCATTAACTATTCTGAAAGATCTTTCTCTCAAGTTACACCTTCAGAGTGGGTTTCTCAGAAATTCTGTAAATGGACTGATTTTTATTTTAGTGCTCTGCTTCCTGTTTTAAATGAGGGAAGAGGAGAAGTCACCATAACAACTGCTCTACCACCAAGAAAATCAGCATTTTCTTAAAGGGATACATCCATTGGGCAAAATAACTATATATTTAGGCCTTACTGTCAAAGACTGATGGCAATTACATCAGTGTGGCCACAATAAAAGCAAATTAAGAAGCATGCCAATAGCATGTCCCGGCACCCCCAGGGCCACAATTCTTCTTTTTTATTTTCCTCAGATTGTATAGAATCACAGAATGGTTTGGGTTGGAAAAGACCTTAAAGCTCATCCAGTTCCAGCCCCCTGCCATGGGCAGGGACAACTTCCACTAGACCAGGTTGCTCAAATCCCCATCCAACCTGGCCGTGAACACTGCCAGAGGCGATGCAGCCACAGCTTCTCTGGGCAACCTGTGCCAGTGTCTCGCTACTCACCCAGTGAAGAACTTCTCTTTTATATCTAACCTAATCTACCCTGTTTAAGTTTGAAGCCATTGCCCCTTGTCCTATCACTACAGTCCTTGATGAAGAGTCACTCTACAGCATCCCTGTGGGCCCCCTTCAGATACTGGCATTTAACCAGGCATATTCATATGCACTTAACCAGGTACATTCAGCAATATTTCTACATAGCACCACATAGTTCTAATGTTTCTATTTATTTTTTACTAGTGCAATACCCAAAGAAAGTAGTACATGGGGCTGGTGAAGTTTAGCAGGAAGCAAGATCAATTTCTTTGTTTCAGGTGTACCTGTATTTCTTGAGCTATTTGCCTGCACGGAAGAGCTGTCCTACTGACCCAGGTATTTTAGGCAGTTGAGTAGTCTTAGATGATGTCAAGGCCTGGAGCTTTGATGTAATGTTAATGTTTGATTAATATTTAATACTGAGCTGTCTGTGTTAAGGTCTACACAGACACCTCATTAGCAACACCGGTTCCTTCTTCCCATTATAAAGAAAAGAACATTTGATAAAAATAAGAAAGCAATCATATCACAGTTGGAGTATTCCCTAGTGGATACCTAAGTTGAAATGTAGCTGGATAGAATAATTACAACACAGTGGTGTTGGTAAACAAAACTAATTTACATATAATGTACTCACTCCATACATTCAGAGAGCTGTCTTAATCCCCTGTGGTATTTTCAGTCACAAGATTATGCATGTAATAAGAATAAACCTTTTCATCCCTCAAGTCTTCCATTTAGCCTCCTGAGGCAGATAATATCTCATAGCTTGTCGGCATGACAAGTAAAATGCTCTAATCAAACACTCCTGTGGGCCATTATAGAACATAATAACAGGGGCTTTTGATGGCTTTATCAGACGTCCATCAAAAGGTTCCCTTTTAGAAGAGGAACAAATTATTTCAGTTTAATGCAATGCTCTGGGATATACATATGTTAAGAAAGCTAGAAACTGGGAGAAAAATGGAGGGATGAAACCATTATTTCTCCAGTGACACATAATAATGTGGTTTATAATATATGCTGTTTAAATTGAAATGCCTTTATCACGGATTACTAGGGGTTTCAGCATGATTTCTAGGGTCTGAGCTGGGAGCTGGTAGTGTACAACATCTGCAAATTGTATTATAGCAAGTTTAAAAGGTGCCCAGAGCTGCAACCACTTCAGGAGGTCACTTTGTCAGGACTTGCAATTCAAAAACAAAGATGGTGTGGAAGAAGCTGGTGTGCCAGGTCTCTCCAAGGAAAGCACACAGAGCAGTGTGGGCTGCTTTCAAGCCATCCTATAGAAGAAATAGCTGTGTAGGGCGTTAGATTGTCCGGCTGAGCTGTCTCTAGACAGAGAAGTGGTCTGGTGAGTTCCTGCGGTCACTGAAAATCTGTCATGGACATGAGTGTGTGCAAATGTATGCTCACCATTCACATGTGCACATTTTTGCATGTTCTGATTTTGCTTACAGATGAAAGAAGCAGAATGCAGAGTATGCTGTGCACACTGCAGGTATATGGAAGAGCACAAATAATTTTGCAAAGCAATGAAATTATGTCAAGTGGAAGCATGAACTAATGAAGACTGGGCTGTTGAGCCTTTGGAAGAGCCTGTCCTTACTGTCGTATAGAAGTTCTCAAAATGTGTGTATCTATCTTTTCAGTTTCTCTACTGTTCCTCAGACAGCTTCTCTATATTTTCGTATATAAGGAAACACTGCCATAGTTTTTTAACCCTCTTATGTATTTTAGAAAGACCAACACACCTTTGGATTTTTAGTACCTGTTTTCTTCCTCACAGAGTAGTTGAGGTTGGATGGGACCTCTGGAGATTGTCTAGTCCAGAACCTTTGCTCACAGCACCATTAGTTGGAGCAGATGCCCAAGGTGGTGAGTTGGAGTTTGGATATTTCCAAGGATGAAGACTTCATAGGACTTTCCCTTGGAGAGATTTGCTATGTACATGCAATTCATTACAGCTTGTTTTCTTGCACAGAAAAATAGCTTTTACTATGTGTAACACTCCCAAATGCTGAATTATTCTGTTGGGTTTTTTTTAATCCACAGATGAAAATATTGCAAGCAACCATTGCTTCCAGTCCAACAGTATGTGGTTGGTTTATGAAGAGTTGGAAACCCAGAGACACTGGGTAGTGGTGGTCTCATTACAGCTCAGGCCATTAGAAAGTTTGCTAGCTGAATTCCCAGAGTGCAACCACTAAGCAAGTGTGTCTGTGAAGAAGCTAAGGAGCAATACTGGGGAACTCTGGCATGTGTGAAAATACCTCATACTGGCCTGAGAGTTCAGCATCAAAATACATCAGAGGAGACCAGACTGGTACTGCAGAAGGGGTGCACCTGCTTTGAAATCTGACAGGAAAGGTGCAAATGGCACTTCATTTGTACATTGCCAGCTCAACATGCAGATGGTTTTAATAAATCCCTTAAAGGCAGCACGGGTAACTTTTAGGAAATTCATTTAATGGAAGCTCTCATAAATAATTTCCACACATTATACAGTATCTACACTTACTGTATGCCATTTGAGCAGATACCAGAATTCCACGACTGAGCCAACCAGCTGGTGCAGCTGTGGAGTTGAGGACAATATTGGTGTTACAGCAAAGATGCCAGCCACTACAATTAGTTCGCACCCACAGAACGTGGCTTAATTCACAATTAGGAAACCATCTTCTAATAATTTATCCACCTTTTTATCTGAGCAAAGGTGCTGCCATGATAATGCAGGAAAGAAGAGTGATTGCTTCAACAAGTATAAATACAATCTTGAATAGCTTAATTAAATAGGGAAGGTGTTATTCATTCCAATCACGAGGCATATGCACACTGTAATGAAAACTGTAATAATAAGCCATTGTATTCAACAGGACAAGTGAGTCAAGAAAATACTCTATCTCACATTCTGACACTTTTGGAAACATAAATTGTTATGATTAACTTTAGAAGCATTGTTTTGTCTTTTGTAAAATAGATGAGTGGATTTAGGAATTCACCCAGAAAAAAAGGCAGCCAAGGGCTTTGCTACTTCCAACAAATACTCCGCAAGTTCCTATGCATCACTCTTACACTTGACCTTACCCATGACCTGCAAAGATGTCTCATTCTCCTTCTCTGGTCTTTTGGTTTTGCTTTTTCTCTTTACTCACCAGATACTCTCTAGGTTTCTTAGAATTTGTTTGTTTGTTCCTAGAATATAAACAAGTGTTGCCCAAGGATGACATTAAAACCAGCAGATTGATCCTGGTCATGGTACAATCACAGATGTGTCTTTTGGCGCAGCAGGCAGGAGTGGGCTTGCAGAGGCATGCTGTGACAAGACCTTCTCTATGTGCTGCCTCAGCCATGCAGCTCAGTATTGTGGACAGGATAAAACTCACAAGTGGGTTTAGTGGCCTCAAAGAAGCCATAAGCACAGGAAACTGATTAACTAGCTTTTCGCTTAATGTTTTTTCTGATCAAGTGTGAGTAGCTAATAATACAACCAAAGCAAAGCAATCACACTGACTTTAATCATGGTTCTGGCAGAACATGAAGAAGAAACCCTCGGTTTGGCTCACTGTCACATATTTCTCTCTTAAAATCAAGCAGCATTTCTAAATCCTGTAGCAGCTTTAATCACACCCAGTGTTGCTTTGGAAGGATCCTTTCTCCAAGAACACAGCGTCTTTAGCACTTGTTGCTTAGGTCTTTTGCCACCCGTGATGCCCATCTTCGATATTTTCCTGTTCCTTTATTTAACACTAGCACAATTAAATGTGATTCAACATGGTTTTGTTCCCTGCCCATTCTAACATAAAATACCAATTCTAAATCCTAGTGTTTCCTATCCTATATACCACACAAGAAGTGTAAGTTATTCGCATTCATCTCTGATAATGCGACCTGTGCTACGGGAATAAAAGCTCCGAAGATTTGTCACTGCTTCTTCCTCATTATTTCCCCAATTGTGATTGCGCTTCTTCTGTCAATAACAATTTCTTCTCCAAACTAGTGCCTTTGATACACAGTCTGATTTTTTCATGGCAACTTGTGATTTGTCATCTTTCTGCTCATGCCAACATCGTCTCCAGGGCATTTTCAGTGTGAATTTCTAACAAATTCCCAAGATGGAGACTAATTATAAAATAAGAAAATTATGTTTTAAAAAACTGCTCAAATGTAGAAAAATCTAAAATAATAGGATCTGATGGAGACAAACTTTTATGAGGCTGAAAAGGAAAATGATGTTAACTGTGTTTGCTTTTGCATATTTTGTCAGCATTTGTGTTTCCAAGGGAAACGCTACTGGTTAGAGTGCAGGAATTCATAACTTTCTGAAATCTCTGTGATAAATATGACAACTGACGCTTAAGGAATATCTGTTACCCAACCCAAAGGAGCTATTTTTGTCCTCAAATAGACCATGCAACCAGTAAAGCTTTATGGCTTCTAGTCATGAATTTATTTGCCACCTTCTCCTTGAGGGACAACAAATATAGCCTTATTACCAAGAGGAGCAGCCTTTCCTTGGTGTGACAGATAAAGAATTTAATCATCTGCCTTAAGGCTTTGTCAAACATTCCTTATTGATGTGTTGACAATGAAATGTCAAAAAGGTCCTCAGAGCACTAATTTTGTTTTACTTGTTTGCTTGGATTGGTAAGGAATGACAATGGAAATAGCTAGTTTAAAACTTCAGCAACAACCTAAACAAATAAATTACCCTTATATCACTGGGAGAGCAACTATTTCCAGAAATCTGGCCTGCCAGCACAAGTGAAAAAGGGGGGGCAGATCTGAAGGTAAGAAGGTCCGCTGATTTTCTCATAGAAAAGGTCCTGTTCATGCGTCCTTAGCCCAAAATTTGTTCACTACAGAGAAACATTCTCACCCCTCAAAGCTGAAACAGGCACCCAGCTGCTTTCATCGGTGCTTCATGCACAGCAGCATGTATGCTGCATACACAGGGACTATGGTCTGGGAGGGCAGATCTTGCCTCAGCTCTGTCTCCCAGTCTTTGCTATCCATTACTAACCCCATTTGTACCCTGCTTCATCAAAAAGCATAGATAAAAGGTGTATAAAATACTGCTGGATTAATGAGGTACAAGTGATGCATTTTGGCTCCAAGGAGGTGTGCATGAACAGCCCCACTGACCTCCTGAGGTCTGCACTGAACCAGTGGTAGCTCCCCAGATCCCATGGCCAGGCATGCTCCTCCCAGACTTTTTCTCCGTTCCCTGTCCTTCTCTTGTGTTTGGAGGGAAGTTGGAGTTTGGCAGATTCTTGAATGTTTGAATGCTTTACACCTTTGTATTTAAAACTTTTGCAAAAAGCAGCTAAGTTCACAAATATTGAGCTCTGTGTTCAGTCTGAATGTGTTTCCTGTTAAACGAGACTGTTTCACATGGCTGTTTCTGAGGTCATTGCCATGAAAGACTTCACTGGGAGGGAGAGCTGCTTCCAAAGGCACAAAGTTACTCCTTTGGGACCACTGCAATCTGAAATAGCCTCAAAAGAGAACAGCAGATCCTATTCAAGCAGGCTCTGGGCTCAGGTTCAGACATAAACCGTAGCTTTAGATCAAGCCAGAGCACTGAGCTGGAACATAGCCAGGTTCAGGAAAAACAAACTGGTTACAAATCTAGGCAGGAGCATCATTGCTCAGAGCCAGTTTGGACCTATGCTTCAGTCCTTAGAATTCGTTGCATTATGAGCAAGCAGGACATAGGCAAGCAGGTGCAGGCTGCTGCTGGGCACACTGGGTCACATGCTGGAGGAGGGATGGTGGCAGCAGTGAACGCTGCCACCTACCAGGAGTTCTTTGTGCACAGGGCTCTGTTAATTTGCACACACATGAAAATACGAGGGTACCGCTTTTGGGTCAAGAAGCCTTTGAGCCAGAGATTGGTGGAGGCAAAGCTGAGGGAGTGCAGCATGAGGTATTTGCTAACTTCTTCTTGGTTCTACACCCTCTCAAGCCAGCTGCTCCTGGCCACTTCTTGAAGTCAGATAGTGTACCAGGTGAAGCTTTTGTCTCCCTTGGCATGGCAAAATGCTGAAATGCAAAGATATCTTTTAATAAATGCTTTGTTATAACAAAGGAGGTATACCAGGGCCAACTGCACAGGCTCTTCAATACACTTTTGCACTACTTCTATGGGGATTTGGGGGATTCTGAGTCTCAGAAGCTGTCCCTCTGCCAATCCTTGTCAGTGGACTCCTTCCCATGAGAAGGGAGAGTGAGCTGCACTCTGATCACCCATAACTGCACCAGGGCCTGGTGGGAGCCCTGGCCAACCAGTATAACTCAGAAAGGGCTTGGCAGGCTTGGCTTGGTACTGGCTTCTGCTCCCAGAATGATCTCATAGGGAGAGCTGAGGAATACTGCTCCCTGAGAAAAAAAGATAGGAAGCATTTTCACGCCATCTGATTTTCTCAAGGAACTACAAGTACAGTCTACTTGGCAGGGTGAATAATTTCTGTAAGAGGGCTTGTGCAGGTGGACAAACACTTCCGTTGTTTAAAGCGCACTGGAAATTCTGCAAAAGGTGGCAATTGCTCTCTCATTTTAGAAGGACAAGATACCGTACTGTATCTGTTAGATCATGGAACAGCACGCTGAGTGGTATATTCTTTACCATCTCACTTCAGCTGCTTTGTAATGGAAGAGAATTTTCCTATTGTCTAGGGTGACTCCAACCCCCCAGTTCTACATATGCCATAAACAGAAGAAGGTCTTGACCTACAAGAGTCATCAAAGTTATTGACGTGGTGACTGTGTCCATCCAATCATTTACAAGCAACCTCTTAAGGCAGAAAGATATTTTACAGAAAAAAAAAAGCCGGACATTGCTGAACAGTCATTACATAGCCACTATCTGCACTGTAACTGATATAAACATGAGCCAAATGGTGAACATTGTTGTTTTCTTAACAATTTTAAAAAAACCCTTTTACTTATAACATGCACTTAGAGATGAAGGATAAGTTCTGCATAGTGGCAGAGATCTTTGTATTCGGTGAAGCAGGAAATGGAAAAAATATTATCAGTATTCAAGGTACCCTCTTTGTTTTTCCTACTTTGTCAGTCTGATCCAAATCAGTGTTAGCTTATCTGCTAATTTCAGTGAGACTGTGTCATGTGCTAGCTGACAACATCAGTGTCTTTTAGCTCAGATAGTACTTATTTACCTCTGTTGGAAGATTTTAAGTAAGGTTGACGCCTCAGTGTTAACCTCAGCATTCTGTTAAGGAATCCTTAAGTAGTGATAGTGACGTCTCCCTCCAGGTGTAGTTTTTGATCTACAGATGAATAGTGTTATGAAAGAGGATGCTGCCATACAGTCACTAGACTAATGACTACATACTCAATGGCTATCACTACCTTTATGTGGAAGTCCAGGGAAGTGCCTCTGGGAATGAATAATGAGACATGGCTTTTAGCATAGCAAAACTGAAAAACAAAATTCCAGGAGAGTCATCCCTAGCAAATCCTTTTCTGAGATTACGGCTGAAACAACAGCAACAACTGGTAAACAGGCATTAATCAAGCTAGCAGGTTTCTCTTGGTGAGAGTAATTAGCTACTCTGCCAGTTTCCAGTCTGCTCTGGAGTGGTGATTGGCTGGTAGAAAGTTTTCATGTAAGACATATGAATGTACACACCCGTACACGGGTCCTGACCAGATTATAAATTAGCTTCACTGTGGAAGCTTCGATGCTTAAAGACTGCTTTTAGAAAGAGAATTGCTCTGTACAAAGCCACTTAATGCAAGGTCCTAGTTCTGTGGATGGCAATGGGACATTTTCCACTTATATTATGAAACTGGTGGTTTACCTTCAGTTTTACTCTCGTGTATTCTCTCTCTACAAGCCTAATCTTCAGGGGGTTTTGAACATCTGTCAGATTCAAGTGGCAGAAGGAGATGAGCTGGTTTTTGTGCAAAGAACATGCTTTTTTAATGGATTCCACTAAAGCCTGAATTAACCTAACAACAGACACTATTCTCTCTCACAACTGAAACAAGGGCTAGCTCTTCTTTTTGCGTCCATTTGCAGCTCACCCATAATGTGGGGGAAAACTCATGGGATTACACTTCCTCCATATATGAAGTTACTCATAGACATCTTTACTGGACTAATCCTTTAGTTTATTCCATCCTAAAGCATATTCCTACGTTAAACCACAACAGAAGAATCCATTTGCTGCAGTGGATTGGTAGCCTGGGACAAAATAACTACAGAAGCACAAGAAGGAAGGGGAAAAATAATAAAAAGAGAAATATTTACCTTCTGCAGGGGGCATTCCCAAAGACTAACACTTCTCAAAAGCAAGTAGTAATTCTGAGTGCCCAGTTTAATGTTGACAAAAGGTCAGACTTCCAGAGGTCTGATGCTGAACACTGTCAGACTACTCTTGAATTCTGCAGCTGGGATCTGAAAAGTGAAGAATTCACAATCAGTAGTCACCCAACAGAAATGCTGACTGATTTTCGTGAATTTGATCTCATTCCCAGTTTTCAAACCTCCAGCTGGGTTTATTTTTAAAACTGTTCCACTTCAGTTCAAGTAGTTCCTTTCTTAATTTCTTGATCCCTTGCTCTCTTGGCTTCTTTCATTAAAGGAAAAGATAGATTAATAGCAAAGATGAAGGAGCTCCTTTTACATGCAAGAAAACACAGGCTTTTGACAGCACATTCAGTGATTTCTGTATGTTTCTTCCCTTTGCTGCTGCCATTGTTCACGCGCTGGTGTGTGCAGCATATGTAGCTGGAGGAGGAGGTGCCTAAAATGTAACCCACATTTCTAGTGATTCTGTAAAATTATAAAGATGACACATCATAACTGTATGGAGGTACCTCCTATTGCGGAGTGCCAGTAATGAGCGAAATGCTATCCCCCAATTACACTTCTGATGTGTCAGAGTTTACAGATAAATTATTCACATCCAAGGCTGTATAGATATTCTACTTCTCTTGTAGTCAGCAGCTTACATGTATACATGAACCAGACAGTAGAGCTAAAACTAAAGATCTGAATCTTGCAAAACAAAGGTCTACAAGGACATTAAATCTTCTCAAGACTGAAGCCTGACTGGAAGACCCAGTGGATAATGGAGTCTGGGTTAATCAGTCATTTCTGCTGGAAGTATTTGCAACCCATCACAGCAGAAGAAATTATCTGTGTTAGTGTTTCATACATACAGTGTTGTGCGTTTGACCTTTCAATAGAATAGACTAGAGGAAGAGACAATTTAAGTGCCAATTTCATTAGATTCTTTCATTTTTGTTTACCCTAAGGGTATATATAATTTGGGTTTTTTATTTGCAATGGAAACTAAAATAATAAAACAACCTTTAGCTACTTCCTTACGAAAAGCAGATACTGGGTATCAAGCCCTGCCTTCTTCAATATTTGTAAAGTTTAGTGAGACAGGGATTCATGTGTATGTGCCCAATGCTGTAGGCATAATAAACTGTGCTTTTTCTGAAACAATATGTATATATCTTACGAAAGCATGAACAGAAGAGAGGCTTTCTGGGGTACGTCAGAATCACTAGGAGGACCAATTGCTCCAGAATTTGAGACAAGCGTTTGTGGCACAACATTGTGCTGTGAGAAATGTCCAATCGAGCTCTGCATGAGCCTGTTGAGGTACCAGCTGTGCCTAGCTCTGTTAAAAGTCATTGTACCAAATGTAAAGAAGCAGCACCCCAGGCTTATGAGCCCGCCAGGCTCACCTGGCTCTTCTGCTTCTCCAGGCTGAACTTAACATGATGTTTGTTCATTTTATAACTTTCACTTTCTGGCTTATTGAGTGTTGTTCACTTTCTACGCAGCTCACTTTCTATTGTAGGCACAACTTAAACAGATGTCTTTCATTTTTCTTATCTGACCTGTCCTACACCACCAAGACTGGGAGATTTACTGGGAATTAGTCAACGTGTATATGAACCATCTCAGCCCAGGAAGACCCCAAATTCTGGCTTCCTACTTCAATTAGCCATTATGCTATTACCTAAGAGGACTAATCACTGTTACTGTCACATCTGATGTATTCGCAAACAAGTGACTTTGTTTTCCACAGAACAATTGTTAAGTGCCACATTTGGAGATGGGGGCAATTTCATATGTGTGGCTTAGTATTACTGAGGCAACATTCATTTTGAGAGTCAATGTCTCTTTCATTAGATCAGCTGATGGAGTTGGAAAAGAAACTGATGTACTTGAGAATAAAGTTAGGAGCGAGCCATTCTGTTCATCCTAGGTCAGATTTGTGTCACTCTGGGACCCCAGTTTACAAATAGTCTGTATGCTACCTGTAGGCTTTGAATTTCGTTCTGACTGCATAAGAGCTTAACTTGTTTGCTCATAAACTTGTCACATGGAACAGACTAATCTTAAATCAGAGAGGAAATATCATTGGAGTAGTAAATATATTATCCTTTAAATTTCTTTATGAAAACAAATAACACTTTATTTTATATTACTTTATTAGGAAGTAGTAAAGGAGGGCTAAACCTCTACGACTTTACTAGTGATGCTGCTAGCTATAACTACTCCTGATAACAAGCCACCTTTGCTGATGATACTGTTTTGAGTGCTCCCTCCCTTCGCCTGTTGCTCCCCTCTATACTCCCATATTGGCATCTGTAATTAATTGTGGCCTCCAGCAGTAACCACCATCTTCTCAAACCTACCTTCTTCCCAGGGCTTTCAGTAGCAGTATCCTACTTAAGTGGCTTCAGACCGAGTAATGAAGGAAAATTGTCCTGTCCGTATAATAAGTAACAGATAATTACTAGGCACAGAGAAGGGAAGAGAAAGATCAGAGAAAATTAAAAGGGAAATATTCAACAATGAAAGAATAGCCTGGGTCCAGCATCTCCATGAGAAGCGCTGGGAGCGCAGAAGGAGATTATTGGGTCGGTGATATCTATGTATCACCAACATGCTTACCATCCAATAAACCGCAGCCTGTGCTTAATACCTCATCTATCATTGTGTAAGACGTGCCGTTAATTGCCAAAGAGTGAGTAATAAGAACAACTCCTACATGTGCCTGTACCCCCATGCAGGCACACTTGAAAGGCAGGAGCGGCCCTTCCCCATATCTGCCCTGGAGGTGCTTCTTTTTAAAGACCCACACCATGGGGCACGTGGCAGTCCTAGCTGCTGCCATGCAAGCCCAGGGGGCTTTATAGGGTACAGCTCCCCAAGGGTACAGCTGATGGCCACACATATGTCTGTTATTAATCCATACAGAAAAGAGGAAATGAAATAAAGTGGCTAAGAACAAAAAGCAACCTAAATACATACATGGAGTTATAGGTTCTTGCTGCACTAGGATACCTCCATGCAAATCCCGACTTGCTGGTGTGTGGGATACTTGTGGCATCGGAGGACCTTCCCACCCTGCAGGAAAACAAAACTCCCCTGGCTTTTGGGAGTGCACCAGTCTTCAGAGCTGCCAGAATTCAAAAGGTGTGGGGTTTACTAAAATAAGCTTGGCTGCTGCAAAAAACTGATAGCAAAAATCACATGAACTTCTGGTATTTAATGATGAACAGTCTTTGTATTCCCATTTTAACTGGACGAGGATCCCTTGGGAATTGTGGAAAATAGGCAGAGGTCTCAATGGGAGCACTGGGCTCTGTTACAGCAGCAGATGACTGTGAGTGCAATTGAAAATACTCTGACACACTTGTGCAGCAAAATCAGTCAGGTTCGGATGTAATCCTAAAACTGATTTCACTGTTTTGATCCAACATCCCCAAACAGGTGCCATGGAAAGGAAAGTGATGACAGTTACAGGGAAGTGGGACCGTATTTCCTTTGAGGACTCACTCTTTCCCCTATGAGGTATGTCAATTTGATGTTACTATTAAGTCCTGTGACTGGTACATGTCAAAATGTTAGTGCTCATTGTTATCATCTTTGTGTTTCTCAGCAGAAGGCTGCTAATAGAAGTGACAGTGATTCCTGCTTCTGGTGTGTGAGACAAATACTGCTGTCTTACTTGAGGGGTCTACATTTTTCAATTCAGAAAAAAAATAAATTAAAGGAGACTATGTATTAGAAGGGCATTACCAGAGCTTTGCCACACAAGACTGACAGAAGAGTGCTGAGAATACAAAGGACAACACAAGGCAAACATCTGTTCAAATAAAGGGAGTTAGAGAACCGCCTTTTGTTGTATTGAAATAACATTCCACCTATAAAAATTACCACTGTGTTTCTCCTCATGCTTTGTACCCTATTCAGTTCTCTTTAGGATTATGTTTACTGGAAAGTTTTGCTTGTGACATTTCTTTTCATAGCAAGCTTATTTATGGTTCCATGTAGCTTAATCACATTTTCTTCAGCCTTTTATTGACCATGCTAGCCTGGGACAAATAAAAAGCCATCATTCAAAGGAATAACATACCTTCTTAACACAAGCTGACATAGGAAAGCAGGCTAAGGCTCAGACAATCCCAAACCTGATCCATTAAGAGATGACATTTTTAACAACAGATCTGTCGGACCCCACTGGAAATAATGGGCCCTTATCACGAAGGGAATTAGCACGCACGACAGGTGATTATGTCCTGGAAATGTTCCAGTGCCAGCTGTGTTGCTGCGCCTTATTTGTAACCTCTGTAATTGCAGCTTTTCAAACCCATTTTTATTTGGAAAGCCAGTATAGAAGGACAAAAAAAACCCTACCACCATTTGTTCAGGGATGAAAAAACCCAGCATATCAAGGCCTGATCAGTAGTGCCCTGGTTTCTGAATTGCTGGCTTAGACTCCCTTATTCTAACAAAACCTCAAACCCTAATGTAAGCATTGTTACATGTTTCCCTCTTTCCTCATAGTCCAGTTACAGTTCCTGCTTACAAATGAAGGGACTAGCAAGCATCTACTTAATGCCTGCGAAGGCAATACCTTCCAAAATACTCAAATGGTTGAAAAGTTGAGCATTCATGCTTGAGCAGCAAGGAGGCAGTTTTCTGTGTGTCTGGGGGCTGAACCAAGCAGGAGACAAAGAAATGAGCCATCTAAAGTTGCTCCCAAGTGAGCTTTATGTGTATTTTCTATTGCACATGCTTTTAAATACACTGGAACCACCAGGCTGTGTCTTGAAGGAGCCTGGGTAACTGTATGAGCCTACCACCACCAGCTCTGGTCTCTGCTGCTCTTCTGGTTAGGTCACTATTGTCACATGCAGTCAGTGCTTAATGAAAACCACCCACAGAGAAAGGACACTAATTTCCTTTGCTCTGTACAAAGCAGAGCAAACTTTCAGTTGCTACATGAATATGAATTCTTTCACACTGTTCATCTTGCTTGCCTTGACACTTTGGGAAAATTCTAGTCCTTGAATTTCTTTCCTTAGGTCACATCTGAATATAGATTACTCTGTCCCCCAAAATTACACAAATTGTCTACCCATTCTGCAAGTGATGGATTACTAAGGCAGTAATGTGGGTAGTTATATTCCTGGTGGTGGAGATAATCTAGGCATGAATCACCTTTTCTCCATTGCTGCATACTCAGAGCAAGTACTTTTATATCTGACATCCATGATTTCTGAAACCACTTGAGAAAAAAAAAAGAAAGAAGTCACATGAGAAAGGAAGGAAGTTTTAAGAGCTTTCCTAGGATTTTTTGTTGCCTGGGTAACCATTTTTCTTGGTAATCAATATGTTTGGCATGTTTCTATTGCTTTGTGACTACTGCCACAGACAACATAGAAAGGTGTTTGGGGAAAACACTGGAAGTGAAGACAACTACAAACTATGAAAAAACAATGTTTCAGATATGAGAAAAGGAAATTACTTATCCCCCAAATAGTCTGAAGCTGTGTCAGGTTTTCTTGAGAAGCAGTGTAGTAATTTTATTTAATAGGTTTGCAGGATTTGAGAGAATCCTTTGGAGGATATGGGTTTCAGTGCAATGCCTGCCAAGCAGAACAAAACCTACAATTTTTTTTTTCCTGTGTTAAATATATTGCATTGTGCCAATTATTTTGTGGCAAAGTGAAGCACTACCTTTAAGTGAGCAACTTCTTTGTCTAAAAAAACACATTGCAAACCCACCACCAATCTACTTTGGCAAAATATCTGAAGAGTGTTACCTATTTATCTTCAATTAGACATTCCAAATATTAGGCACAGATCCAATGTACATTGGTAAGGAACTTAGGAATATCCCTACATAATACCCATGTAGTCTTTTCTATCCAAGCCTTTCATAGTGTTTCTGTAAATGCAGATAAGTATTATTCTTATTCTAAAGGCAGATATATACTGGCAAAAAAGCGATATAACTATTTCCTGAAAGCTTTCAGAGCAAAGCAGGACATGACTTGTTGCCACAGTTATGACTTACTACTTTGTAGACACTTCCATTGTTCCTATGGCTGCAGTAACGTGGATCAAAAGCTTATTACCCAGTCCCTCTTACTCATCTCTCTCTGCCCTGTTTCTTTCTTTCTTGGGCTGCTGTATTGCAAGGACTGCATCAGACATCTGTGATAAAGTTGACCTGGCTTAAGGAGGTTGCATGACCTAAAGCCTTGTGTTTCAGAAGGAAAGCAGCAAGGCAGCTTTAATACGCTTGTCATTTTTCAGAGCCTCATCCTACCCCCAAGTTCTGAACAGCTCTTTCACTCATGAGACATAAAAATGTTAGAACTATTTATTCAGCTCAGCCTATTTTTTCTTGCAGCCTTTTTCAAACAGAGAATCTTCAAAAACTTCACAGCTTAAGATAAAATTAGAAACTGCTTGAAAGATCGAGCTGCATAGATGGCGAGATTGCAAGAGAAGACATAAGGAGATACACTGGAACAGAAGAGGAAGAAGTTTTTATTAAAATTAATGTCTGTATGGATGGGCATTTCCCATAGCTACCAGGCAAGGAGAAATGGGGGAAATACAAATGTACTGGCTATTAATAAAAGGAACGGGATATTACTTCTATCCACTGATATTTACTTAGCTCATAAGGCATCTGTGCATGTGTTCCTGGATGGTATTGTGCAGATTTTGTGGTATCTAGAGATACCCCGTGTGAAAATTTCCCTGTACGATCAATTCTTACTGAACCAATACAAATTTTCTTTTTCTGCAAAATGGTCAGAGGCTTTGCTGTTGAATTCAGGTGACAGAGGCCTCTGTCACTGATCGCTCCTCTGGCAATCCGTAATGTGGTAAAGGCTGCTCCCCTCCTGGGAAGTGTTGCAAGGTGACTCTGAGATACCAACATCAGGTGTTTCCTGCATCTGCGGCACTTGTCTTCCTGCATCTTACATTATCTGTAAGTGGTAACTACTATTGGTTTTGTTTTCTATTATAATTAATGATTCCTTTTGTGGCCATACCTGTGGGATCAAGAGCTCAGGTACCATTGCCCGAGGAAAAATAAGCCTGTGGAGCACAAAGCTGTCCTGCCAGTACCTATTGTTTCTGACAAAGAAAAAGAAAGGATTATGTTTGCAACCAAATTGTAAAGGCTTCCCATCTCTTCTCAGGAGAAAGGATGGATAGCCTGTTTGTTGTGAAACCACAGATGGTGGTGGTGTCAGTCATCTCCCTCCAGACAGGTTTGCATGGCAGCTCCTAGAACCGCCCTGCACTCAGCGTGTATCCATCCAGCTACATGAAGTGATGGGTAAATAGCAGGGCTTTTGCATGGTCTACTGCAAAATAACCCATTCAGGCCTGTGCTGAGACATTTGGCTATTCATCTGTGCTGAACCCTTTGCTGTGACAGCTAGAGCACTAGCAGACAGTACAGAGCCAGCTGACTCAGAGCTAGCACTCTGGATGCACTCATGGTGTCACAGACACAGGCAGTATTATCCTTCAAGACCTCATCAAAGTGTTTATTTCTCATTCCTTAGACATGCAACTCTTAATAAACATAAGATTTATGAGAAGCTCATCATGCATGAAGAAGGCAAACCCACTTTCCTATCCTCACACTTGCAAACACAAAAAAAACCCAGCCCTTTTCCCCATAGTATTTTTTATACAGCCGCATGATCAAACTCCTGATGTGGAAGCCTCATCTCATATATTTTTACCTCTTCAGGTTGACAATGCTGTGTTAAATCTGTTCTACCACTAGGAAGGTGCTGGCAACTTGGTGGCACCAGTTTTTTCACATCTAACCTCTCTTAGCCACTCTTACATGGAGGGTGGGAATGTGGACAGGATTCATCCCTCCCTCAGAGGCTCTCCTGATGTCTGATTTCTCTGCTGCACCAAGTGCTTGTCTGTACTACATATTAATTATTTAAAAATACATATTAAGCTTGAGCTAGGTTTGAGAATACATACTGGTATGTTAAGGTAATAAAACTTTATGGGGATGTTATAATTATCCCATAAAGAAACATGATAATCCCAGTGACTTGAGATGAAATATAAAAGAAATTAACTTAGGTTAGAGATGTGGAAAATGTCTCCATATAACATTTATGAGGCTCTCTACTGAGATCTGGAGAATTAAAAAAAAAAAAAAAAAAGGAAAAAATTGTTCTAAACTAAATCATCTCCATAAGAAAGCAATCACTGCTTTATGATATTATATTGTTGAAGTCCAATATACCTAAGCCAGACTAGCTGATAGTGGGCTAAAAGTAATCAGTATTGCTGACTGCAAAGGCTGGGTCAGCTCCACCTTGGTTTACAGGTGCCTCTTCAGAGCTAGGTTGCAACACACTGGAAGCTCCAATGAAGACATAAGCATGGCTTTTGTTTGGATAAAGCTTTCCTGGATTTTTTGAGAGTGCTCTGCTTGCTCTCCTCTCTGAGAAGAAATTTCATTGTTCACACTTGACAGCATTCTATTGTCTGCAGATACTTCTCAATTGGCTTCAGTTTCAGCAACACCCATATGAGATCTACAAAATGCAAAATAAAATGAATTTTGATTAAATGTAATGGAAAAAAAGCTAAGCATTGAAACAGAAAAATGTCATAAGTAAAGCAAGTTAAAAATAAATAAGTCACAGTGGGATGTAAGGTGGTTAGATTGCTATGATGCACTTCCATGTGGCGCTTAAATTCGGCAGTATTGTGATAAGCTGACCCTACAGCCGAGATAATAACAATATAAAATTCAATCAGACTTCATGGGTTCCAACCTTTCCAAAGGCAGCTTGCAACTGTGAGATGATCTAGTCTTCTGTTCAACTGCAAAGCAACCTCGTTGTATGCAAAAGGTGCACTAAATGTCACCAAACATCTGTGGCGATTGCCATTAAGTTTATTACAGGTATTACAGGGTGGGTGGGATGATAGCATCATGCCAAAGAAGCGAAAGGAGGTGATTAAATCAAAATAACTTTCTTCTATGTGTGTGTTTTTATGTACACATCCATGTGTGTGCACCTGAAGTAATGAGCAGCATATTTGTCTGGAGGAGGAGGAAAGGGCTGATGCCAACCTGGTGTTGATATTGTGTTCATGTGCCAGGTAGCAGTGAGTTCAGGCTTAGCTGGGCTCAGAAACCAGCCCAGCTGTAGCCATAGTTCAGTATCCCAACTGGTTTTGTGTTAATCCCCTCTTGTCTGGCACCTGCTTTCACTACTGTTTTTCATGTTTATATCCACCCTTTATTATTCCATGTTGCATTACCCTTACTTATTAATAATGTCAAAATTAGTGTCTTCATAAGACAAGCCCTGCACTTCCATTACCACTCTCTGGCTGTCCTGTTCCTCTGGCTCTGCCCGTTGCCGTGTGCATTTGTGCTGGGGTATAATTTTACCTGTTCTTCAATTACTTTTGTTCTCAGAATGAGGCATGCATTGGAATTCCTGGTTTATACTGATATATTATGTTACATATATTGTTCTTTATTATATTATACCATACAGTGTAGTGCCTTGCAGCAGAAGGGGATTCATCTTCATAGCCCTTCTGATACTGAGTTTCTATGTTGGCTTAACTACTTAGATCAATTGAAATTTGGCAAAGGGGTGATGGGTTTTACTTATGTGTTCACCACTTATGCTGCAGGTACTGTATATTTTATCTATATATTAGTCTGGGCTGCTGCACTTGCAGCAGGCAAAGCCCTGGCAGGGAGGAGGAGAAGGGAGCAGGGAACAGATGTAGCAGGGAAGGATGTTTTGGAGCCTGAGCTGGGGTGCTCAGGGATCCCTGCAGCAGGGAGCCTGCTATGGCAGCAGGGCTGGAGGCTCCTGAGCAGGGCAGGAAGGCAGAAATGCAACCAGATCTCAAAGGTGATGGAAAGAAAGTTCTCCCAGGGAGAGATACTGTGTAAAGTTTCCTGCAATTAGGAGGCCACTGAAAGTTTCTGGCCTGGGAGCAAAACTGAAGGAAAGGACCTACCCTGAAGAACAGGGCCTGACTGATGTGGGGAGGAAAAGATTTGTTTACAAGACTTTTTGGTTCTATCTGCTTCAGGTGCTTCTGATTCGAGTTTCCTTGGCTGCAACAGTAACTTTAGCTTGTCTTTTAGTGAAATGGAACTGAAGAGACAAAAATAATTTTCACACGGTCACTAGAAGGAAAAGGTGTAATCAGACCTACCTGAAAGCTCTGCCTCACTGTTGGACTGTGACATGTTATTTTGAGAAGTCCTTTTTTTCCCTTTCCATAGTCTAATTCAAAGCCCCTCTATTAAGCCTCAGCTTGGACAAAGCAGATGAAATCTAGCCAGGCTTTCAGCACAAAAGCAGCCCACCACTCCAGAAACCAGCTTCAGTTCTGGCACTGTTCTTCTCCTTTCCTGGGGGCTTGTGCATGCATTTAAGTATTTAAATCACCCTCAGATCCCCTGCTGAGGATCCTCAAATAGTGATAAAGTCACTGCAAATCAGTCTCCCCTTGGTCACATTATTTATTCTGATGTAGTCATAGATGAGGATTCTTTTCATATCCAGACTTACTAGTGCAATCAAGTCCCATATAGTGCTAGCAATGTCATCCACATGGTTTACTTTAGTCTTAGTCCAAGCTGTTCACTGATCAATAAGATTCATTTTCCTGTAGCCCAGAAGTAGGTGCCAGCCTTTATGCTAAAGCTAACTGCTTGTTTTTCTTTTTCTTCACATCAAAGCTCTGGACATTTTTCTTTTCTGTAACTCTTATAGTTAAATTTTTCTTTCTCCCTTCTTGCCCTGAGATGAGCTTTAGACTGGTGAGAAAAATCCATACCGACCCTTCATGATTTTCAGTCACAAGTGATGCGCTATAAATGCAGCCTGTTCTTTTGAACAATTTAATAATCATCATCTACAGTAGTAGTTGCATTTGTTCTAGTACCTCTCCTGCTCTCTTCTCACAGGTAAATGTCAGTACTGCTTCAGGAACTCATCTGTCTTCTTTTTCCTGCTCTTTCCTTGATTTGATTTTTTGATCCATCTAAGCCTAGTCCAGACTCTGTGTGCTTACAGCCATTACCTTTAGTCAGCTGTGGGCTGGTCCTCAGAGCTCTTGTTAAAGCTGCATTTTAGGTCATGACTGATCTCTGTATGCCTTCAAACGTAAGTTTATTAGAGCCATCGATCAAAATATATGGTAAATAAAAAGTATGACTCTCCCTGGTGCTAGATAAAGTATTATTGTTTACCACCATCTACTCTGCCCTCAGCTAACTCTACATACCTTTTAATCGCTGTCCTGCAAGCTTCATTCTGTTCAGGTAGCATGTCCCATCGACATGCTAATGAGCTTGTGTCTCAAACAATGCCACATATGTTGCTGATGTAAATGCCAAGCACACGCATTTGCATGCAAAGTATGTTCTGAAAAAATAGGCTGATTATCGTGAAGAGAATCAAGAATGTGCAGATGGCAACTCCATCCCCATCCTGCTCTCAGTGAGGTGACCCCTGCTCTGTTGTGCCACGAGAGCCCATTATCCCTATTAACAATGCTGATACAGGCAGAGTACTTTCATGCATATGTAGCACCAGAGGTTTCTTTCTCTGAGTATATCAGTATCCCTGCTCCTCCATTTCAGAGGTCACTGTGGCTCAGATAACAGGATTTTTATTTACAGAATATGAGAGAAATTTGGTGAGTGCTTATACAGCACTATAATCTCATTGGGCTTCATGTATTTTCTGTGTGTTGCTTCAGAGATTGTCAAGATACTGGGCTTGATATGAGACTCCTGCATGTTCACAGGACACAGCACACTTGAGATCACACAGGGTTTTCTCATTAATGCCACTATGCATTTTCAAGACATGCTGGTGTGTAATTCTTTTTCCAGCATAGCTGAAAAGCAGAAGGGTTGCAGAACCTAATCGAATTCTCACATAAGAAAAGCAGGTTTTTGGGTTTTTTTTGGCTTTCCCACCTTTCCGTTCCATTCTTCTGCAGCTATTTCACCTGCAGCATCCTTGCCTTTCTGGCTCACATGCTGCCCTCCTGCCTCAGGCGGTTAATATCACCAAAGTGCAAGATCTCTCTCTCTTTCAGCCCTTCTGACTTCAGTATTGTGGCAACCTGTCACCACTCAGATGTTTCTTTTTTCTCAGGCTTTTATATTATTTAATCTCCACTTTCCAGTTTTTCACACAACTCTCACCTCTTGTATCTGTGAGGACTGCTAAGTCTGCCTTCTCGCACTTGCTACGTATCATCTTGCTTAAGACAGTATCTCGACTTTCTCTGCCAAAATCCGGTCTTCTTCCTATCTTGACAATTTTACACTCTCAGACTCCGAGCCTCCATTTTTCTCCAAAGTCCAGTGGTTCCAGTCAGGCCTGTAAACAAGAGACATGCACCTTCTGCCTCTAGTGTTGCCACCTTTCTTCAGTCAACAATAGGACCCAGAAAAATATCTCTGTTGTGTATGAGCTTCCCAGAGCTGCCCTACCCTCCTCTATAATCTTCCCATCTTGCAAAATCTGTTATTTGCACTCTTTAGCCCCCTGAATTATAAGTATTTCCTCTCCTTTAGTCTTCAGCATGCACAGAAAATCCTGCACTTTCTTCACCATTTAGTACATGAGCACCTAGCCCCACAGATTCCCATTGCAAAGCCTAGGCTAGATCTGGCTGTATCTTGGAAGAGGTCTTGATGCCAGCACAGCTTCTCACCTCACCAGGTGGAGTAGGGCTGATGCTTCTCAAGGGGACATTAATGCTATGTACTGCTAGTGAGCCTGTGGTGATGAAGGCTTTTCTCTCTGCTCACACACATGCCAGATACACCTTTCTCTGCACTGCCTATGCTGGTGGGCATGGGGAAAGAACCTAGAGAGCATGTCTGATTTAATTAAATTTTGTGCTTTCTCCCTATAATAATGAGATTGCAGGTACAGGCATACTGGCTATTATGTTATATGAAAATTATATTTCCATATTTTCCCAGATGAAACATCATTCAGATTCCATCTTTTCTTTTCCCCGTGGAAATGTCTGGAGGAGAATCATTTTTATAATCTACTTTCAATTACTACAATTGCATGGCCGTAAAAAACCCACTAAGATAAAAAAACCCTGGAAACTATTACAGAGAGTTAGAAATTAACACTTAAATTGCTGTGTTACATTCATTACCTAGCTCAGTAAGCTCTCCATTATTTATTATTTTAAACCCAATAAAGAGTGCATCCCTCAAAGGGCAGAAAAATCTTCATACCACTATTTTATTGTTTATCATATGTAAAATCATTTATCAATGTACAATCATTTCATAATGAACACAATTTCAGTTTTCAGATTTTTTCTATTTTTAAAGCAATTTACTGGAAAAATAAATGAAGGTGATACTGAAAATCTCTACTCTTTGACAGTTTAGTTTTATAGTATTATTGCTTGGTTGTTTTCTTCCCTAGTGAGATATTGACCTGTAAAAATATTAGTCACAAGCACATTTAATTTAAGTGTTCCTGTCAGCATTTCCGTATACTCCAATTTCAAGTGAGTATCGAAAAATAATGGTTGGTTTGCTGATTATTTTATTCACTAAAAAAGTTTAAATTGTCCCTTCATAATTAAATCTTTTTATTTTAATAAAATATTTCATTAGATCTGAAATGAATCCTTATTTCATGAAGGAAGAAAGGAAGTGTTCCTTTTGCTTTCATTTAAATTGATACTTCCCAAACCAAGCTCAGCTCAGTTCTGTACTGGTGAATCAATCCTTTACAGTTTTACTTACAAGTTATATTCCAGTACTCTTCTTGTGAAGGCTCAGTGGTCACAGGGACAAGTGTCCGAATAATATACTAGATCTGCTTTTGCCCACATCCAGTGCTGTGAGATCAGCGATCACTCTGGAAATCTCCACTGTTCAATCAGAAGCTTTTAATCCTTAGACATTCACCACCATGCAAATGACTGTAGTCTGGTATTTGCTAGGAAGGCTAGGGAAAACCATCACCCCAAAGCCTATGATGTTCTGCAAGCCTGTGTGCTTATGTGTATGTGTTTCTGTGGACGCCTACATGATGTTGGCAGTATAGAGATGGGGATGAATGAG
Organism: Myiopsitta monachus; assembly: GCA_017639245.1. NCBI lineage: Eukaryota > Metazoa > Chordata > Aves > Psittaciformes > Psittacidae > Myiopsitta > Myiopsitta monachus. The sequence continues at coordinate 66,323,159 of CM029918.1, read as the reverse complement.
TTCACAGAAGCCTTGCTCCTGCATGCAGGATTGCTCATGAGGACAGAATTGATACCCACAAAATAATCATGGCTGTTTCACTGCTATCCCATGCTGTGTTCTGTGTTTTACCCACTTGTATCTCTTAAGCCTGCAGCCAGTCCTGGTACTGTATGCCAAGAGTGACTGCCAATGTGGATCTAGAGCTTCATTGCAGTCCTGTGGTGTGTAGTAGCAACAAATGGCACTGAGCCTCTAAGAGGCATACACTGTGCATTTGGAGGTATACAGTATAGCAGCTCAGAGGGAAAGTGCAGAACCCTCCTGGAGATGGTTCTCCAAAGGCAAATGCACAATAACAGAGAAGAAACTTGGTTCAGTCAATCAGCACAAATGTGGATTGGCAAAAACTTAAAGTAATTGCTACCTTTGAGTAGCTTTGAAAGGCTACAGGACCATCAGATGCTTTGCCTATACTTTGAGAGGTTTGCCATTAAAAAACCCGAAGCAACAAAGCTCCTTTGTACAGGAAGTTTGCTTTTTTTGCCTGTAAAAAAAAAGCAAGCTTTGAGTATGTAGGCAGAGAAGAAGCTGAGAGTGCTTTTAAAGCAAAAATGAAGAAATGTCTAGGAAAAACACAGAGAAAAGCTTCATTCTTTTCTCTGCAAAATAGAGGAGTGAAAGGAAAAAATACACAGTGAAGGATGATTACCCCAGAACAGCTAACTTTACAAAATGAACTGCTAAGGACTCACTGCACCATCATGCTTATAGTTGGAGAACATCAGCTGTTACAATTTTAAATTTAGCATATTTAATGACAGAGAAGCCTCATCTTGCTGTTTTTTTATCCCCACATAGTATAAATCATATTAAATCCCAGAGATCTTCCTTTGAGCAAGAAATAGGGCACTAAAGTGATATCTTGAATTATACCTTCACTGCTTATGCCAAGCAGTTTTCACTACAGTTTTGTGTACGGAAATAGAGGAAGGGATCAGGAGGTTGGTCCTTTTACTCTGAGCCTCACCAGGTTGGGTTGTCCAGGTGCTCTGCCCAGTCTAGCTTGTAAATGTGTCCAGCATACCGAAATTGGATGAAGTGCATCCTATGATGAGTTGTCATCCTATGGCAAACATGTTAGCCTCACAGGAGCTTCTTAGCTGGGCCTTGCAGCAAGCTATGCCTACCCTGACAATGCTGCTGGAAGGCAAGCCACCATCCCCATGCAGCAATCAGTCAGGCAGCACCAGAAGTGAAATCCCCACACCTAGTGACAGGAAGTGGCTCCCTTACTGGTGGGCAGAAAGTCTAAAATCTTAAACATGGTTTCCTGCTTTGGAAAGAATTTCAGGTGCTGGGCCCCAGAACTGGAGGAGACATGCTTGCTGTTACCGTTGGGCTAGGGGTGAACTGGAGGTTGGAGGCAGGAGATCAGGTTGGATGGGGCTTTGAGCAACCTGGGCTAGTGGAAGGTATCCCTGCCCATGGCAGGGGGTTTGGAGCCAGAGGACCTTTAAGCGCCTTCCAACCCAAACCATTCTGTAATTCTGATTCTTGGGTGCAGCTGCATTTCTTACATGATGGTTTCTTATTTGTTTATTTGTAGAGAAAGGATTTAAATGGAAGAGAACGTGATGAGTAACTTCAGGTGTGTTTTGGTTTTATGTGTTTGCCCTGTTAGCTGCACCAAAGATGATAAAATAAACCTTTTCCTTAAAGGAAGATATATTTTAAGGTGGGATGCCTGCACTCTTCCTGCCTTACTGCATACATCTTGGTCTTAGCCCAGCTCTTTGACTTCTCCTTGTAATACAGTTATCCGAGAGAAAATAAAGTTATCAGTGACAGTGGTATCACTGAAAGATACAGTGTTAGTAAGGAAAGTCATTCAGATCCAGATACCTGAGGAGCTTTGGCGATATTTCTGCTTTAGCCTACTCTCTATTATTCCATCAGGCTATTCTTTACCACTCGCCGCTTCATTCTCAACAGATTAAGAGTGTTGTATTTTGCAGACCAGAGATTCAATATCACCAAGCTGTAGGGAAGCTGAATGGTTTTAGGATACCTACATGTCATATAAGGCAAATACCATTGTTTTTTTCAAGCCAAAAATGTCAAATGCAAAAGGTCAATCCAACCCTAGAAAAAAACAATATTATTATGACCTGTGTGTGCATATAGGATACACTGCATACATTCCTCAGATCCTAGCTGCTAAACTGAGAAGTGAAAAGTGAAAAAAGACAGAGCAGTGGCCCCTGGAGTGCCATGATGCCATTCCAGCAGCCTCTTGGAAGAGGCTCGATGTTTCAGCTCACCCCAGGGACAGCTATAACTGGTTGCACTTCTTTAGACTGGGTATAACCAGTTTTCAACACTAATTTTTCAAGGAAGGAGGTCATGACTGCTGCTGAGGCAATTATAGACTTTGAAATGTCAGAGAGCTCAAATGCCCTGTGGAATTCAATCAAGTTTCTGTGGACCAGGTGCATAGCTGAATAAAGAAGATATTGTAATAATTGGAAGAATCTTATGATTTTAATCACAAGATGCTAGCAGATAAGAAATGAGTATGTGCTGGGATGTGATGTCAAGGAACACCTGCTTCTTGGCTGTGGAAAGCCTTATGCTCTTGGATGAAACCTCTGCCTGTTCACAGGTTAAAGAAAAAACAGAAGGAAGAAAGTCAAATGAGTGGGTGTTTTTATGCAAGATGGAAAAGAGAGGAACTGTGTATACAAAAACAGACTTGACCATTTTCATATAAATTTGCCTCTGGAAGGAAGAAATGCATAGTGGATGGCCAGTGTTATGCTTTAATATGTTTACCCTGGTGAAAAGTTCAGTGGGCCTTCCAAGTGTTATTGCTGGTAAGACAATAAACCACTGTGATATGCAGAGTTTCGCAGCATTGTCAAAGGAGAAGCAGCATTCTTGGCCAATATTTACAGGGACTTGTTTTAGAAGAGACATATGAAATGGAGAATGCATGCAAGCATGTGCATGTGTGTGCGTATGTGTAAGAAAACTAGAACAGGCTGTTATCCTGCATCTTGAGTCTAGCCATGGGCAGCATTGCAAGCTAAGAGCTGTCTCTATAGATGGTGAGAGTAGCATGGTCTCACCTACTCCCAAGGGATCTGGCACCTTGTTATCCCCTCTGTAGAGGATAATGGAGGCACAACCTCCCAGAAATAGCAGGCTTTACGGGGTGACTTGCAAGGTCATTCACTTACTGCTGTGGTACCCCTGCCGTCACACCACCAAGCATACAGTTTAAGAAGATCTTTTACCTCTGTTCAGGACCTGTGTATTTATGCAGGCGGTGTGTTTTTTGTTGAGTGCAACAAACAGTTGTTTGTTGCACTCAACACAGAGTTGCAGAGAGTGCAATAAACAGTTTTTCAAGGCTTAGTGATAATACTTGAAAACTGATCTTTTCCCCCTGTGCTGGTATCTCTGATTCCACTTCCTTCCTATCTTTCTTCAACCAATGCTTTCCCTCATCATGCAGGTTGCACCTCGGTGTGTCTGGCAAATCATACTTAAAGCCTTTTTTCAAGTGTTAATGAGGTGAGCTGCTTTCCCCACTAGGAAAGCTTGGTGTGTTTCTATATAAGAACCTTTAAGAGCCTCAGCACTTTTACTAAGTTGCACAGTGTTATTGATTTCTCCTGCTTCTGCTGTGAGGGGTTTGTGGTAAAAAGCAGTGACTCAGCTGATGTGCTCAGTGGAGCTGTTTTACATGCTCAGCCTGTGCTGCTGTTGCTGCTGAGCCGTTAAAAGAAAATCAAAGGCAAGCCTTTAAATTTGTTTGAAGTGCAGGCAACAGAAAGGTTTTCTGGCAGCTTTGCAGATATTATTGCAAACACTTTTAATGGCAGGGCTGATTCTGGGGATAACCCTACCTGCTTCTGCAGCAAGAAAGGGGAGACAGAGGTCAGGGTTCCAGCTTCCCTCTTAGAGCACGGTACGCTGAAGGTAAGAACAATCTCACCCCATGAGCTGGAGTGTTTGGAGGTGGAGATACCTGGAAATGCTGGCCCATCTGCTGAAAATGTTCTATGAACAGCAGGCTTGTGCTGGTGATGTCAGCTCTCTACCTGCATCTCTTTACTGCCTGCCTGGCTATGACAGTGATTTACTGCAGCTGATTACCATTCTTAATGTGTCCCGCAGGAAACCTGCAGATGCAAAATGCTTGCCATTGCAAGGCAGAACAAAACTCAGACCTCTCTGAAGTTCTTACAGAGAAGAAATTCAGTAAGTGTGCAACCTGAGGAAGGGGAGGGAAAACATACGGCTGTCCTGGGAGGAGAAGTGGGGACTGTTTATCCTTTTCTGAAAGATAAATAAGCTGTTCCTACCTGTCATCCTGCTTATCAGTAGAGCAGGACTCCTAGAAGCTTTCAAATCACCCCAGATTCACAGAAGTGTAGGTCATACGGCACTCTGTGGAGGTCTCTAGTTCAACCTCCTGCTAAAAGCATGTTTATTAACAGCACTGCATGAAGTTATCCATGTTTTTTTCCAATATTTTTAAATACTAAAAACCTCCAAGGGTGGAGATTATATAGCCTCTATGGACACCGTGCTTTGGTGCTGCACTATCACCTCAGTAAAAAGGTCTTCTTTAATGTCTGCCCTGAACATCCCAAACCAGAGTTTGTGGACATTGCCCCTTGTCATATGGTCTGACGCTAACAAGAATTTGACTCTATCAATCATCTTTGCAACTGTCTTCTGAGTAGTTGCAGGCTATTAGATTCACCCTAGTTTTCCTCTTCAGACTAAACAAGCCTAACATTTCCTTATCAGACACATCTTCCTCATATCTCAGTCTTCTGATAACGTTCCACTGGATTGCCCTTGGTTTCTCCAGTAACAAACAACACGGAAAGCCTGAGAGCCTCACCAGTGGAGCAGGACCACAACTTCCAAGCGTCTCTGGATGTGAAGCTGAAGCACTTAAGGTACTCAGGGTACAAGACTGTGCCATGAGACCACAGCTCTCATCTCCAAATGTCTCTCTGGGATTCAGGGGTCTATAGCAGGTAGCCAGGTGTACCAACAGGCACTAAGGCAGTTGCACATAGGAGGCAACCTGGGTGCATTGAAACAGAGCTACTTTTTCCACCAAGCTTTTATGTTTTGATATCTTCATGTTCTTCTCTCTATTCCAGTAAAACTTCAGAAATCACATGGGTTACTTCAGGGGCTGAAGAAAGGACTACTTTGAAGCGCTTAACCCGTGCATGCATTCTGAATTGCTCAATAGCACTGCCTTGCAAAGCAGAAATGGAAAAAAACAGAGAACAGACTGACCTGAATTCAAAGCGCCTGACAACAAGCCCTGTAGCTGAAAGACCGCAACACAGAAACTCACAGTTGGATCTCTGAAGCAAGGAGACCTAGGATCTTGGGAAAGGAGCATGGACATGCTGACTGTCTGCAGCCTCTCTCAGGTATTGCCAGGTCTATTCGTTGGTGAGACCTTAATCTGCCTCAAAATGAAAAACGTTTTCAGTAGTATGTAAGACTTTTGTAATGACAAGAAAACTCTCTCACCCTTCTGAGTCCTAGGAGAGGTGCTGTGGGGAAACAGCAGAGCTGCCTCTCTTTCAATATCTGTACTTTCCCGGGATTTATGCATTCAATGACCTTGGCAGAGGTTCGGAAGTAACCCTTTACCATAGGAATGGATTATTTTTCATTTCTTTCAATATTAGGCACTAATATACTTTCTCTCATCAGGTACACAGATTCTGAAATTCCACTTTTGTCCTCTCTCTTCAATCAAAGGATTTTTCAAGCGCAGAGAAAAACTACGTACTCCAGCTGTTTGGTTTCTGCTGCCGTCCTACAGCATCCCAGGATAGGAGATAAAAAGCTGTTGGTTTGAATCATCTTTTCAGAGTCCAGTATTCAAATTGCAACTGAAGTTACCATCTACATTGGCAATTTTAACTCTCCAGTGATTGAAACCAATTCCTCTGAGCTAGACATGTAAAGATGCAGTATGTTTTCTTTCATCTGAGAATACGTAGGAATGATATTGAGATACAGATTATGTGGATTTGGAGGATTACCAACTTAAACAGAGGTTTTGCGATGCTGGATCAAACACATTTCCCATCCCACCCCTCTGCCCTCCAATCACCACTGCTGCATTTGGTCATGACTGTGATTCATGTGTATGAGAGAAATTACAAAGCCTACACATAAGTGATGTCCCATGCCAACAGTGCAATACTGTAGGTGGAGAGAAGGTGATTTCATTCTGACCTTGGAAAAAACAGCTCAAGCAATGAAGTTGCTGTTACCCAGACCAATAGGTGCTCTAGTCAAATTTAAAAACCCATCCCTTCTTATGGAAAAAAGAAGCTAACGCTGCCTGTGAGGGCTATAGTACTGTCAAGAAACATTAGAGAGTACTATTACTGATAATCAATCACATTTTGTTTAATTAAATGTATGGACATTTACATCTTATAGAAACTTGTGTCGTAAGATGCAGATTTTTTTGAAAGATGCTTGACCATTATTCCAGCCCAATGTCTCCACACACTGCTTGCTAGAACTATTGCTTCTTGCTGGAGAGCTGCCTGTGGGAAGTATTCTCGTGAGCATAAGGAGAGCCATCTCTGGGTACAAGTCCTTTCCCTAGTAACTTTCACCTTGGAATTACTCTAAAATTCCTTGCTGGATTAGCCTGCAGTTATCAAGAGTGAGAGAACTGCATGTTTTCAAAGGAACAGTCACGTAGCTTGCTCTTATCATATCAGTGAAAGCAAACAGATTACAAAAAACCTTGCTTAATCTTCCACAGGTTATTATGGTGAATGGCCATATAAATGTATTCTAGGTAACTATGTTCATTCAATCATAGAATCATAGAATAGTTAAGGTTGGAAAGGACCTTAAGATCATCTAGTTCCAACACCCCTGCCATGGGCAGGGACACCTCACACTAAACCATGCCACCCAAGGCTCTGTCCAACCTGGCCTTGAACACCACCAGCAATGGAGCATTCACAACTTCCCTGGGCAACCCATTCCAGTGCCTCACCACCCTTACAGTAAAGAATTTCTTCCTCATATCCAATCTAAACTTCCCCTGTTTAAGTTTGAACCCGTTACCCCTTGTCCTATCACTACAGTCCCTAATGAAGAGTCCCTCCCCAGCATCCCTATAGGCCCCCTTCAGATATCCCTTAACCTCACCACTTTTCTTTTTAGTCAAGCATTACAGTTACCTGATGAAGCCATTAGAAATCAGGTGATTTTGCCAAGTTGTCTGATCTGTATTCATGGCTCTGAAAATGACTTAACTCCTGATAACCCTCAAATTAAAATTACTGCACAGTATGTATTGTATGAGCAAGCTCATCAGCTGTAAACGAAAATATTGACATTATCCATTTTAGCAACATCAGTTGTTACTCCTCACCTTCAAGCATGGTTCCTTACAGACAGTGACAGCAACAGCAGCCACTCTAAGAAGGTTTGTTCACAGAAACACATGACTGATGCCAAATATTTGCCTACTTCCAGCAGTTTTCCTTATTTACCTTTTAGTTAAACAGTGTTAATGTGATTTTCATTACCCCCTCTTGAAGGGCTAATCAGCATGATTTACCATTGCACACATCACACTGAGGGACTTATCAGTAGAATATTGACATAGAAATGGAACGAGTGCTACCATTACAACAACACGTATTTACAGGGAAGTTGTGGTATAATAGACAAACAAGTCAAAGCCTTTCGAATTATTGTATAGCTCTTCTGGCTCTCTTGGTCACTGCTTTTGCTTTCAGAAGGGGTTGCTCTTCCTTGCAAGCAGCATGGCAACATGAAGGCAGAATGAAAACAACCATGCAGGGGGGTTGGACTAGGTGACCTTTGAAGGTCCGTTCCTACCAAAACTATTCCAAGCTTCTATGTGTCTATATTTCCCATCATACAAACATCGATGATTTGCAGCTGTTCAGTGGTGCAGTACTTCACATGAGTGCGATTAATTTTCTATTCCAGGTCTGGCTTCCCCATTTACCATACTCTGGCTACTGCTACGCATGGGAGAGGGAAAACAAACCATAGTGCCGGCAATTTACCCCACCAGCCTGTCCCTGGACAGGCTCATGGGGCTACACACATACCACCACACCAGGTGAGCTGGCGAGGGTCCAGTCGTGGCTATTCCTCTCCCTGTCTTCATGTCTGGCATCTTCTCACGAAAGTTTCTGGAAGACAACAAGCACTGAGGATCAAAATTCATTACAGAGATGGTTTTTAGAGAGCAGCATGGTGATCTGAGTCTTCACTGCAACCCAACTGCTGACAAGAAACACAGGCGTTTGAGGCAGACCTGGCTTGAGCCATTCTCCCTCTTCTGTGTCTGGAATTGCATTTTCTTTCCTAAAATGCTGCCTCCCCTCCCATGTGGTGAGGGAGAGGGACATAGCAGCCAGTGCCATCAAGGATGTGGGCAGAAGTGGCACAGGTGGGGAGAGACATCCTTGCTCATCTGGGCACGCCAATCCCTGAGACTGTCAGCAGAGCAGAGAGCTGTGGACAATGGGTCTTGGAGCTCTCTATAGAAGGAGAGAAGACTGTCAATTATAAAGATAGCTAGTCTTAATGCGAGAAGTGGGACTTTCTGCTTCCACCGACTTTTCTGCCAAAGTAGTTCACAGGCACTTGTGTATTTATTGTTTCCTTTCTTGACTGGGCCATAAAATAGAATAAACACCAGATAGGGGGACAGATAGAGAAACATGCTGATATTTTGTCTGGCAGCCTTTCGCTTTGCAAGGCATATATTGGGCTAAGGCAGCTGCTATTAAATTTTAACTCAAAATTCAGTTGCAGTCGTCTGATATGGATTGACCTTTTTAAATCTTGCCTTCTGCAGAGGCTTTTTTTTCTGAGGAAAAGCATTCCGTAATGCTTTTAAGCCATCCAGAGGCAGACAAGAAAGCTTTCCCCCTGAACTGACTGAATGCTCTGCTTAAACCTTGCAGTGTGAGACATGCTTTGAGCTTGCAGAGACATACCATGATCCATCTCTGTTTAAAACACCTACATAATTGTCTACCCAGTGACAATCTCTTAGACATTACATAGGTATGGATGGTACTCTGCTGTATCTTTTACCCACTGATATTTTATCATTCTCTGAAAACCTCAGTAAATTAATACCACCTTAGCCTCTTACAGATAAAACATGGTTTTTCCCATTTCGGATGTAAAGCTCAGAGAAAATAAATGGCTTTACACATATAAAATAATTTCTGCCACACACCTCGACATTGAACCCAAATTGTTGATGTCCCAGAAACATATCACCTTGGGATAACACGCTGGCTGAATGAAAGAGCACTCAAGAGCCACATCCTGCACCTGCTGCTGAGTGCCATGCAATTAAGTACAGTACATCAGCAAGGGCTGCTCACAGAGATGGCAAGGGCTGCTGCAAATGAATATAATCCTTTTCTGGAGCTCAGAACAACTGCAGTAATACCTGTTATTTGCTACACTAGGGCTGTTCAAGAGTAAAGGGCCCAGAGGCCAAACCCATTAAAAACTGGGGAAAAGGACAACAAAGAACAGGGAAGCACCATTTGCATTCATACTAAGTATCAAGGAGTCTTCAATTCTTGGGGTTTATACACACTGAAGAAGCTTTCCAGATCATGTTCCCCCTCCCTTTTAGCAGAAGCACTATTTAAAAATATAATTGAGAGATTAAAAAGACCTCACCTTTCATTTTTTGTATCTCTGCGTTAGGTTGTGACTAACTGAAGCTCTCTTAACAAGTATCCTGTTTCCTCCAGCTGATCAGAGGCTTCCTGTGAGCACATTTGACTGGCAGAGCAATGCTATTTCTTAAGAACTGAAACTTTTCACAGCAGGGTGCTGGCTTCTGTGTGAAGTCTTGGAAGCAGGTTCACAGCTCTGCCACAGCACTTCTGCTCTGAGAGGTTTATGCTAGTTAGCCTGGCCTTGTTTTACAGCAGCCTAGCGGGTCTGGTACTTGTGCTCAAGGCTGACCACTCTGGGTTTAAGTTGGAACCCCCCATGCTGGCTTCAGCTGGCCTTGGTGGGGGGGATACTTTTTTTCTAGGAGTAAGGCACTACCATCTTCTGTGTCTGCCTCTCTCAAATAACCTTTTGGGAAAGAAGGACTTGTCTGCCCTGAGCTGCTGCTGCTGTGTTTTAGCTGCTGCACTGCATGAGCTGCAGTGACCTGAATGTACCCAGTTCCCAGGGCCAGGCAGCATGCTTCCTCAATGCATTTCCACTAGCTCTTTTTCTTCCCAAGATAACTTAGAAGTTTAGTCTGGGAGAGGTTAGCAGTGAGAAGTGGGTAAGGGAACTGGAAGAGGACAGAGCTGTGTTGGCATTGCCTTCTGGCAGAGCTCAGCAAGGGAAGCAGTTCATCTCCATCAGTGTCTCAGTCCATCTTCTACCCTGCTGTCTTCCCAGCAGATTTGGAAAACTTTCCCGGAGGAGGTCAGAAAGTTTCTTCAGAAGAAAAAAATCAAAACATTCAGAAATGTTGCTTCATTCAGATGTATTTCCTTTCTCTTTCCCTTCTTCTCTTTCCTGAATGGAATCTGTTGCTTAAACATTCTTGTGCTTTTGTCTCCAGTTCTATTCTGCTTTTACTTGAAGGCAGCAATTTCACTCAAGAGATTTATGGCAATGGAAAATAGAAGACAAAAGTCTCATTGATATTTCAGACAACAAAGGAAAAACTGAACAAGAAGGTAATTAAAATAAAATTCTGAAAGCCCTTCATCCTACAAGGTAAAAAAAGTGCCTCTAAATCCCAGTTTAATTTTTCTTGTCATGTTGATGATCCAGCTCCAATGAATAGACAAAATGTTCTAGTGTATCTCCCTTTGTGTACATACTTCTAATTCTTTTTCCTGCACTTACATTACAAAAGGTTGAGAAGCTGGAAGTGGTTTTGTGCACAAAGGAAGGCTATTTGTTCTGCAGTCTGATGCTTATTAGGTTTTAAACCCATTTAAAATCATGAGTTGTGAGCTATTGTAATTAAATATAAAGCATTAATTCACTGAGTATTAATAACAAAGCAAACCAGAAACAGTTTGTAAAGTTTATATTTCCTTTTACAGAAATTTCCCTGCATATGAGAACACTGTCTTCTAACCCTTAAGGAGTTCATGCCAGTCACAAAAGGCATTTTTCAGTTTCAGATATGAGAATTGCAGTTCTTTATGCAATGTAATATTATTATATTCTTTGAAGTTCAGAATTATTGTATGAAGAGCTTATGCAATAATTCTACCAGTAAAAACTGCATTTCTCTCATTGCGTATAATTTGCTACAGATCGAAAAGATGCATATGAGCAGCATCACTGAATTGCTGGATTACACAGAACATATATCACTTGGTAATCTGGGCCTAAAAAACCAAACCAGAGACTATCAACTTGAGCACTCTGGCACTAAGAAGGTTCTTTCTTGCAGAAAAATTCCACCCAGGAGGGAGTAGTTAGATTTATTAAATGTTGCTCAGATTTTCATTCTTATGAGTTAATTGACTCTGTTCCATATGACACTTTGAAGAGCAATTGATGAAAATTGCTCTGGGGCAGAAGGTCCTTGTGCCTCGAAGACCTTAATGAAATCCAAAGGCTTCTTCAGTTTGGAGAAGCACAACATTACACAGGATAGTTATGGTAGCAGATGATTACCAAAGCAAACCAACGTTTTTGTTTGCATGTTATTGTGCATTGCCTATTCCTTTTTTTCCTATCCCCCTGTTGCATGGAACCTACTTTAGCTATAACACATCACTAAGGTTCAGGATGTAGCTGCCGGCATTCAGCACCCAGGGGTACAAACCCAGGTACTACTTCTCTTTCCTAATGCACTCACACTAAAGGCAGCCAGTTTCCCAGTGTCTCAAAGGCAAATACAATAATCCCTCAAAACTCAGCAACTGCTGTGCTTTTGAAAGGAAGAATTTGTGAAGGCAAAATGTTTTCTTCTAGGCTCCGTGGGGAGAGAGAATGGCCACACTGTGCAATGAGGATTTGCCTTGCAGCAGCATCCAAATGCCAGTATTTCACCAGCAAAGCAAATATTTTCTGCACCTCATGTCAAGCCAGAGATTCATTGCTAAAGTAGATATTTGTATTAGGACACATGAGAGCACACAAAAGCACATAGACACTGTAGCTTCTGCCTTGCCCAGAGAGCAGCATCAGCAGTACTCTACTAAGTTGTATGCAGTTAGTCCCTCCTTAAGGAGGGTTTTTATAGGCTTTCCTCCCTATGTTGGTGCTAATTCTGCAACTTGGATCAGGAATAAAGCTGAAGGTTAGCAATCCCTTTAGCCCATTGCTTCCCAGCTTCTCAAGAGGCACTCTCAGTAAAAGATAGATAGGTTTAGGTTTATGTCTTTAGCTCACTGCCCTCCTAAGTGGAAGAGCATGTTCGCATGGGTTTTGTGTAGCTATCCTTAACCAAACTCCAGTGTTCAACCTGGTTAATCCTCCTAACTGCACACAAAACAAAACCAGCCATTTTTCCTAGTATTTGACTGTCTTCTTTTCTGTTTGCGTAACCCCTGTGAGGTTTGCAGTATGCATCTATTTCCCCCAGGGAGGTGGCAAAATCACAGCAAATCAGGCTCTTTGCTCTATAATTTCCCAAAGATCAAAGTTTAGTTATCATTAGAATGTAAATGTCACAATATTATGAAATGGTGCATCAGGACAGAACATATCTTCCTCTTTGAAAGTATTTCTATGTGATGTGACATTTTAGTAACATTTGAGAGGGGACTTTCTTTCCTTTTAATGATCTTTCTTGGCTTTTTTTTTAGCCAGCATAAGTCTGCTGCTCTCACCTGCTAAAATAGCATTTGAAATCAAGTATTTCACAAAGTCTTTTGCTTTTTCAAACTGGGTCTAACATCTACCTTGTTATTTTATTTAATCTGCTTCCCAAGGCAATAAAAAAGGGGCTGAGTAAATAAATATTAAGGAAAACATGGCTCTTAATCTGCTTATAAATACTCCCAAATTACCAATATGCCACAGAAACAGTTGGGTTGCTGGAGTGTATAGGAACAGGGGTCCACTTGAGAAAAACAAGAAGAGAGGTTGGGCTATGCAGAGGCTGGGCTGCAAACAGTATCCAGCCTGCAAGTCCACTCTAGGGAGAAAGCAAATGATGTAAAGAAAAATGTAGTAAAAAGTGTTACAGCGTTATAAAATAAGATAAGAAGAGGTTTCCCTGCACTTCTGTTGATTGTATTACTCTCAGAAGTCATTTTATAGACATGGATGAAACTGAGCGTAGTCCGCACACTACAGGGCAGAGGCTAAGGACATTTGAGAGGGAGAACCTAGGGCAGGGACACAAGTTATACAGCCTGGTATAAAGATCAACAAGACTAGCAACAAAACACAATGCACTGGCTGTAAAATCATCAAAATTGACAGAGAAACCCCAGCTCCACATGAAACCAGTAGCATAACTTCAGTGACTTTAGGAGAACCAACATGTTCCTTGGGATGGGTAGAAGGCACCTCTCTGAACTCAGGCTGGGCAAACACATTTGAAAGACCCTGCATTTCATTATATTTACTTAGAAACAGGCAATACATTGCTCTATAGTGCAAAGTCCCTATAGCAACTAACTATTCTATGATTCTGCGATAATTAGAGGTCACTGAGGCAAATTTCAAACCATTGCTTGCTGATAAATTATACCCTGGTTAAATACTGAAATCTTTAATTGGAGTGTTAGTGGACATTAAGGAGAAATTTATTACAGAGTAGTCCTTGTAAGAAAGAAAACAATACCAGACTATATTTGTTTTGCATGTTTTGGCTTGGACATGCTAAGGAATATTTGCAATCTTAACTAGATAAAGGGGTTTTGTTGTTGTTGTTTATTACAGCGCAGCCAGAATTATACCCTGTAACAACTCTGATAAGATTTGGAAAGGAAACAAAGATTCAAATGCAGTTTTAACTTGGTTTGCTTTGTTTCAAAACCGTTTTTCAGATTCTGCTCACATTTCTGGTTTCTTCTTTTTTTTCCTCTGTAGGTAAACATGATCAACTTACACCATCGTACTATTGTTACTGTGCAGCAGGCAACTTAAGTCTGGTTTTCAGCCTCGGTAATTATAAACTAAATTCTGGTTTAATATGACTGAATTGGTATGGAAAGTTAGGAATATTACTTGTTATTGCAATGCTGTAATGCATTACACAAGGAAAAGCTAAGTGATAAAGAGCTTAATTAACTGTGATTTATATTGATCTATATGACCATAAAATCACCAGAGTTTGGAACAGATTAATTTGTTTTTAGTAAGTGTTGCCTGAAAGACTGGTAATTACAGTCATGAACCAATTACTGAATTAAAGTGTAGTAAATGTAAAACCAAAAGCATTTACAAGATATTCCATCAGGAAGCCTACTAAGTCAAAACAAAGGTTACTTCATGTTTACAGAACACTGGAACTGCAATAGCGCCTGCAACAGGTGAATTTTCAAGTCTTCTCCCACTTTAAACACACATTCTTGAGGCTTCCAGAAACATTTATGTTTTGGCCTAACGGTTGTAAGCAACGTCCCAAAGCTGTCCTGTTGATTTAAGCGGACACTGTTAATATTATTTCTGTGCTGTGTGGGGGTGAGAAATCCTGAGCACATCCAGAAGCTGGTATACTGTGGTGAGTCCACATGTGAAGAACTCTGGAGAAGAAGTTTGTGGGTTAACAGAGCACGAGTTGCTCTTGGCAAAGCTGACAGCTGTTGGCTGATATATGAGCCAGACAAGTAAGAGGCAAAAGAGTTAATTTCTCTATTTCAAGTCAAATAAAGTTCAACAGGAAAAAGCTGACATGCAGACGTCAGGCCGTCTGAGATGATGGGAGCCCCATCCACAGCAACTGGATACTTGTACACATTTAACGCTACGTTTTGTCTCCTTCATGTGGAAAATCATATTTTTAAAAAGTTAATACATTCCCAAGGAACCTCAGAGAAAGTTGAAAATGTGATGGCAAAAGGATGGTGAAGACGCAACTATGCTGACATTTTCGCCACACTTTATGGTGGTCGTTATAAGAGGCAGTTCATAGAGAGGTCCTAACCTCTTCTGAAACCTTGTGCTCCAGGAGCCATGACATTAGGGCTCCGTTTCTGAGGGAACTGAAAAGAAAAATGAGGTATGAGAAGAAAGTAACTGTTTCACTGGTGAGTGGAGACTGATGAACACTTTAGTTGTCCTGAAATGATCTCTGAAGACAGCATCAAGGCTTACAGATGCAACTGTTCCCACAAATCATAGAATGGTTTGGATTGGAAAGGACCTTAAAGATCATCTAGTTCCAACTCCCCTGCCATGGGCAGTTGCTCAAAGCTACGTCCAACCTGGCCTTGAACACTTCCAAGCATGAGGCAGCCACAACTTCACCACCAAATGTACCACTAGTATCCCTCAAAAAATTTGACCAGGACTTACTGTAAAATAATTCATGGCAAGCAAAACTTCTACAAGATTATGAGTAATAGATCATCAATCTTATGAATGGCAATTGCTTAAGAACTCTGAAGAAGCATTTGGCTTTTTAACAGATAAAAAAATTAACTAAATCTAAAGACTAAGCAAAATGATTTTGGTTCCTCCCGAGAAAGCAAAGAGCCTGATCAATGCAGCAGGCTCTCACACAACAAGGTATGAGGGCAGAATGTTGTTCAGTGAGATTACCATCAATTAATCCAAGGCCATGCACATTTGAGGGAGACCCTGACTAACATGCAGTTGGGTACTCAGTTAGGTGTAAACATTCAGGAGAAAGAGGATCCTAATAAGGACTGTTTAATGGAAACGTGCACTGAATGGGCAGCCTTGGATAAAGCAAAGTGTAGTTTTGGCTGAGCTCAAACACCGTGTCCTGACTGCAGGTAAACCAGTGTAACTGCCCACACCACCACTCTCCAGCTCCATTCTGTCACCGTGATCTGGGTTATCCTTAACACTGAATAATGTGTTGCTGTTTTTCTGTTGTTTTCTGGGTTGTTTTTTTAACATGGATCATTGTGACTGAAGTGGGTTACAGAGGGATGCTGTGTGGTGGTGCACTGACAGATCGAGGGACAATGCCTTGCCAATGGCAGGAAAGGCCAAGAAGCTCCAGTTGGGCTGCCAGGAGTGACTTCAGGCACAGACTGTAAAGCTCAACCATTGCTCCAGCATGTGCAAAGACTGCACAAGAAAATATCATAAGCACTACCTCAATGTCTTATGCACGGATAACAGACCTTCTCATCTTGACTATGCCAGTCAGTTCTGCTAGAACACCCTGGAGCAGGCAGAATGAAAAACTGTTCACCTGACAGCTGTTTAGTTTGCCCGAGACAAAGTTAAGGGCAAACACAACTACGGTCTCTGCACCTACACAGCAAGCAAAACTGAGGTAGTGGGCTCTTCAGCCTGTCAAGCAGACGTTCATCAGTAACTCGGGGCTGCTGTTTGAAGCTGGACAAATTCAAACTGCAAAAGAGATTATAATTTATCCAAGCAGGGGGTTATTAGCCACTGAAATGATTTAATAAATGCTGTGGTGGGTTCTCCATCACCACCTTTGTTCAAATCAAAATAGGATTTTTCTACTGAAATACATTCTGCAATTTGAGGGGAAATTAATTCAAGCCTGGTTATAATTGGTGTTATGGAGAAAGTCAGACAAAACATTACAGTGATCTCATCTGGCCTAAAAATCGATGAGTCTATTTAAAAGAAGAAGAAAAAAAAAACCCAACATAACAAAGCTCACTCAGGAGGAATTAATTGCTGGATTGAGTTTCAAAATGGCATTTCACTTTCCACTAACACAAATTCATATTTGGGGTGACAATGATGCATTTCTCAAAAACACTGTTTAAGGAGGCAAACTACTTTGTAAAGAAAGTAGTAGTTGTAATTCTTGGGCAAAATCAGAGCCTCAGTGATGGAAATGACAGGAATTTCACTGCTACAGGGGGCCAAAACTTTACCTGCTTTCTCCTCCTTTCACAGCCACAAGCGTGTCTCATTCTGCAGGGTTCTACAGAAGGATACAGGAGATTTTCTGCTCTGCAAGTTGTGGTATTTCTTTGGAAATGAGGGAAACACAGCACACACTGGCTGAGGGGTTCCCTTTGACTTGATGATGTCTTGAATTCAGGGATTAGACAAACAGTGAAATGTCACTGATACTTTTCAGTAGAGAGTCACATCAGTGACTTGCATTCCACAGCAGTAATGATTTGGTGTTTTTAATAGCCTATCACTGAGAAGGACTCAAAACCAATGTGAAAAAGCAGAGTACATGCAAAGAATCACTGCTACCAGCTGTAAATGGCTGTTTGAGTTTATGGATTAGCCTGACTCAACAGCTGGCAGCCATTCTGACAAAAGCAAGCCTGGCTCAGGAAAGAATTCTCCCCAGAAAAGGCTGAGATCTCAAAATTCAATTTACAAGGAATCTTGAAAGCTCCCACAGTAGAAAGCAGCAGCGTTCGGGGTGCAGACAAGCAGGGCCTCAGAGCGCAGTGTTTCCCATCAATGTGACCTGGCCATGGGACATGTTGATTTGCATGACTATGAATTCAAGAGCCATCTGGACACTATTCTGAGCAAGGTGTTCTGGGTGAGCCTGCTTGAGCAGATAGGTTGGATTAGATGACCTCACATGGTCCCTTCCGACCTCAACTGTGCTGTGCTGCAATTCTGTGAATTCTCCAGTCTCCAAATATCCACTCAGTTCGGACACAAGTCGCTCTATGCCAGATGCACACTGGTACATCAGAGGATACCAGCTGTTTCACTGTCCATCACCAGCTGTGATATCCTATTGTGAAAATACCCCCAACTGCGCGAAGTATGTGCTTTTATAGACCATGTAAGCAATTTGAGATGATGCAGGGGCTGCCAAGATGGAGTGAAACATATTCCTAAAGGTTACAGGATGTAACCACATACTGCTGCACCAGGAGAGACAACCACGCAGTTGCTCATGTTTTCTGAAGGAGACGTGTCTTTTGGAAGCAGGGCAAAGAGAACCTGGTAAAGCAGCAGCCACCTTAAAGCAGTGACTTGTACAAAACACCTTCTTCTTTCAAAGAAGGAGCTATCTCCACTTGTGAGCAGCAGCCTTTGAGGGGTCGCTAGGGCAGCACGGGATGGGCTGCAGGCAGCAGCAGGGCCCTTCTGACCTGGGCTCCTTAGAAACCACAGGTCCCTGGAAGCAGAGATTTGCTGCTCTTTCATGCCTCACTTGTTAATCAAACTCTTTGCTAGAAATAATGCGGAAGTGCTTCAGCTGAATTATTTGAAGTTTTTCTAACTTGAAGGAGGCTGCTTTTTATTTCCCCTGTGCCACAGAAAATTTCCTCAACGTCACTTTCATTATGCACTTTTGAAAAACAAACAGGGTTCACAATGAGTTATTCCTTATGGGAAAATGGTCTGTGGGGAGCACATTACACGTTCCATTTACTCAATCAGGATCTTCTGATAATTTTTACTGTGCATTGCAAATGCAGGCAGCTTGCGTTACATCTGCAGTGCTCAGATAGGCTGGAACTGCTCCAAACTGCTTCTCTAAAGTTTAGCTCTAAAATTTCCCATGCATTTACTGTTCCTTCATCATGGTCACTAATGCATATTTATCCAATGGGATAAACACATGCATACAAATAGCTTCATAGAGTTACATGTACCATAGTGTTAGCAAATAATAGCCTGTATTTCAAAGTACACAGAAACCATTGCTTAGAGGAATAAATGCTTCAAACTGAGGCAACTCAAAACATAAAAATATCAAGGATAAAGACAAATGGCCTCAGCTTACAGGAAGCAAAAGCACCAGGAAAACTCGAATTTTAGTGATATTGTTTATGAAAGAGTTTCATGTGGCTGGTCATAAATGGAGATCCCCGGTTGTTTCACAAAAATTTCAAGGATGAGCAAACAGCTACAGATCTGATTTCTGGTTTTACCACTCAACATCAGCATGATGAGGTCCAGCAGAAAGGATCTTTGGCTCTTGAGTAGCTCATGCAAAAACATGGGCCTGGGAAAGAAATAGTAGTGATGAAGCACAGGGGAAACGCTGAGACAAGAAGCCTTGCTCTGCAGAAGGACACCTTCCGGAAGCTTGGTGGGAAGGGCAAATGAGGACACAGCTTTTGTGCCATTCCCCTCCACGACTACTAAATCACTGTAGAAAACTGCTTATTTACAGCAACAAAAATATTTGAGGTGTCATGCATGGCAGGACTGAAAAGAGTGGCCATTTGTTTTCAAAAGCTCCGAGGGACCCCAGGATCAGTACCTTGTTCAAAGAGGCTGGTAATTCCTTTCCAAAATGTTTTAAAGATGCAGCTCCTCCTCTGCAATTGCACATCAGTGCCTTCTCCAAAGGGGTGGTTTCTAAAGGGAACCAACAGAGGACCATTTCCTGGACTCCTGGACCTTTCGTATCGCTCTCATCTCTGCTGTGTTTCACTGCTGAGAATACAAAGACCTCCAGTATTCTTATCTTGGCATTCCCCACTCAGGGGAATGAGAGAAGCATTACAAATGAGTCTGTGGGGATGTATTGTGAGAGCAGCAATAAAAACTGAAAAGCCGGCACTGGGGGCAGTGGTGGGTCAGATATTTTGGGAGCACTGAGCGGTGAAGCTGTCCCACATCCCTGCTCTGAAAAGCTTGTTCATTTAAACACTCTGCTCCTGTAAACTGCTCCAGAGGAAGATCTCATGGTCACACCGTCACAGCTAATACTATTTTCAGGTCACATTTCTGCTCCCCCCTATTCTGTTCTCCTGCAGGCCATGTGCTAAAGCAGCAGTCCACCCCTCACTGTCCCCCCACACCAAACAGGACATGGGCAGTATACAGTAACATCGAGGTTGCTCTAAAAAACCATGCTCTCTCCTGCTTCTTTGCTTATTGGTTGTAAAGACAGCAAGTCTATAACTTATTTTTGGAGATTAAAACTTCCTTGTAGCTGTTGGGAAAGATGTGCTATAGTCAGCATCAGTCAGGAATAACTTCAGTATGTTTTGGGTTTAATTAGTTGAATTTATTCCTAATACCTAATCTGAATCTAGTTTGGAGCTGTACTTGGCACAACCTTTTCAGGCAGGGGAGAGAGGCCCTGCACCACTGATGTGGCATCTACTGACTGACTTTTGCCCTGTACCTAGCAAATCTGAGTGCTCTGCCATGATTTACACCATTGTGAAATGCTTGTTTTCATTCAGTGGAACACATCACCAGGAAGCCCCTTTCCGTATGCTTTTAACCCATTCTCAATTTCACAGTGTTACACATCTGCTCCCCCAGCAGCCCCCTGAAAACGCAGTGTGTCTCTGAGCAGCAGATCTGCGTGGTACTTGCGTGGGAATGAGCCCATTAGAGAAATCTCTAATTCCACACCACAGCTGCCTTTGGTTATTAAACTGTATATGTCCCTGAGCCGTGATAGCACAGGAATGTTTTGCCCACTGTGGGGATTTGACAGAATAGGGCCCCAAAGTGCTCCCCTTGCTCCCTCTTCTGTAGCAGAGCTGGAAGTAGGATAACCACAGAAGTATAAACCTTTCAGTGGTGACCTCCAAGGAGCAGGGTCCACTCTGAACAGCTCAGAAGTGATCTCTTGAATAAATAACCTCCCATGAAGATTTCTGACACCACATCTGACCACTTTGCAGTTTATTACTTAAATGTAGTTTGGGATAGGATAAATTTGTTTTAAAATAACACCAGTCATATGTTGCTCCTGAAACACCTCATTGATGTTTAGAGATGAGTGAAAGGGCACTCCTGAAGCTTGATATGAATATTCTTGATGGCTCATTTGTTTCCAGGTTTTCCATAGGCTGCTCATTAGCAGTTCAGTAAAGATCCAGAAAATGAATTATAATGTGTACTACCTATGCATAAAGGGATACAACCTGTGTCAGGCAGGTAGGTCCTGACCTTCTCCTCATACCAGTAATAGTATTTTGTGTTTCCCCAAACCTCTTCTTTGCCTCAGGTCACAGATCTACATCCTGCAGAAAAAATGTTTTGCATTAAGACAGATCAGTGCAGAACATTGCACAACTTTTCTGGGGGTAAAAACAGCAAAGGCAGTTGAAAACTTAGTGATGAGATAGTGACCTTGCAGTTGCTTCCCTATGTTTAGATCAGGGCCGTGTCCTCTGGCACCTGTTTCAGCAAGGTCTCAAAGGTCTGAAACAGCCTCTTTTGGTGACTTGCTTTACGAGATGCAATTTTGGTGAGACCAATGCACTTCAAAAAGTACCAGTCTACCACAGGACACACCTGCAACCCTGGAAGATGAATAAGGTCAGAGAAATGCTTTCGTTTTACCCCCTGAACCAAGCCAGACTGCAAACAGGGGGTGTTCCAGTCATGCTGCTGTGGGTGTCTGACAGCAAGGAGGGATCTCTGCACGCCTGCAGTGAGGTTTCACTGCTCCCAAGGCTCCTACCTATGGTACTTGGAGGGATTTCCCCCTTGTGCTGCCTGAGAAGACAGAAGAATAGGTCAGGAAGCAGTAGAAAACCAATGCATGAGATCTACAACACGTTAAAGAGCCTTACACACAAATAAAGTATTAAGCTCTGGCAGCATGTGAAATCCTGCCCACCCCACTAAAAATTTTCACTTGGTCTGTAGGAGAGGGTTTGAAAGGTCTCATTGGCTAAATATGCTAGAAACAAACCTGAGGGAAATGGAGGCATTATGACAGCTATTTGTTCAGAGTCCTTCCACACAAAAGAATCACAGAATCACCTAAATCGTTTAGCTCGGGAAAGACCTTTAAGATCATCCAGTCCTACCATTACCCCAGCACAGCCAAGTCCACCACTAAACCATGTCCCTAAGTGCCACATCTACAAGTCTTCTAAATACCTCCAGGGATGGGGACTCCACCACTGCCCTGTGCAGCCTGATCCATGCCTGACAACCCTTTTGGTGAAGAAATTTTTCTTAATATCCAATCTAAGCCTCCTCTGGTGCAAGTTGAGGCCATTTCCTCTTGTCCTATTGCTTATCCCTTGGGGGAACAAACCAACCCACCTCACTCCAACCCCCTTTCAGGCAACTGCAGAGTCTCCCCTGAGCCTCCTTTTCTCCAGGCTGAACAACCCCAGTTCCCTCAGCTGCTCATGAGACTTGCTCTCCAGACCCTGCACCAGCTTTGTTGCCCTTCCCTGGACCCGCTCCAGCACCTCAATATCTCTCTTGTAGAAAATTCAGCAGATGTATTCAAACCCAACTCGCAGAAAGTGTTTTCAGATGGGATGAGTGAGATTTGTGCCGGATACATGTAAGCTGATATGCTCCAAGATATACAAAACATTAAGAAAATCAAGCCTTTGCCAAAACCTAACACTATAATTTTCATGCAGTCAGACACATTAATGGAACCTGTACTTCTCAGTCTTATTTGCAGGCCAACATTAATAAATAAGACTATGCTTATTTTCTGTTGCTCCCCTGTCCATATTCAGAATAAAGAACAAGCCCACCATCCTCCAAAACTTTAGTGAAATAAAGTTCATGTTCACCTAAGCACCCTTTTATCCCACTACTTAAGACACTCCCAATCACTGCCAGTACATTTCTAAACGCTCTGTACTTAGGGTAGCAAAGATTTTACAGTTCAGAATGGCAAGACTGAATGCATGAAATATTAATATACTTGAAAAGCAGGTAATTTATTACAAGATCTTTTAAAAGCTTCATTTCTTTAAAAGCAAAACTATCCACCCACCTCCGCATCTTGTCCGAAAGCATCTGCACACACAGCTGTTCTCATAGTTCCAACCCTGTTCTTTCCCCCCCTCCCCCTTATTCTTCATTTATAAAGATCTGAATAGCAGGAATTTACTGAAACAGCAGCATGCTTCCCCAGGTGCCTTCTGCTTCCACATACAGACTTTTCCCATCTCCCAGGTGAACACGTGGATACCCTTTTCCCATGTGCAGGGTTGAGGTGTTGGACCCTCATCCTCAGGCTGCATTAGTCTGAGGGATTTTAGCTTCTAAACCTGCTCTTCCCTAAGCACAGATGTAAATCTCCACAATAGCTGGGTGAGGATGGACTTTGCCTCTCCTGGACCTCCCACCGTCATCTTGTTCTATGATAAGTCTTTCTAAGCAGCCTACATAAGTCTCTTCAGCCAGCTGCCTGGGGACTGAGCATGCAGAGGAAGCGGTTTGGATGCCATAGGTGTAAGACACACTGGCACTGTGCTACCAAACAGAAGGCAAAACAATAAATATTGCTTAGATAGTGGTCCTCTATCATTCTCTTCACAGGAAATTTTATCACCTTTGCACACTGTAGTCCTCAAGCCTGCACATTATATGGAGCCAAATTAGTAGCGAGAGTATGCACTGAGCAAGATAAAGCAATGAAAGAAAGACAAGCAATTTTGGATTAAGAGGTTGATATTTCAAGATATATTTGGCATCTTGTTCTTCACGAGTATTTTCAACCACTACTTCTTCCTGAAGAACCACCTCTTGCTGTTCCATCTTGCCTGCAAATAGCATGGCACACCAGGAAATTAAAAAATAATCCATTAAATAGCTTACCTGTCCAGGACATAGCAGCTCAACTGCAGCCAGAGCTACTCGCTTGGAAACTGGCTGCCATGAATACGGAGGTTGTAAAAGGCTGAGCTGGGGGAAAGTTTCTTTGGGATTCAGGGGCATTAACATAACTAAGGGAGGAGGCTGCTTAAGAAAGGAAGCTAAGAGGAGAATATGCTGACCTTGGTCATATATTTTAGAGGAAAGATGATTAGAAAGCCAGACAAGACAAGGAAGGGACACGCAGGAAGGAAGAACAGAAGATGGGAAAACTCAGAAAAGGAAAGATATCAAGAAGGTGGAGACGACTTGCTCAGCCAAAAGTAGGAAACAATAATAGCACAGACACTAGCACTCTTACTCTTGTCATAAAACCATCAAGAAAATTACTTTAAAATTAGAAGAATGACATTTAGGAGACTAGTTTTGTTACATAAATGATTGTTTGTCATGAAAAAGAAAGGCACCACTTATTACTGAGTTTTGATGGGCAGCCACAACCAAATTCTTAAGTGATCAAGTACAAAATATGCTTAAAGGCTGATCATACCTACCATGGCCAGGACAAGACAGTGTGGTGTAGGCACCTTCACTTTAGATTGCACTGTGCCCCAATGGACAACATCTGAGTGTTTTAGCAGCAACATATTAACTGTAACAAATGCTAGGACACAGCTATTGATCACCACTTGGGCTTCCAGGGAGAAAAATAAAAGGTGTTTATGGGTTAATACTTCTGACTGAAATTTACCTATTTAAAGGTTCACTCAGCAGATGCCATCATCAGATGAAAGTCCTTCCACTGAACAGACAATTTTAATGGCCTTTTTCATTAAGCTATAGGTGATGTATTTCTAAGGGCAGATTATTAGTCTTTCTGCTGGCAGCCAGGAATGCCAGATGAATTCAGAATATCAGTGAACATCTAAGCCTTGGTAACAAAGATCTTACTATAGAGTTATATTACAGCTCAGGACAAAACACCTTGACCAATTTATTTTCTTGCACAGCACAAAGGGACATTAGACTGTATTTGCATTTATATTCATTGCCAAAATAGGCAACGGACCCTCACTGTTCATGGGAACAAAGCTCCAGATGCTCTTATATTCTAAGCCTAATGTGCTCAGCTACTGATGTGGCACCATTAATCATATGAAATGTGAGTTTTATAGCTTCGGAAAACTGGAACCCCTAGATTTATTGATTTGACTACTCTGTTGAATAAAAAGTTTGTTATGAACAAGTGAGCACTGAATATAATGCAAGAAACATCATCATCCCATAATCAATAGGTATCAGGAGTACTGTTCTTAAGGTTTAGCTCCTTTCCTATTCTCCCACAGACTGAAATTATTCAGCTCTGCACTGTAGAGCTCCATTAAGCACTTTGTTTTTCATTGAATGACTGGAATCAAATGCATATGGCCTCCATGGGTGGATAAACTGCTGTAAAAAGAGATAAGTCAGCAATAATGATTGGCTCTGTTGTCTAAGCGTGCCTTTTGATTTCTGAATCTCTGCCAAAAGCATCATCATTCTGTGTTTACCCTTCAAAAGCCCTCGGTCACTCAGATGATGCATACGCTCACAGCACAGCACTCTCCCCTGCAGGAACAGTATTCACAAAAAAGGCAACTTCTGTGCTCATATCTGTGGAATTATAAATTTGTGGCACAGATCCTGTATCTCTCATCATTCACGACATTGCTACTATATAATACGAAGTGATTAAAAGACCAGTTTTACTCTGCCGCCTGTCTCCTTCACTCTGCGCAAAACTTTTGAAGTGTACTTTGTCACATCATTTTCCTTTCCCTTTCCCTCTCCTGCAAGTCAAAATAACAGGACCACCACACAAACCTCTGGGTGGTTTTCTTTGTGCGTGTGTGCATGTGAATTCATACTAATTACTGAAAACATACTGGGTTTTTCTTCACTTCTGGGGCCAGGTCTCCCAGTACTGGCTTTCCACAGGACACCATGGACTTGCATCTCCCTCCAGAACTGCTGCTGCAACAAAAGTTGCTGTTTAACCATGAACGCTTGCTGTGCACTTTGCACCTGAGTAAATACCTGCTGGAGACAGCAGGAACATGATCAGAATGGGTCCCTGATGAGTTGCTTAATTGTTACAACTCCCTGCAAATTCAGCATTTGGCACTCGGGGATTTCTCCTAAGGCAGAGACAAGCAGCGGATCCTCCCAGCATGACGGGATTACCTGTCTGAAAAGGCAAAATGGTCATTCCCATTTGAAAACAAAAAGAGATCAGACACCAAAAGATTTGTTCTATATGCAAACACACAGGTAATAGCAAGACTATAAATAATTAAACCCTATCCTCATAAACTCTAATAAAGTGACGAATGCAATTGTTACCTGCTTGTTCAAAGCCTTGTGGACATTTTGCAATCTTCTGATTTCTATTACTGCAGTCTCACCAGAGTTTCAAGTTCAGCTGACTGTGAAGGTCTGGGTCCTGTAAAAAGTCTTATTCATGTGCACATTGTAAGAAGCAGGGATAGTGGGGCCAGAGCCTGTGCTGTGCCAAAGGTGCTGCTTAAGATCTCAGTGGAGGAAATGCTCTCTTACAGATAGCTCACAAGCCTAAACCTCTTGTGATGTTAAAAGGAAATGAATTTGATTTCTCAAGAGCCTATGGCTTCCTAATAAACCTTGGGAAACAAGTTCAGAATACCAGCATATGTTGTAATCTATTTTCTAGTTATAAAGGCTTCTTTATTACTGTTTTTGGCTGACAACAGCTGAGATAGCCTGTTTACCATCATTCTTAAAACACTTGAGAGAGAACAATGTGAGTGCATTTTTATTTTGGTTTTAACTTCTTTATTTCATTGCTGTACAGCTGCATTACAATTGGCTTTAATCCCTTAAGCATTATTTTCCTTGGCAAAATAGTCACTGAACTGAGTAGAACTTACTATTAGAAAAATATGCTTGAAAAACCGGTGTGATGTCAATGCCAACTGAAACCCATGGAGCTTAAAATGTCACAAATGTGTCTGTAGCTGAGATACATTGCTCCTCATTTTTTTGACTGAACTAGGAATGTTGTAAGTCTTAGGTTGTGAAGCCAACTGTAAAAACCATAGAGTAGTCTCCTGAAACTGAGTGCCTTTTTTCCCCCCCCATGAACAATCATTTGGAAAACAATTATATGAAACTTGAAGTAGGATAATTCCTACTGCTCAGCTCTGCTTTCAGTCTCAGCTGCATTAACTGTGGCTACTGGTAAGAAGTTGGGCTACAAGCTTCTCAGAGAAAAGATAGAACCCGACTTTGTAAAACATCTTTAATATTCAAATATATAAATAAGCACTACTGAAGAATAATTCAGAAGACTGCAGTGATTCATTATGAACAAATGCTATAAATGGGAACAGTAACATTGCTAGGTAAGGATGAAGCAAGCTATTTTAGGAGTCTTGAAAATCTTCTAGTTCTTCAGATAGATCATGCTGCTATAGTTACTTCATAAAAAATTATATTCTGAAAAGCACTTTAGTGAAAGAAACCTTTTACTGGAACTATTATTTAACCAAGACCTTCTACAGCACTAAAACACTGCAATTGAGTTCCTGATACAGTTTTAAGAATGGAAGGGGTAAAAAAAAAAAGAACAAAAAACCTACCATACCTGCACCAGTAGCTATTTATTAGCATAACACTCTTCCTTTTAAAGATTTCGTAACAACTGAAGTATATACAAAGTCTTACAGCATTTACACAATAAAAAACGTTTCCTAATAGCTGATGAAGTATAAGGTAGTGCTGCATTTTACTTCAAAGCATGTATACAATAATAATGAAGCAGACCACTGTATTTTCAACTTCTTCGCTACCACACCACCACTGCCAGTTGAAATGACAGTTAATTAAACCACTGGGAAGACACAGATTGTCAAAAGATTTGTAACAGGTTGACCTGCAGCACTAACCATCATACGGAGGAAAAAACAAAAGAATAAAAGCTACATACTGTCATGTTTCTACACTTTTCTAGAGCTGTAACAAACTTTCACAGCCCTGGATATAACATATGCAAGACAACATAATCACAATTTTTCAGATATAGTTCAGCTACTGAGCGTATTTACTTCTGAATAGGAGGCGTTATATTGATATGGCTGTGTGTTTCCATTTTTGTTCAATAACTGTTCCAATAGGTCTACAAAAAAATTTAAAGACAGCATGGAGTTTGTAGTCATGATGTGTTTGACTAGTAAAGGCATTCAATATCAGCTATAGGATCTAATCATTCCTGTCAAAAGTTTAAGACCAGGAATCTTGAAGTAAAAAAAACAAAGCCACAAAATCCCACACCTCTGCTGTTTTCATCTGTTGACTCCAACCTTCTTTAAGCTTTTCCAACAGGGGTAATACAAAATCATTACAATGCTTATTACACCAAACCCAAACGCAAGAGTCATTTAGTTTACGAGAGGTCAAGCAGATTCACTAGACTACTTCTGCTACAAAACTGAGGGAGCTTATCTAGAAAAAAGAAACCTTTACTGAACAGTCCCTTACTACAAGTAGGGATATACAGTTTAACAACAATACATAATTTAAGAACTTGGCATTCTTTGCCTTTTAGAAACAGTTTTACATGTGCCAATAATGCACTTTCTACAAGAGATAAGGCGGCTTTGCCTACTGTCATCTGCCTAAACCTCATATTTTGGCCAATTCTGCTTTTCTTTTCCCCAAAGGGTTTCTCTTTCAACTTAGAAACTAGTAACGTCAGTTGACAATATCTGCATTAAGACAAAAAGTGACATATATAAAATCCACAAGGAACCACATAAATACCAAAGAAGTCATATAACCTTTCCATGTAAACACTTTGATTATACTGAAGCCCTAATTAGATTCTCGTCTTAAACTTTTGGCAGATAATGTGTATGCTCAGCCAGGCTTTGTAGTTAGTTATTGTTCAAGTGGAAGCCAGGTCAGCTCACATGTTGACAGGCATGCAACTTGGAAACATTGCACAACAAGCAACACAAAGAGATTTGAGAAGGGTACAAGACTCCAAGTAGACTTCACAACCCTTCACAACTGAATATTCACAGACAAAGATACAGTCCTTGCTTTTTCTACGTTGGATTTTTCTCTCACACATGGGACACTTTCTGTGACTCTCTAGCTTGCTTGATGCTATACAACCACTTGATGATTCTGGCATTCCTTTCAATGGCAGAAATGCCATATGGCACGCGGTCATTGGCACTGTCATCGTTTCTAAGGTCACTGTTGCTGTCCTGAGACTGTTCACAGTCTGAGCTAATCATGCTTGCGCTGCGAAAATTGAGGGATATAATATCAGAGTTAGCCCTTGCAAAGTTCTCCATTCCGAGGTTTTCAAGCTCTTCAGGATCCAGTCCGCAGTAGTTAAAGAACCGTTCAACATCTGCATCAACACGAAAGTATCTGTCGCTTAAGTCTGATTTTGATCGCTGTAGGGAGGGTCTTCTGCTAATTCCGCATCCAGATTCGACCGCCTCAATTTCTGGAGATTTCAGGGTGGCAATGGCAGCGATTTTGGGCTTCGGAGGCAAAGGCGGGGCTGAGCTACTGCAGGGTATTGCTTTTAAGGGCTTTGCACTAGTTACTTTCCTAATGTCTGAGGAGCTGTGAGAGACATGCAAGAAAGTCTCTGCTGACTGATCTAAGAGCCTTCTGCTGACGTTGGAGCTGCTCTCCTGTGGGCTGCTACGGCCCTGCGTGGGGTAAACCTTCAAAGATTCAGCGAATGAGTGTCGGTTCAGCTCCGTCGAATCGGCTCTGTGGGGTGGCCAGTTTCGGGGACCGTGTTTATGCCCTGAACCGGAGCTGGAGCCTTCGGAGCTGTTGATGATGTTCTTCAGAATCTCAAGCTTCAGATTTTCCCTCTGGACGCCGCTCTCGGTCTTTGCGTTGTTGCTGAAGACTTTTAAGGTGGGGCTCCCCAATGCTCTTTTGGCTGCGGGACACACCGGCGGCTTTGCCAGCACAGCTGGCTTCACAGGCTCCTGCTTGGCATTGATGACCTCCTGGCTCTTGACATATTTTGCCTTGTCGGCTTCCAGCCTCTCCACTGCACTCAGTCTTTTTGGATTAGGCTCCGCCTGCCTGCGAAAATAGTCGGGTCCTTTGTTCAGGATGCGGAGAGGAACTGCGGACGTGAAAGTCACGGCAGGGCTGACCGGCTTCACCATGCTACCTGTCGGTAGTGTTTCTGTAGGCATGTTTGGTGGTCTTTCCCCCGCAGCCGTTTTGGATTCTTCTCTGGGATCTCCTAAATGCACGGTGCAGAAACATGTACATTAAGCACAATGAATAGCCAATGAATCCCGGGATCTGAGTGTTAGCAGCAGCGCCTCATCTCACAGCTCATTAAATAACACTGCTTTTCTCTTTTAAAGGCAGCCTTTGTAGGGCAAGGCCACCTGACACAAGTCCGTATTAGTCTGCTCCACTGACTCCTTTCTTCTTGCTGAAAGAGGTGGGAGTCTCGCCGTTCCCCTGTGCTCCGCTACCGGCAGTGATCTGAAATGCAGAATAACCAACCACACGTTAGTGAGAGCGCCTGACATCAGAGCGATAGCAACAGCCGCCTCCTGGCCCTCCTCTCCCACCCCCGGATGGGATGCAGCCGCTGCTGCTGACAATGAGACGGCACTCAGGGCCACCTCTCGCCCCGCACCCATGTGCATCCCATAGGAAATGTTTTGCTTATTATTTAATACAATTGCACTAGAAAAGAAAACAATTAAAAAATTAAGCTGTGCATTTCTGTGGGGAGAAAGGGAAGCAAAATGTGACAATCCAGAGACTTAAACCCATTCATCTCCTGAAGATCAATGAAAGAGCACTTTCAAGCTAATATCTTTGCTTTGATTAGTTGATTCGTGTGCGTACTTTATATCTAATCCCCAAACATTTTTTCTCCTTATAGGCAACATAAATCTAAGAAATGTATTTTCCTTTTTTATTAAATGCTGCAGAAGACTGTCTGGTCTAAAAAGCAGAGAGCATACAAAGCCATAAAACATTTTCAGTGCAATGCACAGCCTTCATTGTTAATCTAATATAAAGTCAACAATTAAAACTAGGAGACCTTACTAAACCCACCGATTCCATTTCAAAGTCCTGTGTGAACATGAATCCCCAAAGCACCAGTGCTCCAGCAGTAAAATAAAGCTTTCCAAGTTCATGTGCTCACCTTACAGGCTCAGCAGAACAACAAAAAAAGGCTTTGTTTTTTGATGAAAGGGTTAGGGAGCACACAAAAAAATTCTGACTGGGTTTGAAAGAAATTCACATTTAAAAATTATCATTCGAGGTTTCTACCAAGAACTGCAAATGAAGTTTATGTTCATCTAAATTATTTTAAGATTCTATCACTTAGGATTGTCACAACAGTCTTACATCCAACAGGGTGGACGATGTTACAAGTGCTGTAACAGTCTTTCCCACATGAGGCACTGAAGGGCACTTACCATGGAAACTACTTTTCAAGCAGTGATTTTGCTAATGGGTCTCATTTATTTTATTACTATGCCATTAATCTACGTTACCCTTTTTAATATCCCATTTCTGTTATCACTGTGTTCTTCATGGAAAGAAAGAAAAGCAGCTGCTACTTCTTCACTCATCCTAAGGAATGCAGAACAGCATCCTACCCAGGGATGACTCGCCTTCGTGTGTACTGCCATCCTGCGCTCATCCATCAATACCCAACTTACTAATACAGGGTGTGCCACCAGTACCTTGCTTACGCAACCAAAACCAAAACCAAACCCCAAAAAACACACAAAAAAAGGAATTCCTGCTAAAGAGACATTAACAGTAAAAAGAAAGCAATTGCAAGTATTGATTCCCACACATCTAAATCATCCAAGGTCAAAGCATGCAAACAACACATGTAAGTGATGTAATAAGATTATAGGAAAGAGCTGAATTTTCTGCTGAAGGCTCACTGTCACAAGCATTCCTCAAATACAAACTAACATATTTAGGTGGGTGATAAACCAGACACACATTCAGTGCAATCGAAAGGGTAGTGAAATGTTAATTAAGCTTCCCTTTCAATGTTATTTTATAAATCCTAGTGCTAACTCCTCAGCAGTTTGACTTCCTGAATTTGAACTAAGTCTTTCTGAAAAAGGAAAAGCTCACTTTCCTCATTTGAATCAACATATTTATTGGTACTGTTTGGAAATTAAGTATCAAATTTCCGAAGGCAATCCCAACAGGCATCTGCACGCACACATCTATCTTCTGCACAGACAATCAAATCTTTCCACTTTGCCAGCTTGAAGCGTGATGGCTAAATGTTGTGTTTTTACATTGTGTGTATATATTTGATATTTGTGTGGAAAAATTAAACCTATGTGAGGTCTGGGGGTCTCATCAGGAGGAAGAACCCCCTCCAAACAACCAAAACCCCAATTCTCTGTACTTAAATACTGTCACCCAATGAATTAATGCCACGTGCATAAGTGAGACCATCCTCCATTTCCTCCTTGGCCATTGTCATTAAAGGCCACCATGGTCCTGACCCAGAAGACAGCTGCAAACTCCATTCTTCACCCAGGGAGCAGGACTCAAGGCTGCTTTTGGAAGTCTTTCTCCAGTACTTAAAAACTTCCTCACTCAGGACAGCCCTAGTGAATGCCAGCAAGAATTGCTTAGGAGGCTAAGCACCTACGTTGGCTTCAACAACATACTTATAAGGAAAAAAAGGAGGAGGAAAAAACAATCCCACTGTGCATGCATGTTCATTTGACAGAGACAAGAGCACTTGTTTGCAAGCACTTATGGGGCCAAGTGCCTGAAGACAACGGAAATATGGTGTGACTGGCAGTAAGCCTCAGGCATGCCTAGAGGGAAAAGCAAAGACCTGGTGAGGAGCCAGGGCAGAAATGTCCACCTCAGCCAGCACAGGGAACCAGGGGAGTAATGGCCAGGTGGTTATTTAGCCAGACATGGAGGCTTTGCACCTGTGGGACTGCTGGTATAAATTGAGGTACATGCAGCTATAAAAAAGGATTGGCTATATTTTTGTGTCTTGTTTAACTTGCTCCATTTCACTGGGATGCTGCATTTGAGTATCAAAGGAAATTTTATTCAGTACTCTCATCTCAGAGGGCTAAAAATTATTAACCAGACACTGTTAGAAAAGAAAGTGTATGAAAGAGAGGTGGATGAATGTAAAGTGCTAATGAAACAACTTCTCCTGCCTGCTCTGGTGAAGGTTGCAGCTAATTCTGCTGCTAGCTGGGAAAGTGAGCACAATTCCTACCACCCTCTCTGCTGTCCATGAGTACCTGAAACACTGCAGCAACACTAGAGAGCCTTGCTCCTTATTAATTTCATTGGTAATGAAAAAGGCTGAGTAGCAGCACAGTGTATGCTCAGGAAGACAAAACAGTGCCACTTAGTTTCCAGTTGTGAAAATCATCATTGAAGCAACAGGGGTATAGAAATGGCTTTCTTCTGCCTTATACTTTAAAGAAATTCAGGGTTTAGGCATCTGAATTTTCTTTTGCGTACAGCTCTGATACCACTTTTGCAGTGCATAAATTTAAGGGCAAAGAGGTTTTCTTCATCCACTTGCCCAAGACATGTTCCTTTTACGCTGTTTACATCCAAATATCTACTCTGTAGGTGTAATTTTCTTATGGATGAAAACCATTCGGATCTCCATTTTTACTCTTCTGTAAAACAACTGGTATTTAACTGATTATTTAGGGAAAAACAAAGCTAAAAGCTTAGGCACATGTTCAAACATAGTTCATTTTAATACTATGCATGCATTAATAAAACCTTTCTTAAAGTTCTTACTAACTGAGCTCCTCTAACTGTTCTGTGCCTGTTGCAGACCTGCTGAGCAGAATACAAAACATACAAAGGGTTAGATGGGTTTTGGGCTTTTTAAGCTGTATTTTCAGCCAGATACTTAGATTGAGGATTCCTTTGTGACAGAGGCAGAGATCCAAAGCATTTATTAAATCTAGGCATCATGCTCTAATCACTCTTCAATCTGTAATATGTTTGTCAGATATTCACATTTAAATAACACATGCACTATCTGCAGGATTTAGGGGAACACAACATAGCCTAGAGCAGCAATAGCTATGCAGCTAACGTTAGCTACAAATAAATCCGTTATAAAATATTCTTTCCTAGATTTAAAACCAAGACAGCAGGACAACATAAACTGTGCAGAAACTTCGGAATTACAGTTCCATATAGTCTAAATATGCATTTTTTTAAATTTAAAAGAAATTTATGACCTGGCCCCATTCTGGCAAATATTTATTGCTAGGGCTATTATTAACACAACGTTATGGTACAACACAAGTTTATTTTTGATTTCATACCTAAAGCTGCATTCTAAACACAGGCTGAATGACACTAACTGACAGCAAATATTGCACTTTCCTTCCTGTCTCTGTGTTGCCCTGTAGCTCCTACACATTGGCCACGTTTCAGACAGTCTTTGCCTAAAAGTAACCACAGAAAAGCACTCCATATTTTCACAGTGTTCAAATTGCAACAAAGCAGTAAAAAACAACAGCGAAAATATGGCCCAAATGAAATCAGAGAAATTTCTGCTCTTGACTTTGTCGAGGACTCAGCTTCACCCAAAAAAAGCTACAATGAAACTCACGGTCTTAATTCATCCCTCATGGATAAATATAACAAAGGCTGACAGCCTTTACTCTACTTTCCTGGATATTTAAAGGCCTCTGTCAATTTTCTTTTTCAGGTGATAAAATGTAGCTACCACTACCTCAAGATGCACCATAAACATCACATAAATTCCAGCATGAGTAATCAACAAGCGATCACAAGATGACTCAAAGAGATCCCAAAACAAAATCTGCATAGGAACACAGGAAACAGACGGAAGATATCTGGCTCTGGTAATGACTAGGTACACTTTAGAGCTGCAGGTCCCATAATGGAAATGCTGCTTGGTTAACAGTCCCTGCTAAGCCTATAAATGAGGGTTTCACTGAGGATTACTTGCTACAGGTCTAAGTTATACTACTGTGCATGTCTAAAACTGATAAAAGTTCTTCAGTGGATAACTGTCACTCTAAACCTTATATATTTATGTTACTAAATTTAAAAATACAGAATAAGCCTAAATAAACTAGGCTCAAATTGACATAAGATAATCCACATCCAGAATGGCAGCAGTATTTCACTTCTGAAACCAATTTTAGATAAACATGTGAAAGGCTATAGACTCAGTCTCATATAATACTACCTTGTCAAGATACAGAATGAGGAGATGGAATAATCTTTCAAATCTATCATGACTGAAAGTATTACTGAAATGGCTGATTTTTAACTCTTCTCCCCCCTAAAGCATGAAACAGTGAACAGTAAGTAAAGAGCAATATCTGTTCAAATAGATGCCTAAGCCTTCAAAAGCACACAAAAAATGTGACCTAAAAATCAAGACTGGCCAAATTACATAGACATGGGAATTTCCACCAAGTGGGAAGATAACAACTTTGTCAAAGACAGCCACTTTTCACTGTTGATGTATCACTTCAACCAAAAAACCCAAACTACAACTAGCATTAACTTTGTATTAACTTGTATAGATGAATGTACAATAGGTTGATATATTTAAGCTAATTCGGCTTCCCTCTTACATCACCCTCAAAGTCTTCTAAGATAAAACTCTCCAAAAGCAAAGCAGTGCCACCACTTAACACTCTATTTCACTGTGCACTTAAAATTATTAGGTTTAATGCAGGATGCTGCCATAACTATAAATGCTAACACTGTTACAGGAAAATAGCTTCTGGAAAAATCCAAAGAGGTACAAATGCCTGGAAAGCAGGAAAGTGACTTAGCAATACATACTGCCCTGTAATGTATGCTTAGTGCTCACTGGGAGCTGGATGGAGATGCCTCTCTGAAAGAAAAATCTTCAGGAAGTATTTTGCTTCTTTTTAGTCTGGAAATCCAGCACTACATTTCCTACTGTGTAGCAATAATCCACTCTCAGCAATCCTTGCTTCTGGGTAAATACTGCCTTACAGATGCCTCCCAAACATGAAAACTGGTTTCTTTCGAAAGGTGCAAACAGCTGCCCAAATTCACAAGAAAGCTCAAAAATTAAACTTCCCTTTACTGAAACTAGATAGTACATAAAAAAATGTAAGTCATCTTATTAGAGTGATATTACATGCTGCGTTTGTAAAAGCTATAATGGAAATCAATTCTGTTTACTTTGGACCTCTGTGTTGCTCACACTGTACTGAACTCTTTGGAATAATTTTAGTCTCTCATTTAAACAAACAAAAAAAAATCAGGAAGGGCCTAAAAGAGTATAAGAAATGTAACTTTTTGTTACATGTCTAGCTCTAGCTCTATGTGAGTACTTCTAGCTTAGGAAACTGAACTAGGTTTGGGTGGCTCCTAAAGCTTGGGAAGCTTCAGAAAACACCTTTAGGGCTCATTCATCACTCAGTATCAGTGGTCCCAAGTCCAAACAACTTTTATCCTTTTAATTCTGCATTTCTCTATAACCGTCATATTTAAATTTGCAGCCTCCTTGCTATAACAAGATCACAATTCCCAATTTATCCTGTGATCTCGTGGGCCTACATTACTTTCCCAGGATCCTTTCCGTACTTTTAGAAATCAGCACAGCCCCCTTCTTCAACACAGGATAAGTGGCCCTGGTGCTCCATCACATTTCAGAGGTTCATCAGACCCTGAGACTGGTCCCTGCTGCACCTCATTCCAGTTGTTTTGCACATGTTATCTGGAAAAAGAGGGATTCTTACTTCTCTGCTCCTTCATCTCCTCCTCCTCAAACCACTTCCCCACTGCACCATTCTGTTTTTGCACTGCTCTGCTCTGGTAGAAGGGGCAGTGTGACCTGGACTACGCCTTTCCCTTCTCTACCGATAGGAAGAGCCAGTACCTCGTCTTCTTGCTCCCGTCTTTCACAGCCATGCTTGGATTCCACAAAACAGGAAGGCAGAGCCACAAAATGGTTTTAATGACAAAAGCTCAGCAAAAATGTTTTAAATGGAACATTATTAATCTTAGCTCACATCTCAAATCTGTGGCAATTTTTAACAAGCCCATCTTAAGAGCGAGATGTAATTTAAGCTACTCAAATCTTTGTGGCAGTAGGCTCAGTAAAAATCATGCACTAGTGAGGAAGGAAATAAAAATCTCCTATCTGCAAAAATGTGGAGACAGACCTGCAAAGCACCCTCCTTCTAGTGTTACCACAGACATATGCTGCTTCACTAACAGGATTTGCAGACTCCATACATCAGACATCCACATGGCCCCTGACCACGCAGCAAAGTCTGATCCTCTGCCCTGCAGAGAATAACAGAAGCACATGCGTAATCAGTAACTAGGCAGCTGGAAAAAAGCTCTAACTTTTGCAGCATCCCTCACCAAAAACCTTTCCACTTTGGGACATAACATTTTGATGGGCCATCTGACACACTGAGATAAATTAAACATGGTCCTAAATCCTTTAAATGTCTGAAACTTGTACAAATGTTAAAGCATCCTAATGCAGCATATTTGTCATCACCAGTGCAACTACGAGATCAGACTCGGAGTGAACCCTAGTGTAAGTTAAGACTAACCCAACTTGGCTTAGAACAACTTCTTGTGCATGCAAGCTTGGAAAAACTAAGAATTCAAGCCAGACTTAAACTGACAAAGTATATATTTTCAATATGAAAGTTTGTATTAAATGTGCAGTGTATCTACCAATACAGCCTTGTGTTCAAAGACTTGAGGACCCATAACCAAGTGACATCAGTAGGTTCACCTCCTTTATAGCAGCAAGGTGACATGACTTCCTTCTGAGACTGACATCTTGCTTCATGCAAACCTATAAAAGCACCTTCAAGCTGAGCACTTGAAACTAATGAACACTGAAAACCACACAAACCTAAATGGCAAGTTCTGCAGGGAAAGAGTCTCTATGTTCACCACTTAATTAACTGCAGTGTTCATAAAGTTTTGGGACACGAGGGATATTCAGCGGGAGAGGCCTCTTGCAGACCTCTTCCTACTAACAGGCACGCACACAACTAAGCCTGATGGCCATTTCCCAAGCTGTACAGGAACCAGGGAATTCCTTGCCCATCCTGCTCATTTACACCACTTTATGCAGCAGGTAGGTAGGTACATGCCCAACCTAAAAATGCAGTCAGGGACAATGAGAGTGCAAAGAAAACACCTTTTCCCCCACTTGGAGTGCAGACTGGAAGCATCCCTCTTGGGCAGCTGCTCAAAGTATTAGGCTACAGGTCCTTCTCCAGCACTTCTTTTCAAAGGTTTCCACTTCAAAAAAAAAAAAAAAAATATATATATATATATTTTTTTTTTTTGCAAGCTTTCTTTAAATTAAGGAAGAGTGAAAAAAGCCCACTCAGGGTAACTGGGGAAGAAACTGGGGTACTCACCCTGCCCCAGTGCAATTAAATAACTTCTAGCAAGTAGGGCATTTCAGTTGAAATAGGAAAACCCACTCAATATTCTGCCAACAGGGTTCTTCCTCAGGAGGTGGGAAATTTTCCCCTGTCTGGGGAGTGGGGATTTGATCCCGCCCCCCATTTCTCAGGAGAGTGCAGCAATCTCTGATCTTACGGACATAACTGGACCTGCTGTCACTGCCAGCTCATTTTTGTGGGAAAGAAAATAATTTACCAGGCTCTTTTAAGAGGCCAAAAGCCTGGAAAATTATGAGTTGCCATGCTCAAAATCTGATTTATTGAGAAAAGTTTTCTGAAACTGTTTACAATGAAAAAATGTATTAAAAAAAATATAGTAACATAGCTATAAACAGATTATATTTGACGAATAAAAACAAACAATGAAAACAGTTGCAGTTAGGCATTCCCTTGCAGTTACTAGACCATCAAAACTCCAGAAATGTACAAATACACAAAGACCAAAAGTAAACAAATGTAGCCCAGAAAAGAGGAAAAAAAAAAAAAAATCTATGTTGTGAGAAAACCAGAAACCATAAAGAGCTATTATAAATGGAAAAAAATAACACTTAAAATTTTCTTTCCTTCAGCCAGAGATCTAATCAATAAGAGAAACTTTTAAAACCAGTTATTTTCAAAGTTTCAAAACAAAGCTTAATAAATAGCATCTT
This sequence comes from Myiopsitta monachus, assembly GCA_017639245.1. Classification (NCBI taxonomy): domain Eukaryota; kingdom Metazoa; phylum Chordata; class Aves; order Psittaciformes; family Psittacidae; genus Myiopsitta; species Myiopsitta monachus. Next base: position 66,284,323 of record CM029918.1, on the reverse strand, counting down.
TCTGAAGTTTCTCACCTGTTGTGCAAACATATTTGAAAGAAACGGTGCACAAGTCTATGGAGTATTTCTTACAACAGGTACAAGATTTTTACACGCAAGAAACCAGGAAGTCACATAGATTATATATATATTTAAAACTTACCTCTCCTATTTTAACAGCTTGCTCTTATCTTGTTACAGGGGAAATTATTTCCAATAAACTCTATATATGGACACAACTGTTTTATCTTTAGAAATAAGTATTAAAATATAGCCAGTGAACTTCTCTTACTGATATTAAGAACCTACAAGACCACCTTTAACAGGCAGTACAGTAGGCACAATGAAAAATTGAGTATGCTAAAAGCAGTACCATTAGGAAAATGATAAGGTTCAGCAAGTGGAGTACAACAGAGTAGCCTAATTCTGACAAAGGAGAACTTTGAGCCACTCTTCTGATTAGCGGTGGGGTCTTGTTTGCCAAAACTCTTTGTATTAAACGGCCTGTTCTGTAACATGAGATATTACTGCAGTAAGGTCAGAATGGCTATTTTAAAATAATTTCTACACCATAACTGCCCGAGTTAACCATTTCCAACCACTGAGATTTTTACTTTTGAAATACATGAAATATTGCCCATTTATTTTTTCTTAAACAAACACACTATAAAAGTTTTGACTATGTAAAAACAAATCAGGTCTTTTTCAAAGAATTAGTAATAAAAAGACCCGAACAAAAACAAACCACACATGATTTACAGCAGCCTTCCAGGGCACTGCAACCTTCAGAGCAACTCCACAAACGGTATCTTTTGACTGGTACAGCTATGTTTTTCTCTACATAAGAGCACATTTTCCCATACCACTGGATAGTTTATTCCCCTTTTCTCCAGCCTCAAGTCTAAAGACACATGGTGTTAGAAGTCAAGTAAGAAAATGAAAGAAGCGTGTAACACTGTTTTGAAGACATGTCTGTATACTTAAGACTTCTTCCAGGAGATGGTTTAAAATACCAGATTTTAAAATTTTGGCACTGGAACACAATGCAATACACAGCTGTATAATCCAAGCGCTACACTGTATGTGCATGGCATGATTACAGGTTTGGGTATGTAACCCCTTAGACTATACCAGATTTATTGACTAGAGTTGTTAAGGTGTTGGCTCTTAGAATACACCAAATAGATTTTCTTCTTAATTGCTGCATTGGAAATGTATGCTCCCCCAGTCCACCTCTTAAAACTATGGATCTTTAACAAACTGTTCACAGCCTATTTGACTGCATATAAATATCTAGTTAGATACTTGTTAATGAGCATCCAACCTTTTTTTTTTAATACCCAGGTTTGATGCTCGAAGTGTGGTTTTGTATTACCATCATTTAACGTAATGACTCTTTACTAAATGTTCTTAGAAAGCAGCTTTTAAGAAGTTAAGACTGTCAAGACTCGGCACACTGAATTGCTTTTCCATATCTGAGGGACCTGATGAAGTTATGATGATGGAAATTCTTCCTGGCCACAACTTTAAAGAAACCATAAAACCCTCACTATCTTAAAGAAAACAAAAGCTGTATTGAGTCATGACCAGTACATTTAATCAAGTGGAGACGAAGGCAGAGCAGGGAGGGTTGAGGCATCCCAGCTCCAAGGAAATAAAAAAAAAATCAAACAAACCTGGAATTGGAAGTGTGGGAGCAGACACAGGAGCAAGAAATGGCAAAACACAGAGAGATAGAGGAGAAATGCAATTATCAGGAAAAGAGTGGAGAGGAAAAGTTGCTGGGAATAAAGACGGGCACCAAAAACGGGTTGTGATGCAGAAATAGATTACAAGGACAAAGAGGGATTAGAGGAAAAAGGAAGAGGCACTTCAGGTGCTCTTCCTCATCCCTTGTCCTGCAGAGGGAACAGAGTAAAGCTGCAGTGAAGAAAGGTATCACCCAGTGAGGCTCCTCCTGAAGCAAAGCTCCCTCCAACCCAGGCCACTTTTGGGTTGCAGGTGAGAGATACCTCCTCTCCTCCCTCCTCCTTCAGCCTCCATGCCCAGGGCAGACTGTTCGCTGAGCCTAGCAGGCTGGCAGCAGAGGAGCTGGAACTGGGGTGGTTGACAGGAAGAGATTACAGAAGGCACCAGCCTTGGAGCTGCATACATTTTCAAGAGGAAAACAAACAGAAGAGGAAATCCAGTCAACCAGAAACACCAGCCAGTCAATCAAGCAAATTCTAAGGTTTGCTGTAGACTCCTCTGTAAATCCAGTTCTTCCTTTTGGCATTCTTCAGCTCACTTTTATTTGCTCTTTGCATGCTGAAACACGCAATAGGCTTGTCCCCACAGCGTCCTGAACAGGGATGCTCTCAACCCTGTCCTCCCTCACAAGTGCCTTGCTTAGAAAAACTGCTTAATTTCTCTATTCCTACCCCCATTACAGTACCAGACTACTGCACCACTGGTATGTATCCATGCCTCTCTCAGACCTGTGATATGCAGTGACATTAATAGATCCCCCTTCTTCTGTAAACAATAGAAAATCTCCAAGCAGGGAATTAAATATAGGATTGAGTATGAATGCCCAAAGTAACACATAAAATTTCTTCCAAACCCAGAAACTGGATACAGGTATCCCAAACTTGCAGCTCCTGCTTTACCCCAATAAACCATTACTTCTTTAGAGATGAATATCAACAAACTTCTTAAGTAGGTGAATCTAGAGAACATGAACATCACAGGGCCAAGCTGCTTAAGCCAGACAGATCATGGGATGCAGCAACCAAGGTGCCAAGCCTCAAGTGAGGACATGTGCTGTCCATTTTTTCATCTGCCCATGCCCGCTGCAAAAAGGTAATCTCTCCTGTCCAGCAGTCCTGCCAGCACACCATCCCTGTCACTGTTGGGCAACCAAGTCCCTCCAGTGAAGGATATGTCCCTCACACACTAGCACCAGTTCACTACTGATCAGGACTGGTTTCAAGACATTCTCTAAAAGCTAATAACCAGGGAGGGCTGGCTGCATCACCGTAGCCAGGACCAAATGCTGCTTTCATCACAAATCACAGATCCAATCTTCTCCATTTATAAAATACTCAATTTATCTCCAACAACAAAACTACAGACCTCCTGAAACATCTGTATGAATCCCAAAGACTGAATCCATTCTCTAAGACAGCAGAAATAAATCCCACACAACATGACATCAGGAACGTGGAAATATGAAATGTGACGATGATATTAGCGTAGGTTAACTTGTGACCACAAAACACTAACACAGAACCCTTACAAGGCTTTGGATGTTCCTGATGTCAGCCCTTGGCACAGCTAAGAGAGTTTTCCTGATTTTAATTTCATACTGCAATGTATCTGGAATTTCAAGTTCTCAATTTCCTCAGCTGACAGAAATGGCTTCTGAAATGATTTCTACATTCTAGGAACAGATTTTTACCCTGAAATTAGGCATGTGTACTCTCAGACTTAACATTTTTGTCTTGAAATAAAACAGCAGTGATAACTGTTAATTTAAGACCCCACACAATGCAAATTTATATTCTGGAGCCAAATATGGTGATTGGAAACAGATGAACATGAAACACCTTCTACTGAGCAGAATTAAAGCTAAGTATTAGTGAAGCATGTTGCTGATTTGATAATACACATCAGATATTGATCACTCATTTTCTTTCTTACAAGTCTCTCAAGAATTGTATAATCACTGGTATGAAGTGCCACACGCATAGCTCCTGTCCCCTTCTGTCCTCTTGGTTTTCCACTGCTTTCCTTGTATTCACCAACAATGAAGTTTCTCAATATATAACATTTTTTTCCATTATTCCCAAAACTGGATTTCCCCCTTTTGCTCAGGAGCTCTAATGACGAATAGAAGATTTTAAACTTTAATGTTCATCTCATGCTCAGAGCTTGAAATCAGGCTCAGACTATTGTGGAAGGGTTCTGAGATGTTTAAGCTTTCTTCTGCTTTTAAAAGTATTAGCAATAACCAGGTCAATAAAAGAAAGCTCTGGAGGACTAAGGCTAGAAATGCTTGCTTGCACTGAAGATCTCCATTACAAAAAGCTAACACAATCCTGAATGGAGAGACTTGTAACCAAAGAACAGGTTGGGAATAAAGGATGGGAAAAAACCTGCAATTACTGGACTATTTCCAAAATGGATTCTGCCACATTGACACACAGATCGTTGCATGATAAAGGCCAGCAAAAGCAAGCCTCAATCTTTCTTAAACAGTACTGAAGTATATATTTACAACTAATGAATCTGCCACCCAATCTATTAAGAAAGGTCAAGGAAGAGAAATTCATTACCAGGACAGCAGAAAAGGACATGGTAAAGTTCTTCTGGAATTGCTGTCCTTTATCAAACGCCAGGAAAAATGTGCATTTGAATTCGAAAAGGTACCTGTAAAAGCACAATGCAAACTCCTGTCCACGATCTCATGAGGGGATGCAATGCTCTATGGGTTTCTGAGAAAAAGAGGAAAACAAAATATGAAAAAAGCTATCAAAAAAACACCCAACAGGCAGTAATACAGCAGGTGCCTACATGTCAGTGCTGCTGTGATATTGGAGGTCAAGGAAACCACACACTGAGGCTAGTCCATGCCACGAGAAGCGAGGAAAAAAAAACGCAAGGCAGCCACAAGAGCAACCTGAACTATTTCACATGAAAGATAAGTGATGAAATCAACATGGCTGTGCACTGGAAAAGCTATGAGCTGTGTAATAATAACAACTAATTAAAAAGTCATTTGGGAGGCCTCAGAACACAAGCTCACATATGCTGCAGTATCTGAGGTGCGAAACGAGATGCAGCCATGCTGTGGATCAATGCATAAATGCAAACAGGGCCAAATTTCAACGTGAAATTTTTAATTCACTGCTAAAGGACAACACAAGATCGTGCATTTTAAGTTCTTGTTGTAGACAAACAATCCCTTTTGCTTTGGTTTTGGCTATATCCAGATGAAGAGAAGCTAACACTGTAAAAAACCACCCCAGCACTATTTCCATGATACAGCTTTAGCAGGGCGTGGAATCTGCTTCAGCTGTTTTGCAAGTAACTGAAGGAAAATACCAACATGTGAATGTTAGTGCTATTTCAGGGCAGCTGCTAGTTGATTTTGACATGAAAACATGGAATCTGCAGTGATGAACTGTTTTTAAGTGACCTCCCATATTAGAGTTAAGGTCAAAGAGCTAAAAGTTTGTGTGCTTAGGATCCCCCACACCTCCCTGTTGGGAACTAGAGAGCTGACAGGGTATTTTACAAACTAGTAACTCTGTCAAAAATTACTGCAGCATTTTCATGCTTTGTAGGAATTAGTTATTTTTTTCAACACCTATTTGAAGTGATTATTCATGGAAGAATTAGAATGTTCAACTGCTGGCACAAAACTAGTAAAAAGCTATTAATTTTGCCTTTTTTTTGTATTAGGCTCTTCCCCTTTTCTAAAGCACTTAAAGAATGCTTTTTTAAACTATGGCAGTGGTGTATTTACAAAACACTAGTCCTGCCTAGCCAATTAATACATCTTTAATTTCATATGCAATATCTTCTCCTTTTTCTCTCCAAAATTATTAGGTACATTCTTGGTATTCAAACCAGTTACTGACGCAGATAAACCAAACATACGTATTTTGTGGCACCTGCTAAAAATAGTTGTAAAGACCTTCAAAATACAATAGGCTGACAAGAGCACATAATTTAAATTTTTTGAGATTATATTCCTGCAATTAAGTATTTGTATACACAATAGTGAAGGTAAAAATAAAGCAGTGTGTTCATTTGGGAGGAAAACAGCTCTGCTCCAGGACACAGCCTTTCTCTACACATTTTTATGTGCAGGAAGGCACTGATGCAGGAAGGGAAGCAGCGGTTTTCCTAACCCTGCTACGATATTGAGACACTCAGCAAGAAGGGTAGAAATGCCAAGCTGAGTTAGACTCACCAGCACAATGTCTTTGAAGAGAGCTCCAAAACACAGACATCATGTAAGGGCACACACCAAAAAGTTTCCTTCTTCCCATATCAACATGTATATGCCCTTATTTTTTTTTTTTACTGGTACAAGTAGATAGACGAAAAACCTCACATATATATGGCTTACAACCTCACATATATATGGTTTATTCCAAAACTAGCAATTCAAATGGACTTAAAACTATTCATGAGGTAGTAGCTAGACACAAAAATTTGTCCCTTCAAAACTTTGGCAAGACTAGGAAAGTTTCTATAACTTCCTCAAAATTTATAACACTTATTTCAGATTGTTATTTCAAAGAGCAAAAAAGATCAACACAATTATGATGTGACTGTCAGTGTGAACTATACAGTGGAATATGTTCTTGTTTAGTGAACTGCAGTGAAAACTATTTTAAAAGATATATAGCATACTGCATCTTCTAAGAACTAGAAAGAGGTCATAGTAATAAAATTGCAAGTATTGATACCGGAGTAGCTCTCATACAATGGGCTGCCATAATCCTCTGGTTCCACAATAAACATACTGCTCCAGTTCTCATGGGTTTCTCGAGAGGGAACACATTAAATTGTGGAATCAGTAGGAAAGGATAAACAACACAGGCTTCACTGAGCTTGGATCTGGACCCAGGACAGCAATGAGTAAGGAAGATATATAAACAAAACCCGAATGGATAAACATTCTGTGGATCTTTTAAACACGATTGGTTTTAGTGTTCATGCTATGGAACAAATTACCAACAATCCCATTTAGCATCTGAAAAAGGAGCATGAAGTAACAAAACTGAATGGATAAGGCTGATAGAGTAATATGGAGTCAGACTGAGTACTAGGTTAATTTCTTCAGCCTGACAGCACAATAATCTCCAATCTATGCACCTCACACATAGACGCGAGCAACCATGAAGCACTACCACAGACAACCACCTATGTGAGCTTGGATGCTTCCATTAGCAGGAAAGCAAATAGGGAGGCAGCGCTGGAGTCTGCAGGTGCAAGATGAACAGCCCAAGGCAGAACTACACATTCATTGCACTGTTTTAAGTTGGATAAACCATTCCAGTTACAAATCTCCAGTAGCGCTTTATTAGTCCCTTCAGTGCAGTGAAGTGCACCGCAACACAGTGCCCTTCAGTGACACATTTCAGACAAACTTCAGCATCAACACCATAACCTTAACAGAGGTAAGAGGGACCAGCACACTACAGTTATTTTTGAAAATAAACATGCAACTGCAGGAAAAAGTAGAGAAAATGCAGAATATAGCACAGATTTCAGTAAAAAAATACGACTGAGGACTTACCAGGACAGCTAAATGCACCAAATCCTCCCAATTAATTATACTGATTTAGTATAAAAGGTGTCATGAGAGTATTTTTCAACTTCTAATTACTCACATGGGTATAATTCCAATGTCTTTAGAAAACCTCATCCCCTCTGCATGCACCATGACAGATCCCTGTCACAAACTTTTGGTTCCCCCACCTATCTACCTATATGGCCCAGCCCCAAGGCAGAGCAACCCAGAAAGGCCATCACCAAGTAATGTGCGCTTGCCTTCTCCATGAGATAGAAGGAAGGAGATAGAGACAGGCTCTGCTTGTCCCGCATCTTCTAGGGAATTTGTAGTACAGTATATGGCCAGCCTTGGCTTGGAAGAGCCTGGCTACTTGTGACTAAAATACCACCAAATGCCTGGCCTCCAAGAAGGAAAAAGAACTTATTGCTGACAACTAATATCACAGAATCACAGAATGGTTTGGGTTGGGAAAGACCTTAAGATCCAACCCCACTGCCATGGGCAGGGACCCCTCACACTAGACCCTGTCACTCAAGACTCTGTCCAACCTGGCCTTGAACACTGCCAGGCATGGGGCATGTAGTTGATTCTTTGGTGCTTTTTTAATTCTTTCTTGGATTTATTTCTGAGCTTGGAGGTCCAGGATTTTATTTCCTTTGCAGATGTATGATTCGGATGAAAATACAGCTAGCCATGTTGCCATACAGTTTTACACTGGACTCACAGTAGAGTTAGAAAACATTTGCAAGCATGTGTGATTATTGAGAGCTCACTGCTTCTTAATGGTGATGCACAGACCTGCTCTCTGCAGGCAGGGTACAGCAGCAAAACTCCATCAGCATGCCTGCCATAGCGTACACTGTCAGCCATGCATGGTTTCCATGCCATTTATTTCTCATTGCCACTCTTTCCCAGGTATTTTTCCCCCCTTTAAATAACAAGGCCAGTGTTAGCAGATTCATATCGCCCCAACAGAAAAGACTGGTCTCCACAAAGCTTTCTTTTAGGAACAATAAGTGGTCCCACAGTACTTTACTTTAAAATCAGTACTAGATATGCTGATATAGTGCCAAAGACATGGTAGCCGAGATCTATGCAAGGAACTGATCAGTCACTGCCTTTTATTAAACAGGTGCATGGAATGTAGCTGAATTCTGGACTAATCATGAATCATTAAAGCAACTGTCCTTATCTTTCCAATTCTCTTACATAAAAAAAAGAGAGGGAAAAAAAAAAAAAGAGAGAGAAAAAAAAGAAATACTTTAGAACATCTCAGATCTAAACCAGCACAACAAAAGCTGATGCCAGACTTCTTGAAATCACAAAAAATCCATGAAACTGGGCCATGTACACAAGCCAGTTTTACCTTCTGAGCTTCAGCCAGAAGATTTAACCTCCTTTGTTGTAAGGGCAGAAATGCCTGACACTTAGACACGAAGCTCCCAAACCAAGCTAAGATAAACTCTGGACTAGAATCAGATTGCTGAAAATATTAATTTCTTCAACATTTTCCAAATCAACTAATTATAAGGGTGTGAATGATCACATTTTCCTCTGAACAGACGTTTCTCTATAGCTTTTTTCTCTATAAAATCCCACAGCCTCATTCAAGTTTGTCTCCAAGAGATCCTTCTGGAATGCCTAGAAAAACACTCCACAACAGCCAGGCAGCTGGCATACCGCAATTGCTTGTTATCCTAATTTCAAACAGTCTCTCTCATCTGCTGATGTAATCAAGGTCAAGTGAAAAACTTAACGGCCACTATGAGGAGATCTTGGGATCTTAAAATTAAATTTGTAGCTAAATAAACTCTAAACATTTCTACCATTTTCAGATACCCTTTTTTTTAATCATTTGGTCAGCTGGCTGCTGACAAGACAGAAACTCTCCTTCTGTCCGTAGTGCCAGGACATTCTAGTAACATGCCACATTTAGAAGACTCATTAAGTAATATGTATTTTCCTAATAGAGTTGAAACCATTAGGATTAAAAGTCACTGAAATTCAAAAGTAACATACAAAAAAAGATTTCCTTCTCTTTCTGGTTAGCATCCTTACTTCTTCCTGTGGGTGTCCCTGAAGGTACCTGGTCCTCTGAGGTCATGTACAATTCCAATCACTGGGACCATAAAACTGCTTTGCCTCATCAGCTGTCCTGTCCCTTTCGTTGGCTGCTGGTCAGTTCAGCACCCTTACAACAAAAAGCACTATGCTATGAGAAAAAATACTGTGGGGCCCAGAACACCGAGTCTTGTGACTGACATTGCATATTCGAAACTTCAAAATCTCAAGGGAAGGAATGACCAGCATATCTGCCACACAAGCAAGATCCCAGTGAGGATTTTAAAATGAAAAAAGAGACCAGTTTAACATCTGGATTTCTTGAGATACACCTATCAGCAGAGGGACATATAACAAATTCCCAAAGGCACTGCCAAGAACGTATCTTCTTCAGCATCTCTTAACTGAAGAGCACGATGAGCCCCCATGCCTGCAGTAAGTATACAGGCACTGCAGTAAGGATTCAGGGAGTGTACCTGATTCTTCCCAGCAATTTTTACTTGCTGAAAACCAGGGAGATTGCTTCCTGAGCTTTTCCTTAGATACCCTCAACTTGAGAATTGACAAAGCTTATCTCTGTTTAGTCTCAAGAGATCTGAATCTTAATGAAGAATAATTAAAACAAAGACTGTTTATGATGGAAATTGAAAAAAAAAAAAAAAAAAAAAAAAAACCCAAAAAAAAACCCCAAACAACTGGAATTAAATTATTATAAAAGAAGTTTCAAGAGGGCAACATCATGCCAACTAAAAGCATCTTGCAGTCTATTCTTAAGAAACAGTAAAATATTTATATCTAAATATACTTTCCATAGCTGTTCTGCTTTTTGCCTTCATCCAGGTTCAATGAAGCCTTGACCTTGAACATTAAACCCATAGAAATACCACAACAAGGAAAGTGAAAACCACACATGCAACTTTATTTGAACTACCTGGATGACAACAAATCGTAATTAGGATACCACACACTAACACATGCAGCCACACAGAGTGGAATGCTGTGTGCCCAAGCTGGACAGCCTCTAAACTGATGGAGAGGGACCTGAAAGCTGCAGCTTAGGCTCAGCTGAGGAGCACACAATGCATGCAGTACATGGTGGCTGGAACCACAAGCTGCATGACATATAACAGCTTATTGACAACATGTTTCCTGTGATTGAAAACAAACACTGGAAATAGCGTTAAACACCTCCCAAACATCTTTATTTACAAAAATATTAATCTCACCTTTTTTGGGAAAAAAAAAAAAAAAATGACCATAATGGAGGGAAACAAAAACACACCCAAACAACCCAAGACAGTTACAGAGCCATAAAAGCTAAATGGAAATTTTTAAGAGAATGAAACTCAAGTAGTCACTAAACTTTGCCTGCATGAATCATGAAGAAACTCTGCTGATTTGGTGCTGCCAGCAAGAAGTGACTTGAAAGGTTTGATGCTTTATGTGAAACACATCTGGATGTGCCACATTCTTATCTCAATAAAAAAAAGTGTATCTGGTATTTTCCACTACGGAACTCTCCCCCTGTCTGCTTGAATAGCTGTGTTCTTGTTCTATTTATTTATTTATTTTAAAGGGTCTTGCAATAATTATGATCAACAAAAAGTTGCAGGTAATCTCTCATTCTCAGAGTTAATGATCAACAGATGTCCCCAAATGTTTAGTTGAATTCAGTTTTGCCTAATCAACCACAAAATAAAACCAGTTTTTGAAATGAACACCTGTAGTTGGAGCAGTCTAACCAGAACACATCAGGTTTTTTTACATATTACCTATCCCAACAGTTACCATATATGATATAGAAATAAGAACATTTTTATAAAAAGCTACACTTTGTATATATTTTTTAAAAATATGAATTCGGGTACTGAAAAACGCCCATATTTTTTGTGGAAATAGTTAATTATGCCTAAATGTAAAGCCTTTGTGCATACTTTCAAGAGGTACTTAGCATCTGCAAATCAAACTGTGATCGCGAAGAAATAGGTGCTTCATAGCTCTGGGGACCAAATATAGCAATTCAAACTGATATGTACAAAGTTAAAGGCTATCTTTCAAAATATTAGACCTCAGGCATGTTTGCTAAATGAAGAAGGCACCATGCAGGACATAAAGAATACAGTCCACTCCTCCTAATATCCCTGGCCCATCACCCCTGGCAACAGATTATACACATCTGTTGCTAACACCTCCTGGTGAAGACGAGATGAAAATAGGACTCAGCTAAATACATGCTTCTAGTACCAAAAAGGGATTCTTGCTTCCTCTCCGCAAAAAAAAAGGTCACTTTGATTTTTTTGCAGTCACCTAATTAAATTTTACTGCGCATAATAAGTTTTCTGATGTCTAGCTGGTTTAAGTTCAGTCAAAAATCAAAAGAATATATACTTATAATTGTCCCTTTCGTTAAAAGAAACCAAATATTAATTCCAGGTTTGTTGTATGTAAAAAAATCCCCCGCTTTACTTCAGTTGCTTCCTCAGTTTAACCAAGGAGAAGAGATCATGCACATAACTCCTACCTAGGTCACAAACTTTACCTTTCTAATATTTTATTTATGAACCTGGTAAAGGGATACACATTATGTCAAGTTCCAAAAGGAGCATCATGCTATGAGCAACAGCTTTTCAAGAATGGATCAATATTGTGTTGTTCTTGCTATATTTTAGAGAGAGAAAGAACCAATTTCTTCAGTCAGTGAGAAATAACAACATAAAATCAAGTTGTCAATCTCTTCCCATACTATTTCTTTTAACCTAGACCTAATAGTTCATTGATGAGTCTAGTGGATTATTTTAGAGGAATGCTCAAAAATACCCATAAGAAGAAAATGTATTGTCCAAAGTCTAAATTAGCCACATAGAATTCATACATACATTAGGCAATGGTCAGCACATCAGAAAAATTCAAAACCTACTGTTTCCTATTATATACTCTGAAAACCATAATGCTGTTAAAATACATACACAGAGTAACAGAGAGTGAATTTTCAGTTGGGAGATAATGGATATCTTTAAAAATTACATTAGTATTCATTGGGTGCCTTAGCTCTAAGCTCATTAACCTGGATGTTTACGATATGCTTGATCCTGTGTCTTAGGACCTATACAAACTGATACCTTCTTTCAGGCCAGTACTTGTAACAGGTGATTCACTAAGACTGGGAAAGTCTATCTTGAAATTTTCTTTTTTTCTCTCTTGGCTAGAAAGTGTTGTGTATCTATACCACATTCACTAGTGCTGACAAAGAGCAGGGCCTCTGCAGGGGTTAAAAACAGACTGGGCACTGAGCCAGCCTCCAACTGTGCTTTGCCCCTCTAAACTGTGTTTGGATTTGCTGCGAGAGTTTACAGTATCTGTATAAAGGGTCTTGAAACACCAGGGGCAACCTAATGTGGGATGCAGCACAGGAAAAAGAGAGTTCCTCCTGTAGACTTGCTGCCTGAAGTGGTGCTGGCTATTCAGTACCAGACCAACGTCGACCCACCAGAGCCAATTATGCTGCTGGAGCATAGGAGTGGATGAGAACACTTTGCTTCTCAGCCCTGAAATGAAGGCTACAGGGGACCTACCCACTGCCTGCAACTGCCTTAGGGGAGAGGACACAGACTGTCCTCAAAGGTGTGTAGGGCAAGGGAAGTATCAGCTAGATCTACAACATGGGAAATTGCGGCTCTATACAGGGGAAGAAGTATTTTTATTGTCAGGGAGGAAAAGACTGGAACAGGAGCAGAGAGGATCTGCTGGACCTCCACCCTTGGAGGTACTCAAAACTGCACATGGCCCTGAGCAACCTAATCCAATGGGACCCAATTTGGGCAGCAGGATGGACCGGGTAATCTTTGGAGGCTTCTTCCAACCTACACGATTCTCTGATCTCCTCCTGCTACATCTATTTCAGTGGTACCAAAAACTGGTGTCTCTTTGCCTCACCTTCTCCTCAGCAACAAGTGATCCAGACATGGGAGACACATGACAAATATTACAATATACATATTAAAATTCATCACCACATGATATAAAATTCATCACCATTTCTTTCTATTGCTCTTTTTTTTTTTTTGCATTCTTGAAAGACTGATATTTGCTTCTCAGTACACACTGGGCATTTCCTCTCTCTTCTGATTTTGCACCTCTCAGTTATTTAGCTGTCAACAGCACACCAAACAGGATGACGTGATGAAATCAAGAAAACTTGAGGGTACAGCACAAGGACTATCTATGGGGGAAAAAAAAAAGTACGATAGCTCCTTTTTAGCAGTGGGCACCTATAACATTCAGCAAGGCAGTCAGTTAACAGGTAGTGCTGCGCAGGACTTCTTTGGGTACAGCATTTTGGAATCAGTCTAGGAAAGGACTGAGAAGGACAAGAACCTGCTGATGCGGGTGTTTAACTGTCAGTAGGGGCTAAACATGGGGCTGATGGGCTGTGGCATTCTGTGCAAGCCTGGCTTTCATGCTGTAATACTGAATATGCTATGGGAGACCCATATACACTGTACTGGTGATAGATATGCAGAAACACACAGTGACAGACAGGATATACTGGGACAGAACTAGGTGGCAGGTATGTCACATACTGCTATTTAGAAACTGTCTAATCAAAGGAGATTTTCTGATCCCACAACACACATATGAGGCAGGGAAAACACCGAATGTCCTAGGTAAAGTTCTGTGGTACATATCACATAGACTGATCAATCTGATAATTAATGATGTGATCTGCTCCTTGCAGCTTATGGAAGATCATGGTTAGACAGAACCGTGCAAGGATTTTATCAAAAGAAAATAGAAAATATGCAAACAACCTTGAGTCAGTCTGGTTCTCCTCAGTGTTTCTGTGGACAGTACAGGCAAGAACACACAAATATTTGTAATGACAGAACTCAGAAGCAGTATTCCCAGCAGATGCTGAGCAACAGATCACCAAACTCATTTTTTCTCTTCAGGGAAAATAAATAATTGCATTATTAGAAACTGACAGAGAACAAACAAACTAAAGCAACTCAGCAAACCCACACAGATACTGGCTAATTAAATAAACTCCCATTTTTCACAGCAAGGATGCCTGGAATCTCAAGACTGTAAAACATGTTCTTCCTCCATTTAATTTTCCTTAAATCAGCTCTTTTTCTTCAGAATCCCAATCAAATGCAAATTACTTTTTAAAAACATCCATCTTAATAGATGGGCACAACTCCATAATGAAGCTACTCAAATCAAAGCACAACCCTCTGGTACTCTGTGACATGGCTCATGGGAAACACTGCTGGGAGAAGGGAGCCATTAAAGAAGTGAGTCCTGCTCCATGGTTGTGCATCTTAAAGATGCTCAGTGCAAGATCTCAGGGTCTGGATTCACAGCTATCTTATCTGCTAATTACTGACGTATATGAACTCTGCAATGGTAATATCAACATGATCATTGTCATGGGTTCAGCAGTAGCAGTCATTTTTCTCCCTCTTGGTAGCTGGTGCAGCGCTGTGGTTTTGATTTTGGGCCTAGAAACTGCGCTGATAACACCAGTGTTTTCAGTTACTGCTTGATAATGTTTTGATCTGACCAAGGACTTTCTGAGTCTCATGCTATGCCAGGGAGGAGGGGAAGCGAGGAGGAAGCAGAGACAGGACACCTGACCCAAACTGACCAAAGAGGTTATTCCATACCACAGCACGTCATGTCCAGGATGTAAAACCGGAGGACAGAGACCCGGAAGAGTGGGGGTGCACTGCGGGGCTGGGCTTGATATCGGGTGGTGAGCAGTTGTATTCTCTTTCCTTGTATTTCTCTTGTATTATTACTGGTGGTAGCAGTAGTGATTTGTGTTATACCTTAGTTACTGAACTGTTCTTATCTCAACCTGTGGGAGTTGCATTCTTTTGATTCTCCTCCCCATCCCCTTGGGAGCTTGGGGGAAGAAAGAGGGGGAGTGAGTGAGAGAGCGACTGTGTGAGTTTTAGAGACTTAAACCACGACATCATCAATGAACCTCCAAATGGCTTTATGCTGCAGATGTTGTCCACACTACATGCAAGCCATAGTACTATAAATGCAGTTTAAGGTTGGTGAGGTTTCAAACCAGCATCTCTGCTCTGTCAACAATCTCTTTCAGTTCATTTTCTCATCACGTTGTCTATGCTCTCATTATCCAATGTGATTATCACAACAGCATACTGGGAACACACAGAAAAGGAGTACTTGCAAGTGTGGAAATGTTTTACTTTTAATATTTCCTACAAAAGAATAAATGTATATGGCTCCCACCACTGCATCTTTGTTTTCAGGTTCCAAACATTCTTACCAAGTCTTTTAATAAGGAAATTATGAGCTTAAACAATAAGAGGTGATGATAAAGATTAATAACATAATTGCTACTTTCATACTGAGAATTTATCAGCATTTATAAACAATATCTCAGTTACAAAACCAGCACAGCTACCCTCTGCTACTCGCTACAGCCATGCTGCTTTCATCCTACAATCCCTCCAGCAAAGCTCATGTTAAAGTAAAAGCATGACTAAGGTAAAATGCTTCCTTTCTGAACCACTGCTTTGTAAGATACGGGGATGCTATAGCATCCACGACATATTGAGTGCAAAGCTCATATACTGAGTTCTCCTCCAGCAAACCTGGTGGAGCCAAGCAGCAGAGCAGCAATAGGTGAGGGGCGGCCAGAAGCAGCGTATGCTTTCCCCGCTATTCTGGCTGTGGATGGCTCACCTGCTAGACAAAAGCAGCCGAGGGTAGGATCGCTCTGGGAAGGTGCTGTGTTACGACAGCTCTCAACATGAACACTGAAGTGCTTGCTTTGCAAAGGCTGCTCCTGGAAAGCAGAGCAGAAGGAAGCAGCGCAGCCCAGCCAGCTGAGCGGTGGGTGCTGTTTGCGCTGCAGGTCAGCTCCTGTTCCCCTGCCTGACAATGGAAAACCTCCTCGTCACTTTGCAGTTCTGGAAACAGATTATCGTCTTGTGAAATTACAATGCTGTTTTAATGCTACCATTATTAGCATTGTCTTCAAACAATAAAATGTTCTGTCGCAGTCACTGTGGGATGACAGTAGTGAACACACAGTCACCCCACATCAACTTAAATAGCACAACTGTGTGAGCACATGTTCTTTAGTTAAATCCACACACCCATTCAAAAGTAAAAATAAGCAGATCTCCAAGGAAGAATGCACTTTCTACACAATGCAAAAGCAACTCTCACTGCTGTGCTTCTACAACCTCAACAAACATGTGTCAGGGAGCTTAGTAAGACTGCTCCTATTTTCTGATTGGGTAGTAGACAAGTACACAAAGCCACCTTCAAAGGGTTATGTCATTAAAAATGTATGTGCATAAACCTGGCTTTATTTGGTGACCTCCACTACACAAGCAGAGATGGTACCTGCGAGCAGATTCCCCTCCTCCCCCTTCTAATCCAAACAGCATCTCTCAAGAAGAGAAATAACTCGGATGCTTTCTCAGTGTACGTAATAACATACCCTCCAGTTACTTTCAATCCTGTTCAGAGCAGGAGATACCCAGAAGATTTCATGTTGGAGCCCAGGGAAGATCTACCACCCAGACATTCACTCGTATCACAGGACTTGCTGTGCTGCCAATTCACCATGTGCTGCTGATACCAATGGACATTAAAAACAAACCAAATAACTGCTCCGTGTTCAAACTTGTCCATGCTTATACCTCTCAACTACACCAACACTCGGAATAGAAACAGCATTTTGAAAAGAAACTACAAGAGGCACAGCGGGTTAAAATGAGCACGCTTATTTTTGCATCGCACCTGTGAAACCATCCTCCACCAAAGCTGCACAGCTGCCTGAAGGCACATTATTTTACACTTCCTAAAACAAAACCTCCTATGTTTAATGCTTCTAACAGCCAAGCAGCTATTGCCATTATTAAAGGATTTCGCTGTCATGCATGCTTACAATATTGGACACTTGAATGACTGTCCTGCCTGATATGGAATTGACGTCAGTACAACATGGATTCTATGCACATAATTTGAGGGCAACAGAGCATTCATACCACCAAACTTAAGATACCTTAATTCCTTTCCTCTAGGAGAAGCCCTGGTGTACCCACCTGGAGCTCCTGTCCTCCCTGGGGAAAAATTCCCTTCCTTCCAGTAATTCCTCATGGGCAAGAACTAGGTAAAGTTCCCTAGCGGTTTAAAGCCCAAGTTAGACAACATGAGCAAAAAATACAGCAAAATTGTTCAAGTACAGATCCAGGTATAGTAAAAATTACCAACCCCCCTGCATTTTCCCCCCTATTTGAATCACTATACAAGTTTCTGCAATTGCTTACATGGAACAACAATGGACAAACAGCCAGTTCATTTTGAGTCCGCACGGGAGCCAGCCAGGAAGAGCTGGCAGTTGGCCACCTTGTCAGGGATCGAGGTGACAGGGCACACTATCTTTAGGAATTGCTTTTATCCTACGCTAATTTCCCCTTCTCCGAGCAGGTCTCTTGTACACCCGTGTTATCTCTGCTGGTCCAAATAAGCACAGCACAGCACACAGTGTCCCTCCTAGCAGCCAAGTTACATACAAACTCAAACCAACACTGTATCATTGTCCAAAACGTATATGCCATAGAGTTTCATGACTGCTAGGGCTCCCTCGGGTCTGCACAGTGTGGTTCATGCAGTGAGCAGAGACAACAGCTTCCCCAATTCTCTCTTCTTCACCCAACAGCAACCAAATGCCATGAAACACACCCTGTCCATGGAAATAGCCAGGAACAACAATGTCAGTACTCGGAAACCACAACTCACTAAAGAAGGATAGCATCACCAACCCCTGACCCTCTTAAAGCTTATTATACCTCACTAAGGAAGCTAATGCAACTTCAGGCTGGAGAAGAGAAGGCTCTAGGGAGACCTTGTAGCAGTCTTCCAATACTTAAAGGGAGCCTACAAGAAGGCTGGAGAGGGATGTTTTACAAGGGCATGTAGGAGAAATGGCTTTAAACTGACAGAAGGTAAATCTAGATTAGCCATTAGGAAGAAATTCTTCACTGTGAGTGTGGGGAGACACTGGCACAGGCTGCCCAGAGAAGCTGCGGATGCCCCATCCCTGGCAGTGATACTTTAAGCAACCTGGCCTAGTGGAAGGTGTTTCAGCCCATGGCAGGGGGGTTGTAACTAGACGAGCTTTAAGGTCCCTTCCAATCCAAACCATTCTGTGCTTCACGCCTAGAGAACATGGGAAGGAGTATGGAGGAGAGAAGCTGTAGGTCCCTTCTGCAGGGTCCCTCCTGTCCTGATGTTTATCACTCTTAAACCTATTTCCTTCCAAAGAGGTGGCTACGGAAAAGCCCTGCTGCAGGTCACAGGTGAGCTGGCTGTCACCCTTGCATGTGATGTCCCACTCTTTTCAGATTAGATAACAGAGACAGAAACAACAACTCTAGAAATTAACATCCCCACCACAAAGTGAAGAGATTAAAGTTTCCAAAGTGGTTGTTACAGCAGCCCTTCACAGCCTCGCATCAAGATCTCTTAAAATGGTGAAGCATGCTGACTAATAGCTAACTTGTATTACTCATCGATGCTTATGTGCAATCAAGACATATTCTTTTAATCAAAGTTACTAACTTCACATTCTCGTTTGATGCTGCCAAGCTAGTGAATCCTTCAAACAATACTATACAAAAACTACATAAAACTGCAAAATGTCA
Organism: Myiopsitta monachus; assembly: GCA_017639245.1. Lineage (NCBI taxonomy): Eukaryota > Metazoa > Chordata > Aves > Psittaciformes > Psittacidae > Myiopsitta > Myiopsitta monachus. The sequence goes on along the minus strand of CM029918.1, from coordinate 66,265,297 downwards.
CGTTGGACCATTTCCTCTCCTGCTTAACCTCAGATTTTTCAAACAAGGAGGTACATGCAGAACAGAGCAGTGGCCTTCCAGAAAAGCACACAGAGCAGCAGCCTACCAGAAAAGCTAGCTTCCTGGGCCTTACAGCTTATCCCTTGTAGCTCATATGAAGGCTTGTGTTCTAAGCATGTGAAAATGTTATCACTTATTATTAATTAGTTTATGATCAATATTAATGCTGTTCTCTCCAGTGCCAAAAGCTCGAATTGATACTTCAAACTTTACCGTGCAGATTCAAGTCTCCTCTTTACAGGCTCTCTTTTTAGTCTTTACTTCCCCCCACCACTCCCCCCCCAAAGGTAAGCTTTAGAGTTCTATTCCAAAATTCAAGAACATTGAAATTTTGTTGAAAAAACATCTAAGATGACAAAGTGCTTGAGCATTAAAATATATTAAAACATCAAACTTTTTATTTCACACATTCAATCCTAGAGTGATTTTTAGTAGCCTACAGAACATTAAAGCCTTGTAAAGTCAGATTTACAACAGAACTTCAAACAGCCCCATCTATACCCTATGAAGTGCTGTTATAACACAAACTTTAAAAGTGTCAAACTTCAGTGAATTATGTAACTCAGCACTTCCCCTCTTTCTTAGCCATAATCTTATATGGAAAGCAGTTATCAGAAAAAGTGCCTGCCCTTGTGCTGTAAAGATTTTATTGTTTTATTTATTTATGTTAAAGCTGTTACTAAATTAAAAGTGACAAATCACATACTAAAATCAATGATTTAGTGAATGTTTTTTGAAGCTTGAATATCATTATGGGTTCTGGATCAAACTATGTGGATAAAAGCAAAAAGGGTAAGATAAAACAAGAATGAGTACATTTAACAAATCACGTTCGTAAGGTTTATATTTTAAAACGTATCATAGGCAAAACAGAACAAAAAAATACGTCAAAACCACAAATTTGGGCAGCAATGATAAGAACCTTTAATAAAACCTAAAATGAACAACTGTATATGTTTTTTTAATTCCTTCTTCATAGTTTCTCTTAGATTTCCCTGTATTTGCTCCAGCAAAAACATATAGCATTCTGTTTTTCTGGGACATGGTCTTTGGATAAACCTGTTAATTTTCTTTCCAGTAGATCAAAGTAAAATTTAACAAGTATAATTTTATGCCAATTTTCTAAGTGCACAAAGGTGAACAACTACTGGCATTTCTGAAGAAATTCATGCCAGTAAATGTACAAGACCTAAATACGTATGGGTGTTTCCCTTTCAGTATACAGAAGCACAACTTAGGAAAAAAAAAACCAAACCAAACCATAAAACTGTTAAATACATCTATATTTGCTTCATTTTCACAGTGAAGCACTAGATTTCATTAATGTAGCAGACTCCACTTTTTTCCATGTGATGCTATACATGCACTGGAGGATAAATACATATACCAGGCTGCTAGTGAAAATTTCTGTTAAAGCTCATTATCTTTTTCTTACATTATCTTACTAATCCTTACAAAACATGCATTTTTTCCCCTTTATTTTACTTGGATTCATTTATCTTCATTCATCATCAGTAGCTGCAGTAGAAAATGAGTAACTGAAATGCCAAATGTTGCTATTTACGTCAATATTGCAATAAGAAAACTTAAAAAGAGATCAAGGGAAATAAAGCCTTTGCTTTTTTGTATTATATAAATATGTGTGTGTGTATGTATGTTTATAGTACTTATTTATATAGATTTACCCTGAACTCCAAAAAAAAAAAAATCACTACTTTCCTCCCCAGCATACTTCCTAAATCTTGCAGAGAAGGATGAAGTTCCTAAGTAAAATGTCGCTGTTTATTACTTGAAATACTTTATAAAGAACAAACAGAATTTACCTCATGGCAGGGGGAGATAAGAGTAAGTGACAAATGTCAGAAATACTGCCAGAGATGGAGAGCAAACCCATTCATTAAAGAAGTCATTTGGTTCATAGAGTCGCAGAATGGTTTGTGTTGGAACGGACCTTAAAGATCATCTAGTTCCAAGCCCCTTGCTATGGGCAGGGACAACTTTCACTAGTCCAGGTTGCTCAAAGCCCGGTCCAACCCGACCTTGAAGACTGCCAGGGATGGGGCAGCCACAGCTCCTCTGGGCAACAACTGCAAACATAGTTCCTAGACTAAAATACAAAGAATAAAAAGACCAGAGGATCAGCATCCCCACAGATCTGGAGAGAGCAGAACAAAACACTTCTATACTGATTGAAACTATAGGATATCAAATCTGGCCATCAAATTTTGAGAGACTTTTCAATTATTGTGATGAAAATCAGATCTACTTTACCCACCCAAAAAAACCCAACCAAACATACCCTTTCTCTTTCGAGACCTTTTCTGGATCAGCTCCAGGGAAAGGGAGAAGCGCAGATGAGCTAAAACAAGTAACCCAACTTATTAAACCCGCTGCAAGGTTGGATGCATATGGAAATTAAATCTATTCCCAAGCAGATAGACTAGATATGTCACTATGTTTTTGCCATCTCTGATATAAAAATAGGTGTCAGCAAAACCCAGTATAAATTCTTGCAAGCCCCTGCAGGAATGCTGCTGTTTTCCTCCGGACTGTTCAACCAGCACAACCACCCAGAAACTCCTCTTAATCAAGAAAAACAAAGGGAGCGGGGAATCCACCCCAAACCCTTGCTTCTGTTGGGCTCAAAACCCCTAACAAAATAACTGAAACAGTTCTTATTATTGGTTAGACGGACCTTGCAAAAAATACTCCTGGGTCATCACCACTGACCCAGGGCCTGTCTTTTATCCAGGAGGGAATGACAGGATCCCTCCCTGGGGCACTTGTGCCATCAGTGGGAGTCAGAAAAGAAGAAAACAGGAGCATTTTGTGGCCTGGAAGTAAACCAAAACATACCTGCTTTTAACAGCAAAAGCAAAATGAGGCATGCTTCTACAAGCTTCATCTTACTATTCCTCAGGAAAACCTTCCTGGCTTCTTCTGTATTTTTCTGTCATCATTACTGGAATGTGTGGAGGCTGTTACCAAGTGCTCCTAAAACTCGCACTCCTACACCTCGGAGGTGTGTGCCCATGCTCACAGACGTGTAAAAGACTGGCAAAAATTCTAGCAGCCATGACCTGGAGGAAGCGCTGAGCACAGTTGGCTACCCATTGAATCGATTCATGCAGGCTGCAAAGATGCACTCCAGCATCATGTGGGCAACAGTAAAAGGAGCAATAAAAAAAAAGAGCTTTTGTAAAAAGAAAGTGAGAAAAGAGAAAGAAATAAAAAATAGAAAAGTTTTGCCTTCAGGCAGCTCTTGCTTTCTCCTCTCACTCTCACCCAAAAAGGTTAATGTGTTGCTTTTCTAGCTTCTTATTATTGTCCATATACATAAATATAGCAATTTCATGCCTGTTCTAGAAAATGAATAAACAACCACCAAATCACACCCCAGTGTACAACCAAAATGCACGCTCTTGTGCTTTGGTCCAGCTTCTCAAGTACAACTTCTCTCTTTCTGCATTTCCTTCTCTTGCTTTCTCTATTTCCCTCAATTTTGCTGCAGATTTCCTAACTCCAAATTTTAGTAGATCAAACTGGCAGAGATCCTGCTTCTCAATAAAAGCACTTCTTGGTCTGCAATTGCAGCAGACAGACAGGCTGCAGCCTGAGGATGCAGGATCAGCCCCAGAGCGTGGAGCATTTAAATTTAGGTCACCCATGCTGCTCCAATCCCAGGGAACAGCGGCAGCGTGGTTTTCCACACTTGGCTGCTTTCCTGCTGACCTGCATCTCAAATGAGATGACAGTCCCAACGCAATTTAAAGAACAAAGTCAGCAAATGAGATACTTACTGATAAATATGGCAGGAAAGCGCTAAAGTGATCAGGAAGAAGAATTAACTTTCCCAAAGTTTGCCTTTGGAGGCTGAAGGCACAAACACTAAAACTGCATGAATGTGCATCCTTTGGCCATATTTGCTGCATATTTGACCAGGACACAAAGAGGGGACGGGTGGCAGGCAGAAACTGTCATCACATGAAGAAAAGCGGAGCTGAGCCAGCAGCACACATGATAGTTCTCTCTGCTGGAGGCTGCTCAGCACTGACAAACACTCGGGGGGAGCTAGTGCTGAGGCCAGACCTCGCTAAAGATACAGACAGAACTTTGAGTGCTGAGGCTGTCAAACTCGCAGACTACCCACCTTTCTGCAAGTAAGTCAACCCAGCCACCTCTGACAGGGTAAAACTCCTTGAGCAAGTAACTGCTTGCCACTGGAAGGTAAGAATGTAGCTAGGTTCCATGCTAGTGGAAGATGAAAGGGGAAAAGCCTTGACTCTCCTCCCTTGGGGCTCTGCTATTCCCTGAAGGTCTGGAGTGGGACCTCCTGAGCACCCAGCCTCCCATAGCAGCTGAAGCCATTACAGAGCAACATGGTAGAGCAAGCTCCAATGGCTCCTCAGCACCCACATGTACTCAAACTACTTTCTAGCTGCTGGGCTCAACCACGTGCTCTTTTTATCCTGTAGTTCTTAAATAAAATAAGTAGAATTATACACTTAATGCACCAATGTAAGTAGCATGGTTTTACATCAGAATGGTTTCTACACAACTGCAGTGTTCACCTACACTACACAGATATTTTAGCTCAACCCATAATTCTTACATACAGGTTCAAAGCTGCTTGGCTCCCCTGCAGGCATTCCCAAGCACAGGAAGTGCTTGCAATCCAAGGGAAGATGACTTCTGACAATTTTTGTCCACTGGTTATAGGTTTAGCCGAAGACTAGCAGAGGTAGCACTGGAGAAGCAACATCTACTGAGTATTCACTAGCAACTGAAGCAGCTAAGCTTGTCATTGGGCATTGCAAATGGTATACAAATGAGAGAAACAATTTGGATGTTCCACAGTATGAGGAGAAAATTTATCTTAGAGTTGTGAATAAATCCACAGTTCAGTAGGTGTTTTACTCAGAGGATGATCAGCAGTAGTGTGGCCAGCTGGACTAGGGAAGTGATTGCCCCCACTGTGCTTGGCACTGCTGAGGCCACACTTTGAATACAGTGTTCATTTCTGGGCCACTCACTACAGGAAAGACATTGAGTTGCTGGAGCTTGTCCAGAGAAGAGCAATGAAGCTGGTGAGGGGTCTAGAAGGTCTCCTTAAGAGGAGCAGCTGAGGGAACTGGGGTTATTTAGGCTGGAGAAGAGAAAACTCAGGGGGAACCTTACCGCTCTCTACAACTACCTGAAAAGAGGTTGTAACGAGGTGAGGGTCGGTCTCTCCTCCCAAGTAATAAATGATGGGAGAAGAGGAAACAGCCTCATTGCACCAGGGGTGGTTTAGACTGGATATTAAGGAAAGTATCTTCACCAAAAGGACTGTCAAGGATTGGAAAAGGCTGCCCAGGCTTGTGATTGAGTCCCCATCCTTTAAAGACATTTAGATGTGGCGTGTAGTTACACAGTTCAGTGATGGACTTGGCAGTGTTAGGTTAATGGCTGGACCAGATGATCTTACAGATCCTTTCCAACCTATTCGATTCTACAATTTTCAATTTTAGAATAAAGAGTAAAGAGATAATCCAGATGATCTATTAGAATTGATTCAATTTGGGAAGGGGAAAAAAAAACCCACTTTATTAAATGGCTATCAGTTACATGAAAGAGCAGAGAATGAAATTCTAAATAGAAGAAAACCCATCTCTGCGTTATGACAACGGAAACCAGATCTGTCATAATAAGTAGAATTCATTTTGTCTAATTTAGTTAATAGGTTTTTAGAGAAACAGCAAAGTTTGTTTATGGGGTACAATTTATTTCTCTGATGAAAAGATTTTCAGGAGAATCAGAGACAGGCAGTCTTATAACTTTCACATATACAGAAGTCTAATAAGCAATTATGAATCACAGATGTTAAGAAAAAGAGCTGATCCCTTCTCCAGTCCATTACTGTGCCAACTGAAGATTATTCTCTACCATCTCTTAGCTAATAGCTTGTTAGATCTAGTACTAGAGATGACAGGTGTTAGAGCCTTTTCCCAAATTCTGATCAGACCATTCCCTGGATTTATGCATCTACAAAATGAGTATTAAAATAAATTTTGGTTATAATTTTTCTGTTAATCCCTGATTCTTGTTACATCAGCCATGCTGCAAACTTCTTTTGTTTATTTTGCCTTCAATATTATTTCTTGCATTTGTGCTTTTCTTCCCTAAAATCCTTCATTGTCGACCTCTTCCAAGCAATATAGCATATGCACAGCATGTGCCTTTTTGAGGTGTCTAAACAAGACCACACAGAGTTGGTTGCAATGCCAACCAACATTATTAGGGATCCTCCACTAAGTTCTGTGGGGTCAGGATCAGACCTTCAGAGATGATACTCCCCTGTGCAGCATGCTCAGTTGGGCATCTTTATACTGCCAATACCTGTAAGGGTTTCTCACATCATATTTCAGACTATCGCAAGTATTTTTTTTTTTAAATGGCATTACCCTTTTTGAAGTCTCTCCATAACATGCAATAGTTATATCTGGGATTACCTTTTGTAAAGTTAATTACCATTTTGCATTTTATGTTCCTGACCTCTTTTGAGCTTTGATTCTTTTGAACTTTAAATATTGTATAGACTTGTACTCTCAGCTCTTCCTAATTTGAATGTGGTTCATACTGCATTTGAATCCCCTTCATGTAATCAGTTTAGAAAGGATGAAACTAAGCATTTTGGAGACATGAAGCAGGACAAAGCTTTTGAAGAAACAAGCAACAGTTAAATCCTGCTTTATCACACTAGCCATCAGATTACTTTTGCTGATGCGATTTTGACTTCAAGTCCTAAAATACTGGCATAAATGGAATATAATCCATTTTGAAGAAAAATCTCCAACAACCCAGAATTAAAGTTATATAAGCTTGGGATGACTTCTTTAATAAAGCAATAGGAAGCAGCAAACTGAAGAGAAAACATCCGTAACAGATTCATGGATCAGAGACTGCATTGCCGTATTGGAGAAAAACAGACACTTCAAGAGATGCATAGTTACTGGGAATACTAAACAACACAGCTGCTTAAAAAGTAAGTAGTAGTAGGAAACAATTGTTTATAAAGTTACAGTTAGGTTATCTTTAGCACATGAGGATTTTTATTTTCTAGTCTAAGACCAATAGATACTGCACGCAGGAACCCGGGGGGAAAGAACAAAACAATTTGCACTGAAGACTTGAGTTTGGAAATGAAAGACTGTTTCCAATAATTTTTCTGTAGTAGACAATGATATAAGACAAAGGTGATGTAGGCACCATATGGTATGTTAATTCCAGTCACAACAACAGCTCTGTTCTCTGTCTATTCCTTTGCTAGACTGTGAGAAAACATGCAACTGACACCAACAGCAAAACCCAGCCTCCTCAGGTCTGGCAAATATTGATGCGTAGGTAAAGTAAAAATGGGGACACTGGGGACAACTGCGAATGAGCTGCTCTGCAAGGCACCTCTCTCCTGGCACGGAGCATCACTGGGTGGATAAATTACACAATAACTTCTTAAGAATTGAGGGAAGCTAGGATAAACCAGATGCAAATACATTCTGGAGTGAGCAGGATGCATGTTGCCTTTCCAGAAAAACATACATCAAAAATTTATCCAAATAATGTGCTTGGAAAATGTGCCTGGGTCATTCTTCTATAACTCCAACCAGTTCTTTGTGCACTAGCACCTAAAACCAAACCTTAAGTGCCCAACAGGACAATGGCGCACAGGCTGTGGGCGAAAGCACCCCACCTTTGTGGGATGGGTGATTTGGGTGATGCACCCAAATCTTCCTTCCAGCTGAAGGGATGGGGAGAAGACAAGGTCGAGCTACCTGTACCAGCAGTTCAGGACTACCTGCATCAGGAGGCTGTGAGTGGATATTCGGATTTGGGGCATGGAAAGAAACAAAGTCTCTGCGTTCACATTCTGCACAATGCAATGGGCAGTTGCTTCTACTTGAGGCAGACCTCCGCTTTGTCTTTATGCACTATTCTCCCCAGCTGGCAGGCAGGCAAATACTACAGTTGAAAGAAAAAATTAAATAAAACAGAACCGAGAAACCACAAAACACAAAAACAAAAGAAAAAAAGGACACTCCACTCCCCCAAACCCCCTGCTATGGGTACCCACTCCCAGAATAACCCTAGTGCTCTCTCAAGCTTGGAAAATCTTGGGATACTTGTCATCTAGCAAACACAAATGAGAAAAGGCTCTCAAATGTCCAAAACCTACATTTAGTAGCAAAGGGAGATGGAATTAGGAAAAATAAACAGGCTCCTCGGGTAACACACAAGCTCTTCAACTAAATCACTGTTGTCAGAATACATTTTAGATAAGGTAAATACAGATAGACTTACAATTCTTTTTTACCTCTAGATAATTCCCAAATGCCATTACTGCTGTTACCAAGTTATAAGGAGTGAAGCATGTGAAAATATGAAATTGTTTTGCTAGGTCACATAATTCCAACTCTAAATATCCATTTACTTTGCAGATAGAAGGGAGCAGAGGGCAGCTGGAACACAGTTGGAATAGCTCAGCAACACATGCCCCCCCACCCTTAAAAATCTCCATGTTGATTATATTATTTAATGTAAGTATCTGCATCTGACATGCCCTGATCACAGCACTGGCTACTCTATAAATTCACACCTGCACAGCATTAACAGTTACGGGAAAGCTGGAAATCCTGGCACAAACACAGCATCATATTGTTTTGGTTTGGGGTTTTCCCTTCAACCTGCATAGAAGCACTGCACACATTGCTTCAATGTTCAGATGAGAAGATACAGCAGCCTTCAGACACGGGATGCAGTCACTTTGCTTCAGAGACAACACTCTCCAAGACTGCTATGGTAGATGAAATGCCTCCAAGCTCTAAGGTAGAGTTATCTACCTTAGATATGTAGAGATATGTGATATAACTGCTTCAGCTGCATTCTTCTTGACGGTAATCCTCATGACCAGAGGAGCTGGAAATACCTTTATTTTAACTTTTTCTTTAATAAAAGCTCAGTATCTAGAAGAGCCTAGATTTTGGCTAAATTGGTGTTGCAATCTAATCCTAGCTGTTTGATTTCCACATCTGTCAATTCAGTGCCACTTAAAAGTAAGACTGAAATCTACCTCTGCTGCAGAAAAAAGATTTAAGAAATTATCATCAAACAAGAAGCATATCAAGTCACTACAAAGCCGATTTGGTTAAATATACTTCAGCAAAGGACTGTTACTGTTCAGTCAACTCTGGTTTAACTGTATTTCTGGATATTCAAATCTTTTTGTCACTTCTTTTCTGGCAAAAGTCTTCTTTAGTTAGAATGCAGAATCAGTTCAACTGAAATCTAATAAAAACCACTTCTTGCCTATGCTAAAATTGGCTTTACTTAACATAACTGAGCTAGGCAAAGAAGTGACAAATCCAGTTGTACACACATATATATTGATATGCAACAGAAAAACATGGGGCATTTTCTACTGTGAGTGAAGAATTGCTGCCAAAAATTGCCTGTGATGAGATCTGGTGAAAAGGCCATAACTCACCAGCAACCCAGGCAAACACATCCCTTGCTAGTCCCACTCAACCACAGTTCTCACCAACCTCAGCAAGAAATAAGGGCCTTAGAGGGTGTTATGAGAACAGGTTCCAAGAGCTGAGTTTACGAATTACTCCACTGTATAGGAAGCTACCCACAACATGATTTTGCTTATTTTGGTTTTGTGGTTTCTTTACAGTAAGATAATGGAAATTATAAAAGTAGTAAGAAACAGTGACAGGGACACATCTCATGGAAACAGGCATTTGTATTCCCAGAGACTACTTCATCCTCCCTATTGCTGGCAATTTTAATTTTTTGTTTCTTAAATGGGAATAAATATAATACCAGTTACATGGCATTTCAATAGGGACATTCGAATTATTAGCTTTTTTTTATTTTTTCTTTTGGAAATATGCAGAAATAAATGGTAGTAAAATTCCCCAGTGTGAGTGCAGCTGATATAAATCAATACCACTGGAAAAAAAATCTGTGACCACATACAAACAAGATGATGCCGAACCTGTTAATATCCAGGACTCAGGAGCAGGAAGCAGGCACCTCTAATAGTCCCTGTAGCTGGGAGGCTAAGTAGTTGTACCTACCATGGCTTTCACAATGCGACCCCAAAGGTCCAATTCCAAGAAGGAAATAAATTAATAAGAAACCAGTGCAACCATTAAGATAACAGAATATTAATTTGTTTCTGATCATAGATATTTTTTATAATATAGACATTGAGAATCCTAATAGAAATGGGGGGAAAACAAGTCCACATGCATCTACAGGACTCACCCAAAACATTTAGCAGTTACTTTGACAATAAATCTTTTAATGTTTTGATCTAATAGCACAATGTTCATGTTCTCAAAACTAGCCTGAAGGGCTTCTAAATTAGCAAGTCAATGTTACCATGGTAACATAATGTACTACCAAAACAGACCACTTTTTATATGCCCGCTATAATCAAGTTAGTGACCAAGAAAGTTATAAAAATTTCTTTTTCAATTTTGGGGTTTGGGTTTTTGTTGGGTTTGATTCTGCTTTTTTTTTCCCTAACCTATTCCTAGAGCTTTTTGTTTTAAAATTATTATTAAGATACACATGAGATTTGTTTTGGTTATCATGCAGGCATAGACCCTGTATAAGCAGAAAAAGAATCACCACAAAAAAAGCAGTTCGTAAGATGTGCTAAGTGCCTTTAGTTTCAGTTCCCAGACATACACGGTTTTAACGCCCTATCTCTGGTTTTACTTTTGCAGACTGCTTGCAAGCAGAAGACACTCTTCCCTTGTCACAATTATATTTAAAACACTGTGACACCTCACTCAGAGCTTCTTACACACCAAGATCCTGCTGTCTCAAATACCCTGGGGCACATTAAATGGCACTAGATACCCTAAAAGTCAACCTGCCATTCTTGATCAGACAATCTTCAAACTGAGAATATTCAAGTTAAAAGCATTCTCATACAAAGTTCAATGTTCAAAAGACATCTTCACGGTCATCACATCCACACAGGCCAGAGTATCTGTCCTACATTCATAAGAAGTTGATAAAAATCTGAGCTTCTCTATATCTTGAAAAACCAAAAACCAAACCAAGAACCACCACTACCCTGACAACAAATGTTCCCAATAGAGCCAACCCTCACCAACCAGCCACACCATGCAGCACCTTCATACAAGCAATACCATGGGATCCCATGAAGACAAAGGATCTCTATCCACCCCGTAAGTTTTCCCGCAATAGTCTTTATTCATATGTCATAAAGAATTTGAATCAAAATCTTCAAGATTTGTATTTGGATATTTTCTATTAAAAGAGATCATCTCATATGTGAGTATTTGTGTTATAAGTCTGCTCTAACAACCTCCTGGGGGTATCCCTCTGGTGTTACCATTCATAAATATCTTTGGAAAAATACTGAGTTATATGAATTTTTTCTGACTCTTGCTGTGTTGAAATAAAACAGTCATTGGTTTCTGGTTGTGCCAGTAAGAGCTAAATGCACTAGCTTATAATATCACTTGCCAGTAGCACTAATGTTCTAAGCAGATCACTGAGTTCAATGATTTGTGAAATTAGAAATTTTTATTATGAAAATTAATAGGAATTTTTACTCACTTTTATTACTAGGAGTATTTGTCAAACATTCAACTTCTCTACTTTTGATCTGGCTGATTAAATTTTATTTTATTCTTTTATGTAATATTCTTTTATTAATTAATTATTTTAATTTATTTTATTCTTTTAGGTAATGCTATCGCTTATAGTTGAGAGGTAATGCCAAATAATTTTTTGATTTACAGAAACAACTGGCTATCATATGTATTCCTTTCAGAAAGCTGGAGTGAAGGGAGGAAACTGCCCAAACCCACAATGAAAATACCGTCAAAAAGACTTACACAAGCATAGGATTCCTCCTTGCTTTTCTCTACCACAGAAAGTAGCAGTGAGCTTAGATCCCTGTCCCTCTCTGCCCCTAGCTTTCAAAAAATTACATCCAGAAGGTAATCCAAGAGAAGCTGCTCTCCTGGTCAAAGGATCTTCCACCTAGGGAAGTACGTTAGTCAAAATATATGCCATCACAGAATGGTTCGGGTTGTAATGGACCTTAGAGCTCATCCAGTTCCAACTCCCCTGCCATGGGCAGGGACACCTTCCACTAGACCAGGTTGCTCAAAGCCCTGTCCAACCTGGCCTTGAACACTGCCAGGGATGGGGCATCCACAGCTTCTCTGGGCACTGCCCTCTTAGTAAAGAACTCCTTCCTAATTTAAGGATTTAATCAAAATCTCCCCTCTTGTCAGTTTAAAGCCATTCCCCCTTATCCTGACACTACATACTCTTGTAAAAAGTCCCTCTGCACATTTCCTGTAGGTCCCCTTTAGGTACTGCAAGACTGCTGCAAGGTCTCCCCAGAGACTCTGACTTCTCCAGCCTCAACAAGCCCAACTCTCTCAGCTTGTCTGCATAGGAGAGGTCGTCTAGCCCTGTGGTTGTCTTTGTAACCCTCCTCTAGACAGACTCACTCTAACAGGTCCATATCCCTCTTATGCTGGGCCCTAGAGCTGGGCACAGTACTCAAGGTGCACTCGTCAGAGCAGAGCAGAGTAGGAGAATCACCTCCCTCAGCCTGCTGGTTATGCTCCTTTTGATGCAGCTCAGGATACAGTTGGCTTTCTGGACTGCAAGCAGACACTGACAGCTCATGTTGAGCTTCTTGTCAACCAACAACCCCAAGTCCTTCTCAGGACCGCTCTCAATCCGTTCTCTGCCCAGCCTGTATTTGTGCTTGGGACTGCCCTGACCTACAGGCAGGACCTTGCACTTGAACTTTATGAGGTTTGCCTGGCTCACCTCTTGAGCCTGTCAAGGTCTCTCTGGATGGCATCCTTTCCCTCCAGCGTGCCAACTGCACCACACACCTTGGTGTGACACATATGTGTAGCAGCATATATATGTACGCACACACGCACATGCTTACTTTCTCTGTTTGCATATATAGCACTGCAGTTTAACTCACATGATTTCCAGTAAGTGGATGCACTTATTTACATACAAGCAACTTTCTGCTGCATGGTTGGCATTTGAAGGAAAAGTACATGATACTCTTTTCAAAAAACACATCTGCATGAATTGGGCACCAAAGTGAAATCACGCATAAAGCTCAGATCTAGCAGTGACCATCTTCAGCCTGCTTGACTTTCTAACTTTAAATCCTGCTTTAGCATAGCCATACAGCCTGCACAACACTGCAGTGATTTATATACATGGCTTTCTCTCTTGCTGATTGAAAAACTCCACAAACTTATCTGTTCGCTAACAGGTAAAAAGGTCCTGTGTCAGAAAGTGCTCCAAATGTCACAACAAAACTGTAAGTTCAAGGGCATTAGCAAATGTATGTTCCCCCATTATGTTATAAAAGATGCAGTGTGAAAAATCCTTAGGATAATCTTCTCCAAATCATTAATTCTCCTCAATTTACATGAGAAAAGAAACACCAGATCTTTTTTGTAGACTGTCACAAAAATCAGCAGCCCAGGGTACTTCTTGCTGAACTTTGAAGTCTCACAACCTGGTCTTTTTCTGTCTGCTCTGAAGGACAGGTCCCATTTTGGATTATCCCATTTATAACAGTAGGTAAAATAATCCCCCCACACTCCAAAAGTCCTAATGGCTGCATCTTAATTGGAAAGAAAAACTGATAAGGACAAGAACCAACAGTTGTTACTGCTAAGTACTGGCTCTGAATCTCAAGCAGTTGCCTTTCTGCCAAACAACAATATGCGAGTTGTAAAACTAAGGCGCTCAAAAATAAACACCAAAACTAAACTACTGCTAATAAGGACACTGTATTTTCATGATAAAAATGCAGGAAGCACCAGTCACTTTCAAGCTGCACTTAATTTGAACTTAATCCTTAAGTGTAAGTCATAATTTATAGGAAATAACTTGAAATACCAACTGTGGTAGACAACTTAATAGCTGGCATGCCAACTGCTAAAATGGTTCATACGCCTGGCAGCGTTTATACCATGTGAACTGCTGGGAAGGTGGAAAAATAAGTTATTTTCATTGATACCCATGCAGTGAATGCACCAGTCCTCTGCAGTAAAGGGCACCAGTGGGTCAACAACAGCAGAGCTCTCGCTTTATGTCCATTTGCTGCATGTCTGATTGCTTGTCTTAAAATACCTGGAGAATTCCACTCTTTGTCAGAGAAACATTTAAAATACAGAGTCTTCTCCTGTTGAGGGCAATGATAACGCACATGGACAAAAAAAAGAAATTGCTGTGACAGTGTAAAAGAGGTGCGAATTTGCAAGGGGAGCGCAGTACAAGTCTGGCCCTTTCTCCATTGTCTTGGCAGCAACACATGGAAGGAAGGACAGTGGCTGCTGGGCAGCCACCCCACCACCCCACCCCACTGTGCTCCTTGCTGCCCCTCTCCTCACCCTCTGACTGTCCTTGCACCAGGGAGAGGAAGAAAAATACCATTCTGAAGTGTTTTGCAGTTGCTTAGCAACTGCCAGAAAACCCCAAAAGACTTCAGTGAATGAGCTGGCACATACACCTCTATAAACACGTTGACGGTGACATAAACTGCACCACCATGCTGTCAGACATCTCAGCCCCAGGATGCCCCCAGTCCCAACACCAGCATGTTCCTCCTCACCTTTCAAACCTGTTTCCAGCCTCTGCTTACTGATTCATCCCAAAACTCCCAGAAGCACCAAAAGGCATTGCAAAGTGCCTGTGTGCTGGTAACAAGATTATTTTTAATTGCGAAGAGGTTGGATACACCTTTCTCCCAGTTACCACACACCTACAAACCAGGACTGCAATCAAGATTGAAAAGCTGCCTCTGAAGTAGCTTTCCTGTGGTAGAGACTGGGTTCCTTCCCAAGCCATGTAACGCATGGCAGTGACTATTACCAGCTATTCCCATGCCTATTACCAGTTTCAGTGGGAAGCCATGGCCAAATTGCACAAACATTTTGGCTTCTGCTATCACACACCATCATCACAGAATCATTGAATACATAGGGTTGGAAAGGACCTTACGATCATCTAGTTCCAACATCCCTGCCACGGGCAGCGACATCTCACACTAAACCATGCCACCCAAGGCTCTGTCCAACCCAGCCTTTAACACTGCCACGGATAGAGCACTCACAACTTCCCTGGGCAACCCATTCCAGTGCCTCACCACCCTTACAGTAAAGAACCTCTTCCTCATATCCAATCTAAACTTCCCCTGTTTAAGTTTGAACCCGTTACCCCTTGTCCTCTCACTACATGTCCTATCCCTAATGAAGAGTACCTCCCCAGCATCCTTATAGGCCCTCTTCAGATACTGGAAGGCTGCTAGGAGGTCTCCACACAGCCTTCTCTTCTCCAGGCTCAACAGCCCCAACTTTCTCAGCCTATCTTCATATGGGAGGTGCTCCAGTTCCTTGATCATCCTTGCGGCCCTCCTCTGCACTTCTTCCAACACTTCCATGCCCTTTTTATGTTGAGGACACCAGAACTGCACACAATACTCCAAGTGAGGTCTCACAAGAGCAGAGTAGAGGGGCAGGATCACCTCCTTCGACCTGCTGGTCACGCTCCTTGTGATGCAGCCCAGGACACGCTTGGCTTTCTGGGCTGCGATGCACGCTGAAGCCGGGTCATGCTCAGTTTCTCATCAACCAGCACCCCCAAGTCCTTCTCCTCAGGGATGCTCTGAATGCCAAGTGTTTTTATCATCATGCCAAGTGTTTTTAGATTTTCAAACCTGATATACACATGCATGCACAGACTCTGACAGGGAACAAAGATTCTTCCACCAGTTTTCTGCAAACTGACACTGGGTCCACATCATTTACATAAACCAGAAGAGATGATACACAAGCTATGCTTAAAAAAAATCTTTTACGTTTTACAGATGCGCCATGCCACAGCAGAATACATACGGGGGGGAAGCCACGCCACACTACAGTGCAACGAGTTTTAAATTATCAATAAGGAATATAAGCCTAAAGAAAAGTAAAAAATCATGCTGAGAATTAAACCACTTCTAATCACTGCTACAGTTAGGTTCAGAAACAGCTTTCCAAGAGTAGCAACATGGCCAAGAAACTGCAGCTACATTTGAGCTGTCTACCCCATCTCTTCCACAGGCATCAAAGGACCACCTCAACCATCGGAGCTGGTTTGAGAAGATGTACCACACCTACCTGCAAATTTCTCTCCACTGACTGCAAAGGGGACTGAGGCAATGGGATTGGCTTAGCATGGCCAAGGGCATCCCACCCTGGGAGCAAGCTGTCCCAGCACAGGGGGTCCAGGGGCAGTTGAGGTACCTCTCTTTATCCCAGATTCCCACTCACACCAATGCTGCCATGAAGGGAAACAGCCAGAGCTAGGAATCTGCCTGGCCCCAGTAGTTTTGTCCATTTTCTGTGAGCCTTAACACTACTCATGCACTTAACCCACACATATTACCTTTACTATAAAATACCTTCAAATGCTACCCCCACTGTAAGCTCAGAAGAAATATGTCATCACATTTCTAGGAAGCAGAAATGCTCAGAGCCACATTTAAATTTCAAGATGCATCTTGTTTCCTGTGCTTACTTCAATCCTTAAAACAGGAAATTCCTTCATTTTTTAGTCTTTTTCCATCTCTCCTTTAAACTAGTACCCAGTAGTCTTTCAAACCTTACCTGCTCTAAGCTACCAACAATGATTTTTACTTATGACAGAGCTGTGATGGTGCTTCACAAACATCTCATTTGGCACCTCCAAGGGACCCATTACATTCTTTATCCTCATAATATCCAGTATACCGAGAAGTAATACAAATTCTTAAGAAAGCTACTGTTTGCATATCTCTCGTGAATATCTAGTAGCAGTTAACATGCAGAAGTTTCCTTATTTCTTGTTAACACTGTCCCAGAGATTTTAATAGCCACGCATTCCTCAAGTGTTTTTATGTGAACAGTAGAAATAAAGGTAAAGGCTCAAATAAATAGGCTCAGTGGTGTTTGGGGTTTTGGGGTTTGCGTTTTTTGGGGGAAGAGAAGTGGAGGGTTGTTTTCTAATGAAGTGACCACACAGTAGCATTGCCAATTGCTTTTACTGGAGCTAATGAAGGCAGCACAGCTTTGAATAACCTGGCTAAACAGAACTGGACTTTCAGGCAGCTCTTTAAAAATCCTAACACCAAACCTGAAAGGACGACAACAAACCTCCCTTGGCTTGCCAGAATGGTATTAAACAGAATTAGTTAATTAATGCTTGAAACCACCAAGCAGGTTGGACCTGGTTCACTTCTGTTTCGTGCATAAAGAAAAGCACTTGGTCAGTGGAAGAGAGGCGCAGTAATTACTGGAATTCCTAGTTCCTGAAGGAAGGCTGCTTCCCCTCTGCAAGGCCACAACACGATGCTTCAAGTCATCCTAAATAACATGGATACCTTTGCTCCCACAGCCACCACACCTGCACATATTATTTTGTGTAGTTCCAGAAAATACACAGAGTTTAAGACCTTCAATACCAAATAGCACCATAACAAGTTGTACTTCTTTCCATTATTCTTTAAGATGTCCTTTCTCTTGTATCAACACTATTCTTTATGCTCCTGCCCAGGAAAATTTACTTCTGTAACTGATGATAATTCTCATTGCATACAAATCTACTCATCCAGAAATGCTACTGGACTAGACTTGTTATCTGTAATCAGTGAAGACATCTCAGCAAGTTTCTACTGTGCTACAAGCTTTTCTCTACCATCTGTGCAGAAAAATCTTCCCAGGAGATATGATTCTCTTGATGCACTGGTATGAGTACAAACGCAGATCCTTCTTAAAAGACCTTTTTGTAGGTCTTAACTGAAAAGTTACCAATATTCATTTTGAATGATTGCCTGGTGATACAAGGTAAATTAAAGTAAGACCATAAGACAGTGGAGCATGCTGAATTGATTTAACAGTATTAGCTCTTCCCGGGTAGAAAGGATGTAAAACAGCAAAGAGGTAACTGCTTGAAAGTGTAATGACACGGTGACTTACAATGGCATTCTGGAGACAGGAAACCAGGATTTTGCTAATATATGAGAGATGATAGATAACACTAGGATACCTTACCAAGATTTTCAGTACTGGGCACAACAGAGAAAAAGGAACCAACAAAAAGATGTAAAGAGGGGTGATATGATCAAAGCCACAGGCTTGGGAAATGGTCTTTCAAACAATATTTAGAACTGATGTAAGCAGGACAAGGCTGCTTTCATTCAGGCTAGAAAAGTGATGGTGGAGTGCTTCAGTATGATGGAAGATTTCACAGGACAGGCAGATAAGGAAGGCTGCATCTTAGACACACTATGCTGGGAAAATCTTCAAGATATGGGCTTCTCCTGCTTGCAAGGGCCTTGGTGTAGGAAGGACTGGTCATTTTTAATTCACTGATACTGTATTTGATGACTGCTTTTTTTAATGTGTCTATTTTTCATCATTATTTTAAAAGATGAACAGATTTAAGGCAGGAAGGAAAAGATATTTTCTGATTCAGGTGGACTGCAGAATTTTTGCCTTAGGGAAAAATTATGAAACTGGTGTAAGTGCTACTTTGCCTGGAAAGATTATCATAAAGGCTCTTTAAGACACACAGCTCTCAGAAGGCTAACTTAACAACAACAGCACTAGCTACACAAAAAAGTGACCTTTATTGATATGAAATATTGGGACACTTCAGGGGTTTAAAAGACCCTGAAATCAAATTGAAGATTCCAGCTGAGTAGAGGACAACTCAGAAGAGAGACTAATGCTAGCCCTGGTTTTATGTACTTAAAAGTTACAGACAAAAATCACTTTTATACAGAAATAAAGGTTGCAATCTAACCATATCAGAGGTAACACAAGCATTCAAGATTTATGCAGACTACTTAAGGACTTAGTTTCAAGGGAGAGTATATTTAAAGAAATACAAATCACCTCAGGTAACAGCTCATACAAAATAAGGATGTTAAGGAAATCCTCCTGGACTCCAAAACTATGCTAAAATCACGCTAGATACAACAGGGACTGAAACAGAATTACACCCAGTATAGTTTTGCTCTTTGAGAAAGAAAAATGCAATTGTATTTTTGAGGCTGTATCAGTTCTGCATTGGTAACTGGGCCACCTGACTTCTCCCACAAGTGAAAAAAATTGAAATGAAGCAGTAGTAAAAACTCACTTTATCAGCCTGCTCCGCAGGATTAGCAACTCAGCTCTAAATGTGATAACTTCATTTTGAAGACAAAATGAAAACAGGATCCCCATAAGCATCACTGCAGCTGGGATTTTGCCCTCTATAAAAACACACAGAGATTCCAAATTTTTCCATAGCAGAGCAAGAGGGCTAATATAGTGGTGCAAGGTACAGGAATGTGCTTTGGTTGGTACTTCTGGCTGAAAGAAACCAATCACTGTAATAATCTCAAGTTGTTGTAACCACCTCAAGTTGTCCCAGTGTCCCTCACAAAAGCGCCTGGTGCAGATCTGCCTTTGTGTAACCTGCAATCTTTGTTCCAAGACTACTGGGCTTGATGTTATGGGATCCTCCAACAGCCAGGTTTCAGGAATAAAGTACCTTATGACATGAGCTCATCCAACACCTTCACAATTAATGACAACTCCTTTCCAGCTGTCAGGAAAAGAAAGAAACGCACACCCTGGTACATGTTGCTTCCAGAAGATGCATCTTGCTAGAAACATTTTGAAGATCTGACAATAAGTCACTAAAACTCAAGCTCTTCCTTGGGGAACGCCATGTTAATTTCCAAGCAGCTGAACAGGAACTCCTGCCTATTCTACCACCTCTTCCCTATGGAGTTTGGAAGGGCAGGATCATGCAAAGAAGCAACAGCCACACCAGTGACAACCTACTGCTCGCTCACTGCTGGCACTGCTAAGCCTGTCTCTCACTTGTGGGGCAGCATGATTTATAGGCAGGTCCCACTTTTACTGAGGAATTTCACATCAAACGTTCGTAGTGTTTCACATATATCATGAAAAAGAAATGAAAAAGCAAGTTTTAAATTTAAAACATGGAACAGGACATTTTCTTCTTGCTTCAGATAGCCAAACACTGCTTGAAATTGAAATTCACAGCACATGTGAGCATTATAGACTTGGGAATAAAAGCGGCTGGAGGACAGACAGAGGAAGGGATGGCTTGAAAACACACATGGAGAAGGAGAAAGAGAAAGAAAAGCCAGGAAATGAGACTTCAAGCTGTCCATACAAACCCATTCCTTCTTCATGCATGTCTGTGATACCTGACAAGACAACCCTCTCCGCTACAGGTTAACTCTGAAGGATTTTTAAAAGATAACTGCATGGACCGAAGAAAGTAATCTATTCAAGTGTAAAAAATGTAAAGCCCAACTGCTAAACTAAAATGAAACAGAGGAGGGGGAATGGCGTAGTTCATAAGGATTAAGAGATTTATTAATTATTAAAAATTCAACAACAAAAACAAAAAAAAAAAAAACCAAAACTTTCTAGTGGCTGTGATTGAAGCTGACGTGTTAAGCGTGAGACTAAGCAAGTGTTCAGATTGGTTTATTTAATCTTCAATAGAAAAACTTATTCTTTTTGCAAGTGCTTTACTGTCTTAGAAATGTCCAAATAGCATTTCTAATGTTATGTCAAGACCTGTGAACAAGCAGGAAAAAGTAAATCCCACACCATATCTGAACACAGCACCAGAAGAGAAAACACGGCATTGACATGTACTTAAACAGCAAAAATCCAAATGCTTATGGGAACAAAGATAATGGTTTCTGCAGCTTCAAATATAAAACTTCAGGTTTACATGCTCTGTCATTTACCTTGGCCAAGATGTAAACAAAGACAATCTATTCAACCCCAAACAACATAATACTGATGATGGTGATCATTTAAACAAGGGGAAAATTTACTTTAATGCAGGCTGAAAAGAGGAAACCATGTAAATGCTATAAGGGAAGATTCAGGGCTTTGAAGCGACATGATGAAGAGCTGTGCAAGTGTCCCTTTTTCCACACAAAGTTATCCAACTGATACTTCAAAGGATGCTCCCAGACAGCTTCTCCTGCCCCTGAGGGTCACCTGGAGCTTCATTTGTATATGCCAAGAGACAAGATGTCATTTTAGCAGTCAGCCTTGTCCAGCTCCCTAGTTTTCAGCAATGCTGTCACACCTACACAACTACCGTGGGCTGCAGAAACAGGGCTGAATACCAGCAGAGCAGTAATTATGCAATGCAGGACCCCAGCAAGTATGTGCATAAATACAAAGTGCCTGTAAAGAGTTCTCAACTCAGGCCAGTTTTTCCATGTTTACCACTTAATTTGGAGCTATGTTTTGAGAAAGGGTAGTCTAGCTGAGGGCACACCTCCCTCTTCTGACCCAGAGCCTTTTGGTCACCTCTTGCACAGATCTCCTGCTGGGCAATTTGTGCCCACTTAAAATGTAACAAAGACTGCAACAAAGACATAATTAAGTATGAGCTGCGCTCTACATAAATCATCTAAGAAAAATAAAGCTTTCTTTAAAGCATTTTTTTTTCTATACAGACATAGCATATTATTGTGGAAGGGAAAAATATTTCAATGGCCGCATAAAGCACAGAAAACTGCGTGAAATGCATTTGTATGCATTTAAGAAAAATATAAAAACATTCTCCTCCTCCTTTTTTTACCTCTGATAAGTCTCAGGTTTGTCCTAGAGTTCAGGTATCCTTACACAGCAGCCAGAAACAGGTAGGTATATACATTCATGTGCACATTCATACCTAGGGATAGGTACAAAACGTGAAGTAATTTCAGACAGCAAAACTAATACAGAAAAAATAACTAGAGTTACAAGGCCTGCTTGGTCTGGTGCTTGGAGACTTCTAGTCACAGAATCACAGAACAGCTGTGGCTGGAAAGCATCTCTGGAGACTGCCTAGTCCTGTTGAAAGCAGGGCCACCTACAGCAGGCTGCCCAGGATCACATCCCAGTTGGGTTTTGAATACCTCCAAGGATGAAGACTCCTCCTCTCTGGGACATGACCTCTGGCAACCTGTGCCAGTGTCTGGCCATCCGCAACATGGTTTCTTAAGTTTAAATGGAATCCTCTGTATTTCAGTTCATGCCCATAGCCTCTTGTCCTGTCATGGGATACCAATGAGAAGAGCCTGGCTCCAGATTCTTTCCTCCTCCCTGTTAGGTACTTATATACACTGATAATTCCACACTTAACTTTACTGAGAAGCAGAAAAAAAGCTCTGCTTAGGATTCTTGTGTTTCCACAGTACTATGTTCCGCAAAAGCCAGAACCTGCTATAAATGGCAGATGCACATATTTTTTGGAGATGAGGGAAGCATCAATACAGTTTCAGCAAGCCTAAAGAAAAAAAAAAATCAACGGTAATTCAGCACCAGATGGATTTAGTATTTGTAGATGTCTTCTAAGAATGGATGTGTTTTAAGAGTTTGTTGCAGACGTGCTTTTGATGCAAATTTAGACTTCAGTCATGCTGAAGTAAAAAAATAAGGAAGTGTTAAGTTGCTTTGTAGCTTAAGGAAAGAAAAAAAATACTTGCAGAACCTCTGGCTCTTTGGAGAACTAAAAATGACAGTCTATAGTAAAGAAGCATCCCAGTTTTCCCTACAACTCCTCATCAAGATGCACTACAGATAAAGAATCCAAATCCTATGCACTTTAGGACTAGATGGGGGCATGATCCACTTGGTCATTGCTCTGCAAGGATTTAACGAAGGCACTCTGCAAAACCTCCCCCCAGTAGAGCCTCTAAGCCTTTAGGAACCCAGTGCAGCAATTGTGCCAAGGTGACGGCAAAAAGAAAAGTAAAATAAATGTGACTTTAAGGCAGTCAGCATCCACCCAACTTGGAGCCCCACAGGCAGCAGTGAAGCTGTCAAGATTCAGGTCAGCAATGTGCCACCACTGCCTGAGACACCTACAAAGAACAGAAGGGGTAGAAGGAGCTCCTTCAGCCAAGCTCTTACAGAAGCATGGCTGGTGTGGGGTACATGCATGGATGCATGATGGAAAGGAGCCCTGCTTGCAGAAAGTGGTCAGCAAAGCTCATTAATCACTTTGGAAAGGCCTGATCTAGAGATGACAGGAAGATGAAGAGAGATGCATACTTTCAGTAAAGAGGTAACAGGCTGAGATAAAAAAAGCAGATATTTCAGACTCAGAAAGTTCAGAGGTAAGATTTGTGTTTGCCAGAATGAGATTTCCAAGCAGAAGCCAAGGACATCTTGCTCCAACAAATAAATAAATAATAACCAGAAAAATACCAAGAATCTTTGGTGAGATAACTTATATTCCTCACCTGTGTGCTGTCCTCTGCCTCTGCCTACAAGGTATTTTTGGATATACACACATATCCCTGCTCAAAAGGGAGCAGCGGCTGTGAAGATGTCAAAGAACACATACATGGTTGAATGGTGGATAGAAGCTGAAGGGCAAAGAAAGACAGACTGAAGAGCAATTTGAATGGGAAAATGGGGCAGACAAATTTAGAAAGGAGGCTGCAGCAAGGCAAGACAAGATAACTGTGGGGAAGAGAAACAACAGGCAGCGAAACACTGAAGGACAACGACACCATTTTGAGGTCTTGCTCTGTTGCACCCACCACTGTACCAGCCTTCCACATAAAATTAGCAGCAGTCATATTGCTACTGCTGGGCTTCACCCAGTCCCTGGGGAGATAGGGACCAAAACAGCAATCTCTGCACTCCACAATACGCTATAGGTAAATCGGGTGGGTGGAGGTGGGAGAGGAGGGAAGAGGAGGAAGGGGACAGGCAGGACAGAACCATGGAATGTGGAAGGGCTGATATTACAGCAAAGGAAGAGGAAGTGATATAATTTATGAAGTCCCTCTTACATCTTCTGATTAGACTGCCGTTGTAATGTCATGTTAGAAATACAAAGCTGCACACT
Source organism: Myiopsitta monachus (assembly GCA_017639245.1). Taxonomy (NCBI): domain Eukaryota; kingdom Metazoa; phylum Chordata; class Aves; order Psittaciformes; family Psittacidae; genus Myiopsitta; species Myiopsitta monachus. The sequence goes on along the minus strand of CM029918.1, from coordinate 66,241,243 downwards.
CATTTCCAGATGACTGCAATGCCCAAAATACACAATGCCAATTATGACTGAGACAGAAGGAAATCATCCTTACCCTGAGAAGTTTGTACTGCAAGCGCTTATATAAACAGGGATCGTTATATTGATCTTACAATATTTTTCACTCTTTTAAGATATTTGCAGTAATAATGCAGTTTATAATCCTAAAACACAGACTGTTCAGCCTACCTTGCTAGCCTATAAGCTTGCGATCACATAAAAGATGCCTCTTCTTTATTGGCTCTGTTTCTTCCATCCTCTCCTGCCTTTTTCAGCCTAGATTATACTGCTAAAATCCACTTTGGAACAGGGGCTTTATGTGTATTATGAATTTGCATTATAGGCCAACACACAACATCATATTAACATCTCTTCAGTACCATTACCTACAAAACTCTCTGGAGAGCTGGGGTTGCTCAGCCTGGAGAAGAGGAGGCTGTGGGGAGTCCTTGTAACACTCTTCCAGTACCTAAAGGGGGCCTACAAGAAATCTGGAGAGGGACTTTTTACAAGGTCATACAGTGATAGGACAAGGGGGAATTACTTTAAGCTGAAATCTACCGTAAATCTAGGGTAGATTTAGATTAGGTATTAGGAAGAAGCTCTTTACCGTGAGGATGGTGAGGCACTGGAACAGGTTGCCCAGAGTTGTGGCTGCATCATCCCTGGCAGTGTTCAAGGCCAGGTTGGATGGGGCATTGAGCAACCTGGTCTAGTGGAAGGTGTCCCTGCCTGTGCAGGGGGGTGGAACTGGATGATCTTTAAGCTCCCTTCCAACGCAAACCATTCTATGAAAACCAGCAGCCAAGCCCTAAAAGAACCAGTTATTAGCATGGAGCCTAAACAAATGCAGGAGCCAAATATTCACAAACTTGTGAAGATGTGCACACCACTGCAAACCCGGATATTCATATTTCTCTCAGTTAAATGGCAATAACCCATGCAAGTTGTATTATACACTGCATAACCTTGCCACAGGATGTGTTTCTACAGACTTCCTCCTCAGGGAGCGCAACAGCCTAATCTTTGGGCTACTCTACCAACTTCCAAAATGTTAAGCTCCTTTAAAAGAAAGGCAAGAATTTTATATCCTTCTTTGCCATTAATTGGGATTCTGTAGTACACACATTCATATTAGGAAGGTACTAATGGATACAGTAAAATCATTCTAGAAGACCCAGCATGCAGCCAATAAGATAGATGGCCATATAATCATCAGCAGTATAAATAATATACAGTTTCAATTAACAAACCAATATATCACAGAAGTATAAGACAACTGCATGACAGGGCATAAAACCACGTAATATCTGTTCTGGAATGGACAATTCCTGTTTAGAAACAATATATTTACAAAGTGAGGATCTGGGCTGGAGATGGTTCAGGTGCTTTGTGGAAAGGCTGTAGCAAGCAGTTGTGTCTACAAGTAGCTGTAGAGCATCCATGAAAGGCGACATGAAACAGAGACAGGAATCTTTTTATGAGGATTATGTAGACAAAAGCATTCAGGATTACTATTTGCCAGCTGCATTACACATTAAATCTATCAAGCCACAGTTAATATTGCAGGTAATAACATTTAAGAACAATTAAAATTAACTGTAACAGAAGCTTAAGTGTAAAAAGAAATTAATAATATGCATTTTGTCTTCAATTCGCCATACCACTGCAGGTGAGAAATGCAAATAGAAGATATTTCATTTCCTGCTCTATAAAACACAACCTTTCCCTAAACATTGTGAATGCTTGACATGCAGATGCCTAAAGCTAGGTATATTTCATCTACTGTTTAAGTTTCTGACTGCGTAGTTAGTCCCCAGACTAACTTGTGCCAGGCAGGCAACAGCCCTGTGGGAGGGTAGGCATTCCCTACTGCAGGCCCTTGCCTATGCCCAATCCCTGGGCATGGGAGCATTCATGCCCCAAACTGGGGCTATTGGATGTCTTGATCATTTAAACAGACAGACATTTCATCAGCAAAGTAATAACTGGAGTTGGTTCCAAAAAGAGAGGAAAAGCAAAAAGGAGCTTTAGGGCACAATGTTATTTTCTCATTCTAATGTAAATCTTAACACATATATATCACTTACTGCTACTCAAAGACTGCAAGTACCAATCCTGAAAAATAAACATTGTGGTAATACTTTAAATCCCTGCAACTGTTTTTCAGGAGTCTCTCTTTCATTGCTAACAGACTACAGAAAAAAAACAAAACAAAAACAAAAAACAAACACCAAAAAACAAAAACAACCAAAAAACATTAACCTCAAGTATCAATTTTTCCCCTTCAGACTTGGTACAGTTTTAAATGTAATCCAAAACTCACTTAAATGCATAGCAGTAAAAAGACGTAATATCTTAACAAAACACAGTTAGTGTAGCATTGTTAATTACAGGCACTGGGTTTACTGCATGTATCCATGTTCAGCTAGCAGCCACAGCTAGTGTTTCCGAAAACACTACTGTTCAAGGAGTATGTATCTATTGGATTATAATGAATACTGGTAGGACATTGAAAGTGTTAACAATATATTCATTTCTATACATATATTAGTGTTAGATAGTTTAAGTGATTCTTTCTCAGATATATATATACCCACACATATATACGGATAAAACACTTGAGACCTTATTTTTTGCACTGTACTTTTGTGCCCTTACCATACATATGCATACTGCATTCCTAATTGGAAAGAAAAGTTTCCCTTCCAGATAACAAAGGACTTACTTGGTGGTTTATCTACAGCGCAACGTATCAGAAATCAGAACATTTCAAGAGGTGCACAGAAACATGCTATGCTTGCCTCTCCTATCAAAGAGTAATATAAAACTTTCACATCAAGAAACTCACTGGCAAAGCCCGAATATAAAATCTCATCAACAATAATCTGAAGTGTGCTACATTTCCTGTAGCAATACGCTAGTTACAGTTAAAATATGTTTATAACAACAAAGCTGACAACTTTTTTAAAGAGCAATGCACATAAACTGTTGCTTCCATTTGTTTTCTTTGTTTATGCAGAAGAATAATGAGGATGTAACAAAAAGGGAAGCAATAAAGTAGCTTACTCCTTGCTATTGATGCATTGCAAATTTAAATTACACTGCCACCAGTTTGTTTCACAACTGTCATTTTTTCTGGTGATGCTTGCATAGATCATCACAGCTGGTTTTGGAGACAGAGGTGCACAGACTGTAATACGTGTTGGTGCAGCATTATAGTTCCAGTGGGTGGTAGTATTACCTGTATCCACCACCAAAAAAAATGGCAACTTTCATATCATTTTTCCAGCTGTGCTTTATGTTACTTACAAAAAAGGTAACTCAATATGTGGAATAGAAAATATCAGCCTCTCGCCTCTTGTAAACACACTGCCTGGATATGGTAAATATATAATTCAGCTGGGGATATTACTTTCTATGTTTCTTTATTACAAGCATTGTCATTATTTACTCCTTCACGGGATGCTGTTGCAGACGTCATAAAGATGTAAATATATTAATTTAGGTAAGCTTCTTGTTAAAAAAGGTAGAAGGCGTAGTTTAACTTAACCCCTTTAAGACACGTCTCGTTGGCAATTTGGAGCAACGAGGGAATGCGAAACAGCCCGAGAAACATGCCTTCACGTCCTGAGTCTTCCCTGCTCCGGCTTAAATGTTACCATGCAAAAATGATATTTTCCAAGTCTACACAGAAGAAAACATCTTTGGAAATAAAACCTAGGTGAATGTACACACCATGATAACTGTTCTAGTTAACTCCAAAAATTCAGTGAAACTGGTATGCACCAGCTGTGATTAAACCTCCCAAATACTTCTTTTGAATATGATATCACAATTAAGACAGAACGTGTATCTGTTGTACCCACAGCCATATGAAGCTAGTAACTGAATAAATGCGCACATTTAAGGGTATCTACTCAGGAGGTGACAACACAGTTTCATACCACATACTTTTAAGAGTGAACAACTTACATTTTTTCTGTGGTTTATACAGAAGGAAAAACCTCTTCCTAGACTAGGTGCAGGGGAAAAAGCGAAGATTAATACCAAAATAGCTCCAGTTCCTAACACCTTTCTGATCCTGGCTGAGACAATCTACCTTGTACCTCGGACGCATGGTGGCAACCAGCCAGCCAGATGACTGGTGACTTAATATACAAGTTCATGGGGGCCCTGGAGTCTGACAGAGACAAGGGCATTAACTCTGAAGTCTAAACAGTCAGCTTCAATATTCTAAAGTTATCAAATGAGGCATGACTATATTAAGAGAATTTTTTTAATACTTCACGCTTGCTTCCTTCTGTTCTGAACAGCTTTCACTGTAAAATGTGCTCATTAAATATGCATGCTTTTTATAGGAAAGTTGTGATCAATTGATGTGTAGGTTAAGTATGAAAAGAACTTAAATGAGTATGATGCTGTGATAAATACTTAAATAGTCTCAGAATCACAGAGGAAAAGATTGGTATATATATGTTATACAAGATATATATGAACAAGGCTTTGGGCCAGAATTCAGCCACTGAGAACAATACAGATAGATATCTATCTGTATGTATAAAATACATTTGTGTGCAGGCAAAGGATATACTGTAATCTATAAGGCAGGGTGCCTTTAGTCTAACTATGAGAGCCACTTAAAATAAAACCAGTGGATGAAACAAAAGAATCCACCCAAACATGAAGGCTCCAGCATCTTTGTTGAAAGAACAATAGCATATTACTCCTCATCCCTCTATCTTGTAGTAAGAGAACCATGAAGATAGTTACGGCTGTGATCAAATTAAGAACACTTCACAGAATCATTATTTAAACTAATCACTATTTATAGAGATTCATCTTCATATGCCAATAGTTATAAATGCTCTAATTCAATGGCTTGGCAAAAAACATCCCAATAAAAGAAATATTTCCATTAGCATAACAAAAGGCAACCAGTAAAATCACTCACACACACAGGCTCAATTTTTCAAATGAAAGCAATATACCTGTATAAATACACTCTATTTTTGAACTAAATCCACTCAAATGATATGTTTTGTAATCTGATCGCTTTCCCACAAGAGTACACATGAAATTAATGAAAGCAAAATCAAATTAAACAGATGACATGATTAACAGTATTCATTTCATGCATGACTGTTTTACTGGAGAGATAAAGACCTGAAAGTAATTACCACCAAGTAAAACTCCTTCACTGACCTCTCGGCTTGCAGCTAGCAGTCCTGAAGTACTGATGTTCTGCAACAAAGACCAGTGCCTTTCATATGTGGGCTTTCTTTTATGCTACAAGTTGAGCACCTCTTCCGTTGCATGCACACAGTACCTCTGTATCTATGCCTGTAATGCAGCATAAAGATTACTGGGGAAACCTATCAAACCGGCAGGCAGCAACCTCACCCGCCAATAAGCGGGAGGCACATGCAGAATCCAGCACATGCTCGCTGAGGCTCGCAGCCTGTCACTGCTGCTTAGCTGGCTGCTAATCTAATTATAGCCCTTCACCATAGCACAGGGCTCCTGAGGCACCACGCATGGGAAGAGAGCTGGACAGATTATTACACCCTTTAGCCGAAAGCATCGACATTTGGGACTAGTACTTGTCTGGGTGCATAAATAAAAAAAAGTCATAAAATGGTTTGGGTTAGAACGGAGCTTAAAGATAATCTAGCTCCACCTCCCCTGCCATGGGAGGGACACCTTACGCTAGACCACGTTGCCCCAAGCCCTGTCTAACCTGGCCTTGAACACTGTCAGGGATGGGGCAGCCACAACTTCTCTGGGCAGCCTGTGCCAGTGTCTCACCACCCCCACAGTACAGAATTTATTCCTAACAGCTAATCTAAATCTCCCCTCTTTTAGCTTAAAGTCATTTCCCCCTTGTCCTATCCCTGCATGCCCTTACAAAAAGTCCCTCTCTCTTCAGATTTCTTGTGGATCCCCTTTAGGACTTGGAAGGCTGCTATAAGGTCTCCTCAGAGCCTTCTCTTCTCCAGGCTGAACAAATACATCTGTTTGGTTTTTGTTTTGTGTTTTTTTTTTTTTGTTGGTTTTTCTTTTGTTTCTTTTGTTGTTGCTATTGTTTTCCCAAATAATTCACCTATAAGGGAATTTGTCTCCATCTCTGAAAAAAGGGATATATTTAGGAGTGCTGTTTCAGAAGCCGACCACTTGTAGTTTGCTAAGCCTGTTAGAAGGAGACACTAAAATGCATGAGTTTATTCTTGTTTTGAATGTACACATAACCAACAACGTATACACGGTACAGCTCAGATCAGTTTTTGTACAGTACTTCACAATCTACTAATACAGACCTCAGATCAGCAAGGCACCACATGCACGGTCTCAGTGCACAGTAACCCTACAGAAGCCAACAGGACCCTCTCTGTCCTTTATGTTTTCACGTGGGCAGATACTCAGATGACCTGAGGGCTTCTGTGTGCATTGGCACATAAAGTCCTAACTAAGCTTTCATGAGGCTATGGTATAAATGCCAAGGAAATTTTTGCCATTATGCAAAGCAACTGAACTCATTTGGAAAATACCTAACGCGAGCAAATACTCCTTAGAAATACGGGGAACTAACTCAAGTCTTACAGGCATCTTATAAATATGTAAGTCCACAAAGCTAAGGAATGTTATGATCTAAGAAACCACTGTAGTTTTGAAACATGCTGAGAGTTCCAACAATATCAAGTAAATAATCATAAAAAAATATATATAGGCACCTTTAGTTTAGTCTTCGTGGATAGTATATTTCAATCAATCTTCACTTTGTTCAGCATAAATAGGAAAATAATCTTCCCAAGTTTCCTGTTCCCAAATGTTTCATATAATCACCTAAGCTCTACTCTTCCCATAAGGTTTACAAACGTCAGTGAGAAGACTGGAAATACACAGCCTGCATCTCCAAAGTGGCAGTGCCAGCCATCTCTTGTGAGATATATTTTTCACCATCAGTATTGCCAAAATATAATAATGCTACACTATTACACATATTGCACTTTACAACATATTTTTAAGATATGCATAAAACACATCCATAAACACTACACTTACAAGACCCCAAAACCCCTATAATGTCCACACCAGCATTTTCCCTAATTCTTTAGGGAATCAGTATCAGGCACAGTCCAAGTGCATGATATTAAAGGCTGTTTATAAATATTTTTAACTATCATACTTACCTCAGTACAAAAAAAACTGTATTTGCTACTACATAAAATGTTCCTAATGGAACAAGACTTCAATGTGGTAACAGTGCAAGACCATATTTATTGACAATATGTAAATAGCTGTGTCACAGCTTTCTTAATCTGCCAGTGAAAATTGCTCATAAAGAGTTGCTCTGTGCTAGAAGCAGATTTCATTTCTGTACAAAAAAAAATTCTGAAAGCAATATATGGTTATAAATAAAAATTAAATGCAGGAATAGTGACATTTTTCTCCTTGATTCAACATTCAGTCAACATTAAGTTTTGTGCTGCAGTAAATAAAAGAGGTTGTTTTTTTAAGTCTTCCTTTCCAGATTACATCATCTAAGGAGCTCATCAATTTTTATAAACTGTGCTTCTTTAAAATACTGTAGAATATTCCAAGTTTCTCAGTAGTACTGCTTGAAGCCAGAAAACTATGTATTGAAGAATAAAGGCAGACAGGGCCTTTACACAATGGTTACAAACTTAAGAGTTCAAGAGACATGTGAAGAAGAGGTGAGCCGATTATTTGATGATCAGATCCACAATGATTTTTCGAATAACATTTTTCTAAAGCTAGCAATAGGGGAAGACGACCAAGTCTTGACTCTAGTCCTCTGATACAGCTATTGGGAATGCGCACGTTTGCTAAGCAAAGAAAAGACACACACAAAATAACAAAAATCAAAGAGATTTAAATCCACATTCACAGACCACCATGGCAACTATGACATGTACCAAAATGACCAAGAATCCTTAAACAGGAATTAAACAGGCTTCAGCTGCCATGGAACACTCAGTTTTGGCTGCCTCCCATGCAAGCTGCTTATTAATAAGCCTATGCGTCCCCCATCTCAGCCCAGCAGCTTCCCAAGCCCTCACTGCTCCCTCCTGCCTCCAACCCACAGAGCTGCTGGCTCTGAGGGCATTTACAGTCCCTGTCCACAACATGGGCTGCCATAGAAGCATGCTCTCAACCATTCCACTGCAGCAGGGTTCTAGGAGTTGCTTCCTTTTTTAAAACATCATGGTGGCAGCTGTAGTTGGGGGGCACACCAACAACTGCGAAATTGAATTTCAAGAGACACCTAATTGCCTCTGCGACATAATCAACACTCGCTAAACCTCTGTCTCAATTTTTAGTCACTTTTAACCATTGTGATGATGTGCTGGGCAAGGAAGGCATGGGGAACAGCACTGCAAGTCTGACGTATGGAGCCAGGGGTGGTTTGTGAGGGCCCACATTTGGCAAAAGCAGGTAGCTAAAACTCCAACTGAGACTAATACAGGGCTCCAACAAGCCTGTCACACCATCCGTGGTGACTGCACATGAGTGCCTGGACCATGCACTGGACATGTGACAGGATACAGCCATGTATAGGCATGCCAGCAACAGAGTTTTTATGAGGACACAGTCACAAAAAAGACTTTCAGCAAGGTGACACAGGTCTCATGAGGACATAGTCACAAGAGACTCCAGCAGGTCTCTGTTGGAAGTGAACGAATTGTGAAAGGCACACGAGTTAGCCAATATTCATCAGACTTTCATTGAAAGCAAAAGCCTGTCCCTGGCAAAAGTTATCTGCCTGTGCTAAGCTTCCAGTTCCTGTTTCTCTGCATGGAAACATAAGGTCTCTACAGTGCTTTTAGAAATTAAAAGCAAGTCAGGTTTTCTCTAGCTCTGTTCCTTGACAGAACAGTTCTGATCAAAATTTTCCAAAACCATATGGCCTGAGGCAGGTGCCCATCACAGAGGGAAGGAGAAAGGAAAGCCTATGGGGGTATCTAGAATTCATCATATGACACTGGAACCAGTATCTTACAGTAAAAACTGCCTAGCTAGCACATTAATAAATTTTACATTTCATTTTGGCATATCTAAGTGAATAAACAGATGACTATTTCGGAAACAAATAACTTTTTACTGTGTTATGACCACCTGTATAAGTACTTATCCATCCAATGACTTCAATACAAAAATATTTAAAATGAAAAATGTCTGATGTGTCTTCAACTAAACAGGTCTCACTCCGGAGACAACTAAACCTTTGACTTAAAAATATACCAATTATTGCTTGGAATCTGCTACCTCAAGTTAATTAGATTTTGCAAAGTATAGTAAACATATGTAATGAAAATGAGTTGAGAAAAAAAAGTTGGTGAATCAACATGATGCATTTCTAAAGGCAATAGTATGTATATTTCTAAGCTGTAGTCTTAAGAGGTTGAACCGAACCAATTACCCTAATGAGTATTTTACTGGATTTGATGCATTCATTAGACTTTGAGAATTAAGCTAAACCATCCCATGGTTATGTACACATAATAAAAACATCATCTTCAGATTTTTGTATGGCACTTTTTACATTTACACAGAATAAAAGATGAGATTATTTTATGTTTCGCAAATTTTCCCCCATGTTAATTTTCTTTCCCAAAGAAATTTTTCAATGTTAAAGCCAGAGATCCTCTGCAGGACAGCCCTATGATTGATTCCTACAGGGTGTTTTTTAAAGCATTCACATTCACTTTTTTCTCAGAATCATAAAAACCAAAATAATCCCCCCACACCCACATTCCAAAGGACATTACCACCCGTCACATCCACAGCCCTACATGTTGACAGTATCTTCACTCAAGACCTAACTTACTGAAATGAAGACACCAGTCCATCACTGCCACCTCAGAGAACAAGGCAAGGATCAGTTAAGCTGTAACTGATGGGTGTTTCATTCTACCACTGGAGGATGCAGTAAAGAAGTATTTGAAGTGAAGCCGGCAGGAGGCTTACTACACTGAGCTTTTGCACTTTGGCCACACAAACAGATGTGGAAGAATACAGTTGGTATCCTTAAGATTGTAGAAATCCCAAACTCACATGATAGTAATTTTAAAAAGTCATTTTAAACACTTCACATCGCCCTGAAACAAGTCTCCCATCACATACCACTCCAACACAGCTCCATCTCAATGCTGGCCTTCCATTTCTCAAGTTCCTCCCATTTTTCCTTCAGTGCAATGTTTCCTTCCACATCTATAGCATATTTCAGCAATCACTTCAAACCATACAAATATTCTTTGTGCCCTCTTGACTTTCCACCCTAGTTATTTTTCCCTCTGCTACCTTTCCTCAAAGTTAGCAGCAAAGATTCAGCATGAACTGCCTGTTCCAGAAGGCAACGGACCTGTCAAAACAACTGAGGCCTTAGCAAGACCGAAACGTGCACCTCCTAGCCACCACTTTCATGACCTCGGGAAGACCAGCTAGCTGTCCACAAAGTGGGTGAACCACAGAAAGGGACCACACTGCTTATCTGTAACACAGTAAGCATAAGAAATAGCCTTAAATAGCATATACAGGCCATGGACCCCATATAGTGCATGCTTGACTTGCACAAAGTCAATGATCATGACCCTAGTGAGCCAAAGATTGTAAAATATATTGTAGAAGACAGCCTCTGCTTCCAAAGAGCCAAGTGAGAAAGACACATTAGCAGCAGCTAACAAACAGATTTAAGAGAGCAACAAAAGAAAAAAAACCAAACCAAAACACGACTGATGTAAGATGCTGAAGTCCTAAAACAAGGTATGCAAAAGTAAATGGCTCACAAGGACATGGGAGGTTAAAATTACATTGGAACAAGCAACAAAAGTGCTTCTTCATACAGTGGAGATATATTTTTCGTACTTGATATGGTAGAAAATAGGGATTCTGAGAGCATTACTTAAGCCAGGAGGCTGACAGACAAGTACGGATTTTCCTCAGTGGAAGAGCAGAAAAAAAAAGACTTTACAATATGATAAGCATACTTCCAGTACCTGCACATTATTAAATCTTCATCACCACTACTGGCACTTCTTTCTCTATTCAGTACCATTTTCAGTATGACCACCTTAGTGTCACCCGGTGACAGTATCTGGTGTCTACAGGCATGAGAGGGATGACATGCCTATAAGATGGGCCCAGGAAAAATTTAAATGCAAGTCTTCCATCCAAGGACAGGTGTAATTTTACAAAAATGCTATGCTGAAAAGAACGCAAAAGCTGAAGGATAAAGTGTAACATTCCTCCCTTTGAAGGAAAACCACCATCAGACTCGCTCACTTCTGTAATTAAGAACGTTATTTCCAATTCTGAGTAGAAAGTGCAGCTCCGAGGCTTTCTTTGATCTTGTATGATGACAATGAAGACCCATCAAGCTCTCTAGAGTCCATTGGTTTTTTATTCTTCAAAGACTGTTTTCTGCTCTCTTAAATCTTGAGAAGGTGTTTATGTTGAGCTGCAAGATGCAACTAGAAAGAAAGTCAGGATGCAACTGTTGGAACATGAAGTGGCTCTTCGCAGACGCTAACACATATAGGCATTTGCTCAAAACCCACCCTGCTGCCAGCTGGCTCACTGGGAGCTCGGAGGCTGCAAACCTTTGAGACTTCAAGTCTCTAGTCCACCCCCATAATTCAGAGTTTCAGAGAAACTCTCAGGTCTTATTACTTTACACGGGAGTCAGGGATATTCAGCACAATGAATCCCAGAAGAAAACTAGCCTTGAATGCAATGGCTTTGGTTACCATTTCAAGTTTGAAGTTTGAAGACAGCCTACTAAACTTCAAGACCTTTAAGCCAAAAGTAAAATAAATTTAGATTTTAATCTCAGAAAGATTGTTAATGACTAGAAATTGTGTCCATATGAAAACAGCAACTGTGACTTGCCATACCAGAACCCGGTCTCATGGTCCTCCTATAAGAAACCAGAAGCATTTTGCTGGCAAAGATGAAAAGCCTCTTCAGGAAGAGAGGCTAAATTATTAAATAGAGCAAGCCAAAAGTGCTTTTATGAGAGAGTCTTCAGGACTCTCATTCCACATAATGTTTCTGAAGAAAACCATACTTGCGTCTTGGGCAGCTTGTAGACCTGGCAGTAACTTCATGGGGCTGATAAGATCCCAGACCCTTCTTCCAGAATGGCTTGTGGCTTTTATCCAATCCTCTATTGCAAAATGAGCACACAAGTCACATAACTAGAGCTACGAAAGATTAGTATAAATGGGGACAGACAAGTGCCCACCCCTCAAGCCTAGAGACTCTCACCCCTTGTTTTCATCCCTTTTCTGACAATTTGAGAAGACATTCCCCTCCCTGCATAGCGCTCCAACTAAGGTGAGGGCAAGAATGATCTTACCAAAACTGGCACGGCAACTAGAGAGTGCTCTGAAGATGGGAAACATGCACCAGAGGAAATCAGACACATCCAAGGGACAAATTACTTACTGGTTTGCCTTCTCAAACTTTTCTTGGGCAAAACAGCAGGCATTTTCTTCACCTTCCTTTCCTAGACCTGGGGGCAAAAAAATGTTGCCCAATTTCTCCATAGAACATGTCTGCATGGCATAGTAGCCTCACACAAGTCACCACTTGTAATACTACTGCTGTTAATAACCAGAATATCTTCAAGTGCCCACCCTCATGAAGTCCTGACTGCTCGGGAGATCAACCCCAAATCAGACAGAACCTTTTATCCTTTTGTCCTAGCTGCAAATCTTATGTACTTCCAGAACAAGCTAATGGTTATAGGTCTGAACTTAGTCTTCACTGCAGACTCAAATACATTCTGTGAGCACATATATGCAGCCTCATCTTTTCTAATATCTTTGTATGCTCTGAAAGACAAGAGTTTTTTTCAGACCTTTGATTTTCCACTGCATCAAGAAGGTGGTATCTCAGTGGTGAGTCTTAAAGTCCCAAACATGTCAGAGGTGGTATGGGAAAACAGTAACCCGTAACATCATAACCTTAATACCCAACAATAATCCTTTTTTGTCCCTACAGAAATTAGGTACAAATATGTGAAAAATAACATCAAAAGGTGAGTACTCAAAATTAAGTGAAGTCAGAACTGGAGCCTTCATTCCGTTTCAAACATGAGTCTCCTACATGCTCTCCAATAACGTAGTCTTCAGCAATCTGAACAAGAAAGTCTCTCCCTATTCCCCAAACTTCTGCCTTAATCAGGGTCTAAAAAAGCTGCTGTGCCAAAGCTAATCAGTAAATAAAACAGACACTGATATTTTCAAAGCAAATTCCAGCAGTATGTAATCAAAACATAAGCAGCATAACCACAGTAAAAGGACTGCTACAGAATGAAAACATGAAGGAGTTTCAAAGTTGCCCAGTGTTTAACACTGACTTCACTGTGTATTTTAAAATAGAAACCACATTACTATGAAAAACTTTGCATAACTTAAAAACAGTCATCATTTCTACACTCTGTTGGACTGCAACCACCAGCAATCCACCACATCCCAAAAACGAGCAGAAATATTCGTATTTGGAAGGACTGAGGGCAAGCAGTGTAAATTACCCTGCACAGAGCACTGAGTTTTCACACTGATCAATTCAGCACACATGCTACAGCATGCGCATGGCTAACCTGGAAAATCTGTTTCTCTCACCTCAAGTGTTCAAGCTATTCTGAGTACTTACAACTGCTCCATTCATTTAATTCTGTATCTGTTTCATTAGAAACAAATTGAAACAGCTGTGAAATACTGATGTAGAGAATAATTTAGAAGGCTTATTTTCTCTTTGGGTACTTGGAATATAATCATTTAATGTTAAAGTAATACACTACATCAAGAAACAGCAGCTTCTACTATTGTTTCGCATCTCATCAATAAAATTAGACCAAAAAACATCTTGCAGTATTCACAAAATTTTTTAGGTCTCTGTATACATATTTTTTTCAACTCCCAAAACTACTGAAAGAAGGGACTGGCATAAAACTAGAGATGCCTTAAAGCCTTCCCTGTAACATATATATCTCATGTCTCTTAACCCATGATATCCCTCCAGCTTTCCTGCAGCTGAAGTCCGAGTTAACGTTTGGCATAACTTACAGGCAACTTCATCCAGTAAACAAAATACAAGAGGAAAAAGTACCAAGGCAAACTAACCAGGTATATATGAGAACGTCTGGAGATTAACAAAAAAAATAAAGCCTAAAATCTGTAGAAGCTGCTTGTGGTGAGAGATGCATGCCTGCACTTGAGAAGTTCACTATCTGAAAAAGACTGGAATGAACAAAACCAAAACAAATGAGAAAAGGTACAAGAAAATATATACCTAAGAGGTATTGATAGGCAAAGAACTCCAGAAAACAAAGGATGCCTTCCAGCTGGCAGTACATCTTCGCTCACCTCATCAGCTTTCAAAGACTGCTAGAAGCAGATCTACAAAACTTGGAAGAAAGGAAAAAAACCTGTCATTGCTGTATATATTATCTGCATCCTACTACTACAAATCTCAGAGGAACTTACCTGAAACTACTTTAAAAACAAAATCACCCAGGCAACATCTTTCCCAGCAGCAACACATGCTGCAGTTCATAGTTGCCAGCGGTATTTCTTGCAGCGTGGGCATCACTCCTTTTAGAGATAAATATACTTAATTCACATAGTCTTCAAGGCAGCCAGATGGAAAACAGTACTGATTTCTTGTCTGATCACCTGCAATTCAGCACTTCGATCAAGTGAGCTAAAAAGGCAGACATCCCTACCAGTGGTTAAATACTGCAGTCTGCAGCACACAGCATTTCGTCAGTGGAGGAGGAAAGCAGATAAGGCTGGGGTCATGCCTTGGCAAAGATCAACCACCAAAATGAAAGCCCCACTGGATGAGGTTGCTATTGAGGACAGCCCCACCCGGGCACACCCCATGGCAAGTAGCAGAAAGAAGATGCCTCTTCTTAAAAATAGTATCACCTCCAACTGAAAAGTGTAGCCTGCTGGCAGGTAGGGTTAAGTATTTTGTGTTTGAATGCACTGTGAAAGAAGGTAAAAGACTTATCCTCCATATGCTTCAGCCATCAGAAGAGCGAGCCTGTGAAAAGCCTGCAGAGGTTGTACTCGTGAGAACACTTGGGAACACTTCCCACATTGTTTTGGGGTATTGTTTTTCTAAACATTAATGAAACACTGTAGCTTACAACTAAGAAAATGAAGACAGAAACAAAGATAATAAGATAGAACAAAGCTAAATATAGGTATAGTTACCTGATGTTTCAGATAACTAGTGAGTCATTTGAGCACCAGAATAAAAGCATTTGAACATTAAAGGCTGCTGGTGCATGATCTGTAAGAGTGGAAGACTACATTACATGCATATCCAGGCTACATCTCACAGATTCTTTTTTTCCTCCTCCTCCCTAAGATTACCTTTATTTTATATGACAAGATGAATCCATTTTATTCTTTATACAAAGTTCTTTAGCACAAGGAGGACTATTAATTTGAAGAGACTCAAAATATTAAGCTAACAAGACATGAAGTTATCATCATTCAAGACTCTATATAACAAACACCTTCCTCTCCTTCTCTTAACATGGAAACTTAAAGCACTGTGACTAAAATAGGTGAGTGCAGCAACTTGACAATCATAAGCAATCGTTCAAGAAAATGTGATCTAATACTTGTAATTTAAAATTATCTTGCAATCTGACTTACAAAAAGAACACAAAGATATTCAGGTGAGTCAACATTTTCATTACAGGCTGCCTATCACTGAAAGCTCAACTGAATGAGCATTGCAGAAGAACATGTTCTTGTAGAAATCATTATCAAGATGTAACTCGAAACAACCACAAAGTAAACATGGTCTGTGTAAGTTTATTCATTTCTTAAAACCTGTTCTTATTAGAACACAGAAAGAGAAAACAGATGACAAATAGAAATCTCTACAGAACACAAAACCCTACTGGAATAATCCACAGGTAACAGAAAACTTCATTCAGAATTGATGCAAACATACCAAGTTTGGATATCAGAATGACTGCATTTTAATGCCAAGCAATTCTGCATAGAGATAACTTAAATTACACTAAAATAGATGAGTTTATGTATCTTAGTAGTGCTTTGCTTAAGTAGTCCACCACAGAGCACTCCTGATCAAATACTGTTCATATAAGACATGAGAAAATACTCCTCTAAAAGTTTAAAGCACCTAAGTTAATATAAATTACAAACTGTGGCTGCAACAGGCAGCAATGAAAGAAACAAAGTAAATACTTTTCTTTTTAACAATATTAAACAGATCTATGCATAAACATGTCTTTCTGGAAAATACCTTACAGATCAAAAAACTATTTAGAAGATGTTGGCACATACAAATCAGGGAAGACTGATTTAGTTTCCAGATCGTGCATTTATCTAGCATAAGTATTTATACTTATTAAGTCTATTAAGAACCCTATTATTAAGAAGCTTGTTAACTGTTGGCAGTAACAAGCTCTTCTAATGCCATGGTGCCATAGTAGGAGGACTCAGGGACAATGGTGAAAAGATAAAATCAGCCATGAATGAGTTCACTGTAAAATTATTTTCTGTCCTTTGTACTCCTCAGACTTCAGTAAATCAGACAGTCTAGTACTAGTTCCTTGGGAAAAACTAAATAGGGATTCTTTTCATTCAACTCACACTCTAAAAGGCAGGCCTGAGTTGAAACATTTCATTTTATCCCATAGCAGGTAAGTCTGGATCAACTAGCATGATAAACATCACATTACCTACCCTTATGGAAGAATAAGGGCTACCTTGAAAAGCTACATTTGGTGGAATGGTGCAACTTCTGGCAAGCTGGGAGACAGCCCCAGAAGTCCACTTAAGACTCAGCACGTTGTATAAAAAAAAAAGAGAGCGGCTTCACTTCACCAAGACCTCTTTCAGTGCAGAAAACCGCACAGCCTAGACCTTCCAAACAGCTCAGTATATTATTACTACTGACTACCACTATGCAGAGCGTGCTGGATCTAGCTGGTGTAGAGTTAATTTTCTTCACAGTAGCTAGCATAGGGCTACATTTTGGATTTGTGCTGAAAACAGTGTTGATAACAGAATGATGTTTAAGTTTCTGCTGAGCAGTGCTTACGCAGAGTCAAGGCCTTTTCTGCTCCTCACCCCATGCCACCAGCGAGTAGGCTGGAAGTGCACAAGGAATTTTGAGGGGACACTGCCAAGACAGCTGACCCCAACTGACCAGAGGGATATTCCATACCATATGGCATATGTATATGCCATATGTCATAATCAGCATGTAAAGCTGGGGGAAGGAAAAGAAAGGGGGGAGTGGGGGCACATTCACAGTGACGGAATTAGTCTTCTCAAGTAACTATTACATGTGATAAAGCCCTGCTTTCCTAGAGATGGATGAAACATCTGCCTGCTCATTGGAAGGGGTGAATGAATTCCTTGCTTTGTTTAGCTTGTATGCACTGCTTTTGCTTTACCTGTTGAACTGTCTTTATCTCAACTCAAGAGCTTTCTCACTTTTGCTTTTCTGATTCTCTCCCCCATCAGACTTAGGGGGCAGTGAGCAAGTAGCTGTGGGGGGCTTAGTTGGCCAGCTGGGGTTAAACCACAGCACCAGGGTTAAGTGAAAACTCCACAGTAGGCAGTTAATGCTCATAATTAGCAGTCAATTGATTAATGTGACCTACTGGCTGCATTTTGTACACCGTCTCAAGTCCCTTACGCAACTGTATTTGGTAGATGCAACCAGAGGGTAATTCCACCTGATGCCTTTTTTTTTTTTTAACCATTTGGACAGGGCCCAAAAAAACTTTGTGTTAAAACAAAAATCAGGATCAGCACATGAGTTAAATTCTTCTACAACAGAGAGAAGATTCAATGTGATCAGAACAGAAAAAATTATCTCTGTCTTGTATTACATGTTTTTGGAATATTCTACTTCATAAATATAAGTTACTCCTTACAAAGCCCAGGATTTGGTTGTTGTTGGGTTTTATGGCCCTTCCAGAGAAGTAATAAAATCACATACCTAGTATTTTGACAGTGTATTTCTAGCAATTAAGGTAGCTGAAAAATTTGTCATCTCTAAAAATGCACCCACTAAAGAAACAGCAGGAACACCTAGTTTGTTTAATTCTTAGGGGATGGGGGTAGAAGGTCTGTGCATCTCCTAGGAGAATAAACTTTACAATTATCACAGCTAAAGGAAACGCTTTCAAAAGAACAAAGCTTGCAACTCATCCTGGGTCATTTCTGCATATCAACATTGACTAATAGCTGAGAGCTTATTAAACACTTGGCTGTTCTGGGGTTTTAAGAGTTTAACTATTTAAAAAAAATTCAGCAGAAAAAGTAAAGGAAATCCACACACCTCTGTCCCTTGGGTCATGTCCTTTTGGGAAACTGACGGCAGGAATTCAGGTCAACATGAGACCATGCAAAAAGCTACCAAACTTGCTTGCTGGCTTCCAGCAGTGAGTGCCCAGAGCCACCTGGGACAGCTCCAGACAGGGACCACAAGGCCCAGGACAAGTACTTCAGTGGACACTGTGTACTCCAGTGTGAATGCAGCTCTCTTTTTCAGCTGGCAGCCACCATCAGATCATGACTCTGATCCCTGGACACTCTCATATGTGCTCAAAGATTTCTCCTTCCCATCGCTGTTTCCTTCACCTTGGTCTGGAAAGGACTAATGAAGAGGGGGGACCTGCCAGCTTTTTCCTCTCGATGAATGCTCACTTCCTTCCTTCCACTAGGTCAAAACTCCAACATCACGTAATGGAAAAGGCAAAGACCACAAGGTAAAGCCCACAAGGTGATCCTCCTTGCAGTCTGGGGCACCTTAAGGTTTGAAGGCCATGTACAATGCAGGCAAAACAGTTCTGGAAGAGATAGTTTACTTCTCTTTCCGTGAGAAGGAAAAAAAAAAAAAAAACAACATTGAACTGATGTTTATGAAAGCTTCTGTAAACTGAATAGAAGTCTGAGACTTAAGATGGGCAGAGTCCTCTGGCTATTGACTTCAGACACGGATACAGTTCACCAATATGGCCGAGCCTGAAATCCTCCAAGAAATGTAATGAGTTGACACCAAACAAAAAGGAAGGAGATCACTCTAGCAGTGGAAAAAAAAAGGTTCATCTTATAAGATTTTGCTCCTCCTCCTCTCTTGCAACTTTTCCACTTCTTTGCATGCTGGCCCACCCACTGCAATGGAGGGCTGCCAATTTTGGCTCATTCATTATCTGTTAGAAGTGCCCTGTTGGAGACTCACCACTTTTCTCAAAAGCCCTCCAGAGACCTATATCCCTCTTCTTTTCTGAAAGGCTAACCATATTGCAGAAAGCCTCATCTCCCTGACTTACTTGCACGTGCTGTCCAACCCTGGTCCTCCTTCTGTCTAGTTTTGCCTCTCTACTAGTGCATCTGTAAGCTTGTACCTTTCAGGGGTGCACAACTCAGTGAAAACCACGTTGTCAAGAGAAGACAGTTTATCCACCAACATTCCTCCTTTAAATCAGCAGGGACACAACTGTTCAAAACGCATATTGGAGCAAAAAATCCTTCATTTTGAGGAACAGAGGAACAACTACAGCTCACAGAAAACAGACATCAAGCCTACTGCATAATGTAGTACGCATTACCTGTGGCATAACCAGTAAGAGCACTGTACACCAATGGATCCATGAACCACTATTCTTTTGCACAGAAATAGAGTCATATTTTTATATTATGTAGCAGAGCTTCAGCACAGTGTAAGAAAAGTTGGTGCCAGTAGAGGGAGGCAGCTGTTCTCCAGGACATTCATCTTCACATTCCCGATGCACAGTAGGAAGCCAAAGAGTTTGTTTTTGTGGAAGTGAACTCACCCCTTAGCCATTGTGTAAATGTGGCTTTAAATCAAGCTGTAATTAGATTTTGCTGTATTTAACAAAATGCCTCTTGTTGCTCCTCTCTTCCAGCTCTAGACAGGAAATAAATGTATTCGTGAAAGAAAAAAAAGGAAAGAAGTTTATGCCTCTTCCCAACGCATGTCCTGGCACGCATGCAAAAGTAACTACAAAACACAAAACAATACACTTACAGGACACTCAATATTCACTTTACATAAGAACACAAAGATCTTTCAGCTGGTCCACTGTTAAACATCAGCTCACTTATCAATAATCAACACATTAACCTTGTTAAAAGATTCTAATTGTCCAACACTTGGTGTCTAGCTTTTCTTCAGAAGTTTAATTTACCTGGCAAAATACACAAGTGGAAATCTTGCGCTAAGAATTCAAGTGAACTAAGGCTGTCACGTATTCATTTTAGGACAGATCTTTTCTTCCCCTCTTATTTTAACTATTTTGGTCACAGCATTCCCATTTTTAACCAGCTTTATCCCCCCTCACAGTCTCTGTACAGATATGTACCCCTAAAATAAAACTGTGTTTTCTTCAAATCCACTTTACTGCAATATATGTACACCCACATGCAGGATATTTCAATTCTGCTTAAGTTCTTCATGGACTAAACCGTGTATTTCCACTGCACTTTATGTTGCCACCTGAGAAACTGCATAGCAAATGAAGCTGAGCCCACTAAGAACAATGAACAGTTTCAATTGTATTTTGACACCAAAGCTTATAAAAACTTTATTGGTGATGACAGCTGTGGATACAATGGTAAAATGGTGCTAGGAAGTCAAAAGGACATGCCCAAGGCCACACCGCAAGTTAGCTGCTGACCTAAAAACAAAGAGTTTCTGCTCTTAATCTAGACCTTCTTCCCACTGAGTATACCGATAACTACCAATAATTATCTGGTCTTCTAAAAGTTTCAGATTCTTTAGAAGAAAGGAAGAGACCAACTGGTAATTAATTACTTAAATCCTAAGCAAAGGTTGCATGCATGAAATTACTTACAGAAGTTACTCATTTTTAAGAGTCTGAAAAGAGTACCTTCTCAAAATCTATTTCGAGAACATTCTCTAGTATCCTGACTCCCTACATCCTGATCTTCTATCATGCTGCAAATTTTAAGAAACCAAAGGCAGGTTTAGAGAACTCAAAAGATAACTTTGTCCTGAAGTCTGTTTGCAGTTCAATCTCTAAATGCAAAAGATAAAAAAAAAAAAAACACTGAAAGTACATTGTCCTTCTACACCTGTAGGAAAATTCTTACATTGTTTTTCTTGACACAGCCAATACTACCGCTTCCTGAAGGCAACATAATGAAGCTTGCTTCAGTACCAATCCAAAATGACAATTCAAAAATTCCGATATGCAGTTTCTCTAAAACTGTGAATCACCTGAGCAAAACCTCATAAGCTATGCTGCATGCTAAATAAAATAACTAAACATCCCACAGAAAAGAAACCTAAGTTTGACACAACCAAAGAGACTACCAGGCACGTTTATCTTTGCTTGCCTTCTTTGACCCATCAATACCATGAGGTTTGTAGGGTGGGTTTTTTTTTTTTCCTGGAAGTCTGGAAGTTATGTCCCATGATCCACAACTGGGTGACACATTCTGAACACTGTCTAACCTAGCCAAAAATTCGGGGGGGGGGGGGGGGGGGGGGAGGGAAGAGGGGGAAAGGGGAGGGAAGAAATCCCATCAAGTATGTAGACAATGGTATGGTGCCATAACTAGGAAAGTGAAGTTTCTACACTAACTCCTGAAGCGGAAGCATACAATAGGATTAGCCTTATCTCATTTAAGTTTCTTAACAGCAAGACTGCATCCTCCTGACAGCATTCTTTATTCAGCAGGACTCAAAGTCCAAGTAAGAGTCATTCTTAAAATAAAGTAGCAATAGCTTTGCTTGGCAGAGCTGGAACCATGAGGACAACACAAACAGCCAAAACAGTTTATTCATGTTTCATTCAAGAGGAAAAACTAAATTTCAGGCTAGACAAAAATAAGACACAACCTACTTGAAGAAGCTTCCAGACGACCATTTTCAGATCATGCCCTGTACTTTTTCCTGCTTTCCAATTCATACTTAGGAAGGCGAGACCATAAAGTGGCTTCCATTGTGGCATTTCAAATCAGATTATTCTCTACATAATAATTAGTGCCTTTATTCTCATCACTTACAGACTGTTTTGCTAGTCTGGGAATATTATTTATGTTTGTTTATTTCTCAGAAGCTTTTTTTAATCCCTTCAAAGTACAAGCATCCTAAGCATAGCTATCTCATGCTCCATGAACTTTAGTGCAAATACCATACGCATTTCTTTCCTTCTTAACAACTTCATTATAGTGTTTACACAGGAATACAGTGCTACTACTGTAACCATGCAAAGCAAATATGCTGTAGTAAATGTAAGCTTTATTCAAAGTGTAGCTTTAGAAGTCTTTATGACATACTCCATCCTGGACTGCCAGTGCTAGTGCAGGGAAAAAGGCAAAAGGAAAACTAAATGACAGACCTTTCATGCTAAAAAGAATTCTGGAGCAGCCAAACTGAAAACCAATGGGCTAAAAATATCGTCAAAATGTGTCAACCGGTTTGCTGAAGTCAAACACTTTTCCATTCCACAGAAATGGTTTGAGTAGAAAGGGGTGAATATTGGAAATGCCTCTTCTACAGATTCGTGTGTTGCTCCTTGTAACAACCTTCATTTGAAAGCATACTGGGGGCAGTACCTCTGGTAATCTGATATTCTGCCACACAAGACAAAATTCACAAAATAGCTGCCAGGGAGAAATTCATGACTGGGCAAACTTTAAAGATCCAGATTTGTCACTGTGATTAAGGGACACCGATGCTGAGGTATTTCATCCATCTTCAGGAAGCATTTTAGAAAATAAATTTAAGTTGTTCAGAATTTCTTGCCAGTATCTGATGTCCCCAAATCTCTATCATGTCTAAGTTAGCTGCTACCAGATATCAGCTGTCCTTATGTTTACAGGAAACATAATCACACTGTCACTGCATGCTCCCCCACACTACTATCAAAAAATTTTGTAGTAGAATATACATTCCATACATCTTAAAAATTCAGTATATATACTATGAATAAAACTATTCAGTAGTTTGAAAATTTACAAAATTAAAGTATGCTTGAAACTGTAAATCTGATATTCTCACTGTTTTCCTCCAAATAAGCCAAACCATTAACATTTGTAATTTGGATTCCTGTTCTTCTCTGTTAAGTCTCAGATGGCAGCCTTTGCAAAGAAAATCAGCAACACTATTCTTCATCATATTGTATTATCTATCACCTTCTCCACCCTCTTAAGGGAAAAAATAAATAGTCCAGATAGTCTCCAACCCCAGACTCTCACACTACTCAAATCCCCTTCTTCCTCTTTGCTATGCCACTGCATCCCGAGCCACCCCTGCAGAGAAGACTTCGGTTCTTCTACATCATCTTCTCAAACTATTTGTTCACTGAGAGATTGTTGACTATATGAGAGAGAAAAATGGTTAGACAATAACAGAAACTTGGATCAAAGCCACTTGAGAACTGGAAGCAGAAATTCTCTTTAAAAAAAAAAAAAAAAAAATCAAATGTACTTCTGGCAAGCAAGCAAACAAGCGTCAAATCACATTTTTCCTTCTGGTAGAAGTTAGCATGAACAGCACACAGACCACCAGTGAGAGACTTCCCGAGGAAATACAGCACTTGGGGAGAAAAGCAGTGCAACAAAGAACTATCTTAAGGAGTATTTTAGAAAATACTTTCTGCCAGAAGTAAAGCACTTAAGCAAGACTGAAATCCCATTAACGAAGAAAATAAGAAGAGAGAAACACCATCAGCCTCTTATAGTGGAGTTTAAATAAAGTCAAAGGTATTAGTGGGGGCACAGGGGAATAGGAATGGAAACAAAGGCATAAAAGCTGGTGTACTATGAAAATCTGCACTGCTGGTTGCAGTTCTTAAAAAGAAGAAAAAAAAAAAAAACCACAACACAAAACAAAACACACAACGTGGTTCTATTTCAAGAACTTTTTTGGATGGAGCAAAAATGCTGCTGCATTTTACCTCCCTTATCAGGAGAAAAATCAAAAGAACATTTAATTTTCAGAGCTTCTTCAGTACAAAGTTGTTATGCTAGCCCTTAACACTCCAGTTGAATGAAGGCAAGCTTTTTGGTTTTGCAATCATTATATTTGTTTTTTTGGGGAAAAAAAAAGATCTTCACCGAAAGGCACACACGGCATGTGCATAGGGCTGCTTTTGCTGATGTCACTACCACAGGGCAAAGTATTTTAACTCAGGAAATGCAGAAAATAACTAATTTGAGAAAAAAAATCATAAGCAGACTGAATTTGCTATTCTGAAATTCCAATCTAGTCTTAACTGCAATAAAGCAGAGAAGATCCATGAATAAAACCCGAAACAATAATGTCTCAGAGATACAGCAATGCCTGAATAAATCAAAATCATCAGTTTTGGTTTGTAGTACAGGAGTTTACATTTGAACACAGCCGGATCGCAGTCAACTAGCCAGCTCCCACAGCAGCACCTTTAAGCTGTATTGATTTCTACAGAAGAAAAGGCACTGTAAATCTATTTGAGCAGCATTGCGTCATTCTTTTGGTTGGCTTGAAGAAGTAAATTAAATGTTTTCCATTAGTATGGTAAAGAAGCTATGCAATTTCGTTTTTATTTTGAATGCAGTCTCAAGTTACGGAACACTTTAGCTAACTGTGGGAAGGACTACATGTTTCGTGTTTGTAAAGCCAGCAATTCATGCTTATGTGAAACCAGATGTGTATATTGCACAGTTCCCAGGGTTTTAGAGGTTTTCTAAATGTATTGCTGTCGATTCAAAAAGACCCTGCTTTTCAGTTAAATCATGGAATACACTGAAGCAGAAACAACATGCTCTTGCAGGGAACAGGGAAGAGGGGGAGAGCAAAGGGGGAAGGAACAGAATAAAACTTTAAGGGAATAAAAACCACAGAACAAAGTATGTTGCACTACAGCATTGCTCAAAGAGCAGCACAGTTCTGAAGAAGCAATAAGCATAACATTACTTGAGGTAACAAGAACTCCTTGATCAATTATTCATGTAATTTACAACAACAGTTACAGCTGCCTCAATGCAAAAAGAAAATCTAGGGCAAATATTAAATCTTCACAGCTATGAAGTGCCCTTGATTTTCACCAGAACATTTGGCTGTCTCGTATCATGTGTTTCTGGTTAGCAACACACCCCTACAACAAAGGGAAACAAGAGACAGAAAAGCACAGAGCAAACTGCCTTGCTGGAAGTAGTGACAGCATTCAAGGCTGCATTTCAATCCTGGACAATGCATCCCCAAAACCTGCCAGTACCCTACACTGTTGTACTTGAATCCTAACCACCACCACCCCACTTCGATACATTCACGCACCCCATGGGATTATGCAGATATCCTCTTTGAAGTCTCTCAATGTGCAAAACTACTTTTTAGAGTAATATTCAGAACAGATGCTCTATTTATTTTTTTTAGTGCCTGGTTATCTCAACTTGTATTGGTTCATGTACTCCTAAGGCAAATGTAATATAGGGAAACATTAAGGGGAGAAATATTTCTGGATTGGTTTTCCTCCTCCAGTTTGAAATCACTGTATAATCATCACCATTTTTTTTACTCTGCCAAGCTTTCAATTCAGTATCCTCTGTTGTTCA
The DNA here is from genome assembly GCA_017639245.1 of Myiopsitta monachus. Classification (NCBI taxonomy): domain Eukaryota; kingdom Metazoa; phylum Chordata; class Aves; order Psittaciformes; family Psittacidae; genus Myiopsitta; species Myiopsitta monachus. The sequence continues at coordinate 66,215,609 of CM029918.1, read as the reverse complement.
AGATGACCTTGCTAGTAGACTGGAGAAACACAGTTGAAACTGAATTCAAAGTGAGAGAGAAAGGGAACAGTGTTAAGAAAGGAATGAGTGGGCCTAACCATGCTTTGGTGGTCTTACTCCCAGGCACATAGAGCAGATCATTTATTAAGATTATGGGTCGAAATGCTGACTGTACTAATGGGAAAACTCACACAGATTTTGATTTTACTCTACAGATGGTAGGACAATGAAATTTGGTCTAGTTCAGAGCTCTAATTCCAGTCTAAATTAAAAAGATCAATAAAGGATTAATAAGGAAAATCTGCAATTCTTCTCAGATAGATCAAGGAATACTTACTTTAAGGAACCTTCCAACAATGAAGTTAACACCTTAAAAAAAAAAACCACAGAAGCTGGCAGAACTTCTTAAGAACCTACATTTAATCTTGAAGAAAACTGTAGAAAATATTTCCACAACTACTCACTTTTTTCAGCCAAGTCTCTACATAAAGTTCGATTCATCTTGTCAGTATGAAGGAAAGGTTCTGCATATAGCATCACTACATTCAAAATCCTGGCTATCTAACAAAACCATAGCGTAGCTGAATCTCCCCAAGTGCCTGGGTCTGAGGTGCCAATAGGTTCACAGTTCTTGGGGTCATGTTTCCCTTTCATCCATCAGTATTTGTCCTTTATAAGCCACTATGAGTTCTGGATTACTATACGAAGAAATAATTATAGTGCTGGTAAACAGAAATTCAGCATACGCAAAACTCATTCTCCTCCCCTTGCTGAAGACATCAGAGAGCGTTTCCATATTTTTGTGGCGACTTGAAGCAGGCTCTGAATGCGGCAATTAAAGTGGGATATGATTCTAAAAACAGAGCACGCTGTAGAGCTCTGAAACAGTCTGTTCCCTTGTCAACAAAGAACTACGGATATATCTTTCTACTAATATAAGAAATTACTACTGGCTCTAACCTACAATGCACTATGTTGGTTTTTTATCCCTTCCCCCAGCATTTCTATGACATTTGTACCAGGTAGCAAGCAGCAATACACATAAAAGCAGAAGAAAGCTCAGAGATGCATTTGTGTGTTTATTATGAAAAGAAATCCATATTTTGAAAATTTTATCAGCCACTTGAATTCACTTTTAAAAAATTAATCTCTTTACCTTGATATAAGACTTCTGAGCTCCTGCGAAGGCTGTCTGGCCTTTTAGGAGGTCTTCACCTTTAGCAGAGGCCTCCAGATGGAGGCAGGTCTCTTCAACCAGAGACTTCCAGAGGCTCCTGCAGCAGTGCCTGGAGACACAGGAACAGGGAAAGCATTTAGCTTCACCATCATGCATCATCAAAGCCACAGTTTTAGGACAGGCAACAAGCATCCTTTTAGGTTGAATCTTTCAGCTTAAGCAACATAAATTTCAGTGAACAGAAATATACATCTTTCGGAGACTGAAAGGCTGCAAAGAGGTGGTTAATGATACCAGCCGAACACTCAGCTATACATTTCTCTAGCACTTATATTATTAGCCCTAACAGCATAATCTCCAAGCTCCAAAATTCAACAGGCAAATACAGGTATCAATTCTGGGTTATTCTCGTGTCATTATTTTCCACATACTGAAACTGCTTAGAGACACACTTTGAGAATGCTTCATAGCAAAGAGCACAAGTGGCGAAACATCAAATTCTCAGGAGTCAGAGAGTGCTATGCTACCGCAGGCAAGAAACCCAGCCTGCGAACCATCTCACCTCCCTGCATGTGATCTCCACCCAGCTGACAAAGCAACCCTTGTTAAATATGCACAACAGAACACTTTGTTTTGCTCAGAAAAAGTCTGTTCAAGCAATAAATTCAAGAAAACAGCTGTCTCATAGTTAACACATTGAACAGGCAGCAATATTTGTGAGGTATGAGTTACTCTGGGCTTCCCCACTCCGAGTGTTTGGAGAGCCTGCCTGAGTTTGGGTCTTGACATGACAACACCTAAGAACCTAAGATGAGAGTTCATTTATGTTGGGAGGGTGGATGGACCTTCATCTTTGAGACCAGTTGCCTTTGAAACAGGAGTACAACAGAAACGAGCAACAATGGAAGGATTTCAGAGACATATGGGCACCTTCATGTAAGCGCTTACAAATTCAAAAATTAACAAGAGGAAGAAGGAGGCACAGACATATTCAGAGTGACAGAACATTACAGCTACTCAGTTATGGGACTGCTGCAGTATCGTTATTATGGTATTTGGTAAAAGAAGAAAGAAAAACACCCTAGCATTTTAAAACCATGAGAGGAAAAAACAGGTATGTTTAACAACCTTGCCTTGCTTAGTACAATAAAGCCCAACAATAGATGAGCAATGAAAACACATTCTTGTATTATTACAAATTATTCTGATATTCCAAATCACTGTATTTTAAGCAGTAACTCTGAACTGACACTCATTTCAGTCTCAACACTAACACAATTTCGTGAACAAAATTATGGCAACAACCCATAGTTGAAGGTCCCTGTAAGACCATACTGAACAGTGGGAAAAAAGGGAACGTGGCCATTAATTACAGCTAGTAATGCCATGCTTCTTGGCCAACAGCTTAAGCAAGTTCAAATATAAGCAGTTTTATGTCCAAGTTAAGTGATAATTTTTACAGCTGTCAACCAGTCAGAACAGAATACACCTCCAAAACCCCTAGACAGCTGCTAGATGCACTGCTTGAAATGAAAAACTCATGATACAATACTGAGGAGAAAAAAAAATTGGGTCTTTCTGTGCAGGCAAATATTCAGCTTCCTGAATTCCTCCCTTTCTGCCTTGTGGAAATTGGAGTCCCTTGCTCTCTGCTTCTCCACCAAGTTGCTGGTTTAGTCTGCAAGGAATACAGGTTGTAGCTCCCAAATTTACATCTGGTGGTGGCAATGTTGCCAGTCTCCTACGGAAAACACATAACACTAAGTTGAATATATTCATGTTTATAGCAGAAAGTATGATATAAGTGTATGCATGTGTATGCCTGTGCACTATATATATACACAGATATATATTAACGTAACTGCGCAATTATCAGTCAGCTTCTCTGAGGCACTCAGAACTGCACTTTAAAAATATTTTTATGAAACTGTTTTGTATTTATAGACTACATCCTGAGTTTCAGCCTTTATCCAACAACCCAGAGCCTTTTATGACACATGTCATTTCCTGCTTCGCTGTCCAGTATCAACAAGTCTTTGGGCTTGCTTTCTAAAAAGAGTTTTCATTCTCACTTGCTATGCTCTTCCTCTCTTTCATTCTCTTGTTAAATATGAAATCAAAGTTTTAGTACCTACAAAAATACACACCTCAAGAAAGAGAGGCCAAACCTACACTGGAAGGATCCGTGAATGAATGAATGGGCTTATTTTCCAACAGTCCCAAAGACACCTATCTAAACTCTGAAACCTCACTTGAGCCTACCCTGAGGCTTCCATTATCCAAACTAAAGTCCTTAAAAATGCAAGATTTCTTGACAAAGAAATAAGCTGATATAGAAACTCAGCAGTAAATGATTAAGCATTTGATAGCCTGATGCTCTGATAAGGCGTTACCTTAATCATTGTCACTGGGGAGAAACTGAAGTCAGGAAACTGAAACAATCTAGCTACTCAAATTAGTAAGATATTCTTTCTGTGCCAAAAGAGATATGAATGCTTTCTGAAGCCAAACAGACCACAGATCATGAGAATAAAGTTATTTAACAAAGCAGAAGAGGTATAGGAGATCACAGCTGTACACATAACTAGAAACAAATATTTACCAGTGGATATCAGGGGAGGGAGGGGTAGGAATTAGTCTCTTAATACAGTCCCTAAATTTTCATAGGCAGAAGGTTCTGACTCACTACTCTCACATCTCTACAGCTTTCAGGTAAAAAGCTCACATTCAACATAAATTAGAAGGGGTAGTCAATTTACAGAACACAACTTTCAGAAAATTTAATTAGTGCAAGTGCTAGGAAGAAGCCACATCCATTTATTCCAACAGTTTCTACTCCTGTAGATAGACATGTTTTCATTAAAAACAACAACAACACTAAGCTGTAATCTGCTCACTTACTCAGCGCTCAACCACTGGGGATAAAAAAAATGGAAGAATCAAATTAAAGAAAACCAGAAAAAACAGAAGTCAGGCTTCCCAATTTCGTATTTCACAGAGTGTTATGGTATACACTGTTCTATACCACCTTTGATGGCATATACATGCATAAGTATCTTCAATATTGGAGGATATTCTGAGCTGGAAACCTTAGCTTTAAAACTGTCTGACTTTATACACAACTGTTAAAAAACTTCACCCCAACTTAGACCAAGAATAATAAATTTCATCATAAAGCAAGACAACTATGAGAAACTAAGCAGAGCCTTACTAACTACAAAGTTTGGAGAAAATGCTGATAATTTTCCCAACCAAGAGCTACATCAACTCAACAGCTGGAAGGTAGCAATGTCTTTAGAAGTTTCAGTTTCACTACCACTATTCTCACAGCTGTAAGCATCCCACAAAAGGCTCTGGATCAGCACAGCTATCCAGCCACTATATACTGCCAGGGAAAGTTACAACACAATTACAGAAGAAGCAGAAGGTACAATTCATCTCCTAAATGTTAATTATACTGACAGAAAGTTCCCACCAAAAGCAGATTACCAAACCCAGCACACTATTTTACATATAAATATTTGTAAAATATAAATAAGAGACAAAAAGCAGAGTTTTCATTTTACCCTCGTTAGTTTTCTGCCCACATTCTCAGAAGGTCTCTTTTCTAGTCTCTAAGACCGAGGATTTTATTTAAGGTTTGTATCAGTTATGGATTAACTATGCCTATGGAAATACACACATCAGGTACAGACAAGTTGTCAATTTACAATCTGCATGCACTGCTGTACCATTTATCCAGAAAACAAAACAGAGTCCTTAACGCAATCATATAATTACTTACAATATCAGAGCTTCTGTCCTTCCAGTGTTCCTCACTGGACTCCTCATTAAGTTTATAAAGGTAAACAATAAAATATGTATTTATTCTAGGAACATTTTAATGGCAGTCTCACACTTCCCTGGAATAAATCAGTCATGAAAGTATAATAGAAAAAGAAAAGAAAAAAGGAAAACAGAAAAACTGGTTTTCTGGCCAGCATGCTACCTGGTTCTGCAGCATGGGTTTTCTTTTTCTAGATTTAAAAACAAAAAGGATGAAAGTAAGTATAGACATTATGATGGAAATAATTAGAATTTTTAAGCATCACCGGGGAGCCCAGTAAAACAGTGCTCCAAAGATGAGTAAAAAGAGATGGCATGTCTCTTGAGGAACAAACTGTCTTGGAGGATAATGAAAGGCAGGGAAGTTACAGCATTTGATGGACCTAATGCGATTCCATTCTCCCACTCTCCTTGTGTACCTCAGGAACAACAGCTGGATGCCAAGCAAATGAAAGACAATAAAAAAAGCAATCAGATTTAGGTCTGCTAAGACAATCAGCTAAGATAGGTAGTTATCAAAGAGGATGGGCAGAACTGTTGATGGAGAACAGCTCCTTCAAGAAACTCCACTGAAAAGCAGATGACTGAAAGTGCTTCCCAGCTTGAAAGCACAAACACAATTCAAGAGGTACTAACTAAAAACTACAACAGCACATCTATGAGCTGAGTATATATGCTAATGTACAATCTTCTAATGTACAGTCTCTGTCCCTCTTGCAAAGGGACTCACAAGAAGAAAGCCTGTACACTTGCGAACGTTTCTAGGTTTGGTGACAATGGCAGAGCTCAGACTTGAAAGAAAAGCTGTGAAACACTGAGGAAAATAAGGTATATGACAAAAAGCAAGTATAATGATTCAAGCATGGGGTGTTGTGAAGAGCAGAAAAAGCCTTGACCCTGTGTAAGCACTGCTCAGCAGTAACGAAAACATTCCTGTATTATCAACACTTTTCAGCACAAATCCAAAACATAACCCCATACCAGCTACTATGAAGAAAATCAACCCTATCCCAGCCAAAATCGGCACAAAGTAATGAGAGAAGATAGGCTTAACAGGAGGCCTGGTATCATAATGAATTTTAAGTAAATATGACTCAGAAATTCAGACAGAACAATCCAGTTTAAGTTTTCTCTGTGAAAGGAAACAGGAAAATACTGCACTGCCTTATTATTACAGACATTACAGAGAATCATCAAATATGGAATAGAAGTTGAAATTAAGGCAAAAGAAGAGACACTTTATAAGAATTTCTCTAGTAGTCAAAGTCAATTATGGTCCTACAAAGGGCATCATTAAAGTAATTAAGAATCACTCATTCAGGGATACCAATGAGACTCTCATTTGGAGGCCCCAAAAGTGAATTAAGGCTTGGACACAACACTGGATATTTCCATTTATAAAAAAAGCATGCACTGAGTCTTTAGTGATGATCTAGATAACATGTCAGTATACACAAAGTTACGAATAGTACAAAGGTTTCTGAATGACAGCCTGGGTATAGCACCTGAAGTAAATCAAATCCTAACTCCCCTTTTTTTGAGTTTGCAATTTAGCTTTATCCATTTTTCATAGTCCCCATGAAAGTATAACCCCTTTGCAGTTCATGAGATGGAAGCAGGGTAATTGGTTTGACTTAAGGACAGGCATTAGAAGAAACCATACGCTATCACCATCTTTGCCTGATATTTAGGAGAAATCTTAACACAAGACATTCATGAAAATATACATGAGTGTAATTATATGCAGCTGCAGAGAGAATTACATGCATTACACTACCCTGTCTGCGTTCTCACAACAAACTTTCCGAAGATTAGCAGTACTTAATGGGTAGAGCTGGAATTCAACTAAGCATGAAAGAAAAGCATGGAACCAAAAGCATGAACTATGCATGAGAGATTTTAAACCTGATAAGGGTGACACCTCTCTGGCTCTTAATAGCAACACCATAATGATTTTAAGAAAGATACTCTGGAACACACAGACCCTTTCAAAAGTCTTTGCAACATCAAAGTTACACAAATGTTATTTAATGCCTTCAACAGATTTGGACTCATGACTGTTTTTGTTTCAAATCCAAACACAGCTGGAGAAGTAGGATTTTTATGCAAATTATGAAACAAATTTGCTGTAGCCTCTAATCTTCCCCCCTCTTGCCATATCCTCATAAGTCAAGCTGTGCAAGAGACATGGGAGTCCTAAGCCTTCTATCTGGGTACTGAACCACCACATGAGATGCATTAGTTCTCCCCTGGGTATGATCAAGGGACAATGACTCACATTCAAACCAATAAAAGTGATACGCAAATCCCATCAAATGATCGGATCAAGACAGCTCTCAGGTTTTCAGGACACAAATGCTGAGTTAAAACCTGCCCAAGCAATTCTGCCAGGGAACAATGCCAGGGAACTGCAAGAGTGGTTCTCCAAAGTACCTGAATGACTAGAGACAGTACGGGACATTCATCAGATCTATGGAAGACCAAGAAGTAGGAAAGTGCCAGACGGCTACTGAAGACCGAGCCATGCGCACATTTTGGAGGAGTTTCAGGTCACCTTCATTTGCTCACTAGCCAACACAACAAGAATTTATAATATAAGGTTGAGAACTGGAGCAAATATAAATTATTAATAATGAGACATCTGCAAACACACAAAAACCATCACACACAAACCCCCCACAGTTATGCACTTCAGAAGAAATAAGAAACAATTGGCAGGAGGAATAAACTGAGGAACACAATCACCAATTTATCATTTTGTTAGGCATAATTGAAATACAGCAGGATGTTACAGCCTGTAAAGGCAAATTTTCCTCTGGCCTGAAAGACTTCCCAGCCCACACTGGAAAAAAAGCCAGGTACAAGGGCAATATATAGCAGAACACAGGATATCAAGAATCCAACTTTAACAAGACTGCAACAGGAGTCCTTGCATTACACTCAGTTATTCACGGGGACAAGACGTCTTACCAAAGGCCTTCCTCCCTGGATGACAAGAAGTGAAACCCAACCCTAGGCAATGGGCTCAGTGCTTAGAACAACTCAGTAGATACTTACGAAAGCAGAAATTAAGCACAACATGCCAACTTGCAAAGTCTTCCTTCATCAGACACATTTAATAACATTCTTATGCTGCACACCACAATTCTGAGAGGCAGAGAAGGGAACAGCTTCATAACTGATGCAACTCTATCTTAGGCTAGTTGGGGCAATTCTGGACAAAAGAAAAAAATATTTAAGATCCCATGATTGTTTACTTTTCCTTGTTTAAAGCTAGTTATCAAAATCTGGGTACCGGTTAAATGATTTTAATGAAAACACTGATTATCACTACCCAGAATGTCAATACAGTACTACAGCACTTCCAGATCCCAGGAAAAGTGAATCCGGGCAACTGATCCTCTCCAAGTAGCGGGAAGCTGGCAAAAACACAGGCAAGGGGCAAGCAGCCAAACCAACTACTATCGCTAAGAGCAGTATAAATCAACAGTTTGAATCTGAAGGTTTTACACTTCTGAGGACTTAGCAACTTATTGCTTCTTTTATAAACATTTATCAACCTCGTGTCAGGTTGTTATGGCAAGGCACCAAAGTGGCATCAGTTTGATGTTGATTTGGGCCACTTTTGTCAAATGTCAAATCAGAAGCTTAAGAGACTATATTCTCACGCTGTTCTGACAACTCAAACACAAACTTTTGACACTTTTGTGATACCTTATAAATAAAAATACCAAGTAGGACATCAAACATTTGTATCATATCACTATATGCAGGATGCAAGGCCAGACAGCTGACAGGGCTTTTCCACGGGTTGTCACGTGTATTACCTTCCTTTGATAACTCTTACCCTCATTTAACAGCACTAAGGTCAAGGAACAAGGAAAGAACATACAGTATTTTAAAAGAAGCTTTCAAAACTGGAACAGAACTCATGAAGAACATAGTTATTTCACAGCAGCAGTCTGAAAGAAGAGAAAGGATGCATGGGAGGTTGCAACCTGAAAGCTGCATGTCATCAGTCCATAAAGCCAGGTCTCTTCTACCCAGAAGCCAAAGGGCAATTGAGAGATCATCGTACCCTGTCACTCATTCTGAAACTACCTGGCAATTCTTTTTTAAATAAAAGATAGATCACTAACACTTGCACTGGGTAATCTTTGGAATTTCAAATGATCCCACAGCAAAGAAAATAATGCTGGTCATTTGGGTTACAAAGAGATCTCAAAAAATACATGCAACATTTTGTATATCAAAACATGTTTTTTTTCAGCAGAGCCCCTCACATATCCCTGCACCAATGTGCATTTTGATGATTTCACCAGACTAATAGAATGTCAATATTCTCCTTTGCAAAAGTTGCTAACATTTGCTATATCAGATATGCTGATGTTTCTGCAGAAAATTCTGTGCAAGTTATCTACAAAGACAGGCCCCAAACAGGTACTAAACCCCAAACACTGAAGTTGAACATTCTGAATTGTAAGCTCAAATATATAAGGCATCTAAGAACGTGCTCATGTAACAAAAAATTAAGTTCCAAAGCACTAAAGACAAAAGAAAAACACTCTCAAAATTTAGTCCAACACCTAAAAATATTTCTACTTTAACCTCTATTACAGTGCTATCATTTCTACTGCTACATTTTGGCACTGTGCAAACAATGCATTTGAGCTTCTAATTATGTCTGGGTGCAAATAAGGGAGGGGAGAAATTTTCAGAAGCATGCCTCAAGACCCTGTTGAAGTGGTTCACATGATGCAATTCAAGACGAGTATGTTCTAATTCACTTGCCACAAAAATAGGTAATAATTATTTTAACTGCACTTCAAGGAAGCTATACTGTTCTTGCTATAGCTGAACCCAGGACAGGGAGCTTACGAAAAATCACCCTTTGGTCGCTAACTACAAAATTTACAATAAAATACATGGGATGTGAACAGAATTTGATAAGGTATACGTAAAATACCTTGACATTTTTCTCTCCCTTGTTTTATGGTTTTAGTGATCTTGATAAACTTTGCTCATTTTACATGCAAAAAACATTAAATACACAAGCTGAAATTTGCTGGATTAAAAAGATTTTCAACATATAAAAGAATTGCTGGGAACTAGCTTTCTTTGCACTGAGAACACTTTAGCACTTACACCACACAGCAATTTATTTGGGATGTTACTATTTAGTCCTGTGTGGGTGTCAATTGAGTTGCTTCGAAGTCTGCTTCACATCTATAGTACTTACTCAATGAGAAGACGCAATTATATTCGTCACACAGGCTGACTACAGTATCTAAGGCTTCTGCACATCTCACTTTGGGAAGTTACAACCTGCAGGTCCACACACTGGAAAACTTCCCCTAAAAGTGATAAATACAATATTTATTGTCTTTTGTCAGCACAAACCCAAGTTTGCAGGCAGACAGGTATCATTGGCAGGTCCTGTACCAGAGGATGGGAGGGTTTCTGACCTCTCACATCCACAAGATATTGGGAAGAACAAGAGGAAAGGAAGTGTCAGGGTTTTACACTTAAAATGACCTTTTTTCCCTCAAGTTTGCATTCCTTGTGAGACAAGGGAGGTACAAAATTACAAAATGAAATATACAAACTTTTAGAACCAATTTTAAGTAATGTTAAGTGTGATGGCTTTGTAACAGTAGTAATGGAAAGTTATCGAGATGCATGATACACAGAGAAAAAACATAGAGCACAGCTAGAGAACATGCTGAGTATCCTTGTATGAGAGAAACTGCTGTAGTTGACGTAGTTTAGGCCTTTATGACCTTAGTACAAAATGAGTGTAAGAAAAACAGGCTAGAAGAACAGGACGTAAAGATAGGGAGTATCTGGAAAGGCAGGGGCCCAGAATGGGTTGCAGTTAAATTAACTGATAAGCAGGAGGATGGGATGATTATTATGTCTGTGGTGTTAACAAACCGATTAAGCTGGTATAAGCATCTACTGCGTTTGCATAAAGGCTGACAGCAGTGATGAAGATTGTTGGAAGAAGTAAAAGACCCTCAGAGACCACCACCACATTTTTGTACGCATGCGGGGAACATTCTGGAAAATGAGGTAATTCACATGTGGCCTCATGAATATGTATGTATGCTCTGTACCTATATAAGGACTGCTTGTGTAGCCATACGTGGACACATGTTAGGAAGAGCTATCCCCTGTGGCTCCCGGTGCCCATAAAAGAATACCTGCTTGTCAACTAGAAAACTTTGTTGGCAAGTTTGTTCCTGGAGTTTTCTCCGAATCACTTGGTACAGTACTAGACATCGAAACAGAGACTAATTCTCTAAAAGTTCGCATTGGAAGCAACTGCTCCAGAAACAACTCCGAGATGTCAAGACAGATGGCATCTAACTTACTTAACCTAATTTTTTTGTCAAGTACAGATCCATAGCTTACAAAACAGCACATTTTAGAGAAGCCTCTTATCTTGATTTACAGAACTTGAAAACTGATGGAAAATTCATTACGTCTCCTGCGTGTGTAAGGTATTCCACAGTTAATTATCCTAATTTAACTACCCTTGCTTTTGGTTCTAGGGCGACACAGAAGCTTAAGGGAAAATTAAGGCTTCATAAAAACTATTTTCTCCAAGTTTGCTTAAAATTTTAGTACAGTTGATTACTATAGCTAAAGAGCCAAGAATTTCCCTGTTCTTCCACTTTACATATTTAACAGTTTTGCCAGTTTAATAGTTTCACCAATTTCTCCAGTTTACAGACTTAACACCAGGCTGAGGCACTGGTGCTGTGGAGCTGAACACACAGGGAGGCAACCGCAGAGGAAGAGGAATGGGAAAGCTAGACAAAGCCAAGGGAGAGACTCCATGTCTTAGTATCACCAAATAAACTAAAACAAGACTTGGCAAGATTTTGTGTTTATTTATTTAACTCACAGAAATGTTTTCATGAACAGAAGAAGAGTACTGTGGCAAGAGCAACACCACAAGACCTTATTTCCTATGGATGATCACATTCCACACAAATGATCATCATCATTTTAGGACAAGAGGTTTAGATTGGATATTAGGAAAATTTTTTTCACCAAAATGGTGATCAGGCATTGGAACAGGCTGCCCAGGGAAGTGACAGAATCACCCTTCCTGGAAGCGTTCAGAAAATGTGTAGATGAGGCCCTCAGTGACATGGTTTAGTGGTGGTCTTGGCAGTCCCACCGTAAAGGTTGGACTTGATTATCTTAAAGATCTTTTCCAACCCAGTTGATTCCTATGATTCAATGACCCATGGTCAGGAGGACAAAGCAGAACTGGAAGGTTGGGGCCATGGCATGGGGCATAGGCTGGACAGCGGACATACATGGGATAGGGGAGAAACACCAACAGTACTCAGCCCCAAGCATGGCCCTATATTGAGAAACACAGAAAGAGCAAGGCCTAAGTGAGCTTTTATTGTGGCCATCACAAACACATGGTGGGAAAGATGAGTGTTTTAACGCCCCAACAGAAAGGGAAATGCTCCCACCCATGTTTGAGTGCAGTGGGTTCCTTTCCCACCTGTGCCTTCCCAGTCAGGAAGCTCTCTAGCCATGGAGAATAATTTTTGTTGAATCAAACCTTAAGTTATTAATAAGAATGAAATCTCTTGACCTAGATTTTTCTCCAGCTTAAAAAAAATAAATATATAAAACCTGCACACACACAAACACTAACATATCATACCCATCCTACATCAGGGCACTTCAAAACAGATATCTCACAATGAAAACAGAAAAAGGTGTTTCGTGCCCCTCCCTTACCCAGCTTTGTGTAAAAACATGAATACAGCTGATGTCTGATTAAACCAGAAACCTGAAAGCCAGGTTGAATGTATTTACTTTTCAAAAGCATTTTACAATTTGATTTTCTTCTTGCCTGCTGTGATAATTGATGAAAACTACACAGGGATTAAAATGAGCACAGGTGCTGGTCTACACGGTTCAAAGAGATGTGATCCCAAATGAAAACAATGGAAAAAAATAAAGCTTGAGTATTCTTAGGAATAGATTTAACACAGCCTAACCAAATAAGCCTAGATTCAAAGCAGGATTTTACAGTCCACATTTCATGTTACTGAAATTTAAAATTTGTATTCATAATGTATCAGAAACTTTAGCAAGTGATACCTGATGCAAGCTGGTATTAACAGCCTTCCATATCTTAAGTGTTAGTGGATCCAGAGAAAAAAAAACATAAAGGCATTAAAAGCAGTAAAGAGCATTAAATACAAAAAGGCATGTGTAACAATGGACAATTGGTACTAAATCAACAGTATTTTTCAATTTGTGAGAAGTAAAAGGAAAGCCCATGTGCTGAGAATATTAAACTGCCAATATACAAATCTGCACAAAACCTCTGTTTATTTTCTTTGCCAAATTTATACTGCTACAGCTGGATCCCAACTTCACTGCACCCGTGAGGTCAGGAAGCGTTTGAAAAGAAATGCATGATACAGATAATCTCTGAGGCAGCTAATCATACCTAATGCAAAAACCACGATTCTCCCAATTTTTCTGACCCAGGTTCCTTCAGCAAAGCTAACTAGCATGTCGCTAATCCCAAATTTGTTGCACTACTTTGTTAAATAGACTTAAAAGACAAATACACACAAATCACACAGGATAAAGAATTTATTCTGTGCTCAATGCTTATTGCTGAGCTTCTATGAGAACTGAAAAAAAACAACCCAGCACTCAATTAAAGAGAAAACAAATTTATTTGTCTCCAAGGCAAGCCACCAGAAGACTCCACACTTATGTAGGCATTATTATACAACAGCTATTTTCTTGCCTAAACTATCTAAACCACTGCTCCTACAGTAATACGTGCATATTCAATCTTGGTTTTGAAGCAAAATCCAGTATATTTTTTAGGTCTCTGAATAATAACAGTAGGAAATTCCAAATATATGGATCAGAGATGGAATAATTCCTTTCCTTCCCTCGCTTTCCACACAGGGGGCAACTCATGGACACAAGAGCTAATAAGTGGTGCCTCCAAACAGACTTAATTTTCACTTGATCCTCTTTTTACTAGTGAAAATGAGGGAACATAGGCAATCATTTTGCAGAAACACCTGTGAAATCATCAATACTTGAAATTTTCCCAGCAACCCTGTAACTACGCTTGCCTCCATACATTTTCCTGTATGTCTTACCCTGGATTTCTGTTTTTGCAGCATCAACTACAGTGGCTGTTATTACAAATGTGAATTAACTCCATCTCCATGCCAAAAATCTTACAGAAAAGTTTTGAAACCTCTGAAGCTTTGACTTCAGATTTTTTAGATTTTCACACCAACCCTCAGAGGTCTTACAAGGCACCAAGCTAAGTCCTTCTGTAGACTGATAAGGAAACTGAAATTAAGACATGAAAACCTGGCAAAAAATTCATGCAAAACACAAACATATGCTTCTAGGTTTGGTTTTGTGGGTTTTTGTTTTGGTTTGGTTTTTGTTTTGGTTTGGTTTGTTAAGCAAAAGAAGCCATCATATGCCATTACTACACAATTCAAAAACATTTCCTTTAAATTTCTTAGAACACCAAGGAACTATTTTCCCTACTGCTTAAACCAGCTTGTATGACAGATAATGCTTTAATTAATGGTAACAGATAAATAGCACCCTAAGTATAAAACTTTGGAAGATAAACAAAAGGAACTGTATAAGGAGAAAGCAGTCTTTTACCGGCTTCTTGATCAACTCAACTTATTGGTGAACAAATTTAGTTCCAGGATTTCATACAGGCCAATATTAAATTTTAGATGCGGTTCAATTCATGCAAGCCACATTTAAAACTGCAGGGATCACAAAAAGTGCAAAAAGCAAGACCACTAAAATAAGTGATCAAATGATCTTTCACACTTGAAGGTCACTTCAAGCCCTGAGGAAGACAAAAACTGTGGTGGCTTTTTTTTTTTTATAAGCTATCATTCTGCACATAAGAAACCATTTATATTTACTGTAAAGTTTAAAAGTAACAAAAGTAGACTAGAATAAGGCATTAATTGAAAAAAATTAAGACTTCAGATCCTAAATAATTTAGATACTTTGAAAAAACCTAAAATTGTAGTAATTTAGTTTTAATTAACAGATAACCAATTCATTTTCCTGCAAGAGTTTGCATAGTAGGTGGTTAACTACCACCCTGCAAAGCATCTGGGGAAAAACAGAGGGCAAAAATTCTAATGTAGTTCAATACAATAAAAATCAAAACACCATTGTTACTGCCTTTCTTTTTGAGAGCAAGTATAAATAAAAACACGCTCTTTAACACACAGGCAGCTAAACAGGAATAAGACTATAAAGTGAATCTGCACAGGAAACCCAGGGGGCTGAAACTCTATTCTAATCCTTCTGTCCACAGAGGTAGCAGTCACCAGGCAGCATGTAGTCTGGGCATGCACCTGCAATACACAGGCAGAATTTCAAATACTTACAAGAAGATCAAGCTTTGCCTGAGAAAAGTTCCTTTTTGGCTTAGGAAGTGTAGTATCTGCCTTCCTCAAAACCAAACAATAGCCACACACATCAGCTCACCAGTGATTCTGCCAGAATGACACCTGGATGTGACACTTGCACACTCAACCCATCATTCCTGGGAATGGACTTGACAGTGAGAAAAAAATTTCAAGTTGTTGCAGACATACTAAACAATTCAAGTTGACACAGTCACACCACACCACTACTCTGTGAACTTTGCATTACCTTTCTGTAAATTCCTAGATTAAGTGATGAAGCCTAAGCACTTGGTTAAAGGTCTTCACAAAATGAGGAGGGCAGGAGGAATCCTTCAAACACAATGGAATTTCCATTACAATGAAATAATCTGGTGCTAGTGACTAGTAAAAGAGCAAGGTTCATATTTAACTACCATCTCCTTTTGTCTCACACAATCTTTAGTGATACTTTTATACTACAACATGAAGCAAAGTTGTGTTAGGTGCTACAGCAGGAAGCATTCAGCTGGGCTCGGGAGCTCGTGAGCTCAGGAATTCTGTCTGTGTCTAAGAGCTCTTCTGGTGCACCTGGGAGTTAAATGTAGAGCAGTCATTCAGAAGCCTATGGACCCATGTAGTTTCACGGAAAGATTGGGTCACTAATCAAGGGGAGGGGTTTCTAAATACCATGATTACAGGCTTGGCATAGAGTGCAATAAAAAGGGAGAACCACAGCGAAAAATATACTTTTCCAGTGCAGCAGCTTTGAGAAGTCTCCATTTTCCACTGAGACTGAAACTACTGCTTCCACCGTAAGCCATTTTGTCATAAAAGTTTAAATACCAAAGCAACAAGAGACTTTTTGCTTACATTTGGTGCTGTTCCCCTTAAAGTGCAGTAGAATTTGATTTGGCGGCACTTATTCACAAGCTGAGCTCAACTCCTACCTCATTTTTAGCCAACGCTGACAAATAAAATCACAATTTAACACTAGCAAATGGAAATGTTTGCAAGCTATTTTCTGACTGTTACACCCCAAGCATACATGACAAGCTCATTGCTATCAGGACTGGTTTTACACCGCTTCATATTCTACCGCTAGGCAGTATTCTTGCCAGAAGTCAACCACAGTCCACTGACAGAAATCACAGAGCAAGGGAGAACTTGTTTCCATACACATGCTTGCTTGTTTGAAATAAAGCCATAGGATCACACTACTAGGTATACAAAGAACCTGATGGTGATCGTTACTACTTTAAAGCAGTCAGACATCAGCTGCCATATCTGAGCCATGAAAAAACCACCATGGGCAAGTTAACAAGCTCCTAGAAGCTGGCATTCACTGAGATGATACCAAAAGATAGTTGGAGAAATAAAATAACACTTCAGCTTCCAAACTGAAGACTTTTACATAATCAGCATATGCAACTAGGAATAAACAAAAAGAAAAAAAAAATCAATAAAAGATACAACTACATCTACAACCATTTTCGTACTTATAGAGCCATACCCTTGTTTTTCAGCTTAGTAAAAGGCTCAGATCGTTATTTTGTATCTGGTAATTTATTATTATTAATGTGTTACTTACTGACAATCAAGTACTATTACTAATAGTTATTTAAAAGTTCATGGTAATTATACAACTTACACTTTTAAAGAATTTACTGTATTAAACAGTTTCATACTGCATAAAAACAAACCAAAATATGCAAGAGCATCTTCACTGGAATTCTCAGCTTTCCCTTTGAAAAGCAAACTCATTATGTTCTATAAAGAGAATTAAGTCTCTAAAAGAAGACTAAACTCTTTCTCAAAGCCAGGCTCTGAAGAGATTGGATAAAAAAAGATTTTATACTTGGCTCAAAGAAGAACATTTGGGAATCACTATTTTTGAGCAAGGACTCACCCACTTAAAGGCAGAAGAACTTATTTTGAAAAGCAGTGTGAAATTTCAGGAGAGAAAAAAAACCCACATGTATTTTGCACTTCCCAGCTTTTGGTAGTTCTCCAGATAAGACAAAAATCTCACAATAACCTCTTCCACATATAACCGTTTTCTCACAGATGCTGCCAAGTTATGTTATACCACTGGCAAGAACTTTTGCAAGAAGTGACTACTTCCAGACAAAGCAAGCCAATGGACAGACAGTAAGTGAAAAGTGAAGGCATTTAAGGTATTTTAGGAAAGATACCAGAGAAAGGGGGACTGGGGAATCAAGTTCACTAGGTTCCTACCTCCTGCTGCTGTGTCACCGGTCTGCTCAATGCCCTTCAGAAGCTACGTTGGAGCAACATTGTAGTTCATATGACACAGGAGAGCAACATCATAGCTCAGGACTTGTGGACAACCTCTCCAAAGCCCAGGGCAGAACATGAATTTGATCACAGCCCCACCACTAAGGACTACATTCACAGAATGGCTAACGGCCCTCAGAGGAGCAATTCTTCTCCTTTGGATGCAGATCATGTACTGTAACTGTTTCCCCGGATCTGGTCTAAAACAGCTGCAAAAGTGAAAGCTCATCTAGATTAGAACAGGTCCCTGCAGAAACATTTAGGATTTTTAAACAAAAAATACTTTTTGTGCATCCATACACATGGACACCATCATGCTATGACAAAAATACCAAGGGATGGGGAGGAAGATTCAGTCTTTTGTCTCCAAGATTACTCAAGATTACCTGCAGACATGAATATAAAGCTTCACATAAATGTTCCCTGTTCTTGCCCTCCCTTTAGTCCTGGCCTGTAAGCTCTGTTCAGCTCCTTAGCCATCCCCAGGCAGAGCTCCATCCACTCCAGCCAGTCACTGATATAGAGAGCAGCTCCTTCTCCTCTTCTCCCCTGCCTGTCCTTCCTAGAAAGCCCGAATCCTTCCATTCCAACACTCCAGTCATAGGAGCCATGATGCCAATAAGATCCTAGCCCTGCAGGCATGTGCACATCTCTAACTCCTCCTGTTTATTCCCCATGCTGTATATGCATAGAGGCATTTAAGCTGGGCCCATGAGGAAGCCGACTTACTGGCTGCAGCAGCTGGAATTCTGCTGTGCAGACTTTCAGGTTCTCTCCTGCTGACCTGCGATCCCTCTCCAGGCTCTGGGCACTGACATCAAACCAGTAGGAGTAGAATGGATAGAGGTTTCCCTCCCCTGGCAACTTTAGGAATGTTGAGTAATGCTGCATGTCCCATGGGCAGTGGTGTAAATCATAAACCAGACTCCCTGTTAACTCCTTTCTTCTCATGCGTGCATGCATGTTTTACTAGGGACACTGCTTTGTGTATTCTCACAGCATTTTATCTGAATGTATTACTGCTTTCTTTCTATCCACAATGAAAAACCTCAACTACAACCCGTGAGTGCTCTGCACAATTGGGCTCCTGGCACATCAGCCCTTGAATTCAGATGTGACTCTCCTGTTGACCATCTCTCAAAGAACCAGAGGCAGATAACATCAAGGGATGTAGGTGGGATGACTACACAGATCCTGCGGTCCAACACAGAGGCCAGCCACGTCCCAAACCCAGGGAAAGGCAGGCCAGGCCATGTACCACAGGCTATAGTGGGAAGCCCGGACATGAGGAGTAGCAGGAAGCCCCAACACTTTCTGGAGCTGCCTTTTCTCAACAGCACCAGGGAGTATGGCCATAAGGCACACCCTGCTGCAAGGACAAGCCCAACGTACATGTATCGTCAAGACCAAATGAAGGACTGGGGAAAGCCCAGAATGAGCACTCAGCCTCCTGCTTCGCTCCAGATGTGTCTCCACAAGCTGCCTTTAAGCAGGGATAGAAAAAAAAAGCAATAGATGGAGGACAGTTTGACAATTGCACCCATTTCACAGGTCTCAGCCTCCAAATACAGTTACCGTACTAGGCACCAGCTCATCTTCCTGCCCTCTCCCCTCTATCACCCATTTTATTTAAATATTCACACCCTGGAATGTACACAGGAATAAATCAAGGCACTTTCATTATACAGGCCAAGTCCTGACCTTTTCATCTACATACATTAGCATAAATGTAAAAATACTACAGACAGAAACACAGCATTAATGGTTAGTTTAAAAGCAGGTCCTAGAGATTTAGAAAGAAAGGGAAAAAAAATAATTAACTGAAAAAAAATACAACAGAAAAGTAACAATAGAGACAGTAAGGCAGTACTTAATTTTTACTCGTTTTCCCCCAGAGATTTTTACCTTGTGACTAGCTAGCTGTTTTTATGAGCAGACAATCTAGTAATCCAGATACCTTCATAGAATCACAGAATAGTTAGGGTTGGAAATGACCTTAAGATCATCAACTTCCAACCCCCTTGCCATGGGAAGGGACACCTCCCGCTAGACCATGTCACCCAGGGCTCTGTCCAAGCCGGCCTTGAACACCTCCAGCGATAGAGCATTCACAACTTCCCTGGGCAACCCATTCCAGTGCCTCACCATCCTTACAGTAAAGAATTTCTTCCTCATATCCAATCTAAACTTCCCCTGTTTAAGTTTGAACCCATTGCCCCTTGTCCTATCACTACAGTCCCTAATGAAGAGTACCTCCCCAGCATCCTTATAGGCCCCCTTCAGATACCGGAAGGCTGCTACAAGGTCTCTACACAGCCTTCTCTTCTCCAGGCTCAACAGCCACAACTTTCTCACCCTATCTTCATACGGGAGGTGCTCCAGTCCCCTGATTGTCCTCGTGGCCCTCCAAAAGAACTTTAAGTATAAAACTGCTAAAGAGATTTTACGTCACTTTACATTTCATACATATTCAGGCTGAAAACCACCTATATAATTCAAGATAATGCAGACTGTTTAAAAGCACATTTCAAAGCACATTTCAAAACCAATCTGAAAAAGTCGTACATAGGTTTTCATGTAGAATACATACCTTTAAAAAAAAAATACATCCCTTTTCTTCCCAAGTCAGAAAAGAATTACGTAAAACAAAATCCATCATGTAACTGAGAACAATTAAGCAGGTACATACTGTACTTTTTCGGTAGATGAAAGAAGCTCTCCTATTACTAAAGCTGTCATTGTGGCTGTGAAGCTGTGACCAAAGACACGATAATATTAAAACTGACAAAAAAGACTCTGGACAGCAACCCAGTGGCACACTCCCTCCTTTCTCGGATGCCTTCAGAGGTACAAAGCACAGCAGCCACATTCTAGCACTGCAATTCCCTCCTCCATAGTGCTACCAACCTCTGCTTCTTCCTTATCCTTGGAGGATGCTACTAGAGGTGCCAGTCAAGTTTGTAGGGTGGCAACCACAAAGTTTCTTACATTCTCAGTTATACTTTCATTAATTGTCATGCCAATGAGCTAGCTGATCGTGGATAATAACTGTAAGAGCTGTCTGACTTGATGAACAAGATAAACAAAAGTAAAGTGAGGTGTACCTCACTGACAGAGACCGCAATCCTTGCGAGTATGAAAGAGTTCTGATGTTGACTTTAGAAAAATCCTGGACTAGGAAGATCAGTGCAGCTCTGTGTAACTCTGCAAAACAGCTGCAAATAACAAAAAAAAACAACAAAAAGTTGAATCCACATGACTGTTCTAAGAACAACAGAGTATTTTCTCCACTCCAACAGTTGTTAAGAGTTTGGTGTTCAATATATTGCCTAATAAGAGAAAGGTATCCAGGAAACAATGGTAAATCTGCTGCTGCAACTCCAGAACTGCAAAAAAGTCTAAGTGCAGAACTATCTTACTGCTTCTTTCAGCTCAGTATATTACAGTACCAAATTACACTTCATTAAAGAACTTCACAGGGATCGGTAGCACTCTTCAGTCTGGTTCAGGAACAGCTGACTTCATTTTAAATATTAGCTGGCTTTCAAAATTTGCACTAAGTTGAATTAAACATTCATGAAAACAAATCACACTGATTAAGGAACAGGTTTTGTTTCTCATTAGAAATTCAACTTCAAATTAATGGAAGTTCTAGGCATGGGAAAGATGTAGCAGAAAGACTGGAACCTTACAGGAGACAACTTTGCATTAGGCAGTATCTCTACCACAACTGCTGTAACATAAACTGCCTCCTTGCCTTCTTGTCCCACTCACAGTACAATTCCTTCAGACTTAAAGCGCAGTAATGGGCGACATACCACTGGCCTGTAGGACTGCAAGACTAACCAAGTCCACTCCTAAGCCACAGCACCATTATTCAGTGCAAATACTACCAGGGCTGCGGAGATACCAGTCATTGTCCGTCCAGGCTCCACCTTGTCCCACCTCAAACAACACCTACAGGAAACAATTTTCAGGGAGTGTTTTGACCCTGCAGCAATATAGGAACAAAGGGTACTGGGAGAGTGAGTATGGATCTACAGGGTGGACAGCTCTTCCACTCGACAGCTCCACCAATACCCTCTGACTAAAATATGCAACATCATCCTGCTATTCAGCAGTAAAGCAAACCTACTGTCATCAGTAGTATTTGATTAGTATTGACCATAATGATGGTCAACAATGTACAGGAGGCAAATCTCCACTCTCTGGCTGAGCAGGGCAGCCCATACCATGAAGTAAAATGTACGTAGGAGGTGGAATGTGAGGATCTGATTTCATATTGAGGTAGGGTGCCTTATAAAAAGTCTTTACAGTAACAGTCATCTAGAAGTAATATGGAAATCAAATTAGTTGATTGCAACAATCTAAACAGCAGAATTTGATACCTTTACAGCAGTTCCTGGATAATGAGAGTTTAGAAGGGAAAATCCTATCTTCTATTAAACCCAGCATAGCTGGGGGACAGGGCCTCTCCCTACAGCTTTAACCTATTCCATTTTAGGAATTAATGCTGCTTAGCCAGCAAAGCTTGAGTTAATTCAGCTTCTGTCTCCCCAAAGCCTATAATTCTCTGGTCTAGCCTTTGCAAAGAACACTTAAAATTGCTTCAAATATAAGGTGAACACACAGGCAACCATCTTTGTGTATGCCTCTTTATGAGCAGTAAGGATGCTAATCCAGAAGGTACCATGGAGCACACAGTTTCCCTCCTGGGCACCAAAAGGACTAGCAGGTGTACCTATGAAGTGAGGGTAAAAAAAATAAGCCAGGGAAACAACACGCAGGCTCATCATCGCTCTATGGACAAGCCAGTCATGAGGACACAGCTGTTTCATGGATGCACAGTATCAAAGCTACAGCAATTCCACAGGTTGCAAACACACTGGAGCCCAACATGTGCTGTCAATGTTCACACAGCACAGGCTTTGGGGACAGCAGCAACGCAAGGAATGAAGAGGGAATGTCAAGCAAGGTCCAAGGGATGCCCAAGATGCGTAGAGATGCTATGGGAAGTGTTACTGGATCTCAGGGAGGTTACCATACTCCAAATTCTCCATATAATACTTACAAAACTGTCCTCTAGAACAGCCCAATATCACTGTTTTAGTCCAGGGTCTGATTTCCTACTCTACAGAAAATAAGCCCTTATCTCCTTGCATTAAGGGAGGCCTCCTTATTTTTTCATTCACATTCAGCATTCGCTTGGAAAAATATTCCTTCATCCTTGATCCCTCCAGCCCACATAATACAGGTGATTGAGGACAGTAGGCCACTGACTTGATTTTGCATTTTTATTACATTTGGGAGAAAGTCAGCTGCAATGATCTTGCTCTAGCTCATCAGCATTCCTGTTCCTTACTATACTTTTTGGATAAAGCCCATGCAGACAAATTAGCAGGGTGGTATTTCACATAGTTCTTGGTCTTTTTGGTCTTTATGGTTTATTATCTCACTTAACTCATGTTTGCTGTCAGTTGCCAGGCTCCTAGACCAGGAGAGGGGAATTCACACATCTGCCTAGTGTACCAGTATGGATGGCTTCAGAACTGGAGCCACAGCATCAGAACTGCCCAAAGATGTAGAATCAAGAGATTTTTAGGAATGGTATATTTTTATATATATATTTATATAACTAAAATCAGGAATGCTGGCAGATTTTCCCATCTCTCAGAACTCTGAAATATCCTATTCAAAGTTCCACTCCTGACGACAAACTACCAAAGCAGCTCCAAGAAAGCTACACAACAATTTTTTGCCCCAAATTCTACCAATTTTACTTTTGCTGAGTGAAAACCATGTCTATTTCTGTGTATTTCTGCAACTGCACTTTTCATTCATTAAAATGAGAAACTGCTTCTTTTATGCAATCTGCTACGATTCAGATAGCAAAACACTGATGTCTGGTAGCAGGCGTGCTGGTTTTGGCTTTAGGAGGGTTAGGTTTTGGTGGGTTTTTTTCCTCTCTTCCTGTGAGAGGAAAGCTTTTCCCAAAGGATTTAAGCAATTTCATAAAACAAATGTAACATCAAAGACATTTTTGTTTAAGGACTGAAGGTTTTGTTTTAAGGGGGATGGAAAGGGAAGGAAGAGAGAAATGACACTGATCATCTTTCAATTAAACTAGGGGGAAAAAAAGAAGAGGTATCTCATTCCTAAAATAGAAACTTTGTGATAGCACAAACTCACTATAATAAACAGGCCATGAGAGGAAAAAAAAAATAAAAATCTAGCTGAGATTTTTTTTTCTCTAAATAAACCGATGTGTTTATTAGAGTCACAAGTGAACGCCTCAAACCATTACAGCAAAGATCAGAGGAAAAGCACTTGAATTCGGACATAAAATTACATTGTGCATTCCTATATGCTATGCTTCGCTAGTCAGTTTCTCCTTTTCCTCACAGTCTATCACACAGAAAGAAAGAAATACCTGAAATGTGTGGATTTAAATACACAAAGATTTGAGAGGTTCACTTCACCTAAAACTTCTGAAGCTCAACCTAATACGCATCATTTCATTTACTGAAATAGGACCCAATACTACAATGGCAGTAACCCCCTGAACTTGCACAGCAAACATTGCAAGATGGGGACAACACAGTGACAAATAAAGGAAAAACTAATTGAAACATCTGGAATCTTCCAGCAAACGTGTGGAGGCCTTGCAGGAAATCCAAATGAGCAGACCTTCACATCTGCAGATGTTCCACAAGCACTTATACAAACACAGTCCAGAAATCTCACATGCTGCAGAACTGGGATTCTAGTTTCTGATTAGCAGATATTCATTAATGGAATTAACTGATTAATCAGTAAGCCCCTACATATTATATCAAGTTTTATTACGCAGAGAGAAGTCGAATAGCCACAAGCCATCTTCAGTGAGAAAACAACATCTATCCAGAGCAAAAGCCATCCCATGAAGACCTATTCACACTGCCTAACATTCAGGATTGTCACTGCAATTATCATTCAACATCCAAACTTAAGACACTGGGAGAATTCAACAGTTCTATACAGCAATGTACTCCAGAAACATCACAGCTCAGAAAGGAAAAACACAAGACAATAAAAATCTTGCAATTAAATACAACATGCAAGTGAAATCTATCACATTGTACGTACTTGTACTTCCATGACTGATTTAGAGATGTATTAAATTTGAATTTTTCTAAATGTAGTCTTGAAGTACATGTATGTATATGGGAAGTGGTTTAATTAACAATTTAAAAAACTGGTCTAAAACCATTGAAGTGGACAGGAAAAATACCAGTCTGTCAAATAGATCACAGCAACATCACTTTTTTAATATAAAAAAGTACTGAAACCATGTATATTATCATAACTTCAAAAATGTTCTACCCAACCATTACTTTCATGATTCTCCTCCATCCAAGCTTAAGCTTCATATATGCACATATACACACCAGAAATGGTTTCTAGTGGCCCTCTGACCTCCCAAACAGTAACACACATAGATTAACTTGTCAAATAGAGAATGACAACATACAAAGGTCATTACAAATCCAAAGGTCTGGGTCCAGTCATGAATTTGGGTAGTTATTTAAAAGACTTGTCTAATACTGTGTAAAGGTACTGGGCAGAAAAGAAAACTGTTTGCAACGGTAACACTCCTTCAGCTCCTATTTTGCACAAAAAGCCCATCAGGTGGAAATCTGAAAGTTAAACCACTGGAAGGCTGAAGAACAATCCCTCCTCCCCCATTCTCTTCACAAGCATTCTCTTTTCCTTTACGTTTGAACTATACAAGACACTGTGTAATTTACAGATACTTACACCTTAATGGTTCCCCCTGCAGTTTAATCTAAGATTCTGCTTTGCTCCTTCCCCACTGCAACCTCTGTTGATTTAAAAACATGCTTTTCTAAACAGTGCAACCCTAAATAGCTAATAGATACCCCACCATTACATCACAGTGATGAATAAAACATGAGCTTTCCGATTTAATTTGAACACAAGTTAAAGTGCATACTGAGTTCATGTGTAAAGCAAGTATTTCTCCTTCATTTCCCTGTCCACCAGTTCATTTATTCAGAATCTCGACATAACTCCCATTTTAATTACTTTTCTCTTGTATTTTTTCATGTGTGCATGTTCCAGGTTTTACCTCCATCTCCTGCATCACTTGCTCTTTGCTCCAATCCATTTCTCTGCTTCCCAGTCTAACCATGCTTACCAAAAACACACAGTTCCTTGAGCTATTAACAAGAAGGATATTCCTTCCCATTTGCCTGAGTTGCAGACAATGCTGGATGCTGTTATCTTCCCTGTCCAATATGGTCTTAAAACATTTCCTCCCATTTCTTAATGCAGACTTTTCAAAGACCTCAAATTGTAACAGGAAATTATTTGAGCGATTTTGTTTTAAAGAACAGAGCGAAGCATTAGGAGACAAGTGTTCTGCTCTTCGATTTCTTAGAGACTATTTGAATAAAGGTTGAATCCTTTGTAAGTCTGAAATAACTTTTCCACATCATCTATTAATATTTGGAACTCGAAGGCTGTCAAGTGAAAGATGCTATATAAATGCAAAGCATAGCCCTAGTTTCATCTTTTTTAATGATACACCCAACACTCTCATAAAAGAGCACCAGGAGTAGATGAAAAAATCACAATAAGTGAAAAACCTACTAATACATGCTAAAAGCTACCAAGACAATAAATTCAATTTTCCCTGGGGTTGTTAAATTATTCTTTTGATGGCTCAACACAATCTTTTCACGTTTATTTCCTACAGGGAATGCTGACACATTAAGCTCCTCACACAGCTCCTCTTTAAAGAAAGACACACACGTGCGTTTAAAGCAAACACCTAAAATTTAATAGCTCAGATTTCTATTAAACTACGCTGGAAAGGAGTTTGCAACTATTTCTAAGAAAGACACCAGCCTTACAAACTCAAAGCAGGTAGATAAAAAGCAGTATCAAGAGACTGATCCTGCTTTCACGAACAAACACACTCAAAATGCCTTATTCTTTCAATGATTCTTCTCAACATCTGTCCACACAGATGACTACATTCTTCTTCCTTTTTGAAGAGTCATCTCTAAATGTCCAGAAGTTTAACTGAGCATACAAGTGCCAGATACAGGAGCTTATAAATGGACAGACCCTGATGCTATAGCAAAGGTCAAATCAAGTCAACATGTTGTAGCCTTCAAACCACATACACCGTCATTACCCTTTCTATGCAGCATATGCCTCTTCAGTGTAATATCAGACAAGCCTTCAATAGCCAGCAGAGGAAGTGCTTAAACTGGCGTATCTCATACCTCCATTTGCTCTGGGCAGTTGGGTTGTGCTGGCCTTTGTAAAGCTCAGCACCAGCACCTAGGTCAGGTATTACACTTGCAAAACGAAGTACACATCCTCACATTTGGGAGCCTCAACACTGGGTCTTCAGAAGTCCCGCACTTCACCTATTGTGAAAGGCTCTGTCCAAGGCCCTCCCCAGGCAATGCCTCCCTATTCCTCAAACAAGAGGATGAAGCCAGTGCCATAGGGCACTCATGAGACCAGAGAGCATGAAATCAAGCAGAGGATAGATACAGTCACACACTCAACAGGAGAACATAATCCTTTTATTTATTTATGGGTTCAAGTCAGCCATCCTAACCTCCAGCCTGCACGTCCATTTATGCATTTTCTGTCCCACACATATTAATTTGTGGTTATCTTTAATATTTTATGAGTTATATTCGATTCCACTCCATTATACCCTAGAAAGGTAAGAAAAAGCAAGCAGCTACTAATGCCACAGATGGGGGAATTCTAGTTGCTATAAATCCCATTCACTATCAAGTGACTGGACAACATATCCTCCCCAAAGTACTTCTGCTCATCACACCTCCTTCACATAAGTGTTTCCTATTTCTGTTAATTAGTAGTGAAGACCAAGGTATAAAATCTATTGTAGCTTGAGTTACCTGAACTACCCATTTCCTTAACCGTCATATACAAACTTCAACACTAAACTGGGACTTGAGAGATGTACAGCTGGGAGGGCATCCAAAATCTGACAGTTAGGAAACTCATTTTGAATTCCCCGTGTATAATATTCTAACATTCGTTCAACAAGCCGTCAGATCATCCTTCTGTACATCAAGATTTTAATCCAAAGTTACAGATGAGACTTCAGTTTATGACCCTTCCTTGTCTCCAAGAATTTGCTCGAGGGAAATTTATAAGCAGCTGCTATCTGCCCTGTTTGCCATTACTAAGCTAGAAAAGACAGCATAGCTTAAGTACTGGTCTCTCATCTAACTCCAGACTCTTGGCACCCCATCATCTTTGCAGCCTGGATGTCCCTGTACATGTTCCACTGGAATTTAATATCTTTTGTACTCCAGTGACCAGAACTACATCCAGTATTTGATATGAAGTCTCCCTAATGACTTGCATAAATTGCCTGTCTTCACTGAAAAGCTCTCACTGAAGATCACATTTGCTTTCATTTCATGCTCACCATCAAATAGAGTCATCCCTGCTTGACTACAGCATTCAGACCTTTTCCTCCAGGCCTGTTTCAAGGGATAACCTGCCACTAGATGATCTTAAGGTCATTTCCAACCCTAACTATTCTATGATTCGATGATTCTATGTGTTCTTCACATTCACTCATAGGTAACTCCGCTTTCAGAACTTTTAACTTCCGCTCATTCCTATTGCTTCAGTCATCACAGGCATTCAGTTCTTCCTGTGCAATAATCCAACTCTGATTGATGCTGACTACATTTCCTAACTTTGCCTCTTCAGCAATTGTCCTTTGCGTATAGTTATGTCAACCAGCACGGTGAAGTGAAATGACCAGCCCGCCACTAATACCAATCCAGAGCATTAATTCCTTTATTCATGCAGACAGTCACAATTTCTCCTTCAGAAGACACCTCATCATTCTTTAGCCAAGCCCCACACTTTCAAATGTAGTCATTTTTGCTGTTGCACTTGCTATGGTGTATACACATCGAACTGAAAACTTCTCCTCTTTTTGTCTAGAACATTTAATATTTAACCAGTAATAATACAACTTTAGTCTTCCATGACCTAATTGTGGCAAATCCATGATGCATTTTATCCTGTTTTCCACTTATCTTTGTATACCTAATTGCTTTTTTCATTCCAAATTTGTTCTAAATCTCTGAATACTACCGAGACCAGAGTAAAACACGTGAAGATTTCAATTTATTCTCCTTTTAAAAATAAATACAAGTAAATTTCTTTTTCTGTATTGCTATCGCAAGTGCTGCGTTCAACTTGACAGCTAAAAATCAATCCTTTTTTTTTTTTCAACCTGGCTCCAGCATCCTGCACCAATTGTTTCAGAGACCCAAAGGAGAGACCCCTTGCTTCCTTAGTCTGAATGCATTAAATCTGGAAGCATGCATAAAACATTCATTCTGGTCATCTCTGTTTGACAACCTCTCTTTCCCCATGGTCAAATCCTCATCCCTATCTAAAGCTGGTTACAACTGCTAACTTTGGAGGCATTAGACACATTTTTCAGCTACAGCCTGGTCCTCACATTATCACAGCCAAGTCTTCTCTTTATTTTTTTTCTCATCATCTTAAATTTCTCCATGCTCTAGCTTTTGGCAATTCATGTGCTATCCCTGCAGTTTCTGCTCTCCGATGATCAATCTCCAACTTCACTTCATTCCTTACAGGTTTTCCAGTAACTTGCTGTATCCTACAGCAAGGTCCACAGCCCCACTTGGCAAGCTTTTCCTCCTCCTTAAAATACAGTTTCCAAGCAGCTATTGTACCTTCCACTTAAAACAGTCCAAGCCTTTTCTTTTCTTTTTTTTCCTATTTTTTTTAAACCTCTAACTCCTACATGTCCTTATCCCTGGTAGGCTTTACAAACTAGTTCTTCTAACTTCTCAGAACCTGCCCTGCTAAAATAAAACTTCCTTGAAATAAGAACACTTTGTAGCTGACATATACTTATCCTTCAGTTTAATTTAAAATTATTAAATTGCAGCTAATCAACACATATGCTTGAGGCATTGCAGACCAGACCCATAATCCAGCAGGAGAAAGCAAGACCCACTGTCAGCCCCAGAGAGACCAGAGACATTCCTTACCCAGAGTTCAAAGATATGCTCTCTAGTTTTGGGCAGGCTGTAAACGTGAGCCTTCATTTACTCTGCATTCCACTACAATTAATGGCCAAAAATCTACTCTAGGATACTTCACTGTATTGATTTCCAATCTAACTCTGTCACCACTGGTAAACATACTTACAAAAGCACATTTGAGAAACACCTTCCTTTTATAACACTTAGCACAGCATCTCAAAAACTCTCTGTAGCTCTAAGCAAACAGAACACATTTACAAGGCTATGGTCTATAATCTGACTCAGTTTTGCCTCACCAAACCAACATTAGCCCCCTAGATTTTGGAGCATAATATGAACCTTTAGGAGAAAGCCACCTCCTGGCTCACTGGAAGACTGCACTAAGTGCCTCCAGCAACAACTCTGAGATCTGATGGCCTCCAGCATGTGCACCACAAGCCTATGAGGACCAGGGAAGGAGGCCCTAATGGCCAAGTGCTACAGTGGAACAAAAAAAACACTCTGGCAAAGTGAGAGCAAATGATCTCCATATGAATCTGGAAAACACCATTTCCCTCTTAATTTTAGCTTGTGATACAATTTTCTTAACATGGACAAGCCTTCTGTGCAACAGAGTGAACTTGCTGGCATAGGTTATCAGTTCCATCAAGGCAGTAAATCATACTAACCACAACATTCCTGGTATACCTGCATCTCCAACACCATGTGCGGGCACTTGCCTGCTACCTCCTGCTTAGAGAGGCTGAAACCCAGAGAGAGGAAACTCAGTACCGCAGCATGAAATATCAACTGACACGGTAACGGACTTTTTACAAGGGCATGTAGGAATAGGACAAGAAGGAATGGCTTTAAACTGAAAGAGGGGAGATTTAGATTAAATATTAGGAAAAAATTCTTCCCTGTGAGGGTGGTGAGGCACTGGCACAGGTTGTTCAGAGAAGCTGTGGCTGCCCCATCCCTGGCAGTGTTCAAGGCCAGTTCAGACAGGGCTTTGAGCAACCTGGTTTAGTGGAAGGTGTCCCTGCCCACGGCAGGAGGTTGGAACTGAATGAGCTTTAAGGACTCTTCCAACCCAAACTGCTCTATGATGATTAACTTACTAACCTACATAAAATGGGTCCCCTGCACACATACAGCTCTGTCAGCTCCATCAGCTCCCCATCATAGCAAGGACTGCCTGCTGTTCTGGAAGGAACTGATGGTGGTCTCTGCATCCACCTCCGTTGGCCACAGTCACCAACAGGCGCCTCTCCCCAGGGAGCACATTCACATTGCCGGCATTCTGCTCTCACCACCAGTCTCATTAGCTCAAACCAAACCTCTGCAGCAGCACAGTGTTCAGGCACCCTCCAAAACGAGGAGCACAGCACTGGACACCTCGAAAACGCAATTCATTGTTAGTTGAAAGCAAGGACATAGCATGCCACCTTTTCCTCCAGAAGTGCTTAAAAGTGTTTTATCTTATTAATTCTAGGTCAGTTGAGCACACATGTGGTATGGATTACACTGACCCTTTTAGAGCTCTCAACATTTTTAAATAAGTAGGACACTTAACAGGAGACACAAGCCAAGCTACACGCCTACTGTACACCACACACCAAGACCAACCAGTGGGCTTTACAGGCAGAACCAAGGATAAGTGGCTTTACAAACCATGGCTCTTATGGCACATAATGTTAAGTAAATTATAAATGCCAAATCTGACCCAGTATCATATTAAATCAATACAGGCATTTTATAAAAATAATTAAGTAGAACTTAAAGTAACCTCTGCAAAACCACCCAAATCAATGGTAGATTTACAAACAATTCAAGTATTTACAAGTAAGTGATAAAAAGGTTTGCATCAAAGTAGAAGCTGTCTTGCTGCTTACGAAACACAACAGCACTGTCGTTTTATGCACAAAGGAGATGTTTCATCCTTAAATATCTGAACACAGTAACTGCAGACTTTAAACACAAGCAAGGATCAATATGCGAATAACCATAAAATTCAGGTTTAAAAAAGTTAATACTATGATTCACTGGAGATGTTAATTCGCCAGTTCCAGGTCTTTGAAAGTTAACCTTCTTCCCTGCCCTATGTGCTGCCATACACATCGACCCTGTAGGACACAAATCATTCCACTTTCCCTTCTTTTCAGCGATGCCTCATCTGAGTAAGAGAAGGAGGAACGAAAACACGTATTTAAGTAAACTACCTTTAGGACAAGCTTCCTCCCCTCTCCCAGCTGAAGTTTTCCTTCGGTCAGGGTAGCACTCTGAAGCGACAGGCCCGGTTTCGGGCGGTGTTGTGACAGATGCGGAGCAGACCCGGGGCAGAGCGAGAGCCCACCCGGGGCAGTAGCCATGTGCTCGGCCACCACCCCCGAAAAGACACCCAGGGAAGTTCACACTCCGCGCTGACCCGGGGACATAACTCGGAGGAGTTCAGACCTATCACTTCCACCCACTTTCTCCTGGGCCATATGTTTTCCCCTGACATTAGCGAGCTATTTCAGAGCAGCCGAACCGCTCCGCCCGCCAGGGACCCGCTCGCAGGCAGACGGCCGGAACCGCCGTCCCCTGAGGCAGGGGACGAAGCCGACTCGGCCGCGCTTCCGCGCGGGGCACCCGCCCGCGCACCGAGCCCGAGGGAGCTGCTCTCTGTCACCGGAGGAGCCGCCCGCCGACCCCCGGCAGCTGGGCAGGGCAGGGGAGGGCGGCTCCTGCTGCAGCGCCCGGCGGGCCGAGCCCCCTCGCCGGTCCCAGGGGCAGCGCGGCGGCGCCAGCCCCGCACCCCAGGCCCCTCCGCCGCCGCTGGTGGTGGGGGGTCACGCCCGCTCCCCTCCCCAGAGCCGCCCCCAGCAAGGAGGGGAAACGGCTGCGGGACGGCGCCGCGTTCAGCCTCGGGCCCCGCCGCGCCCGGAGCTCCAGCCCAGCCCAACGCAGCGCCTCGCCCTTACCGTCCTCGCCAGCGCGGCGCGGGAGCCTCCCGAACACCGAAGCGCAGAGCGGGGAGCCGGGGCCGAGAAAGCCGCCACCGCCGCGAGGAGGTGGAGGAGGAGGAGAAGAGGGCGGAGGATCGGCGGCGGAGGGGAGGAGCCGGGAGGCGGGGGAGCCGAGCGGCTGGCAGCCTCCGGCCCGCCGCGCAGCCGGCGCTTCCTCTCAACACGCCGCCGAGGGGAGCCGAGCCGAGCCGGCCGGGCCGGGCCAGGTCGGGTGGGCGGAGGGCCGGGACTTGAGGCCTGCCCAGTGCCGGCGGGGCCGGGAGTCCGGGGCAGGCGGGCGGGGTCGCCGCTGCCCGCGCTGCACAAAGGGGACCCGGTACTGCCGCCTTTGTTTAGCGCTTCTCCCACCCCAGGATTGTTCCTCCGGCCCTGGGAGACACGGGGTAACTTCACTGAGGTTAATCTGGGTCTGTGATGAAAACCCCCTCCACCTGTGCCAAACGCTGCTCCGCATCGGCATTGAAGTCAAGCCTACACACAGTGCTGCAGTTGCCTGTTTATGCCCCAGGAGCTGCATGGTGACTCGTGATAAATTAAGGTGGTTTTTGCTTTTTATTGCAGAGAGTAGATGGGATCATGAAGAGTGGTTTCTTTGCATTCTGGGCTTGGAAGCCACCAAAACCTGCTAAACAAATTTCAGATGCCCTCCTCCATTGTATGTGGGAGTTCAGATTTTCTTCCAAACGTTGCCATTCATCTACACGTTCAGTTGCTCACTGATCCTTGGGGTACCTTTTGACAGTACACTCATTTTCTTGCCACACTGCTCTGCTGCTCATCCTGCAAGCCTCCTCCAACCTTCCTGATTTCAGTTCTTCAGTTCGGGTATCTGAGTCAATGCACGTAGTACTGTCACACCAGTTAAAATAGTAAAGAAGGGAGAATTTCTTCATTCATGTCTCAGTAGAGACTGACAGACTTAAAAAATGCTCTTGTATGAGGCTTTCTCTGAAGGATAGGTAGATTTCAGTGATTTGGATAGAGGTGGAACAAACAAAATAACTACAGGACCATCTGTCTACAACTGACCTTTAACGAAGGCAATGACAAAAGTAGACCATCCTAGGGTTGTTAAGACCAGGCATAAACTGAAAAGATTGTTGACTAAGCAGCCTCCCATAAAAGCTTCCCCCCCAACGCTCATTAAGTCTGAGTAGTTAAAAGGTCCCACCTGAGAGCTCTCACCGTTTGCCCAGAGCTCTGCCCCCAAGGCTGTAAGACCTAGGGTAGCTAAGGCTGCTGGTGCCAAGCCAGCTCCCTGAGTTTAGTACTAGACTAAACTGCTTTGGTGTGCTCGTTAAGTGTGTTACCAGTTCCTCGAGCTATTGCCTAGGAATCGTCTGTGAGATCCATGTGGTAGCTGCTGCAAAGCATAGGTGTGAGGAAGGAGGGGAATCTGCAGTACTTGAGCTCTTCCACATCATTAACAAGCACCTCCTGTACCCTGCACACATTAGCATGGCTGCAATAGAGAATGGGAAAGAAAAGTATGTGATTTAAATATCAGCTCCTGTAGCTATGTTGGGGGGAGGAGCGGACTGGATAATTTTTTTCTTTTATTTTAAAAATAGAAAAGGAAGGGGAATTGGTATCTTCCTGAGTGCTGTGGGAAAAAAAAAATCTGAAAATGCAAAACAATGTAATAAATGTGGAGAAGCCTGCCTAAGCCATCAGGCAGCCTTAAGTAAAGCCAATGTGCTAGAGGCATAAGCTACATCATATATCCTAGGTACTGCCAAGACCTGCTTGCTGCATTATTCACTGGGGTCAGAAGCCAACCGTCAGTCCCGTAGCCTGTGCTAAAAGGGAGTACGTCACACAATGGGGTGCTTGTTTGTCACATGTTCGATACATAAGCACCCCTGCTCCTGCGACCACCTTTTTCAGGAGGTGCATTTTGCCTTTCATTCATTAGGTTGGATGACTTAGTTGGGGGAGGAGTAGGCAAATGCAGCTCATCTTCTTTTATGCGAAAAATTAGATAACCTGTTCTCGCCAGAAGATTTCCTCATTCCTGGTCAGAACAGAGGCTTACCAATATTTCAATTCCAGATCAATATACAAACATTTGTTAGAGCCTACGCATGTGTGTAGCACTTCTATTGTGCCCTTACTGATAAAACAAGAACTACAGAGTTGTTTCTTACACTGCTAAGTTTTTCACACCCAGGAACCACATGATGGATGGCTTTATTAAATTATGCCATGCTGTGCAGCTTCTGCCTCTGGGAAGAAGTATAGAACAATACAATTTAATGCCTCACCTTTAAATTTTAATATAGCTACTAAAACAAGATCTTCATTCTCATCATCAGGACAAGAGACAGCCTAACCTGTGCCTCAAATAGATGACCAACTTGTTGAAGCAGTGGCTAGAGACCCCACAGCAAGGCAAGCTGCTGACCTGAGCTGGTCATGAACTCCTACTGACTTCATGATGTTTGAAATCCCTTTAATGGAACTGGCACCCTGGCCCCAGGATAAGGTTTGAGGGTACCTTAAACAATTATCCTTGTACATGCTGAGGTGCCATAACCCCTGATTTATAAATATTTTCTAAGGCAAGAAAGTAATTCTATAAATATGCATATACCTGATTAAACTAATCTAATTCAATAAAACCACTTAAGAGTAAAATAAAAGGTACATAAGAAATTGTGTTGTCTGGAACTAAGCTGAGAACCTCTGGAAATGGACATAAAACTACCCCATTCCAGACTTATTTCTTCTTAACACTTTCCTAAGAACAGATTATTATAAAATACATTGACCTTGTCAGTCTATTAAAATACTTCACAACTTTCAAAAGGTTTTGAGGTACAAAAATTTAAAACCCCACCTATTGATCATAACTGTCTTCCTAAATCCATGTTTCTACAAAACTGAGAATAAAGCATTTGTTGCTCTAGTCAGAAACATCTGACAGTACTTAAAATAGTGTTAATTAACACAAGTTCTCAAGATGCTGTCCTGATGCAGCTCAACACAGTGGTAAAGACGAGCTTTGTCCACCTGAAACAATGTGTTGTTATTGTTCATGCTTCTTGAATCTGCCATTAACAGTAAGTCTCAATCTCACAGCAGCTTCTAAACCTAAGGCCTGCTTGCATTCAAAGAGAATTACAGTTGTATTTTGGCATTGCACATGCTATTCACAAAGTCACCTGTAACTGTGAGCAAGAACAAAGCAGCTCATCTCCACCCATTTAGCTCTAGAGCTCTGGCTGCAGAATGTTTGGGGTTTGGATCTGTTCTGCTTGTACTAGAAAAGATCAAAATACATTTCAAAAGGCAGACTGCTGCCTGAAGTGCTGTGACGCTCAAGCTGAATTAGCCACAGCAACTCAAGTACTGAACTTACAGCTTTCCTCACTGCCTCTACATCTGTACAACACTCTCAAGTCTGATGACCAGGAGGTATGAACTGAGGTCAGCAACAGCCTGAGCTAATGGGCCAAGCTGTAACCTACAACATCTACACTACCACCAAGTGTTTTAGTGTACTGTCCTTGGTTAACTCCATGAGTGAAGCATGTGCATTGTTTCTGATGGTCAGCCTGGTCTTGCCTGCTCAGCCCATCCAGCCATCACCTCAGCCATGCCTGCCGAGGTGGGAGTGAGATGGCTGGAGAAAAGCACTTCTTTAGCTGTGACAGCTGGATCAGCCCATGCCTGTACATCACTGAGCGGCGTCTGCACGTTCAGTAAAGCTCACTGAGCAGTATTTCACACAAAAAGACTGATTTCTCCTTCGCCACCCCTCATGTACATCCCGCTTCTTGCACGAACAAGGATACTCTAGTCCTGTATTTGTGCACCGGGGCATTTGTTGGGAGGAGGGGTTTGGTCTGTTTTTTACTTTAATAATAAGCTCTGTAGAAAACGTGTGAGTAACATCTTAGTGGAGGTTGTAGATGGGGCAGGTATTTAAGAGTTATGGGAAAAGTGTTTTCTCAGTGCTGTTGGAATATGCAGGGGGCTCATGACAACAGAGAGCTGTGAGAATCATGCTGACCTCGTCTTCTGGTGCTCAAATGCCACAACAAGCCAGAATCCCTCTTTTCAGCTCCTTGAAGGTGTCAGCACTACATAAGAGGACTTGGAGTTGTTTTCCCTCAGTCACTGTGTTCTCCCCATCAACTCGAAGTTATCTATATTTAGGGTCCAGCACAAGGCATTAGTTTTGTTCCTGTTTTTCTCTACTATAACACTGAGCTTTACTAACAGGTTGTTACAGCTGTGCTTACTTTCTGGTTTCAGGAAGTGTGTGGAGGTAACCCCAGCTGAAACGGAGAAACTGAAAGGTGTGAGGCCGCAACTACATCATTTGATATTCTGCCTCAACCCGTGCAAGCAGAGAACTAAAGATACTTCTGCTCATTATTCCTACATACACCTACTTAGAGAACATAGACCCATTAAAGCTGAGCAAGACAGATATCAGTTCCTTAATTAGCCTTGTCCTTTTAAGTGCCCCAGGAAAATTGTTATAAGAAATACCATGCGATTGCCCAAGAACAAATGAGATATGCTTTTAAACACCCTTTATTACTAGCATTGCATAAGCATTCCAACAATCAAACCTAACAGTTTGTTATCAGTAGTTGCAATCCCTTTGGCTTAGTAGCAGCAAGATGAATAGCATGTCATATCTGTTCTCAGCACATAGCTGCCTGCCTTTGTAAACAAAACTGTCAAGACCAATTCTCCATGCACATTTACAAATTATATCCATTGGTTATGTGTCTTGCAGCATATTTAGTATGCTGCCAGGGGAATGTTACCCTCACATCACTTTCATATGTTACCAACATCATAATATCTTCAAGGAACAGGTACCTTGGGAACTATGGCTTGAATTCACTAATGGCTCTTACACACCCCCAACGAAGAACATGCTTATTATCTAGTTTACAAACATTCAAACCTAGCATGTAAATGCACTCCAAGAGTGATTGCTTGATTACTCCAATAAATCACACAATCTTACAGTAAGTGCTTATACACTTATTTTAGTCCTAAAGCTGTTATAGGTAGTAAGAATCTTTCAGTTAATCTCTGAACATCCTATTTGCTTTCTGTGTGTACCTGTCATTGCAAAACAGCTTTCCACTAACAACAGATAGTTTACTGTCCTTGTCCTCAGGTAAATCCATGAGTAAGAAGCGTATGGGATATCCTGATATTCAGCCTGCTCTGAAGAGCAAAGCCCAGTGTCATTGTCCTAGCAACAGTATTTTATTTTACCTACTGGCTGGCTAGGAGGAATTCGCTTCAATTCGTTGTTTCACTTCAATTGTATGTAATATGATAATAATATTACTTCACAGAAAAGGAGAGTAAATTAGTTAATGTGTGCCCTCTGTTCTAAGATTATAGAGTGAAATATGAGCTTAATACTATAATTTCAGCCCACCTACCCACCACCACCCCCTTTTGGCGTTTCATGTGTTTTTAAATTTTGTTTAATCTGCATCATACATTCAGAGGACAAAATGGATAGTCACTGGCATTTTTGAAAGGGAGAATTCCCTTTTTATTATTTTTATATGGTAAAGCTCTGACCATACTTCTTTAGCAATAATATAAAATATGTTAAAATAATGATATTTCAAGTGCTGTAGTTTCATTGATTTCACTTACAAAAATAGGCCTATTTTTCATATAAAAAATCTATCATTAATTTTGACATTTTATGTTAATGATAAGTAATAAAGTAATGCCATCTTAACAGAGAGTTCTAATTAGTTGCCAGTAACACAATATAGTCTTGTTCAAATGTAAGTTTTGTTTGTGAGGAGAGCTGCCTTGTTCTCATTACAGGGATTAAAACCACAGAGCATCACATTTCTCGTTATTGTACCAGAGGAATGCAGAAACACACTCATGACCACATTCGGGAATGGCACAAAATAATAGAATCAGTAACAGATAGAAAATGTGATGACATTAAACTGCGAAGCAAAATTTATCCACAGAAAAAGCCCCCACCCTCCTTCACCCTGCAGCTGTCTGGCTCTTGCAAAGCTCTCAAGCACCAGGCAGGCATTTCTTCTGCTAGTCAAGCCAGCATGGGTAGTGATGTTACCAGGGAAGGCTGGATCAGAAGGGGAGATGAGGAAGATCTAGTAGTTCCTATAACGCACAGTAAACACTGGCGGAGAGTTGCTACAAGAGTAATTTACTGCCTGTTACATGGCTTTTCCCTTTAACTGCCAGGAGCTAGAAAATTCAAGATGAAGAGGAATGGGTCAATATTGCCAAGCGTGACTGAGTACCGTTCAAGCCAGCTGAATTGCAGTGTGGATGTCAGAGTGCGAATTAACCAGAAGCAGTGAGTTGTGATTTCACGGTCTCGCCAGTATTGAAGCAGATCTATTTTTATTTCAGGTGTTGTGTGAGGTGTGAGGTGTAGAACTAGCTCAGAAACACATGGGGAAAAGGATAGAGCAACTCACCTAGTTCTCAAGAATTAAAACTGGTTTGG
The DNA here is from genome assembly GCA_017639245.1 of Myiopsitta monachus. NCBI lineage: Eukaryota > Metazoa > Chordata > Aves > Psittaciformes > Psittacidae > Myiopsitta > Myiopsitta monachus. The sequence goes on along the minus strand of CM029918.1, from coordinate 66,176,289 downwards.
ATTGTTAAAACATTAATCCAGACAGTGGTGATTTTCTTCTCAGAAAAGAGGGTCACTTTTACAAGGAGCTTGGGAATGGTTAAGGAAAAGGAAGGAATATTAGAAAATTAACATGAAGTGAGTTATATGTAAGAATGAATAATTTATTTAAACAACTATGATTATCAAAATAAAGAAAAATTAATCATGTTTATTTCATGATATCTATTGTATTTGTGCAATTTTCCAAGAATGGAAAATTGGAGTATGGTTATATAGAAGTACTTTGCAATCAAAGTAACACACTAATGGGGCAAGCAAAAAGCTTAAAGGCTGATGCATAACATTAACACATGAAACCTTGTACTCCATTTATAGTTATGTGCGTTTTTGAACTCCTTTTCCTTAAAGCACTCTGGTAGAAGGAACAGGTGCCACTTTCCCAAGAACTGCGTTTGTGAGAATTGCTGCCCTGAACCTGCTCTTTCCCATTTTTTTTCCAGTCTACATGAAAAGAGGTCATAAAACCGATTGGTTTTAAGTATCAGGAGAGGTTTCACTTCCCCTTTGGCTTAGAGCTGGCAGCAGCTCTCTCACACCTTCTCTATCACCCAGCTGGCTACCACGGTGCAGAGTGAGGTGCATGAATGTCCCTCTGTGGTAAAGCTATCAGAGGGAGGTTATTTAAAGCAGTTTTGCAGAATATGGAACTACCACACCTTCCATAGCTTGCTTTTTCTTTCTCACTCGGCTTCTCCACTGGAAACAGCTCAGCAGACAGCACGGCACGGCCTTAGTCATTGTCTAACATCCAGTGTGCAATGTCATCCCAGTACTCACCCATGGCGTTCCTCCACAAGTGCTGCAGCTGTGTTCCAAGCTCTGCTTCCCCCTGAACCCTGCTTTCAGGAGTGCACCAAATACACCAGCAAGGGCAGATTAAAAAAAAGATATATATGTATATCAGCCCATGTTATTGCATTGCAGCTGCTCAGAAGGGGCTCACCACCCCCAGAGTTATCTGCTCTTGCTGCTAGTAGTTACGTGGCTTATATAGTGTGTGTGGGTAGTGACTGTGTCCCTTCCTCTGCTTGCTAATCTGAGAGCTTCTTTTTACAGCTCATACATGAAAAGATTTGTTATGTTTTGAAATGTAGTGGTAGAGGGTTTATACTTTGGGCCAGAGTGTCACTGGAGGCTCTTTGGTGACGTGTGCATTGGAAGTGACAAGCAGTGAATAACTGACATCAGGCATAAGTAATATTTGTAGTCTGACTTTGGTATGTTATTCTTTAAAAAAATCCAGTCTGTAAATACAGTCTATGTTTGTTAGCTGGAAAGGAAGGAGATGAGGGCAAATGCAGAAGAGAGAAATGAGTTACCAAAGAAGGAGAAAAAAACAAATAGAAGTAAGCTAATAAAGAGAAAAGGGAGTAGGAGTATTAAAAGAGAGAATAGGACATAAAAATGGATTGAAACTAATAAAATTGGAAGAAAGCAAGAAAAAAACTGAAGAAAGGAATCACAGTGTAACAGATCAGGGGAAAAAAACTATGAAAGTAGATTTAGTCTGAATTCCTATATACAGTCAATAATGACTTGTAAAACAAGTATGTGTTGAAGTACCATTGATTGTGAGCCACTCTAGTTTGCAAGTTAAAAAAGATTCTGTAAAGTTATTTAAAATACACAGCAGGAGTGGGTGGGGTGGTTGGTATGTGCAGTGTAGAAGCAATTTGGATCGTGATGAAGTCAAGCTGTAAAACAAATATTATGTTTAACCCCTATAAGAACAATGCAGTTATTTCAGCAAGAGACGAGTTATGCAAGGGAAGATATTTGAATGAACTTGTGGGGCTCTTTCATTGACTGCAGTGAAGCTTATGACTGTATTTTCATTCACTTTTTGCTTTTCTTTGTTAATTTTCTGTAGGCTAGAAGTGGTGATGAGAGTAATAAACTGTAAGGTGATATGTACTTTTGCTGTGCTCTTTATTCACACACGGCCTGTTACTTTCTTTGAAATCAGGAGCAGGTAAAATCTATCAGAGAACAAATTTTTACATTCATTGAAGTATCTTCTTAAAGGAGGTATTTTACATCAGAAAACCAGAAGAGAGATGAGGGACTTCCAGGGTAGGTCAATGAACCAGGCAGAATATCAGCTCCTATGTGGTAGTCTCGTTGTTACCCTCAAAGAGCATTTTTACATGGAAGAGTTGTCAGATAAAACTTCACATCAGTCAGCACACTTTTTCAGAATACTGAACATAATAATAGGAAAGGTATGCAAGTCAGAATGTTTAAATATCATAAATCACGGAAAATACTCATTTGTCTAGTCCACAAATTAAAAAATATAGGATTTTAATATTGTATTACAGAAGCGGAGCATCAATTGCCTCCTTTCTGTATTTGGCTGTTTGTGGGACTTAATTGCAGCAGAAAAGCCCTACATTAAGTTTTTAGGAAGGGATGGAGCCAAGACTGGGTAAGGCGAGGTAGAAACTGCACTCAGCTCCACTTCCAGAGCAGCCACAGGTGCCTAACAGCATCCAAATGCTTGTGCTTCCGGGGCTGTGAACCAAGATGCTAACTTTGAAAACATGCTTCTGGTCCTGGAACAGAATAACCATTTGTTATTTCCTCATTTTGCAGGGCCTCTGCAAAAGGATATGATAAAATGTGTAAATAGCAGGGAGGTCTTGGCTGGAAGGCACTACACACAGCTAGGCATATAGTACCTTTATTATATAATAGGTTAGACTAAAGGTGTAACAGGTTTCTTAGTTGATTGCTATGTGAAGAAATGCAAGCATTTATTTTACACCAGACAGATTTGTTGTAGATGTTTTGTGGAAATGTCAGTGTCATGTAGAATTATCTTTGAAAGGGTGTGCAAAACAACTATAAGAGGCTTTGTGTGAGGAAAGGAACACTCTACAAAGGTGTAGCATAGCCTTATAATAACATTACAGAAACTGAAAGTACGACTTACAACAAAGACTTGGCTATAAAAAATGGATTTATTCTTTAAACAAATGCATTTAACATTTTAATTCTTATTTACTTTTTGTTTTCCAGAATTTCTGGAATTATTCCTAAAGTAATTCCCAGCTGTTCAACTGGAAGGTGCTTTATTAAAGTTTCCATATACTGGGATATATCCTACTTTACTCATCAACCCTTTTTCACTAGCAACAAAGAGATTTTATGCGAATGAAATGATGGGAACTGTAGGTGCATTTGAAGAAAAGTTAGTTTATTGCATTTTACACACCGTTAAGTGCCCAAATATGATTCACAGCTGCATCAAAACTACTGTGTGATATTTAATGGCATATTGTCGCGACCTATATGTGTAACTTTACTTACAATTGTAATTTCTAATTTTGCAGTTTTGATGACAAATACAAAACACATCCTGAGTGCAAAGCATCCCTCGAGAGGGATGCCTCAAACTTAATTAATGCTTAATTCATGCTTTCAGTGATAGACTTCAACTACTGCTTAAGCATTTCCCTGAATTTTGACCAGGTATATGTAATATTCATAATCTGTTTAATAATATGGACAGAACACTGTTAGCCTTTTGGGAATTATTTGTTTTTAATGCTGCAGGTTTAAGTTTAAGCATATCTTCAACTTTAAATATATTCAGTGCTATGCTAAAGAAAATTTCTTCAGAGATATGTAAAATAGTTAAGAAGGCTGCATACAGTTGATTTCAAGGAGAGAAATAAGCAAATATTCTTGTCTATTAAAGTTTCTGACTTTTATTCATTATATGCCTTAGCATACTGTGCTCTACCTTGGTTTTATAAAGCTGTTACTAATATGTTTTATTCATAACAGAAAGTGACAAAACTATGTCGCTAATCCTCCTGAGTCCATAATGAATCATTGTTTGCTGTATGATATAATAGGTATTTTCAATAATGCAGAAACAAACTTCAATCCTTAAGTAGTAAAAATCTCCATGGAAAACAGTTGTTCTTTGGCAGAAAGAGATCTCAGATCTCCTAAAATCTCTAGCACTTCAAAAACTTCTGGGATTTTGTGTGTGAGCTTTACAGGTACCATGCTGTTCCCCTCACACTGTGCCTTGCTGTGCAGGATCATCGTACCAGCAAGGGATGGCTTAGATTTGTACCCACAAAATTATGGATGTGGGATCAACATATTCTGTCCTTTGCCTTTTTATTAGATTTGAGGTTGATTTCTAGCAATATCTACTTTGTTTTGCTGAAAGAAATTTAAATATACCAGGCAGGAAACTTCAGTACAAATGTCAAGTGTATTGCATTTAGTCCCCAGTGTTATTTTGAGAAGCATGAAGCATATAATATTAGGTTGGATACTAAGCGGACCCCAAATATTTGTTGGTGCTTTAAGAATTCCTTTTCTTGAGCAAAAGTGAATTAATATTTCAGTACTACAGTGTTTTGTGCCTTCTGTGTCTGCCTTGACACCCTGTTAAAAAACTAAGCAAAACAAAACAAAAACCTTTTGTCAAGTTTTGGGTCTAAGTTACAAAGCACAGGTACAAGCCTCATTGTTGACCAGGCGCAGCATTCACTCATAATCACCAGTCTCTTGCCAGTCAGAAAACAGAGAAGAAGCTACAAGTCCTAAAAATCTTTGGAAAAAAAAAAATAATTGTCCAAAACCTTTCAATTTCTGTAACATTGTTATATGGCTAAACAGATTTCTTTTAGAAAAACAACCAAAAACCCCCTTTTTTATTTTTTAAACTATTGACATATTTTTTAATTTGTATTAATTTATCTCTTATAAATAACGTTGGGCATATATTTCCAGTATTCCACTGTGTTCAGGCAACCCATAGCAATATGGTGGACACAGAACTGCATCACCCAGCTAGACAGAGAGCTGGCCAGGAGGAACCCACTCAAGTTGTAAAGAATCAGAGTTCATACTGTATTTACTCTTTGTTCTGCAGACGCTGGATTTTAGTTGCTTTGGTCAAACCAGAGGGAGACATCCCAAGAATGAAAGGATGTACAAGCGTCACATGGGTTTTCAATTCAGTGCTATGGGTGAGCCCAGTCCTAGAGAGATTTCTTGACCCCCCCCATTACTCTGCTGTGGTGCGGTGCCAGGGGAGCCTGCTCAGCAGAAAAAGGTTGCAATTGGTCCTCTAACTGTGGCACCACTTAAAAAGAATAAAAATACTGAGTTCAGCCCTGTAGCTTATACCTTTCCTTCTGTTCCATGAAACCTTCTAGGCTGTCCCTATTCATTGTCTGACATTCGCTGGAAGAATCATTGAGTGTCTTGGTTTGGAAGGGGCCTTAAGGACCATCATCTATTTCAATCCCCTGCTGCAGGCAGGGACACCTCCTACCAGGTTGCTCAAAGCCCTGTCCAACCTGGTGTTGAACACTGCCAGGGATGTGGCAGCCACAACCTTAAGACATTTTTATTTTATTTTAGTTTAGTTTAGTTTAGTTTAGTTATTTATTTTATTTTTATTGTATTTCAAATAAGGAGTGTATAAAACTCAAAGTATAGTTTTGCTGATGATACTGAACATTCAAAATACAGTCAGAAGTTGGAACTACTCATCTCTGAACCATCACCCTACATTATGCTACAAATTGCTACTGTTCATAAGAAATCTTGTATTATAAACAACTATCCTCCTAAGCCTCGGGTGATATTTAGTGTGAGGTGTCCCTGCCCATGGCAGGGGGGTTGGAGCTAGGTTATCTTAAGGTCCTTTCCAACCCTAAATATTCTATGATTCTATGACATAAAATAGAAGCATCTAATGTGTATTCTCTCAATCTTCTTGACATTTTGAAAGGTTTCTTTTTTAATACTTCAAAATATTTTGCACCATTCTGATTCACAATAAGATTTGCTGTCTTTCAGTAATCCATATTTCTATACTTAATAATATAAAATAATATTTCTAATGTTTTAAATTATCTATTCTAATATTATAGTATTTTATCCATTCTAATATTCTTAAATAATCCATATTTCTCATATTACTCATTACATGTACTACAAGTAGTAAAAGAGATGGAAACTTCTTCCACTTGAATTCAGTTCAGTCATAAAGAGATGCTAAATGCAAAACTGCTTGAAGCACAATATTTTCAATAAAAGGGAAATCGTATTTAATTTTTATGCAGGTTAGTACCATTTTTGTGTTAATTTTTCCTACACAGTGTTCTGAGATCGGCAGTGGCAGTCGTTTTTCCTTGGAGGCTGGTGCAGTGCTGTGGTTTTGACTTTCGGCCTGGGAGCTGCGCTGATGGCACTGGTGTTTTCAGTTGCTGCTTGGTGATGTTTTGGTCTGGCCAGGGACTTTCTGGGTCTTGTGCTCTACCGGGGGGCGTGGGGGGCCGGGGGGAAGCGGGGAAGGGACACCTGACTCAGGCTGACCAGGGAGGTATTCCATGCCACAGCACGTAATGCCCAGGATGTAAAAGATGAGGGGCAGAGACCCGTGTGTGTGTGTGTGTGTGTGTGTGTGTGTGTGTTGCTGCTGGATCGGGCTTGGGATCAGGCTTGGTATCGGGTGGTGAACGATTGTGTTCTCTTCCCTTGTATTTCCCTGGTCATTGTTGTTATTGGTGGTGGCAGCGGTGGTTTGTGTTGTACCTTGGTTGCTGAGCTGTTCTTGTCTCAACCTGTGGGGGTTGCATTCTTTCTATTCTCCTTCCCTTCCCCCCGGGAACTGGGGGAGAAAAAGGGGGGAGAGACTGAGCGAACTGGGTGAGTTATAGTGGCTTAAACCATGATGCACAGTCTCCCTTGACCAAAATGGGCTACAGAGTACATTTTCCTTGGTGTTTCTCCTTTGTCTTGAAGGAAGGAATAGAACAGCAATGTCTAGGAACAGTTAAGCAGATATAAACTGACTCTGCCTTCAAGAGAGTCATGTCCTGTGGTTACCAGTAAGATTTCTAGTGCCAAAAAGGCTTTACAGGCCAAACTGTTGGCATTCTGTGTTTTACCCAAAGCAACGCCTGAGTGTTGCAATATGGATATAACAGTCCCTACCTCTTTAGTCCCGTACTCTAGATACTTGGATTACCCCTTCTTCATTTTCTCTCTCTCAGTAAAGTCTCCTGTTAAGAAAACCGAGAAGGGCATTCCCACATTCCCCCAGCATCAGAACACGTCTGTGCTGGCAAACATGTGTCATGCAGCATCAGCTTTGCAATTCATGGTGCTGTCTGGCTGCATGTCTGGTTGCTGTCCCCACCAGAGATCTTGTAACTATGGCGGCCCATAACGAAGCCAAGTAATGAATAGGGGAAAAGAAAAGTTTTCAGCCCCCATTCCTCTCGGAAGAGATTGGGAAGGTTAAAACTATGGGTAAATCATGAGATAGCACTGAAAAACCCACTCTTCCTCCTGAAAAATCACAGTTGTGCCATGGAAGGAAAATCAGGATCTGTATCTTTTCTTCATTAAAAGTAATGGTCTGCATAGCAGCAATGAGAATACTCATCTTCTTTTGTCTTTCAAAGCTTGAAGAAATACTGTTTCAGGAACTGCCCTGTAAGCCCAAGTCTCATTGACTTGTTGGTGCTTAAGCAACTTTTGAAAATGAGACTGTGTAATAGATTTTCTACCTGAGGATGAAAAAAATATGGTTATTAGGAGGCATGAGTCTATTTACCATTGACAACTTCTGAAAATTTTACCATGAAACAAAAAATGCATATTTATGAGATTACTTCACTTCTTATAATGTACCATAATTCTCCTGGGAAATTATGAGAAATTTGAATTCCATAATGTTGTAAACAACAGAAACTGCAATTATTGTAGAGCTGAATAAATTTTTCATATATAAGTTTACTTCCAACATGATATGCAATACAGCAGCATAGCTGGTTTGTAAGTAAACAAAAGTGATGCATGTATGTATGATGATTCATATCTACAGCTAGATTAAAAGATAATAAATGAAATATGCTAATAATGCAGAAAAATATTTGTTATCAGGAATTATTTTTTCTCATTTATTGAGTGAGTGTACTGTATATTGAGCATCATTAACCATTCACTGTTAAATAACTTATAAAACCCCAAGCAAAATCAGCATTCCAAAATGAAACCATACTAGCACCAAACTTACATGTTTCATTGGAAGTTCCTGTTTCAATAGACCAGCTGTGAGAGTTAACGAATATACTTACTACTTATCTGAAACATTAATGTGTTACTTGTTGTAAAAGTATTTGGGGTGAAATAACTCCATAGTAATAAAGCTGTTGCTAGGAGGCCTAGATAAACCTAAATCAATTTGGCTTGGAGAAAAAGATAATCAGTATCTTAGCACTTTCTTTCTAATGCGCCCCTCATGCTTTCCCTGAGAGCAGGAAATCAGTGAGTGAAGAATAAATCTCCATTCTGATTGTTTGCAGAGCATAATGAGGGCCTCAAGCAAAGAAATGCATCATTTGCTTTATACCTGCGGCTGAACTGCAATGCATCCCATTAAATACCCATCAAATACCATTCAAGATGTGTAACAAAAAGCCGCCATTTTAGATGAACACACCCTTATCCTGCAGATGGTATAGTTCTTTGGGGGAAAGTTTGAAACAGTCCATCCTGAAGAGTGTTTCTGGTTGTTTCAGATTCTATAGCAATAGCCTCACATTTCAGTTCTCTCGTTTTCTTCCTCATTCTTCTGTATTACTCAGAATGAGTAACATCTGATCCTGATATAATTTGCTGCCTTTATTTCTCTCAGCTCCAACTTTTCCCAAATCCTGCTTCTTCTCTCCCTTTTTCCTCCATTCCTGGCCTCATTCTGGAGAGGTAGAACTGAAATTTTGACACCAGCACCACCCCATAAAAAAACATGCTTCCATTGCTTTCAGATGTCATCACTTAATAACTAAATTTTCCAAGAACCAGCCTCTCTGATTCCCAAACACTACTGCTCACTGCTCTTTGCCTGTGGCCTGGATTATTCTCATTCTCTTTCTCACCTCAGTACTTCTGACCCCAAATCCGAATCCTTTTTTTTGCCTCTGACAATGTTTCTATATCTGTTTCTCCACTTCTTTCTCTTGAAGCCCCTGTTGCTTCTTAAAATCAAGCAGCAATAAAACGGAGTTTCTCTTACTTCTTAAAATGCTTTCCCTCCACTATTTCTCTACCTCTAGCTTTCTCTGAGTCGTGGTTTAAGCCTCTAAAACTCACGAAGCTCTACTCACTCACTCACTCCCCTCTTTTTCTTCCCCCAGTCCCTGGGGGAATGGGGAGGAGAATTGAAAAAAAAAAATGCAACTCTCACAGGTTGAGATAAGAACAGTTTAGTAACTAAGGTATAACACAAATCACTACTGCTACCACCAATAATAATACAAGAGAAACAGAAGGAAAGAGAATACAACTGCTCACCAAGCCCGACCCAGCCAGTGCATCCCCCAGCAGCGAAGCCCTCAGTGCACCACCACACCCTTCCAGGTCTCCGCCCCCCAACTTCACATCCTGGACATGATGTGCTGTGGTATGGAATAACCTCTTTGGTCAGTTTGGGTCAGGTGTCCTGTCTCTGCTTCCTCCCGGCTCCTTCTCCTCCCTGGCAGAGCATGAGACTCAGGAAGTCCTTGGCCAGACAAAACACTATCAAGCAGTAACTATAAACACTGGTGTTATCAGCGCTGTTCCCAGGCCCAAAATCAAAAACACAGTGCTGCACCAGCTACCAAGAAGGAGAAAAAATGACTGCTACTGCTGAACCCATGACACTCTGCAATGCTAAAAATCAGAATTAGCTTTGATCTTTTTCCCTTTATCCTCCTCCTCGCCTGGAGACTTTCACTGCATCTTTTTGCTTACCCTGGAGCATTGAAAATAACACCCCTTTTTGGTAGGTATGTGATAAAAAAGAATCCAACAGTGATCGTCTCATAATTGGCATTAACCACTTCCTATTATTCTCTTTAACTGGCCTTTCTTTAACCTACCCAACATCCACCATTTCAAATGAACTTTTTCCAACACTCAGGTTCACTCACCAGAGTCCTCATATATCTTCCTTGTAAAATTCAGGCTTCCTTATCCTCCTTTTTAAGACTCTTTGCACCTTTTATCTGACAATCACTCATCTGTAGTTTCTCTCTGCTCTCCTCATCTCTAGATATTGCCAGGATTTCCCTTCATGCCTTTTCCCCCAAGTAATCTCCTTCTCTCTCTGAGCAAGTTTATTTTTCCTTCATTTTTTGTTGGCTTTCTTTTTTCACCTGAATCCTCCAAAATTATAAAAAATTACTTCATACTGGAATCAACAATTAAAACCAGAATAGAAGTCAGAATCAGTCAGAGGTAATGTCTTTGACTTCTTGTCTGATATTTACATCTCAGGGAAAAAAACTTATTCATTAGATTTCACAACAAGAAGAATATGCATTGCTATTTGTATGTCGTTGTCCCACAAAGGGTTTCTCTAAGAGGTATCACCCATGCTAAACTCACAACAGTCAAGCTCTATCAGTGAGACTTTAATTTCTGTGTTGCAACAATAATTTTCTGAAAGTCTTGATCCAGCAAAGTAGTTAAACACATGCTTTTGCTCAGACTTGTGAGTGATGTCACTGTAGATACTGGAATTGCACACCTCGTATGCTTGCAATTGTGCACACAAATAAGTATTCTACTCAATTTGTGCTCTAAGATAGCTTAGTGGTTAATTAAATTCATTTTGTATTCAGGATATAAAACAAATCATTTAGAGGAACATTTTTTGCCAGACGCTGAATTTTAGCAGATTTTTCAATTTTAAAAATATTTTCAGCTTTCTTTTCCAGATTGAGACATTAGTCTGCTGGCTTTTATGGAAGTTCTCAGGTAAAATAAAGAGTATGTTAAAAGAATGTGAAATCTGCTTACAGCAACCTATGAATATGAAAATGATTGCAATTTCTTCTCTACCTCCCATAAAGAATGCTTTGCCATAATGACACATTTTAAAATGTATTCTTGTTAATGAATACTGATTTCCTCAGAAATAAAGATATGGATAAATGGATATGGAAATGTAAAAACATATGCTATAAAGTATGTGTTGATGGAAAAAAAGGCTCTGTGATCTTTCCCAGGTACTACTTCAAGTTATTATAGCATAAGTAATGGTGAACATACCGCAAAGATTAATTGCTTTTTGGCTGGCACCAAACGAAAGGGCCAAATGCATACAGAAAAGGAGAAAAAAATTAAGTAATATTTATCTGGCACCAAAAAAATGGATATAGCCTTGAAGTATCAGGCAGCACAGGAGGAGTACTCAGAATATTGAGTAGAATTTATATGGACATCATAAATTTTAAGCTTACAAAGAAAAGGAACTTTTCTTTATAGATAAAAGCAACTCTTTTTCACTCTTAAATATTTTCAAGTCAGGATTTCCAATATTAATCAATAAAGCTTCAGAATTTGATGAGAAACACTTACTGCTTCTTCAGGGAGGGAAAATTTCATGACTTGATCATACAATAACTGTTCAGCAAACTCAGAGGAGTCGTTAATGCACCTGAAACAGTTTGGCTCAGACTTTTGCATTTTAACCAGCTTTTTCCTCCCAGAAACTCCCCCTTTTTGGATATCTGCCTCTAACAAATGCCACCTTTACATACCTTTACTACTCCTTCCAGATACCCTTTCAAGAAATTACTGCGTTAAAACATCAGAAGCTCCAGCTCTTTCAAAAGATATTATATGACATTGAGATAATAGCTTCGTGTCACTTCCCAGAAACTTTCCTATTGATCATCAATAAAACCAGGTTCCCATAAGATGTCTGGCTGGGTGAATGCCTATTAGCTTATTGCTAGCAGCTCCCAAGGGTTTAATCTGTTTTATGGAACAGCACATGTATAAATGTAGATCTGTTTCCTCCAGGTATCCCGTTGCTGCGTTTTAACTACTACATAACGTATGGGCTGCTAGCAAAATGGGATTTTCTCATGCACTGCACAGTCAAAGAGGAGCACAAAAAGCTGAGCTCCTCAATGCCCTGAGCATGCTGGCCAGGAGTCAGCACAGCTATGCAGCTGAGATAGTCCCTTTGATCTACAGGGTTAGAGGTTCAGCCTCTTCACTGATCAGATCACTCTTAGACTTTTAGAAAGGAAATCTGGATTTATGTTCATGTTTTTAAAGATCCTGATCTGTGCTTGCTGCCAGGTCAGGAGCAGCTTTGGGCACCAGGGCGGTCTAGTGTTAAGGAAAAGTGTTGACTTCTGCCACATGTGGGGAGAGGTGCTGGTGTGTATCTTCTGCTCTGGACAGGATGGTGCTCTGAGATCAGCCTCCTGTGAGCAGGCTCCCTGGCCAAGTCCCATCTGCCTAGAGATGCTCTTATCCCATACCAGCTATGAAACCAGTTTTCCATCTTGCTGTGATGATGGACAACTATGCTGCTTGGGATGTCTCAATTCTAGTTGTAGGCAGACATTTCTGTGGTGCCACTGTATTCAGGCTTTGGGAAGGCTGACTCTTCTGAAAAGGAGCCATGCAGGATTCCAAAGATGATCTCCATTTCTACAACACAGGGATAAAATATACCATGCAGTTCACTTTCTAGTGCAAGAGTTAAAGCTACCAGCCCCACTTTATGGGTTGGGTCCCCAGTTCCATCCTATATTATATGCATGCAAGTAACACTTATACCCGCACATCTCGCTTATTTGAGAACTGACTCATTCCCTCCTACATTCAAACCCATGTTCCCAACAGCTGCTACACAGTATCTTCTGTAGGTTTTGCTTTTGCATTTGTTGTGTTTCTTTTTTTTCTGGCTTTTTTTTTTTTTTTTTTTTTTTTTGCATATACTATGGATTTCCTTTTAAATTGTGGTTGCAGTCCTCAAAAATCCTGACTTTCTTAGTTTCTACTGGCAGGGCATCAATAGCTGTTCTTTCTGTTGTCAGCTCCGCTGCTGTTGCTCTTATAAAGATGTTTCTGGGAGTTTTGAGAGGTTTGATTCCTTTAGACAAAGACACCAGCATCAGCCTGGTTCCCATGGCTACCAACTCCTCAATCTCTCCTCAATACAGGGTTTTCAGCTGCTCTCTCATTCAAAAAAAAAAAAAAAAAAAAAAAAGCAACAGGAAAAAAGAAAGGAAAAATAAAAATCCTTCTCTTGTCTTTGCACACTTCAAGTTGAATTTCAGCTTCTTCCTGTTACTCACACTGGCAGCAAGAAACACTAAACAGAAACCTTAAAGAAACATGGGAGTGTGAAGACCCACTTTGACTGTCCCGTGAAAGGCTAATGCTGTCACAATCCTGTGTGTAAATATGTGAAGCTCCATCATAAAATAATTCTTAGGGTTTTTTTTCTTTCATTTTTTCCAGTTAGAGGATTGAGTGGATAATTCATTTTTTCTGGTTTCCTTGACTAAGTTTGGTTAAATTTATGGTACTTTCAAATCAAAAAGAACACTTTTTAACCAAATGAAAGCATTTTGTTCCCTGTTTTCACAATGAAGAACAAGGCATGCCAAAATGATAACATTTCATTTTCAATCAGGGCAACTTAAACTCTAATGCTCCATCGCTGGTGGTGTTGAAGGCCAGGTTGGACAGAGCCTTGGGTGGCATGGTTTAGTGGGAGATGTCTCTGCCCATGGCAGGGGGGTTGGAACTAGATGACCTTAAGGTCCTTTCCAATCCTAACTATTCTATGATTCTATGATTCTAAGAGAAAATATAGACAGAGATCTGAAAACCATTCATAGAAAAAAGGGGGGAATTAAATTTCTGTTCCCTCTTCTTCAGGCAAGCCAAAACCCACTTCCCTGACTGAACTAGAGTTTTTTACCTTATTTCAATAAGTCTTTAAGGACTTTGTACACAATCTTACTTTGCTTTAACAGTTTTTTTCCCATACCATATTGAAATCTCTAGTGGGGTAGTTAAGTGTTCTTATACCTGGAGAAAACATCAAAATCAGGCTTTTCAGGTCTGGAAAGAGTGTCCCAATCCATTAGCTGGTCAGTGAGGATTTCTTTACCTCTCATTGCTAAAGCTTGTCAGTCACATAGGCAAAATTCACTTAAGTGTACAACTGGCTTTAGGATGAACAGGCTTTCATTGCTTTTATTCAAATAAACTGGTTTTAAAGCTTCAGTCTTTTGGTAGTTGACCAAAACAATAGGGTAGAATTTCAGAGGAGATCCAGTTAATCTGTTGATCTTACAGTCATACATTAGCATGTCATACAAGACCTGATGGCCCAAAATACCTGATTTGGGTGTAATTTAAACAGGAACAAGTCTAGACTGTCCAGGAGCGTCACACTGATTTACCACTGTATACATCACCCAAACTGCACAAAACTATAGAAAACAGAAAATCTGTTGCATAGTATCAGTGACAGCCAGTTGAAAGATGAGAAGAAACTTTCATTTTGCAAAGTATAGCCCTTCTTTTGAACAACAAAGTTAAAATAGTAGCAGAGTATATAAAATGCAGTGCCTTGTTTTTTTCTCAGAACTGATGCAGAATATCAGCTGAACTGAGGAAAAGCAACCAGATTTAGACACTAAAAATGGATTAATTAACAGAAAAGATATTTAAAGTCAATGATAATTGCAGATCTTTCTAAAGACATGATTCTTTTGGGACAAATAGGAGGCAAAGTTTCAGTCTTGTGTAGAATTCCTGTATGACTTTCCAGCTTGTTCTTTGTTAGGAGCCTGGATTAAATCAACCCTCAAAGTAATTTTCCTGCTATGACACAGCCGTCTACAGCTCTGCTACACCAAGTGTCTGCCGTCATGGTAGTTTAGCTCACTGATCCCTCTGAGGGATTTCTCTCCTAATGACGTTAATGGAAGGGCTATCCAGTATCTGGATTTCCCCACATACGTCCTGTTGGCTCTCTGGAAGAGCTGCATGGTGGCATGTGAGGAATGTGTACATTTGCCTGTGATTTACAGATAACAAAGAACCAAGCTGGAATAGTTTCTTCATCACAGGTTTCCTGCTACGTGAGGATCAACTTTTCACCATGTGTGCAATGAGGCTGATGTCTCTGGAAGGCTTCAAATCTCCTGCATATGTGTGGTACAAATGGTCTCTCTAAGCACAGCAAATACACAATTGGGGTTATTGTGGACCATCTGTGCAGCACACATGGGGAATCTGACACTTTCTGTCATCATCAAACATCATATTCATGCACTACCTTGCACAGACTTAAATAAGGTCTGAGCAACTAAAACAAATATAATCGACCCATAGCCATCCACACTCTTCCTACTCTGGGCTCCTCTTCATAAATCTCTTCTTCCCAAAGCTGAGAGTAAATGTGGATTTCATTTGACTATTTGATAAATTAATCTGACCAGAAATATCCACTTCTGTGCAATTCACCCCCCTACTCAGCAATACATTAAAATAGGTCAGTTGAACTGCTGCCTAAGACTGCTTATTTCTCTCTCTTTTTGACAGACAGCTTAAAATGAAAACCTCAGCGGTGAACATTCACCTGACAAAGGCCATTATAGCTGGGTGAGAAGCATCTTACTAGGTGTCTTTCAAAAAGCTTTTAGCTAAATATAGGTCCTTCTAAAATGCTTTGTGCCTTCCCAAGGCTGCCTGCCATTGCACCCATCCTGCCTTCCATCCGCTTCTGGATCCTGCTTTGGGCAAGCAGGAGCTAACTCTATTCCCACAGCTTTCCTACGCATCAACTGTCTGTCTCTTGGCCTTCTGTGGATATACACCCAGACCTTGTGTACCTCCTCAAGGTCTCCTCAATGAGTCTTTCCTCCCCAGACCTAATTGCTTAATTAACAGTTCCCTTCTAACCCCTGCTACCAGCATAATGAAATGCCTGCCTGGGCAGAACAGGAGAACAAATGCATTAAGAAGCTCAAAAAGATAACGAGGCTTGTTTGAGCTCCTGAAACAGGGAAACTGAAGACTGTACCTCCTAATTATCAAACACATACTACATTAATTTTTAAACTTATGGGTGAATCCTAACCATTGGTGATGCTCCTATGACCCTCAAAATTAAAAGGAATTTATTTTGTGGGGCTTAGTGTAGCCTAATGCCAAACCCATGGACCTGGACCTTAGTTTGAATGTGAAAATTCTACCAGGGGTTCTTACACCAGCATTTAAACTGGGTGAACTAGAAGTGAAATTTCTCTCATAAGCCAAGCAGGCATTAATAATCAACTAAAAACTCAATTGCTCTCTCAAAATGAACAACTCAAGTCATTAATAACCCCTCGGATGGAAATTGCAGTCAACATTTAAAATATGACAGTTTTCATCAGAATTTTCTTTACTACAAGATGTACTTCAAAGTGAAACTTCCTGTAATTTCAGACAGATTAATGAGCACCACCTCATGCTGACCTATTCAAGAAGATGCTCATTGAGTACACTTGGGGAAAAAAATATCTTTAATTCTCCAGAATTAAGCTTCTTTAAATCTTCTTTAGCTGCAAGGTACATTTTGTTACTGTTGAAGAACAGACCTGCTCCTTGCTATATTTGGGAAATTCTGTCACACTGCAAGTGTGTAACTGAAGTCTCAATTAGGGCTGTTATGTACAGCCTAATCTCTGTGCAATACAATAGGAAATTTTCAGTGATCTCCATGGCAGAAGAAGTAACAAGAAATCAGTAGAGGAGCTACTCTCCACATTCTACAAGCACATTTTGCTGTCAGAGTTATATTAAGTACAGCCTATTAAATCTGGTAACAACATACTTCCCATTTAATTGTCCCCTCAAGAGTCATTGTTCCCTCATATGGCCTCTTAATAAAAAGCATATACTGTTAAAGTAATTAATATATATAATATAATGCTTATTTATAAGATGTTCTCTCTTCAGGAAGCCATTCTGATATACTCCCCTCTCTGAAGATCTCATGAATTAGTAATTAATGAGGCCTTATTTTTGGAATAACTTCTGCACTGTTAATTTCCCCACATCTCATGAGCTTTTCTGTGATGAAACTGCGCCGTATACTTAAATGGTCAGGAGAAATGAAGCCAAAGAATTTCTGAACTCCAAGGGTAGAAATCTCTCTTTTCAATACTTCTAGAATCACTGACATCTGAGGTGTCAAGGCTGTTCCCTGCAGTGGCCAATAAAGCTGTACCTGTGTGCATGAAGAACAAAGAGCACCATCTATGAGGACTGGTAGCCCTCCAGGCTCTTCAGTAGCCCCAGATGCTCTAGGAGGCATTTTCTGTTTTCCAGCAGCTCATCTCTTTCCTGGGGATGAGCAGTCCTTGTTCATACATGAAATCTTATTTAGCACCTGAATATCATGTCACTTTGCCTGGGGTGGACACTTTCCTTC
This sequence comes from Myiopsitta monachus, assembly GCA_017639245.1. Classification (NCBI taxonomy): domain Eukaryota; kingdom Metazoa; phylum Chordata; class Aves; order Psittaciformes; family Psittacidae; genus Myiopsitta; species Myiopsitta monachus. The sequence continues at coordinate 66,158,975 of CM029918.1, read as the reverse complement.
TGTGAAGGTCGTGGGTGGAAATGGCATGGCTCATAAAGGCTTGATTGGTACTCCAGTATTTTTCTAGTCCTGATCTATTCCTCTGTACACTATCAAGACCAGTCATTAATATTCAGAAACATTTTACCTGGTCCAAACTCTTAGTCTTCTGCAACCAATTGAGCTATATAATTCAGTTTAATATGCCAACTTTGGGGAACCCAACTAGATGATCTTTAAGGTCTCTTCCAAACTAAACCATTCTATGATTCTATTGATTCTATTATTTTCTTTGTAAAGCTGGCATATATCAGATTCACATATATTAGCCTACAGCTCCACGGTATTTTGCACATTTACTATATGTTAATTCAAGACCAACATCCTACCTTGGCGTTTTGCCTTAGAAGACAGCTGGCACTAAAAGCACTGAGCCTCCCCAATAGCTGAGTTGCGAACACCAGAATTCGTGGGGTCCTTATGTTATAGTGGCTGCCTCAGTCTTTCTCGACTGGATTCTATGTGCATATTTATGCTTTGACTAACTTCCTAATCCCTGGTGTGAGGTCAGAAAAAGAGTGGGATTGCTAAAGAGACTTGTAAATTGTATGTAATGCTTTCAGAATTGAGCTTACACTGATCACCACAGCCACTATAGAGCCATAGCATTTCTCTAAGGCATTCAAGCTTTTTTTTTGTGTTTTCTCTGTCCACCGTGCTTCCATTCTGGCCCATTGACTTATTTATCCCATGAAAAACAAAATACACTTCAAAATTGAAAACTTCTATGTGAACAACTCTTATTCTGATCAAACTTTTCCTCACTCCCAAAATACAAGAGATGCACTTGGTCAAGGTGGTGGTGGGAAAGGATTTTGCATTCCTCATATTTTGAAGATGTAGATGATTGTCACTTTGAATTAGAATACAAACATTATAAACACTTGGTTTGTTGAAGAAGCTATTTTGGCTTCTTGCCTATCATTGCTCTGATGGTGCCTTCTACTATGTAAAGTTGTATCCTCTGAAAGATATAAATGGAGCATAAACTAATATAGCAATGACTAAACAGCTATGCTGTGGTTGCCTGAGAGATCCCATCACATATGTCCTTCTTGATTCACTCACATGGTTACAGGCAGGCAAGATGCTGATGTTTGACCTCCATTTCATAGGACAGAGTAAACTGCTGACAGATGTTGACCTTACAGGCTTGCAAGTCTGTAATGCTTCCCTGTCCTTTCCCCAGAATAGCTTTGAATTAGCTTATTTTCAGCTTGTGCTTCAGTGCTCTTTTGTTTTGTCTGCTTCTTGACAAAATATAGTACAATCAATTTGGAGAAGAAAAAATATTAATTTTTCTGTTGAGTAATTGGCTAGCAGTTGGATTTTGCACACTTTTTATGTAGTGATCAGAATAAAAAAACCCAAGCACATCACTTCTTGTCAAAATATGTTTCTCATATTAAACAGTTTCATTTTCTGTATATTCTTAATTTTTAAAAATCTTTGAAGCCGAGGCTCCTCTTTTATTCTATGATTGCACTAATCTGGATTTATTTTGTTCCTAGTAATGAATGAAAATGGTGTGTAAATTCTATTCCCAGACCAGCCAGATTAACAACTGTAAAACCCTTCAACCCTCTAGTTGGCAAATGATTTATTGACATGGCATTCAAATGTGTTTTCCTTCAGCATTAATGACAAGAGTTCCAGAACTTCTGTCACTGAAGTGATAAATGGATCCTTATACGTAAGGCCTTGAAAAACTGGGAATGGTGCCATTTTTCCCTTCACTTTATTGAAAATCACATCTCTTTACATTTACAGGAAGTAGCAACTTTTTTTTTTCCCCTGCCTGTGATTATACTATATCACCATTTTGTTTATGAACAGTTAATTACTTTGTTCGACCTAGTGCTGTTGGAAGGGTATAGGTTAGTATACAGGAAAAGTACACTGAAAACAGCTGTTGCGGGACTGATTTTTTTGACCTTGAAGAAGATAACTGGAATGAATGAAGCAGCCTAATCAAATGGTAGTAAAACTGCCATGGTCATGAAATACACTGACGGCACATTTCCTACTGAGTCTGGTTTAAGCATATCTATGCAAGCTTATGAAAGTGAGGAGAAGATGATTCCCAAGGGCGAGTTGTTCCTACATAGAGAGATAAAAACATTGACACTGAAGTCTATAGCAGTTGCTAAAATATTTATGCAAATGAAAAATAACAGCTTTAACCATGTTGTTATAGGAGTTGGAGCTCTCTGCTATTTGCAAAAGAAAGATGTGAGGAACAGTGAGTTTCTGGTTTACTCAAAAAGCAAAGAAAAATTGGATTTATTTTTTATCAAAAGCTTTTACTCTGAAGACTCAAGTGTATTTATGGAAAATGACTGATTTGAATGAATTTATTTGGGATTTGTTTTTTTAAAAAAATGCTCTGAATTCATTAAAATGAATTCTATTTTGAAACAAAAAAAAAACCATACTGTTCATGCTGTGATGGCTGTTATTTAGGGAAATTGGTTTAACTTGTTGGAAAGAAAGAATTAGAGAACATTCAAACAAAATGAACCACTTCTGTGCTGAAATGCTTCAATAATTTCTGTTCTTTCTTGTCATTACTGGTGACCAAGTTGAGGAAATTTTCCGTATTGACTGTTTGACCTGGTTTGGGGGTGAAAATTAAGTTTTAACAACTCAACAGTTTCCCAGAACAGGAAGACCATTCTCATTCCTTTGTCTTCATAATATATTGTAATAAACTCTATCTGTTAGTATGGGTCATTTGGTGTTTTGAAAAGATTCTGTGTTCAAATATTCCTAATAGGTTCATACCTTTTGCTAGTATTGCCAGACAGTATTACACCAATTAAGTATTTCACAGCTCAGACACTACACAGCTATTCATGCATCCTGAAAAGACACAGGTGTCAGACTGCGAAGGCAGGAGTGAAAATCTGTGTTGTCTGCCTCAAATTCAGTCCTTACAGCAGGAGCCATGCCAGCCTCCTCAGCTCACTGTTTTAAAGTGCCTAAGCTGAACTGTTGTTTTTCAGATGAAAATTAAGGCAGGTCTGCCAGTGAAAGCATGAGTAAGCTCATTGGGAGTCAATCATTTGCAATGATCTAAAGCTCTGTACAAACCACCACCCAGACTAGCAATTGTTTCTGCACCTCCTGCCCAGACCGTCAGTTACAAACCCGAACAGTCCAGTGGTTTGAAATGATATAGTGCCAGTATTTTTAAAATGTGTCTGGAGTTTATCACAACTCTAATGTGAAAAATCGGATTGAAACTCCTGGGAGAACCAACTTTCCTTCCTCCAGTGAATCTGCAGCTCTTGTGTATAACAATCGTCCAATAGTCATGCATTTGGATAAAGGATAGGGTGAAAGCAGATGCCATTCTACGAAGAAGGTAAAAAGCAACAGGGAATTAACTGAATTTTGATGTACCCTGAAAATGTTTAATGAGAGTTTGGCTGTTGGATGTAATATATCAGAGCATTTTTTTTTGTTAAACCTTTTTCCCCCATCCTTCATAACAGTAGCACAGCAATAGCTTTACTAGTGACTTTTCTACAAAGATGCATCTTTAGTTGGACAAACTTGTTCAGATTCATAGCTGGCATATATATGAATGCCTGTATGTTCTGGAAAATGAGGGCTGTTATTCAGGCAATTATATTTCTGTGTAAAACTATGTGCTATGATTCCCAGGAGCTTTTATTCCATGTGAAAGATGAAAAGTAGATTCTTTATTGTTATGAAATGCCTGATAAAGACTGAAATACAGTCATAGCAGAGATTGAAATAAGATTTCTATTACACTTTCTTCTGGCATTTTATCAAATCAGATGGATGTGGGCAACATATATTATCAACCTCAGTCCCACACTCAAACCCTCTAAAGCATCTGAAGGGGTCTGTAGAAACATATGGATTTGTTTTGCTAATTCATCAATATGTATGGTGTAAACTGGAGAGGTAATGATGCTGCGAAGTAGTGCATTTTGATAATAACTAGCACCTTACCTTGCTTGCAGCCTGTGTTGCTCATCGCTGGCTCCCTTCAGGCTGCCTTGCTCTCAGGTGGCTGTTAAGTGCATTGTCCCCAGCAAAGCTGGCTATAGTCTTCTGTAGCCACCCATGACTTGGTTTCAAGAAGAGCAGGTGGAGAAGCAGTGATAAAGAGCGTGGTCAAGATTAGGATATGAGATATCAGCTTATTTAGGCACATAGTGTTTATTATATACACATCTTTGTGACTTGAAAGGAGGAGTGATCACCAGGGAAAAGATGAGTCAAGGTGACTGAGAAGAAACGAGATGGATGAGGATTAATTTAGACCTCAGTTTTCCAGATGAATGATGGCAACTGAATTTCAGTGTTAGGCAACATAAAATCATGCCTGTTGAAGAGAAAAACATGAACTAGCCAGACATTAGAGAATTCTCAATTAACCTTATCAGCCCAGCAAAGACGCTGGGTTCTCACCATACCGCCATTAGGGCTCTGCTGAAAGCAGTCAAATAAAAGACAGGATACGCCGCAGAGATAAGGGTGGGGTGATAAGCCCTGTAGAAGTTATAATGCTGTAAACAAGTGTGCAGGCCCATCCAAAATACAATGAATAGTACTGGGAAAAGGAAAAGAGCAAGTTCAGAAAAAAGTGGTGAAACAGCTGACCTGCAAAGTGGAGCTTGCTACAACAGCAAGACAATGAAATCAGGAAGTTAAAAAGATGTTATAGTGATTTTAAAGAATGACAACAGCTATGTGAAATAGCTTGAAAATCTCATGCCTAGTACTGGATCCTGTGTTGGATCAGGAGGAAACATAACGATGAGGGACAGCGCTACCACACCTGCACATACTGAGGAGTTCTTAAATCTTGCATTGACACATCTTCTGGGCAGTAGTTTTGTATAGTAGACTGCATTTCTGATATAACAGTTCTTACATTCCTATACTGATTGAAAATTAAAGGAAAGAATGGGGTAGAGTCATTAATATAGTGGCTCTTAACTTTATCCCCTAAAACTCCTAAAAATTATTTTTTAGAGCTCCCTTGAATTTGTGTGGAAAGTTACCGCGCACATGCTTCCTTTGTGCTTGTGCAGCCTTAAATCAAAACAGAATCTTCCTGTCAAAAGATCAGCATGAGACCAACCTCTGAACACTAGCCTCAGGAAAGTAGTTTTATACTGCTACAAAATTAGACACTTCTGTGTCTCTGCTCTGAATAAGTTGTTAACCCTCACCCTTTTTGCAGCACTAGCAGAAATAATTACTGCTATTTACCATTGTTACTGAATCTCTTCGAAACACGTGGTTAGTCAGTGTCTTGCCTTGAGAAGATTTTGAGAAAATTGCATATGCACTGTTAAAACTAAAGAGATACAAATACACTGGAGTTAGTAAGCCACAAAGATCCATTTGAGATAGGACTTCTAAGATGTGAACTAAACACAATGTCAGCAAGTACCTGATGTGTGAAAAGTCCTAGATTCAAGAAAAAGATGATAAAAATAATGATAGCCCATTAGGAAGGGAAGCACTGATGGGTTTGTTCCATACATGTACTTTATAAGCTGAATTATCTATCTAATTCTACTCTCATTGTAATCAAAAGCTAAACTTCATCTATTTCCAATTAATCTTCCTTTCAGTGGTCCAGTGATACTTTTGGCATATATTCAGTGCAAGGTTTGGAAAGTGCTCACATTCACAATGTTACCTATTGTCTAAACCGGGCTGGATGTGAACCCGTGTTCCAGGGTGTGAAGAAGACCTATGTATGGCCAAGTGCCCTCTGATGGGTAATTGCTGATGATAAGCAAAACTGTCAGTTCCTTCCTTTTAAAATGACAGGGTGAGTGTAGCCTCGTTTTGTAAGCAACACCTCGCTGTCTAATTTAAGAGCAGGTTTGGATGTATGAGGCTACTCCCTTGCATGTCAGAATTAGGCCAAACAAAAGGAGAAATAAACATCTGTCTCTCAGCATTTTCTAAAAGTTAGTTTAGGTATCTATCTCATTCTGTGTGCAGCCTGTCCTGAATCCCAGCCAAGGCAGCTGGCATTTATGCGCTGCAGGGTGAGCTGTGATGTCCAACACAGGGCGCAAATTCCTCGTGGGGAGGCAGGGGATACTGGGCATTGCAACAGCCCTTGGAGGCACAACTGCATTTCATCCTCTAACTCAGCTGGGGAGTACCCGAGGGGAGCTTGGCACTTATTCAGGTTCTCGAGATCCCTCTTCATAATTAACGACAAACGTAGAACAAAAAGTCAACATAATACTGCCTGCATTCTGATGCCAAAGTGGTATATGAAGGTCCTGTAGTAAATAAATAGTTGACAGACCAGAAAGAAATATAAAAATCATGTGGTTCAATGTTCAGGACAACATATGTCAGGAAAAACTGTGATTTCTGCATAAAGATCCAACCTTGATGTGAAGACTTAATGTCTTCACCACATACAGTGGCAAACTGTTCCAGTGGCTAATTATCCACCCTTACTGCTGGGAATGTGCTATTGCTGGTTTGACTTTGCTTAGCTTCTGTTCCTATTTATCTGCTTTTCTTTTTTTTTTTCTTTTTCCCCTTTTTTTCTTCGGTTTTCTTCTCTCTTTGCAAAATTAGAGACAGACATAGTAATCTTCCTCATGTTGGCGCTACTAGGAATTATTGCTTAGCCAAACTAAGGCTATTATTGCTTAGACAAATTAAGACCTAGCGCCTCAGATTTCACTAAGTCAGACTTTCCAGAGCACAGTTTAATTTTGTTTCTTTTTCTAACCCTGCTTTTATTTGTGATACAAGAACCAGATTCTTCCAGTGGTGGACTTCATTGTCTTGTACCCAGAGGTAATATGTCTCTCTCTGCTGTAGCTGTCTGTTAACCCAAAGATCCCACTTGGCAGGATAACAGTTTCTCTTTAGCCTATGGTGAGTTTGGTGGAGTGGTGCCACATCCCATGGGATGGAAGGGACAGAAGCTTCCTCAGTACAGGGGGAAGAGCTGCTTCTTCCTCTGGAAGAGGGCTGGGGATAATGTCCTATATGCGTGCGGCAAGGCAATTTATTGCCAGTAGTGTCTGGGCACTGCCTATTACTGTGCCATGCTGCCTGTGAAAGCCTGGAGAAGGAGACCAGGACAGCCTGGCAGATTTTGTCTGAGTGACATGTGAAGGATGTGTTGCATGTGGCTGTACTTTCAGAGTGTCTCTAGCTGGCCCCGAGGCCATGGGCATCTCCTCAGGGATCAAAGTGCACCCAGAGTGCCAAGTGAGAAACCTCCTCAGAAACACTTCATATTAGTGATCCTACATCCCTCTCACTTGTGTACACCTTTTCTCCATCTCTCATTTCTCTGCCTCCTCCCTGTTTAAACGCATCCATAGGGCCCACAGTTGTCATTCTGACCACTGCAGATGTCCTCTGTTCAGACATGCACACTGTACTGGCTGTGCAGCTGCAGGATACAGCCAGCTTTTCACTGGAGGAATGCCTGTGAACTTTGATAACTATTGAATTTTGAATGTTGGTGTTGCAAAACTCCTGTCTGATGTGCAGTGACAAGGTACATGAACTCCCCATGATTTTTAAGATAAAAAAAGAGGTGAATGTGACAATGTTTAAAGTGAGTGCTTATCAGTTACTATCTAAAGCTGCTTTCTATCAGAAGTGGGATATCCTTTATGATAATAGTCTTTTCTCCTTCTGCACATTATCTCTTTTGTTTTTTAACAAGATTATTCAAAACTGTTCAACAGATGTTTTCTTCACATGTATTTCAGCCTACCACTTATCTAAAAGAGAATTAAAGAAATGAGAAATGTGATGTCACACTCAGGTGTGAGGGTAGTAGATTACTTAAGTCACTTGCTATACTTCTATTCTAAGATTGAATGAATCACATTTTTATAAACAGAAGGAAGTGTATCCAAGAGATTTCCAGATAGCCTCTGAGGTCATTAGAACTAAGTACCTGGTCGTACTAGTAATTTCACTGTATCATATCTGCATATTTGGGCTTTGAATCATCTCTCAGTTTGGCTGCATGTGCCTAAGCCAATTTTTGAAAAGGAAATTAAGCTCCTAATTTTGAAAGTTGAATGACATCAGAGTGAATTAGGCTCTAAAATCTGGCTTGATTCGTTCGCTATCTGTGCCATGACTGCGAGGCAGTATAAGGTGGCCATGCCTCTGCAAGAATTTGCTGCTTCTTATTTTACAGCAAAAAAGTTATCCTAAATGTGCCATATATTCAGCCATGAAATTTTCTAATGTATTTATATGCTGTTATGACTAACATAAGCATTCTTAATTAATAAGTCGCAATTTCTTATTAGTCCCTACTCACTAAGTGGCATGCAACTCAGTTAAAAGGAAATCGTCAGAGAAAGCTCTAGTGAGTGCTTTAGAAATACTGCAATGGCTGCACTGCAATTAATGAAGTGTTAGAGATTATCCATTGCCATCTGTCTTTATTTTGCTAAGCCACTCAAGTAGAGACCATATTTGAGGGGAGAAAAGAAAATCTAGAGCTAGAAGAATACTGCAAATGTGTATTCACAAACATTTGTTCCAGTTCTGAGCAGCTGTTCAGCGTGATCGTGTTCATACCTCCTTTTATTTGCTATTCATGATCATTCGCACAAATGAGGTTATTCTTCATACAAATACCTAATTGCCAAGGAGAACGTTCCTATTCTTCTATTCACAGTGCTTTTGCCTCCCAGTCAGGGATCCAAATCAGCCCATCTGACTCCACTGGTTGACAGCCTGCTGCTAACAGCGACCTGTGAGCAGTTCTGAGGTGAGACTTGCACAAAGGGCTGCAGTGCACAAGTCCCTGGGACTCCCTGTGTCTGAGCCTTGAGTGAAAGAGAGAACAAATGCAGGAATGACTGAGATTGGCAGGCATACGGCTCGCTAAACCTCATGGCCAGCTGTAGTGTTTCCTAAGCAATAAACAAGGCTGCAGCCCAGGGGCTTGTAAGAGCTTCTCTGAAGGTGAGCTGCTCTTGTTTTCTTTTTACCAGTGAAATGCAATGAGTGCAATGGTCTTTTCAAATAGCCAAGCACATATACATAGATTTATATGTACATATGTGGTGGCAGTGCTTCATGCAAATACAGATGGAGTTGTTTCCTATCTGTGCACCTCAGGAGTCTTAAACGATATTTTTCTGGTTCTGCTTTCTCCCCTTAATACAGGGGAATCTCCTCTGTGTCCTGCTTACCTTGTGTTCATCAAATACAGATAATAGTCCATCAATCGTTAGTATACTTGCACTTCTGAAATGATCAAGTCTTTTTTTGTTTAAAAGATTCATTAGTCTTTGTCTGGGACACTGACCAGCCATTAATCTGAACAGAAAATGTATGTTAGTATTTCTAAATCTGCAGCTACCTCAAGGCAATGATTTTTATGACAATGAAGCCATAAACCCTGGTAAAGTCAGAAAATGGTCAGTGAATGTCTAAAAAACAGTGTGAAAAACACTGGCCTTCATGAGTACTTGTTCCACTCAGTAAAATTGTCCAAATGTAAGACTGACAGTTTTATTACCTCGTGGATTGTAATAAACCAAAATTCAATATTCTTGATTCACTACAACTATTATTTTGGAGCATCTTGAAAGATTATGTTCTTCATGTCCAGAAACATAAAACGCAGTGATTCAAGATACACCATGCAGTTTGCCAAATAGATTTTGACATAGGCACTTCATCAATATTTTACTGAGAATGAAAAATGAACGTCTCCATTTTATTTATTCTCTCAGGAGCCTAGCAACCTCTTGCTATGCTCCAAGGGAAAACTCAATGCTTCTGAAAAGATCAAGTCTTTCATGCAACCTTTTAGTGAGGCTTCAGTGCCACGTGTCCACTATTTGTCATTTACTATTTTAATGGGAGCTTTTCCACAAACTTGTATTTGGCATATTTTTAAGTAGCAACCATAGTAAAGCAGCACCTTGGCTGTGTAGGTATTTATTCCTGCAGAGATATGCATTTCGATTTTACCTGTGTGCATAATAAACTCTAACAGCTCAGACTGCCAGTAAAAATGAAGGCCTGCTTTTAAAGAACTGGTTTGCTCGTGTACTCGCCAGCTTAACATGCTACAGAGGTCCAGCAGTTTCATGAGGGAGAAGAAGCCCTTGAATATGTTTATCTCTATTTCTGAAGTTTACTTTATTATAATGTTTCGTAGGATGAAGTAGTTCAAAGTGCTGAACAAAGAATGAAGTCCTCTCCTTAGTTGCTGATAGCCGTATGATCCCATTCGTGATTTTTTCTCCATGGTTAGCTCCTTTAGGGGAAATATGTGCACATGGTGGAGGGAAAGACGTTGCCTATTACAGGTTGTTGCAGAATTGTAGTGAGAGTGCTCTGAATGGCTCCCTGGAACTTCCTGTCTCTTTTCACTGACAACTTGGGGAGAGGACACATCTCTGTTTCCTTGGAATTGCAGGTGCCTAAAGGAGATGGGGCAGAAACTGCCCTCGGCACCATGAAATGGGCCTTTCTTTGGAAATGACACGCCTGCTTACACAGGCAATGCCAGGGCAGTGAACTCTTCCCTTCCTCATCTGCATGGATCTCCTGGAGGAGGTACCAACGGGGACAACTTTCTCAGCTGTCACTCAGCCCCTGGCTGTCAAATGATCCATATCACTGCCGTGTGTGTCAGCTGGTGCTGGTTATACTGTTTGTAGCTCTGTGATGGCAGAGAGTAGGACTGATACCATTCCTTCCTTTCTGAGGACCAGAAAATATTCTTTGACTGGCCTCAGTCACATTTCTGTGAGTGATGTGAATTACAATGCTACCTCTACTATTTTGCATAGAAAAAGGTGCAGTACAGTGTAAAGCTCTGGTAAGAGTGAGCAAACCCAGGGCTCAGTACTGGTCAAAAGCAGTATCATTCTGGAATGAAGTTCTGCCTGCATCCTCTTTGTCTGTAGTATTTGTCTTTGAATGCTTTCTCAAAGTGTTGGGCATTCCAACACAGAAAAGAGTCCTGATTTGTAATGCGTGATACAAAATCTGCAAGCACACAGAACATATCACAGATGACAAAGATTTTCTCAGAATTGATTGATAATCAGGGAAATGAACTGACAGGGAGACAGTCGATGTGGAAGTAAGGCCATGACATAAATCTTTCAAAGGAAAGCAAATAGCTGGTTACTCACAATGAAAAAGAATGTCAGATATTTGGCAAGGTGGATAAAAGTCTAGCTTGCAGGGCAATTGCGCACCCAGAATATCTACTCTTGGAGGACAGTGGGAGTAAATCAGAGCATCTGTTTTCCCAGCATTCATGTGTCAGTATTATTTTGGTGTATGTTCCTGGTTTGATGAGGTCAGCAGTTCATTGCACCTGAATGCATGCTTGTCTCCTTAAATGATCTTCTGGATCGTATTTACTTGTTCACTTCAGTACTCAGATGTGGATGCATCCTCTGGGTACCCAGTGAAAACTGGTTCCTGTGCATTTTGATGTTACAAGATGCAGAGCACTGCAGATCCCTGTATCTGAGGGCACAGTTAAGCCCTCAAAACAGCTGAATTGTGTCTTTATACAACAGGGGATTTGATAATTGGGCAGATGAAGCATGAAGGGATGAAGCTAAGAGAGCTGGTGGCACAAATTCCAGTCTGAATCCCGCAAATCACATTGTAAGAGTGATTTTTAAAAAAAAAAAAAACATCCTTAAAACACCCTTATTGCTGGGCTGTAATGGAGATAATGTTATTCACTGTTGTAGTATTGTTCAAATGTCATTCTTTTAGCAGCATGCTGTCCCACTCATAAGCAGCCACAGAGCAGCAGCCAGAGTCTTTGTGCTGTCTGCATTTATAATTGTTCCCACTGAGCAGAAACCTAAGGCTACTCAGTGTTTGCATGACATGTAGCAGGGATATGTCAAAAACATATCCGGTTAGTTTGGGGTGCAGTTAAAGATAATAATTGCTTGGCTTATAGTTATAATTAGCAATGATTAAATGTGTCTCTGCCAGATATATAGAAAAAACATCTGTAATGTTCACGTCAGTGTTGCATCCAGATTCTTTAGTCAGTCAGTCATGCATTGGAAAATACTAGGGAAGTATTTTAAAACAGTGCCAGCACATAGATATTAGGTTATTACTTTAATTGACTACCTCAGCAAATGCACAGAAGTATCACTTACCAGACAAGTTTCTCTTGGTTAGTCTGTGACAGTGGATTTCAGCTCAGATAAATGGAGTTTCTAGAGCTTTCTCAAGAAAGAAATACTGAGCAAGAAACATCCCATCTATCATCCTTAGGTCAGTGGGGACATTGAATGTTTTAACTAAATTTTGACAAATTGTGTACAAGTTGGTGAGGTAGGAATGGAGTTCTGGAAACAATTGGCTATATGGCTGTAAAAACAAGTAGGAAATTTAATATGCTAGGAGCCAGATGGAAGGAGCACACCAGCGTCACGCAGAGAGAAACTTACACTAGAGACAGGGAATAAACCGTATTTATAATTACAGAAAAAAATTGGCTGGACCGAAGGACATTTTGCCATTGATTTCAGAGAGAATAGGATTTCATCCAGAATATGTAGGAGTGAACAGTATTTTTTAGGATCATCTCTCTAAGACAGATTCAGTCATAAACTAAAGGTCAGATGCCCCAAAGTGAACAATAACAGGAATAATTATACTTTCCCCAGTACAGTGAACTTTGTGTATGTTTTTAAAAAGGCATTTTTATGCTTTGCAGTGCAATTTGTGGATACATTTTCAAGAAGTAGTTTGATTCTTCTTCTTTAAATTTGATGTTTTCAAGCTGATTTATATGAAAGAAAGGAAGAATCCAATATTTACATAAGCACTTGTTGTAAGAGAAAAGATTTTGGCATTGGCCTTAGTGCATGAATGTAGTAGGGCTGAGTGCCAATTCCTAGAAAAGAAGTTTCACACACCACGAAAATTGACAGTACTGTGTATGCTGATGTTAACTTTGTGTGGGGCTGTGATATATCACTGACTGTAGAAGAGGAGCCACACTGCCCCTTCTTTCCAGGCATGTCATCAGGTCCTGACGACACACTTTTGCTAGCTGAGAGTTCCCATGGCACACTGCTAAAATAAGCCATTACTAGTTCCTGACCTGAGATCCTAGTACAATACAGAAGGCTTTTCCGCAGTACCTCTGGTTTAAAATCTGTAGGTAGCATTCTCATTTTACATGTTGTGAAGAGCTATTTTGCAGAAAGCAAGGCTCCAAGAAGAACTATGTAGACACAGAACATATTCTGCTAGTGGCAAAACTGACATTATGAACTTCACTGGCATGTAAACCAAAGTTTGTTTTTAACAGTACGGAGAGTACTAAAGGTACATTCTGCTCAGTCTGGATTGAGCTGGGGTCCCAGAGCTCCACAGAGGGGAAACAACAGTGTTTCTGTGATGCCAGGTGCTTGAGGGACTGTCTTTGCTCCAGCTTGGCACCTCCCAAAGGGGATGTTTGTCACCTTTTAGGGACAATATCAGCTCCTGTGTAAAATCAAGACTTGGAAACTTCTCTCTTTGAAGTGCATCATTAGAAATAACCTGGCATCTCTTGAGACACTTTTTGCAAGTTTGCAAAGCTTTTAACTTTCCTTCTTCCATTTCCATCCTGGAAAATCAAGAGTGAGGAAAAAGATGTCTTTTACTCAATATTATGGTGTTTTGAATGCAGAAATTCAAGGAACATGGAAAATAAATGAGCAATGACAGAAATTATCTGACTCTGCCAGAACCTCAGCCAAGATTCAGTGCAGCTGTGGCTCAGCCAGAGGAGAAGGGTCAGAGAAACTCTCTATCATCCATGTCGGTCTGGCAGTTCAGAATATCAGTTCTGCTGGTTGCTCTTCAATTACACACTGAGGAGAAAAGGAAAATCAGCTTGCTTTCTGGAACGCAAGAAGAGAAATAGTTCTGCTGCCCAGCCTCACATTTTTGAACAATGATTCTGCTGATATCAGCAGTAGCCTGCTGAATCATCTTTCTCTTTTGTTGTTGCCTCAGTTCTTTTAAAGGAAAAAAACACCGCAGTAAAAGAAGATGGGGTAAAATACAGCTGAACTTTGAAGGAAGTACCATTTTTGCACCAGGGACTGAAGATTCACTAAAAGACAAAGTAATACGCTATTATAATGTTCATATTACAGGGAATGGTGATAATTTTAACCATTGATTGTGAGAGGTACAGTCCCATACACTGGAGTGAGACTTATTCATGCAGAAAAGCCCAGAAAAATGTTTTTTGTTGTTGGTTTTGGCTTCCACTTAAGTTTTCAGGTGATATGTGGCTCTATTAAAATCAGTGATATCATTACAAGTGAGCATAGTAGAGTCACAGATTGAATCTGAATACGGACACGCCATGCTTCAGTCTTTGGAGGAGTCCTCCATATACAATGAACATAAACAGATTCTGCTGCTCTGAAATGTGAGCTTCAATTGTTTTGATAAAAATATTCCAACCGAAGATAGAAATGGAAGCTCCAGAATAGCACAAGACCAATAACACACATACACAAATACTTCCAAGCTTTCTTTTACAGTGTCAAACCTCCGTAGAGGGAGATTGTTAGCACAGTTTTTCAGTTATTGCTCTATTTTTTGTATCTTTCCTAATAAAATAATTCCATTGACTTCAAGAGACACGGTCCTCACTTATCGAAGAAGAATACCATATTTAGGCTGGAGAAGTCCATGTAACTTAAACAGGCAAATTAATTTCTGGATGATTTTCTGCCTTCAGTGAAAAATTAGTTTCTTGTCTAAACATGACAGTAAGGATTTGCTTGCTTTCACAGATGAATAATATTTCAGGTTATTGTCTGTGGGTTTCAATTGCTATTTCTGCAAATATGCTTTTTTATCTTTAATTTTTTTTTAATAAATAGCAGCATACAATGACTATTGCTGATACTGTTTATTAAAGTTTACGAAAGGGTTTAATCCATATCATAGTTTTAAAGCAATCTTCCCATTTAGCATTAGTGAAGTAGGCCTGAAAATTGATAATAAAGTATAAATTCTAGAGCTGCTATTTACTTGTTACAATTGAAGAGATGCACTTTTATATTAACACTTCAATTCTCCTAGCTGAGAAATTAAATTAAAACAATGCCTCTTCTTTTGGGGGATTTTTTAATATATTTCATTGCTGAGCTATTTTAGATAAAATATCTGTATTTCAGGAATTTGAGTCCAACCATCTTCTCCCAGACTTTGATAATATCATTGGAGTGACAGGAGGAGCGCTCACAACCAGCCTTCATCTAAAGGTGCTGTGAGGGAGCATTTAACTTGGTGCTCCCTATGTGTCCCTGGGACATGTGTTTCTCCAAAAACTGACTGAGGAAGGCAAAGTTGGATTTCTGCTCTGAATCATTCTTCCAAAAGCCCATCCTTGTCTGTTATACCAGGTAAATTCAGACACACTTTCAAGGGGAACATTGCCAAATGGATAAGCAAACAGGGCAGCTGTTTAATCTTCACATGTTTTATGGTGGTGTCCATGAGCCTTGGTCAACTTCTGGCTTGTAATAAGGTGGTGCACAAAGGCTGTAGAAGGCTCTGGTGCATGAGTACATTATTGAGAAGAGCAAGTCTAGCTGGGTGATTCAGTGCAGTTCGTAGAAACAGCAAAACCCTTCTTTGTTTTTATCCTTGGTATTCCACTGAATTTAAGTGAGCTCTCTGTTCGTTGGAGGATCAAAGCAAGGTGAGAATGGAGAGAAGGAAGAGGAGAAAGAGGGAGCAGGGCTGTCCCCATTAGCAACACCAATCACGTCAACCTGGTTCAGCCCAGCTCAGCTAATCATTTTTTGACTTGATTCACATGAAATACTGAGCTAAATTTGAGAAAAGCCTGTTTGGCACTCAAGGCCTACTCATTTACCACCTTCATATGTCAGTGAAGAACAGTTTATGCATGCACAATTTCCAACCACTTCATATGTATTTCAACACTGATATTTACATGTCTGCATCTTGGTTTTAGTCCTGCTCAACAAGAAACAGATTCTCAGTCCCTGTCAGGTATATAACTTTTCTGGGTGAGTGCCCTTTTCAGTGTGGTCCATTCAGCAGGAACTAGTTAATTTACTTGGGAATTAATCCGGAAAACCTCTGTGGCAGTCTGAAACAAAGGAGGATTGATCAAAAAACAGACACAGCAGTCATTTATTTGGTGATGTGGACTGAATAAGAGACGAATAGTAATGGGTTATTTAAACAAGCCTGCTTTATTGTCTTTGGGCTAACAAGATTCTGTGGCATTACAGAAGGAGATCATCAAAAGGTCCAGTAAAGTTCTCTGCCCTTTAGCATAAAATTTTACCAATTTCTTCCAGGCAAAAACAATCTGCTGACTAGTGGCATCTGTCCTGTGCTGCACAGGCTGTTTTACTGTGAATGAGATTGTGCTTCCTTCCACTTTTGACAAAGGGAAGTGAAGGAAGAATTGCTTGCTGGATATACATGCATGTGCTTATATATTGTGATCATATATATCACTGTGTATACATGCACATACATATACTGGGATATGTGTATGTGATCATATATATACGCACACATACACACATGCTTATAAGTACATATATGCATAAAAATGTTTATAAATGTTAAACAAATCATAAAAGTACGGCTTAGAGTTGACCAAAACTGTAAGGTAGAAAGTAAGCTTGTACATTTCTGCTACTGTAATCTCTGTTTAGGTCAACTATGTTGGCAGTAGGAAAAGCATCACCTTGTCAGCCTGTACATGAAAAAAACAAAAGCACTCTGCTTGATGCCATCTGTCCCATTACTGTGACTTCGGCACATAGGATGAATAACACCAGAATGTTTTAGCTGGGCTGTCCTATGGCCCAGCTGGGCAAGTGAAGATGTTCAGTATTTGACATGTGGAACAGATGGAGATAGGAGAGAAGTCCAACATAAACTGATCTAAAAAACATGACCTATGAGCAGAGGTTAAAAGACTTGGGCTTGTTTATCCTGGAAAAGAAAAGATTAAGGAAAAGGCAAAATAATAGTCTTCAAGTAAAGATGAAAGGGAAAAGGAATAAATTGTTTCTATAACCATGCTGGATCAGATAAGAAGGGATAAAATAAGATCATATCAAGGAAGATTTAGATCAGAAGCTATGAAAAGTTCCTCCTGGGAGCAAGTTCCTATGTTCTGACATATGCAAAGAGGACATGTGGGTGCCAGTGCTGGGGTGTTCAAGAATAAAGCAGATGAACTGTCAGGAGGGGCCTGGACTGCCATTTTGTGCAGAGGATTGGAACTCCTAAGGCTCCTGCCAGGCTCATTTTCTGACTTCACAGTAATTTTAAAGCTACTTTATCTGGTCCAAGGCCTCCTGACTAGAAAACTGAATCAGCATATATTAGGGTCTCTTAGGATACACTAGGGAAAGACTAAGACATCTGAAGATCATGAATCTGCTACACAAGTCTGATGTGTCCAAACAAGAACAGGAGGGAGTCTTTTCAGTGTATTATATAATAGTTGGAAACACTGAAGTTGGTTTTGTGTGCACATGCCATGGACAAATGCTCCTTTATTTCCCAAAACACTGAGAACTGCATTAGAACAAATGCTCTGGGTTAGGATTAAGTTTGTCAAATCCAGGAAACTGAGAGTTAAATTTCTCACTCTTTCCCACAACTGAAAACTGTTGTGCTTGGTCCTTGATGCATAGCTGGAATTTTTGCATACTTTAGGTAATTTAGAGGATTTAGGAAAGCTTGCTATAAATTTTATGTAACAGTAATATTCTGTCACATTAAGAATGAATACCAAGGACTTTATCAGTGACAGGAGGTGAAGTGCGAATCATGGCAAAGGGACTGTGATGTTCGAATGGATGTAGAAGCAGTTCAAGCATACTAAAATATGCTAACTTCTTATCTTCAACTCAGACTGCTCTTTGCCGACCCCCATTTCCAATGGACCAAACTATGTTGCAAAACCAGAAAACCAAGTACTGCAGAAAACTTCTTGGACTGTCTTGGATGTGTTAACTCAGAGACTGCTGATGACTTCAGTGGATTTGAATGTTATGAATGCCTGATTGCAGCGTGTGGTGATAATGTAACTAGAAACATAATTTATGTTCATACTTCTGGAGCAGGGGGAGGAAGCATGGAGTGGAATATGCTTCTCTGAGCAGCAGTGCATTATTGTATCATAGCACTTTACCCTTTCATCATCACTATCTGTTATGATATGAGCAACCCAGATAATGTAGAATAGGGGAGGAGGCTTACACACACAAATGACAAGACCCATCAACTGTTTTCCCCCGACATGCCCACAGAATTCTCATGAGGTCGGGCTGCTATCCCCTGGAACTTTCCAGTCAGAGATTTTGCAGAAAAAAAAACATAATCATTAGAAATAAAATCAAGTAGCGAGGAATAAGAACATCTTAGAAAAGGGAGAAGGGAAAAAGTGAGTCTTCAAGAGCAAGACTGCAGCAGCAGGACAGGTGGAAGGCAGTGAACATTAAATGGGCTCTCCACAGTATATGCAGATTGTCAGCTACACTGATTGTGTGACCCAGGTCTTAGGTGCTCTGGGTGTTAGCCACCTAGAGGGGATGGTTAGCCAGTCACCAAAGGGATGAGCCAGGAGTTCAGGTCAACCCCAGTGTGTGCGGTACCCCCACTGACCAGGGCACTGTCCTCTAGCAGACAAAATTGGGTGCTGGTAACAGGGTCTGTCAATAGTCTCCCCCCAAAAACAAGTAATAAACCACATCCAGGAGGTCAGTTAGGAGCTGCAGGAGAAGGGACCAAAGACAGGACTGGAAACAAGGCTACAGCTCAAATCCAAAGGTCTATCCAGGAGACTGGGCCAGAGGCAAGACCAAGCCTGAGCTGGGATGGTGCTGCTGGACCCACGGACATAGATGGCACTGTTCTTCACAGCCAGGGAGGTTTATATCCTAGCTTGAGGAGTCTTAACAAAATGGAGATTGGCCTTTGGGGATAATGTAATTTCCAGGTGGACTCTATTAGTTCTTTTATTATCCAGCATTTTAAAACACTTCCTTTCCTAAGGAGGAATCTTTCACCTGTCATATTAGTTGATATCACTTATTAGATGCTCACTCTCCTAAAACTCAGATCTGACTCAAAAAGACAGATTGTATTGGAAGAAGCCTGGTATGGTGCAATGTAAAAAGGGAGGGCATGGTATGCTGGAAACATTAATATGTAAGTAGCAAATAGTCCCTGCTTCCTCTAATTGCGTGCCCCAGTTCTGACCTCAGGTAATGGCAGAGAAAGGAAAATATCATTAAAGAACTACAGTTAGTGAATTTTGAGTTGCAGCTGGACTAAACGTATTCAAGACAGTGTTTTCTTAGCTCTTTTCATTTGTTTGAACCAAGCTGTGCTCCTGTGAACATTTTTGATTGTCAAATTTCGAGCCAAGATTAGTAATTGATATCATACCCTTTAACCTGACCGTGCAAAATTAGGTTTGGATTAGCTACTTTGTGGATCAATCTAAACCAAGCATTGCTTAGTTTCCTAATCACAGAATTCAAAAGGTAGAACACGCTCTTACACAGAAAGTCATGAGAAGGCTACACACCTTTGAGTCTTTGAGTTCATGGTGCCAGCTGATGCTGTACACACACCAGCCTTGGAAAATTCAGGTATCAATGAGAAAACACAAGAGAATTCAAGAACCATCCTCCTGTAGTCACAAGAATCACAAAAGTTCCTCAGACAGTGGAGAAGTTAGAAAAGCAGTGACCTGGATTGTGAGAAAACAGAAACTGAGTTAGCTTTGTGACAAATCCTATGCAGTAAATATTTACCCAGTTCATTCATTTTTCAGACAGGACATTTAATGCTGTGGCCCAAGTTGTGGATTGTTTACACTGGCAAAACACTGGTGTGGGTTAGGTGAGAGGATTAGATGACGACTGCAGCCACTAATGAGACTCCAGCAGGCTGCTAAGGGTGTTGCTGGCATTGTGGACTCTGCAGTTAGAATCATAGAATCATAGAATAGTTAGGGTTGGAAAGGACCTTAAGATCATCTAGTTCCAACACCCCTGTCATGGGCAGGGACACCTCACACTAAACCATGCCACCCAAGGCTATGTCCAACCTGGCCTGGAACACCGCCAGCGGTGGACCATTCACAACTTCCCTGGGCAACCCATTCCAGTGCCTCACCACCCTTACAATAAAGAATTTCTTCCTCATATCCAATCTAAACTTCCTCTGTTTAAGTTTGAACCCATTACCCCTTGTCCTATCACGACAGTCCCTAAAGACTTCTATATATAATAACACTGGCTGGTTTAAATCTACATCTCATATGAATTGTGGCTACCAGTATAAAATCAGATGGGAAACCTTGTGTTGTCTGCATCCTACAGAAAAGACTTAGCAGGGCTCTTAGTAGCTCTTAGTAGCTCCAGGCTCTGCCACCTCCTCAGTTCTCAGGTACTGTGCTGAAAAACTTCTACTGCCACATCACAGAGTCCAACTGTGGTCATCACAGTGAAAAGACACATGTTGGAGAGTTGCAGGGGAGCTAGAACCCTGAGATTCCCTTCTCCTGGAAGAGCCAAATTGGAGCAGCATCACACCTGGTCATTCCTTCCAGGTCCATGCTTTCTTCTACGCTAGTCAGCAGCAGGAATGATGGAGTCCAGTTGCGGTATGAAAAAATACTGCAGGAATAGCAGAGGCCTTTGTATGCAAAGAGGAAGTTTTGTAGTTTCTTTTGACACACAGGACAGGACATTTCATTTGTGCCACTGTCTGTATGGTCATGTATTTCTGATTCAGCTAAAAATGTTTGGTATGTATTTAATCTGAATTGTGTTATAACTAAACCACAGGGAAAAAAAACCCTCTGAAGAACAAGTGTAAACTGTCAGCAGCTATTTTCTCTGACAGTGAGACACTACTATGTGTCCCACACTTTCCTGTCCTTAGCAGACTATGAATTTTTAAGGAGAAAGCATTTGGAGAAGGTTGCCATACAAAAAAAAGGTGCCTGTGAGATCACAGGGCTCGTTTGTTTATGCTGAAGGAGATGGAAGCAACACTTCAATCTAAGAAGGCAAGAAATCTGTTTCACACCAGTGGTAAAAGCTGTCACCTCCCCAAGTTGCTGAGAGCACCTAGTGATGTTGCAGGACAACAGCCTGTTCACACCTCTTGGGCTGATGCTCTCGCGTTGGTGGCAGAGTGCTCACTGGAAGATTCAGCTGCTCCCACAGTCTGTTCTCATGCTGTTTTTCCTCACTGCTTATTCCTTGACTTTTCAGCAGGCTCTGTGGGCATTGGAACATGCAGGTCGCTTGGCACTCACCAACAGCGTGTGCAAACAGGATGCTGACTTACAGTGAAGCTGGGTGGTTGCAGGCTGGCTCCTGGACTCTGTAGCCACCTACATTGGGCTCCCAGCTTCTTAGCCCCTTGATCCTCCTTGCCTAGATGGGATTATGCACAGTATTCATAGTACGTTGCGTGTTGCTCTCTGTGGGTCACATCTCTAGATCTCCTGGTAGCAGCCCAGGAAGCTACTGACACCAAGAAGCCACCTATCTGAGCTAGCAGAAGGGACAGGGGGAAATGATGCTTATTTCCTGTGTCCCAGGCCATTTTCCTCTTTTTTCCCTAACCACATGATCAGCACACATCTTTTGGCCGAGGGTGATAGTTTTATACTATCCAGTTGTGCTGGGGTGAGGTCATTTTGCCTCCAGTGTTTCCTACTCCTGCCTTTCTGCAGTGGCTCTGATTACAGCACCTATTGCTGTCAGATATCCTGGGGAAGACTTTCAAGTCCTAAAAGTCCTGGGGCAAGCATGATTACTTCATAATAAGAAAACAAGTGGTGCAGCCCAGAGAATAAAAGTATTGACAGGCTGTGACTCAAAGCTTAAATTTAAAGCTCACTTTGATACCCTGAAGCAAGTCTTTGGCCTCATTATTTCACCTCTTGTGATGAGAGTGTAAACTTACCACTCTCTTATGGCATGTTTGCCCAGACAGATTCTACCAGAGTTTTTTCTCTTTGGGAGGACATCTAAGTATGATTGTAATGCAAAACCAAATAATTTTATAAAGCCAGAAGAGACCCCAGCAATCAAAATGTCTGGGATCTCGCCATAGACAGTAATAAAGAAAACAATAAATATTTAACAAAAGTGAGAAAAGTTAAAATTAATTGGTCTCAATTTATGCTTCTCCATTTGGACTGTGTGATATGAGAGTATTGTTCCTTATACACAGTGGTAGAATATTTTAGGGATTTTGAATGCAAAAATGTGACCTTTTAGTACCACGCTTCAAAATTCACCTGCAATTTCAACCCTGGGCAGCCACAAGTAGTTACAGCTGTAATATTTCACAGCATAGTAGTTCATAAAGTTATTCCTTAACATTTGAAAGTTGGATGAAATTAAAACGTTTGAAAATATTAATGTGCCTGCTTACTGTGGGTTCCACTAATGCTGAAGGCAAGATAAGAGCAAATAAGAACATTTCTCCTTTGAATTTGACTTTACCAATGTCTGTTAAAAAGGTTGGTCATTTCCATGAAGGTCTCAAACAGAACACAGGACAGAAATTAAAATTTTGCATTTTTGAAAAATGCTTTTTAAGTATCCAATTTTTACCATGTTTTTATTGCTGGTTTCACAGTCCTTTATGAGTCTTATGCTACCTTGCTGACCTCTCCATCAATGGCTAATTGGAAGGCCATCAAGCTCTCAGTGGCAATGACTGTCAGATGTCCTTTTAAACATATGGTTGCCGGGTAACAAGACCTCACTGCTGCATTCCTTTCTTTAAGTGTTTGTCCTATTTCTTGTATATTTCTCCTGGTAAGTATGCCAGCATTCAGCCAATGTGCTGGAGGGCAAAATGCTAGCTGGAGCTTTTTTGATATCATGTGGTACTTCCCAAAAGAAAAAATAATCAGAACAACTGAAGGGCTTGCATGCATTGTGATGCAAAGGGCTGCATCAGTTTGACTTCCTATTTCATACCAGATTTATCTGGCTGAACTGGTCTTTGAATGGAAATGCGTAAGGACTTTTACTCCCATTTAATAGTACTTACTCTTGAAAAGCCACTAAAATCTAAAATACAACCGGGCATGCAAGAATATGGCCTGACATGTCTGAATCACCTTTTGGATCATAATAAAGGGATTTTTAAAAGTCCCAGCTCCTTAGAATGGTGACCGATGTATTCTGCAAAAGAAAAAAAAAAAAAGGAAAAGAAGGCAGATGACGATCATGTGGAGATTTAGCAAAGACTCTGTTGTTTAAAGGCTCCTGGACATACTCCAAAAGCCCTTGAAACACCCTCTTCCTCCCAAATCCTAACAGCCTGCTACAATGCTTTCTGTGTGAATACCTTATGATCACAGAATCATTGAATGGTTTGGGCTGGCAGTGACCTTAAAGCTCATCCAGTTCCAACCCCCCTGCCATGGGCAAGGACACCTTCCACTAGACCAGGTTGCTCAAAGGCCCGTACAGCCCAGCCTTGAACTCTTCCAGGGATGGGGTATCCACAGCTTCTCTGGGCACCCTGTGTCAGTGTCTCACTACCCTCGTAGGGAAGAATTTCTTCCTAATATCTAATCTAACTCTACCCTCTTTCAGTTTAAAGCCATTCCCCCTTGTCCTGTTACTACATGCCCTCGTCAAAAGCCCTTCTCCAACTTTCTCATATGTCCTCTTTAGGTACTGGAAAGATACTGTAAGGTCTCCCCTGAATTTTCTCTTCTCCAGGCTGAACAACTTCAGCTTTCTCAGCCTCTCTTTGTAGGAGACATGGAGCCAGCCCTCTGATCATCTCTGTGACTCTCCTCTGGACTTGCTTCAGTGGGTACACATCCTTTTTATTTTTGGGGCCCCAGAGCTGAATGCAGTACTGGAGGTAGAGTCTCACAGGAGAGGAGGGGAAGAATCACCTGCCTTTACCTGCTGGTCTTGCTTCTTTTGATGCCACACAGGATATAGTTGGCTGTCTGGGCTGCAAGCATACATTGTCAGGTCATGCTGAACTTCTCAACCAACACCCCCAAGATCTTCTCTGTGCTTGGGGCTGCCCCGACCCACATGGTACTTGGCCTTGTTGAACTTTACGAGGTTTTCACGGGCTCACCTCTCAAGCATATCAAGGTCCCTCTGGATGGCATCCCTTCCCTCTAGTATACCAACTGAACCACACAGCTTGCTGTCATCAATGAAATTGTGGAGGGTGCACTCAATCCCACTATCCATGTCACCAACAAAGATGTTAAACAACACTGGTCCCAATACTGAATGCCACTTGTCACTGATATCCACTTGGACATCGAGCTGTTGACCACAACTCTTTGAGTGCAACCACCCAGCCAGTTCCTTATCCACTGAGTGGTCCATCTGTCAAATCCATGCTTCTCCAGTTTAGATACAAAGATGTCATGCAGTACAGTGTCCAACTGCCTTGCACATTTCCAGGCAGATGATGACCTGCTATTTGTCTGACTTTTAAGGAGTATTTGATCCATTTGCCTAAAAAAAGATTAGCATCAACAAAGAAGCACAGAGAAAACTGAGGAAGCCCAGAGGGTGAAAGGCATTTGTGGACAGATTCTGAACTTGTTCAAATGATTGGGAATTAAAAAAACCAAGCAAACAAACAAACAAAACCCCAAACAAAACCAAAACCCAAGAGGTAGAGCAGCTTTGTCAGGAGATGCTGCACTTACAAGGATTAATTAGTTGACTGTACATCTGCCTACCAGTAAAGAAAAGAGGGAAAGAAATACAGTATCTGTTCTAGTCATTCCCTCAGGACTTCGTCCTTTTCAAAGATGTTTTCCTCTCAAGAACTGCTTTTCTACTTTTTTCTCTACTCCTCCCTTAGCCAAGTGAACTGGTGAGAACAAACTAAACAGTGCATGAAGGCTGAATACAAAACCTGTTAAAGTATCCAGCAGATAACTGGATGAGATAGTGTTCCTGCATTGACAGCCTGATCATGAAAAGCATAAGGAAACAAACTGAAGAGGAGGCTTGTTTCTGGCATTTTCTGATTTATATGAGCTCAACTTTGTACCTTTGATGCTAACAGTCTATTTGATTTAAATAATAATACAGAAATATACTTTGTGTGAGCTGGAGAATGGGCAAGAAAGCAAATGCATTTGCATACAAAGTGTATACAGAATACTCATCATCATTTAATACATACTGTGAGCTAAATTCTCCTCTCAGATACAATGGTACAAACCCAAATCAATGTTATTGGCTTTGATAGAATTAATCTAGATTCAACACAACAAAGGAGGGTAAGGAGAATTTTTTTCTGTGAAACAGCTTCTTATAAAAATTGCTTCTAAGTTTGTGATATTTAATCAAGATCTTATTTAAGTTAATAAATTGCAAGACATTTCTACCAAAAGCCTTTAAAAAACAGGCTGTTTATTTGTTTGGAATCCAATAATTCAGCAGGAAACTAGCAGACAATGATAAAACCTACTGCAGGGGAGAAAAAGAAAAAGAGATTTACAGTGCTTAATGAATACCTTTGGGCAATATATCTTACTAATGACTGCTTGCCATAGCCCTCAGGGGCAGTCACTCTAGACCTGAGTATAGTGCAGTACTTGGAAGAACACACTCTTCCTTCACATCAAAGGTATTTTTATGCTCTCACTCCCTGTGGAACTGGTCTCAGATACCATTTAAGATGCTTCAAGTGCTGCAAACACAGCTCAGGACTTTCTCTGGCCTTCCAGCAAGGGCTGCTCCAGCATATGGCAATAATTTGAGTCCTCCAGATGTTCAGAGGTCCGGAGGAACCCATAGGCAGCTCTCGCCTGGTACTAGCTGTTGCTGGGGGAGTGGCTGCATGGAGTACGGGTAGCAGATAACAGCCTCAACAGCTGCTCTACAGATCCTAGACTTGGAAAGTGAGGTACAGACAAGGTAGATAAGGTGGGAGACTGGAAACGACGTCTCTGCTCTGCTCTTGACGGGGTTATATTGCAATCTGAACTCAACACGATCTACTGGCATTTCTGCAGTTCTTGGTCACTAAGGGAAAGCTTGCACAACTCTTGCCTGAAAATGCGAAGTTTACTAGAATTTGCAAAGGATGTGAGATTACTAAATGAACTCTGGATGTGCTTATTTACTTAATCTCACAATCACGAACCAAACAATGATATTTAGAAAACAGTAATTAGGGTTGTGGGTGTGTTGGTAAATGATGTGATTTATTCCAGATTAAGTTTTCCCAGTGAAAACTCCAGTATTTGTGAATTGACCCTTTGTTTCCCCATGTAGCTTTAGCTAGGAAAAGATTGGGTGAGGGAGAAACTAACTTTACAGTTACTAAGGCTGTGCTGATTTTACTGTCTGCTGACCTAGGGTGCGCAAGACCCAGTTCAAATCCTTTCTCAGCTTTAATGAAGCAAACTTCTATCTCTCATAAAAGTGACCTAATCCTGGCAGTATTGGTGTTTGTCTGAGCAATTCCTTGGGCTTTCACCCTTTCCATTCCTGTGGCTGCTCAACAAACCTAAGAATTGTCCTACTGATGTAATTCTGCAAAACCAGAAGCAGAACAAGAGGTAAGGTTGTGGTGCAGAAGCAGGTGATGGACCATTATTGAACCAGTCTGGTTTTTTGGCAGATCTTTTCAGAAAAGAAGTAGCAGTCTTCAGTAAACTAGAGAATTTCTCTAGATTAAAAAAGCCAGCCTTTAATTTCTTATGCTAAGAAACCAAGATGGAAGTTATAACATACCCTGTTTATGTCTTCAGGCTTTGGTAAGAGTTAAAGGCTGGCTGTTTTAACCTGAACAAATGCTGATTTTTTTCACAAGTTTTGGTTCCACAATATATTTACTCACTATGAGAAACATCTCTTCTAAGAAAAACAATTTCAATCCTGTTCTGCCTGGATTTACTTTTCCAATTAACTGAACAAAAGCTTCTGAAATCACCAGGATACATAGTCAAAGTCTCCTCCTCAGTAACTCTTAATGTTCCTTCTGCTGGCAATGGAGATGAAGCTATTTTACCTTTTCCCTTTCAATCTTGTCCTTACTTGCCCTTT
Organism: Myiopsitta monachus; assembly: GCA_017639245.1. NCBI lineage: Eukaryota > Metazoa > Chordata > Aves > Psittaciformes > Psittacidae > Myiopsitta > Myiopsitta monachus. Next base: position 66,131,814 of record CM029918.1, on the reverse strand, counting down.
CTTGCTCTGATATTTACTTCTGGTTCCTTACTTCAGCTCTGTTATTTTTGAGGATTATTCTTTCCCTATTTTCCATACTCAGAAAGAGCCTTCATGCTTCTTGGGCTGCCAATAGGAAAGAGGTTGTAGCTGCTCAGCAGAGCCTCGGGAGAGCAGAACAAAGACATTAGGATTTCAAGGATGCTCCATTCAACAATATTTGGCCAGCTTCACTGCATCAGCATGGGAACAGGAATGAAAAGGAGTCCAGCTGCTTCCTAGGGACCACCCAAGGATGAGCTTGCACCTGAGAAAGTACAAAGTTATCCTAATAATAAGTTTTGGGTTTACACAATTTCCATCTTTTTGTTTTCTTTCTGGTTCATCCATTTACAGATTCTTTTCCAGTTCCTGCCTTAGAAGCTTTTCTCATGTTCTACTTCTCAGTGGAAAATATGATACTAAACAAACACATCTGTTGAGTTTATTTCATTGTGATTACTCAATGATATGACTCCTAATGATCCAGTCCTGTGGAGTGGGCTTTAATGGGTACGTGTCTCTGCAGAAAAATTACTGATTTCATTTTCTGTCCTTCCTGTGGAAAAGAGGAGACTGCTTCCATAGGAAATGAAGTATGAACTGCATTCTAAATTATAGTGTGTAACAGAACAGTCTTGGGGACAATGCCTTCTACTCTGCAGCAGGTATAATGAGACCCTTTTCTGGGCGGGTCTTTCAGTTTTGCTGGGAAAATTATCAAAGATCTGCAGAAATATAGAATCATAGAATCAAAGAATAGTTAGGGTTTGAAAGGACCTTAAGATTGTCTAGTTCCAACACCCCTGCCAGGGGCAGGGATACCTCCCACTAAACCATGTCACCCAAGGCTCTGTCCAACCTGGCCTTGAACACCTGCCAGCGATGGAGCATTCACAACTTCCCTGGGCAACCCATTCCAGTGCCTCACCACCCTTGCAGTAAAGAATTTTTTCCTTATATCCAATCTAAACTTGCCCTGTTTAAGTTTGAACCCATTACCGCTTGCCCTATCATTACAGTCCCTCCTGAAGAGTCCCTCCTCAGCATTCGTATAGCCCCCCTTCAGATATTGGAAGGCTGCTAGGAGGTCTCCAGGCAGCCTTCTCTTCTCCAGGCTGAACATGTAGACTGATCCATATGAAGAGCTTCAAGAGGACACAGACAGACAGAATCCAGAATTTGCTGTGTCTCTTTTCCCATGTTACAGTAGTTGTGGGTTGTCTGTGGTGGAAAAAAAAAAGACAGAACTGCATCATATCTTGCATATGCATGTCAAAAAGATCAAAAGAGCCAAAAGGAGTTCCTGCTTTCTCCCCAGCCTCTTTAGCTGGCTCACCAGGTTCCAGTTCTCCTAGATGTATCTCTGGGTGTATGCCAAGGCCCCAGTGGGAGCAGGGGAAGGAAATAAAGTGCACCTTCTCCTGATTAGGGACCATTAGAAGGATTTGTGCATAGAAGCTCTCTCCAAGAGAAGGAATGTAAGGTGGGATCACAGCGAGCAAAACCAAAGGAGAGCTGTATTTTAAACAACTCCTTATTTGACCCTATGTCATGGGTTCAGCAGCAGCAGTCATTTTTCTCCTTCTTGGTAGCTGGTGCAGCACTGTGTTTTTGACTTTCTGCCTGGGAACAGCACTGATAACACCAGTGTTTTCAGTTACTGCTTGGTAATGTTTTGGTCTGACCAAGGACTTTCTGAGCCTCATGCTATGCCAGGGAGGAGGGGAAGCCGGGAGGAAGCAGAGACAGGACACCTGACCCAAACTGACCAAAGAGCTTATTCCATACCACAGCACGTCATGTCCAGGATGTAAAACCAGAAGGCAGAGACCCAGAAGAGGGGGTTTGCTGCTGGGTCAGACTTGGTATCGGGTGGTGAGCAGTTGTATTCTCTTTCCTTGTATTTCCCTTGTCATTATTATTATTGGTGGTAGCAGTAGTGGTTTGTGTTATACCTTAGTTACTGAACTGTTCTTATCTCAACCTGTGGGAGTTGCATTCTTTCGATTCTCCTCCCCATCCCCCCGGGAGCTGGGGTGAAGAAAGAGGGGGGAGTGAGTGAGCGAACTGGGTGAGTCTGAGAAGCTTAAACCACGACACCATCTTCCTGCATGAAGCTTGGGTATAACCTGGAGTGGGTTGTACCATGTGTGGAATAAACAGCATTGAAAGAGACAGTTTCTGCAGAGAAAGTGAGATCAAATATTTCTTCTTTGTAAAATTAATGTAATGCACTTTTGAAGATGTACTGAACTTTACAAAATTAAGGAACCTTTATGCAATTGCAGTATTCCTTCAGTGTATGCTCTGCTTTTGCAACTTCCTTGCTCCTATTTGACCCAGAAAGCCTGAGAGAGACATAATTCAGTGGGTGTTCCCTGTGGTGTTCTAGATGCAAACACAACAAAGAAGGAGGCAATGAAAGAGACTGTAGGCTTTAATAGAAGTTAAGAGATTCATATAAGTTGACAGGGCTACAAGTAACCCAGATTCAATCTGGCCTGCATACAAATTCACCCCCTCAGATGATATCTACGTTTGTTCAGTTAATAATTGCTAAAAAATAACAGTTGATGGCTGCACTCCTGACTGATCCTTGAGAAAATGTCATGAAATTTGGTAGCAGATCAGAAAGTATAAAACATGAAGTACGTACAGAAATCATGATGGAATAGCAAGGAAAATATGACAAATTCAGATTTCTGATTATTTGGTATTAACATTTTATTAGGTGTAGAGATAGAAGTGTGTCCCGTTCTGGGTTCCCCAGTACCAGAGAGCTATGGGCCTGCTACGGAGAGTCCGACAAAGGGCCATAAAGATGATAAAGGAACCGGAGCATCTACCCTGTGAGGAAAGGCCTAGAGAGCTGGGGCTGTGCAGCCTGGAGAACAGCAGGTTCAAGGGAGGTCTTATCAAAATATATAAATACCTGAAGCATAAGTGAAAGAGGACAGAGCCAGGCTTTCTTTCTGTGGCAGTGAGAGGACCAGAGGTGATGGGCACAAACTGAAACCCCAGAGGTTTTCTCTGAACATCAGGAAACACTTTTTCACCATAAGGTTGATTGGCCGAGCACTGGCACAATTTGCCCAGGGAGGTTGTGGTGTCTCCATCCCTGGAGATATTCAAAACCTGTCTGGACACAGTGCCAAGCCACTGTCTCTATGTGATCCTTCTTGATCAGGCAGGTTCGACAGCGTGCCCTCCAGAGATCCCATATAACCTTAACAATTCTGTAATTGTGAATTACAGCCCTACAGCTCATGGGAGATGAACTAGGAATGAAGTGGTGGTTCAGTGAATGTGTGGAATGCTATGAAAAATATAAGGTTCATTTTCCAGTGGAGTCAAGCACATCTTTCCCACCCTGTTCTTCAGTGGAACTAGGATTGTTTAGTAAAGAAGACTGACCTGCAGAGGGGTGTTTTTGTTGTGTTTTTTGATTTGGTGTTTTTTTCCCCAAAGCTGAGAGTAATGTAATAGATGAGGATGATATTACTGATAGAAGGAAGATACAACTTCATACAGATGGCCAATTTTCCACCCTAGAACATCAGATTTCATACTTTTATCAATTTCTATTATTGTTGCTTTCATAGTGAAAGATTTGGAATGGAAATACTTGAAGCTGGACACTTAACATTTTGCAATGTGTCCTGAAAATAGAGTCCCAGCTGTTAGGCAATGACTCCCAGCTCTGTCTTACAGACATCATGCCACACACAGAGTTCTTCCACCACTCTTCTTACTCTCAAAGGTAGCATTTGCACAGACATTGGTTTCACTGCATTAACTTTGCATTGCAATCTGCAGATGGTAAAAGTCTGTAAAGGGAGATGGAAACCCTAGAGATAAGGGAAAATGGTGGGATTTCCTTTATAAACATTGACCCCTTTACAAGAGTAAGGCTGTAAAAGAGACACAGAGGCCATGCACACTGTAAACTACCTAAGAGAAGTCATGGTCCAGTCTTTTCTGCACCTCCCCTGGGAAAGCACCATCCAAACAATCCATAAACAGTCCTGAGTTATCCTCCTCTTATTTTTGGAGACTTGCTTTATTGGGCAGAAAACACTTCAAAGGTTTCTCCCCTGTCTCCATGCGCTGTATTCCTGTGAAAGTAAGAAGATAATTATTCCAAACCCAGGATGGGGCAGGGGCCTGGGTGAAGGGGCCTGCATAAAGTTTGGAGAGGCACTTTCTACAGGAAAAGGAAGGATCCAAGCTTCTACTCACTCTTCTAACCCCACTGTGTGGGTGGCAGGATCCCTGTGTCTGCCCATACCTGCATCATGTGTTTCTGAAGGCAAGCAAGAGAAATGATGTCTTTTGAGTTCTGTGTAATCACAACAAGGAGAGTGAGTTAAGATTTTAAACAGGAGAATTTCAAGTTCTTTAAAAATCGGATTTTTTCTTTTTCATCCAGCTGTCTGCTGGATTTTGTCTTTATTTGAATTGGAAGCATCAGAAGTGTGATTCCCTACACTGTGGAGCTACAGCTGCAGGATGCTGTGGAATGAAACCCTATGGCCAAGAACAGACTGTGCTGTGTGAAAGACTGAGGATGTTGACAGTTCTCACACATGAAAAAACTGTGATTGAGTTCCAGTCAGGTGGCGCATGGCTTAGGTAACATTTTCAAAGTATGCTTTGAACAGAAACTTTAAAGCTTTCAGCTGGAGTGAACTGAAGATTTATACAGTGAAAAACAAATCATTCGTTTCGGACTAATATAAATGGCAACAAGGAACAATGTCAAACCTTTTGACGCTTTGGGCAATATTTTACCCTCAAGTGACTGCCCAAGGGTGTTCCTCCTGCATCTCTAAGAGCACCAACTGGCACACTATAAAGTGCACAGTATGGACTTTTATTTCACATATTTTTTATGTCAATATTTTTTATTTCACATATTCACTCTTTTCCACTTGATCACGCAGGTAGGTTTAAGAAGCGTAACGCCCCACAAGAGAAAAGGGCATTTTGTGATCAGCACCTGGTAGCTGAACATAGGCAAGGAGGAGTATGTACACAAGGAAACTGGGGGATATATATAATACCTGGTAGTGTACAGCCTAAAGGTTCTATTTATCTTCTTGTTTTTTGAACAGTTGAACAGAAGATGTTTTTGAAATATGTGAATTAAAACAACATAAATAATCCAAAATGAAAAAAAAAAAACAACAAAAACCTACCCCTTCAAAGTAATAATGGCCAGATAACAGATTGTACTGTCAATTGGATTAAATAAATTGTTGCTTGCTTGTATTTTCTCTGCCTGTTTTCCACCCAAACTACCATCACATTTGTCACAGAAGCACTGATAGCTGAAGTTAGTCTTGTTTGATGTATTGGCTTATGATACAGGAGACTTTGAATCAGTTCCTGGCTCAGTCCTAGATTTTCATAATCAGTGCATGCCCGAGTACTCCAAAAGATGCATAGAAATGGTAGTGCCAATAACACTGCCCTTGCCTGACCTGTCTTTCTTTGCAGCACAGTATTTGGCACAGTGCCTCACACACTCCAGCCTTGCTAATAAAAATAACATCCAAGAATGTTCTCATGCCCTAATGTTAATGAGGAAAATTTCTAAGGTGCCATTGTAATTGAAGATTATTTATGATAATTTAAAAAAAGTGGGGCACAATCTCCCACCCCCACCTCCCCAGCTGATATCTTTGATTCACCAAAGCTGTCTTTCAGTGGATCACTATATAGAGTCCATTCAGTCTGGAATGAGTGTTTGCTGCAAATCCTCTAAACCTCCAGTGCGACATTTGCCCTGCGGGCAATAGACTGTGGACATGAGAGAGAGTGCAGGCCCTTTAATGACATTTGTGAGAATAATAGGCTATCCATCAGACAGTAATTTTCCTCACTCCAGGGACCAAAGCTGAAGAAAGGTTAGTCCTACAGGCCTAAGGGAAACTGTGCAGCACAATGGAGTTCACAGTGCCACATGACTGTGGCAGTTCCTTGACTTGATAATCACTGCTGTTGTTGATAACCATCTCGGTTTAGAAGGAAATATTATAAAGTGAACTCAAGGCTTGGTAATGAAAAAAGTTATTTATTTTTGCAGAGGTACTGCGTAGCTTTGTCTGTTTTTCTGTTGCAAGTGCTAAATTAAACATGATAAAGACAGAATCTTGAACCCTCAGGCATCTATGACAAAATTCAAATTTCCCAGTGCTAAGTTACAGCACCACAGAACTCTTTGTTGGGAGCTCTTCACTCTGTAGAGAATACACAATATTTGATCCTCTTTCCATTGATGTCAACAGGGCTTTAACTTCATAGACAGAAGACGCAGGCCCATGATAATCTTGTTTGATCAAGTTTTTCCTACCAAATTTTAGCACTGTGTTACAGGATTTCTCTGCCCCTGTAGTATCCCTAGACATTCAGGGATGCATTAAGGATCCCCCCCCCCCCAAGCCCAAGACAGACAGAACTGCAAGATTGGTCAGTGAGATACATAACAAAGAGCTTTATCTCCAGGAGTAGCCCACTAAATTGCTCTCACATGCCAAGCACACATAATCACTGTTACATGCCTCTTTGCTCCATCTAGCTGTTTTTTTCCTTGTCCTCAGGAGAGAACAGAGGGTAAAAGGAGTGAGTTTGGCAATGAAGTTACAGATATCAGATACAGAATGACAAAAGCAATTTCTTTCTTTCCTATCAAATATAGATCTATATGGTTCAGGTCATGTATCTCATCATGGTCAAGCTGCACTACAGGATCTGGAGCCTCTGGGTTTTGTTTTACCAAAGACTATTTAAAATCTCTACTCATGTTTAAATCATTCATCTTGCTTACACAGCTGTATGAATGCTGGGCAACTTTTTTGATTACTCATATACTGAAATGTTTGGAATTGAAACATTTTGTTTCACTTTGGGATAAAAAAATGAAATTAGGCAATATTCCAAGCAAAACATCCAGAAATAATAATGATAAGGTTTTGTGTTTTAAAACAATTTAGCTATCGCTATTTGCTAAGTTGACATCAACTCTTGAAAAGTTTAGCTCCAGTGAGACAGGCTTGTTTGGAATTACTGTGGTTTGTACATTAGTTCTGGGCATCTCTATTTCCTGAAGGTATTTTCCTGAAGGACCTGGTATATTTAAATTAATCTATTTAATAGAGCTGCTAAAATTAAAAATATGTTTTTTTAATTGAGAGTTGGTTTTTTTTTTCCCTCCAGTTTCTTTCTTGTTTTATAACATTTGTTATGCTATTTGAAAGCTCATCAGTATCATAAGGCAATAAATGTCTTCAGCTAATGCACATCTGTATTTCATGGTTGCTGAGCTGTGGCAGATGTTTATGCAAAGCACATACTAAGAATGTAAAGAAGACATATTACAAGCAAGAAGTTATTTGTGCCACAGAATGTGCCGTTCTTCTTTTACTCTAGTACAGTAGTGGAGATACAGACAAGCTAAACCAGAATGCACTTGTTTAGCTCCAGCGGTTTACACCGTGCTAAGTGCATTAAAGAACATTTCCTTTTTCAGTGTACATTGGCTATCCATGATCCTATAGATTTCCAGTAATGACACAGACTAAAGGGTCTTTTTATTTATTAATACCTTGATGAAAATGTATTTTGGATGAACTTTTTTTTTATTAGTCTTGCTGCAGCAAAACATATATCTGCTTTTGGCTTCACCTTTGCAAATACCTGCTTAAAAACATACAAAAGTGTACTTGGCAAATATGCTTGGAAAGAGTTATTAAGCATTTATTCTCCAAATTTAGTAGTTACTTTCCAGGTGTGTGCGTCCAGGGTAAGTAGTGTTTCTATATCACAAGAAACAGCAAAATGTGTAACCACCGTGAAAAGCAAGAAACTTTACCTAAATCTGACATGTGAACATTTACGATGTATGCTGTAACAGCAAGGGCTGTGTCTTCAGAGTTTTCTGGCTGGGAGCAAGCACAATGAAGGCTTGATTTTATTGTCATCCTTAAGTACTGCTGTAACATTTGTACACAGTATTGATGAAAAGAAAAGTGTTGCTTTCTTTAACTTCCGACAGCTCTGGCAAAGTAGATTTGAGTAACGCAAATTTTCTCCTTCTGCTCCCTGTCAACAGGGTGGATATTCCCCATCAACTGTAGTTACGTGTCTGTATTAAAAGCAATAAGATTTCACAGGTATCACAGATAAAATCAGTGCCTGAATTCTTTAGTATTTACGATGTTAATGTGCTTTCTCCCCGATGTTTTTGCAGCTTTGAGAGAAGTCTTATTTCTATGAAGCCTGTTTTGCAATAGAGGACTGGATTCTTGCTTCCCTCCCCATGAAGAACTCTCTTAAATTCATCACTGGCATCCATGAGAAGTAAAAGCAAATACAGAGCAGAGGTTCAAGCCTTTTCCTGAAGCTGGAAGGGACCTGCAGCCATCCTGGTCCTTGGAGAATCCGGTGGGATTCAGTCACTCTGCAGATTGCTTTACAAACCTCCTCCTTTGTACGTTAATGTAGGAAACGTTTAGCACCTCTGAGGCTTCTCTGGCATGGGACAGAGCAGCATCCTATAATAATCATTCATTGTCCCTTGTCATCTTTGTGATCTCCACCGAGACTGCTAATAAGACTGACAGTGCCTTTTATTATGTAGACCATCTGCCCTCTGAAGCTTGGATTGCCATAACCTAACCCATTTTGAGTGGGCTGCAGAGCCAGCAGGCATTGCAAGAAGCCCTTTGAGAGCCACAGCTATGAGACAGGGGCAGAGTATACAATGTGTTCATGGAACAGATTTAGGAAGTTCAGAATTACACCTCCGCACAGACACTCACTCCCCAGGTGTCTGTCTCTCAGCAAGGCAAGAAGGCCACCTCTGGCTGCCTTTTGTTTGTTGCCATTACAGATGTTCAGATCAGGCACTGGAATGATTATTTAGCCATTCAGAGCAGGCTTTATACTTCCTTTTGCTCAATGGTCTTGTCAGAAAGCCTGGTTCTCAGATATTTCATTTTGCAAAAAATTGTGCGTTGACTTTTTAAATTTTAGCCCTTGTTAACAATTCCCTTCCTATTTGCAGAAGGGAAAAGGGAACGTGACTTACACAGCTGAGCTGGCCCCTTCCTGTGACCTCCAGTGGCTGGCTGTCACAGGTTCACAGCAAGGCTTTCCATAGTCAGTCAAACCCTGGCTTATTCAGTCATATATTCAAGAGGCCCTCAACTTCATTTTAAAACCAAATGTTTCTAGTCTATCTTTTCTAAAAAGAAAGTAAAAGCTCAACACTGCTTGAGGCATTAAAGTTATAAACCTGGGAAGCAAATAAGAAAGACGGTCAAGTGTTTGCGTCATGGTTATAGGTGCTTGGAACTTGTGGTATTTGTAGTGTTTTACTCCTCTTCTGAGAATAGCAAGGTCTGAAGAAATAACCAAACCCCTGAAGATCTGAATCTAGAAAGATTTTTAATACCGTGTGTGGTTGTTATGCCTCCCTGGGTCCCCTAGGTTATGTTGATTTCAATGCCTTCAGCTGCAGTCTGGAGCTTCATTTACACTTCTAATTGCTCCTGAGTCTCCTTCCATGGTTCCTTTCATCCCCATCAGTCTTTAAGGCAGTCATGAGGGCTCACAAAACCAGCATTAATGTCCTACTCCTAAGGGTATCGGAAAGGAGGTATGGAAACATAGAAACTGCTCCAAAAAATCAATAAGGCTGTCATGCTTTCCTATCAATATCTGAAAACAGATATCAGTATCTTGGCTAGGCACAGATTGAAAAGCATTAGTAGTGTTCTTATTCTGAGCTATTACTTTTACATAGTTTACCAACCACAGAAGGCTTGAAGTGATTCTCACTTTCCTTGTTCATGTTTTTGGGTTTTAAAGAGCTTCCAGTAGCATCTTTCTTAAAAGGAGTCAGGAGGATGAGGAGGGGGATGTAAGTGATGCCTGCAGAGAAGCCAGCAATAATCAGGGGAAATGATCTTGCAAAGAGCTTCTCTCCTGTCTATTGCCACAAGCTGTGAGGAAGAAAGCAGGGTAGCAGGAAACGACCTGCAAGATCGTTTCTGCTTCTAGATCAATAAATAAAAGCTCTGCAGTTTCCCTGGTAGGTATTCTGCTGTCATTGCAAACTGACTCCAACACATTCAAGTCTAAGTGAGATTACTTTCTAACAGCAGCCACTTAATCATGATCAACAACAACAGTCATCCTGGCTACTTTTAGATCAGATTTTTAAATCACAGAGCAGATAGAGCTGCTGAGCTCTTCACCCAGAATGCAAATTTAAGGTAATTTATTAACGTGGAGTCACACCTGGAAAAACAAAGTTATCTGAATTTTTTCCTTTGTAGTGTAGAAGATTTCTGCTTTAAAACCACTTCTCCATTGCCCAAGGTAGGTAAAGGCTTTTGTACACAGGCCCTGAACACAGAATTAAATGCTATAAAAGGGGTCCTGAGTTTCAGCCTAAAACTGTTCACATAGCTGGTGATTCCTATCTACGATGGTTTCCTGCTGCCTCAAAGAACTTGTTTTGCAGCAAAACTCCAGGAAAAAAAAGGAAAGAAAGAAAGAAGAAGAGAGGAAACAAACATTCAATCATTCAAACCTGCAGGCAGTCAGGATTTGCTGTGGTTGCATATGTGTCAACAACAACAGTTTAGAATCTCCTGGCTGTTGACTTTTGTTTCTTTGTTTAAGGGTTGAATAAATAATTCACAGAAGTGTTTGGGGTCTTTTTGGTACCTCAACTCCTATTAATTCAAAACTGCCAGGGCAGTTAGTCTGACAATTCTGTAGGATTATTTAAATAAAAAAAGCTGAGAAGTTTTCTTTTTAAGATTGTGAAGAGATTTATATCTTTCACTGGTAAAGCTGACACCAAACGAACAGGATCTGGGCTCCGCAAGCAGAATTTAAGTCTCTCTAGGGAGTACGAATATTTGGCTCTTAATCTGGTCAAGATATATATTTTTGGTTCCTCCTAAGAGACATTTAGAGCTGCAAAGTCATGAGTCTACTCTGACTCGTTCAATGAACCCCCTCACTTTCTACTGTGTTTGAAGGTCACCTATAGGGAATAGTCCTCCTAGCTTTTGTGTTCAAGTCATGTGCCTAACCTGACAGGATTCTGATGATGCCCTTCATCTCTCACTCAATTTCCATTGATTCTTTTCTTAGTCCTGTGTAATGGCTGGATAATTTTAAAGTCACTTTTTCAATCAAGTGATGCGTGGCCTATTCAAACTCATCACGTGGCCCGGAGATCTACCTTTAGTTTCAGTGGAAAAAAAACCAGTTTGCACACAGTGAAAAATGTGTGAAAAACTACAGATGCATCACTGCATCAAGTAGAGACATCTGTGGAAGGCTGTAATTTACCTAAGAAGTTATTGCTAAAGATATTGTATTTTTTCTATGTAATGTATAAGAATAAAACTGATCCGGGAACTTTTTTTCTTTTTTTTTTTAATCTTAACTTAGTTCTTATGAGGTGATTGTTTTGGTGTATTCACACAGCAATGATCTTTTTAGTATTTTCTTTCACATCTTATTGTGGTTTTGTGGTTCTTTGGCAAGAGATAAAACCCTTTTTTGCATGCAAAGCAAGCTTCAGTTGCCACACACCACATAGGATAGGTTTATGGAAAGAAAGGCTGGAGAATTTGATGGGATACTCCTAGGCTGTAAAAAACATCACATGGACCTGGAAGTTAAGCACTGAATTAAGGAATGAGAGATGTTTCCACAGACTGAAGAGAATTGAAACTGAAGAGAAAGAAGTAGAGAGCAAATTGCAGTCAGAATGTTCTAAGACTTTTGTCAGCATTGAAATTCACTATGGGGTGGATTCAAATTTAAAATTGATCCCAGGCAGGGTAAAATGATTTGTGACTGCCTTGTAAGATGGAGTACTCTCTAAATTTGGACAGACTCCATACATTGTTGGAACCCCAGAAATCCAAGTAATAAAAGATGCACAATGTTTAATTGCAGCTGGCAGCTAAACAAAACATTGAAATGCTGTTATATTTAAATTGATGTCATTTTGAATTATTACATGCTAAAAGATTTCCTGCTGTTTATCTGCATATATTCTGCAAAAATAAAGAAAAACAATGTCTCCCATGACCATGGGGCATAGACTGCTATTTTTAACTTCTATTTACAGCACAGACCATAGGAGGGAAATTATGCAAGGAAAGCAGCTCATCAGTTTTCAAGCCAGGGGTTTCAATCACCAATGCAGTGTGACAGCAGACATTTTCCTCTGTCAGAAAGTAACAAAATAGCTCAAAAGAATGAAAATGGGGTCTGCAAAGAAAGTGGTGATTTAGGAAAAGAAGACAAGTAGGAGACAGTGATCCGGAAGCCTGAGACATTGCTCTGTGTGATGCATGCATACAAAATAGGAGTGCTTGGTCACTGCCATGCTTTTAGTTTTTATCTGTTGACCAAACGGCTGTTTCGGGAGCACAGCTGCACTCTTCTCTGATGGTCTGAACTCATCCAGTTCCTGTCCCTTTTGAAAAGCTAGGGTATAGATGCGCCTGCGTACTTGGCAGTGCCCCCTCCAATTGCTATTAAAGGTGATACAGGCTTTTAGAGATATGAGTGCTTCAAACTGTCGGAGTGCCAGAAGGAAAGGGCACTTTCTGATCTATACTGACATGCTGGTGTTAAGTGTATAAATCTTGATGGCAGTAGGACTGTCTGGGACTAATACTCTGGAATTCAATCTTCTGTCTCAAACCACACCTCAAGGGCTTCTTAAAATGTTTTCATGAAGTTTCAGTATCTGCTCAGTAATGTTTGTGATCTTTTCAGCTACTTTCTTGTTTGTGAATAATACATGGTTCACTATGGGTGTAAGTAATTGCCTGGGAGTCCGAAATATCTATTTCTATTCAGAAAACCTGATGGTTTCACTATTTCTTTTTTGTTAGCATATACTGTATTATTAGCAGTGTTATTAGTACTAATATTATGTATTAGTATTGTATGTATCTGAAATGGTTATACACAGGCAGAAAGGCCTTACTCTTGAGCCTATTAGGATGAAATTAATTGTTACTGGTCAAGTAAACTCATGCTCCAGACAGCCACAGGGAAAAAAAAAATAAAAACAAACCAAAACAACAAAGGGAAATATCTTCCTTATTATTAGTTCATTTTTAGCAAGTGATAGCATTGTAATACCTCTTCACTGAAGGTAATTAGTATTCTAAGTTCTCCTCCAACAACGTACGTCCAGAATGGCACACCAGAATGTAATTCTCATTAAGAAGTCAGAAAGGTTGAATACATCTTTGTCACAAAGTAACTAGATTTCTGTCCAGGTAAACGCTGGCACTTGTAGAATTTTATACCTCCTGCCTGATTGATTTGTACTTCAAAGTATTTGCACAGTGCAATAGTGCACTGGCAAAGCCAAACATCTGTTCAGCTATATGGTTTCTTTTAATCTCAGAAATAAAGAAGGTGTATCAAAGAGCTTCTTCTCGTTGTCAATGGACAAAATATTCAGTTGCCAACACTGTTGAAAGATCTCAGACCTTTCCCTTACAAGCCATTTATGTTCATCTGTACCTTCTCTGTCTCTCACCTGTCTGACCAAAGAACTGGGGAAAAAGTCATCAAGGAAGAGATCTCAGTTATCTTTCTCTCTTGAGACTGGGATGTGACTGTGTAATTAAACACACTGCCTTGCTCTGTTGTCTGGCCTACCTGGTATAGGACAATGTTCAAAACGCTTGTTTTGGGGTGTCACAGCCTAATAGTGCAGCTGGCCTTTTAAGAAGCTATGGAGGAAGAAGGTAAACATCAAACCTTTCCCATATCTGTGACAAAATTAGAAGCGTTCTGTAATGGTTTATAAATACTGTGTGTTGACCTAGTTCTCACCATGCTCACTGTACCACTGCATTGACTTAGTTTACCTGGCAATGTGGAGAGGAAAAAAAAGAAAGCAGAAAGGGGAGACTGGGCTGAGATAAGACACCCTTCAGCAAACACTTAACAGTTGTTAAAAGACAATGCCAGGACAGGAAAATGCCTGGGGATTCAAAGATTTAAAAATAAAACCCCAACAAAATCTGTCAGACTTCAAAAGGAACATTTTCTCAAAATAAATATTGTTTGGTTTTAAAAAAAGCTTTTTAGTTATTGACTACCCCTTGCCTCTGACTTCCAAAATAAGAACTGCCAGGGCAAACATGGTCCAATGTGCTGTGTAAACACAATTGATAAACAGGATGCTGAAGCAGAAGGAGCAGAGGAACTGCAGAATATCATCTTGGCTTCAGACTTCCAGGTGAGAGAGAGAGAAGGTACAGCTGAGCATAAATGGCCTATAAAAAAACATGGATTCATTGATAAACCAGTTACTCACTGCTTTTCGAAGGAAGGCTCAGCCTTCTGCACTAGCCAATAATGTGAAATAGGATGATCTTTTACTTCATGATTTACAGCTTAAAAGAATGGTACATAGACAGTTAAAGTAATGAAGATATTCTAGTGTCATAAAAAAATCCCCTTTTTTCTATTTAACTTCTTCATTCACCTGTCAGAATTAATTTATTCACTTAAGTTCTTTGTAGTACACTGTAATACAAGACTACATAGCTCTTGCAACAAATTGCAAACGCTGCCCACTAAGACACAAATAATAACAAGCCAATTGCCTTTTTCTTACAAGAGGAACCATCCCACAAAGAACAGTTATCATCACAGCCTTCATCTCCCATGAAAGCAAACCCAACAGTAACTTGGTCCAGTTCAACCCTTTCCCTCCTTCCCACTTGTTTGCCAAAACAGATGAGATTTACTGTGGGCTGTTGAGAAACATGAAATAATCTGAGATCCTCCTTTTGCTGCCTGTTTTTTCTTATACTCGATCTTGAAATGAAGTCATAGCATTGCATTTGTGACATCTCATTCATTTCCATGGAAACAGATCAACCATTTCACAGGCACTGGTTTATAGCTTCACTGTTTCATAAAGAGAAGGAACTGATCTCTAGGAAAGAAAAATCTCATTGGTAACAGCAGCAATACATGTGGCTTCTGATAGAAATAGGCATATTATCACATTTTTTATTTCCCTTTAAATTTCAATTGACGTGCCAGAGATGAGATGCATGGCTGCACTTATGTCTTTGTAATTAATGATGCATTATTCATAGCAATCCATACCCCCTCTGACAGACGTTATTTCAAAGCTTCATTCTACCTTACTTCCTCTTATTTCTCCATTTTTAATTTTTCCTTTTGACTTTCACAGGATATTCAAGTCACAAAGCAAGCATCCTTCCCCACTTTCCATCCTAATTTATCTCCTGTCATCCATCTTAGCTCTCAGAATCCTCTCCAGCATTATTCAGCCCCTGTGCCTTTCAATGACCATTTTACAGGTGTCTGTTTTAATCTTGCATTTTATGTCCTTTATCCCAGTTTACCAAAAATCAATAAGATGCACAGAAGGAGGTAGAGGCCTGCTATACCAACCAAAATCAACTAGATTCTGCCCAGTTTTGCAGTTTGGAGTTTGACCCAGATCTTTTGGCCCCAAGGATTATCACTATCACTTTCCTTGCATTTCTCTTTCTATCTTTCCATCGCTTTACTGGATTGCTGTGAATTAGGGTTGTCCTCAGGCAGTTCTGATTTGCACTCAAGCTGCCACTGGAGATCATGCTGTTATTTGGAAATGCTGATGCTAGCTGCAGCATAGTCTCACTCCAACTGTTCACCACATCTTTTCATCTAGAGCCACAGGACACTGAAATGGGGCACAAATGTGAGGTAGTTTGTCTTCATAGTTGCTTATAAAGGACCTTGGTGGTCCTGTGCAAATGTCTCAAGAATACCTCCTCTTCCTAAGTGACTCTGAACCAAATGGCCTGGTGTGAGCTAAACTTGTTCTCTCCTTGCGTGCTCCTTGGCTACAAGAAGATCTTCCAATCTCCTTGCTGCAGCTGTTCATGCTGCTGAAGAGAACAGAAGTTCAACAGGGCAGGACCTGCTGTTATTTAAAATAGGGACTGAAGTAACCTACCCTCACCATCAGTCTGTAGACAGGACCAACACTTTCTCTGAGATCTGACAGAGAGTACAGAAGCAAGGAACAAGCAAGCATTGATTTAACAAGGCTTTGATCTGAGGAAAACTGCCCAGTGGGGAGACAGTGTGGGATGACACAGAATCAAACAAGTGTCTGCGCTTCAGTTGAAGGCAAGGGAAAGGGGATGTTTATAAACCAGGAGCAGCTGCATAGCTCTTGCTGTGTCTTGGAACCTAACACACCTGCCCCTGAGTCACTCACCCGAATGTAAAGCCAGGGTGATATGCTGTGATATTAAGTTCAAGGCAAGAATGAGGTCCGGCTGTTTTGCTACCTGCCTTCTAGATGACAACCTGAAACCAGTTCATTGGCACAGTAAATGTTTCCAAAGAAGGGTAAAAAATCTGGTGAAGGGTCTAGAGCACAAATATGATGAGGAGCAGCTGAGGGAACTGAGGCTGTTAATGCTGGAGAAAAGGAGGCTCAGGGCACACCTTATCACTCTGTACAGCTGCCTGAAAGGAGGTTATGCAAGGTGGGTTTTGGTCTCTTTTCCCAGATAACAAAATATGGGACAAGTGGAAATGTCCTCAAGTTGCACCAAGGGAGGCTTAGATTGGCTATTAGGAAAAATTTCTTCAGTAAAAGGGTTGTCAAGCTTTGGAAGAGGCTGCTCAGAGATGTGGTTAAGTTCCCGTTCCTGGAGGTATTTAAAAGACACGTAGATGTGTCACTTAGGGAGATGATTTTGAGATGGACTTGGCAGTGTTAGGTTAACAGTTGGACTTGATGATATTAAAGTTCTTTTCCAACCTATATGATTCTATGAAATAGACTCAAGGGGACAGGAGTAAGAGCAGAAAAGGTGGGAGAGCAAAGAAAGTCACAAGCTGTCAATGATCCACACTTCTCCGTTTGTTTCTCCAAGGAAGTATGTATTTTAATGCACTCAGTACCAAAGATACGAAGATCTGCTGAAAGGCAGAACACATTAAAGTATTACCATCCATAATTTTTTATGGATGAATGTATACCAAGTTAATACATACACAGAAAATGTGAAAGTCAAAATGAGGGACCATTCTGATGGTATAATGGTTTATCAGTATGCTATTAAGTTGTTTTCTGTGTAAAAGGGTGGCCTCTGATCATATAAATTGGTCCCAGGGAAGGCAGGACTTCTTGTTTGCGCAATGATTGCAGGTTTGCGCTTTACTTCTGCAGCTGACTCTTGGAAACACTTGTTTGTTTTATCAGCTAAATAATTCATGGATGTAACATGAAAGGCTCGTTTTCATTTTGCTGGACATTGTGAAAGCTTCTCAGGGCAGCTTTTCACCTCATTTGCTTTTGTTAGAAGTTTCCATCTGCTGGTTTCACAAATGGCTTAAAGCGTGCCTGAACTTGGGCTCATCATGTAGCTCCTGTGTGAGGCTGCTTACCTATGCCGTGTCCTAAATACCTACAGTTTCCCTCCTTGAATCCACCTGCCTATCTGATAATGTGATGGCATGCAGAATGGCTCCTCTTGGCCCACAGAGACCCACGGGAAAGTGACTGCTAAAGCTGAACCCAGGACAGAAAGACACCCATTTTCATGAGAGAACTGTGAGCAGTCAGTTTTCCTTTATGCAGGCTCAGGACCCAGCCCAGGTGTACTTCAGTATATCACAGTATGGCCCTGCCCCAAAAACCTCTTACACTTCAAGCATCCGTGAAGTTTTGCATTAGATAAAACCAGTGTTTCTGCATTGCACCAGTGCAATGTGTGGATGTACTGGCCTAGATGGGCTTTGTGTTTTCTAAACCAACAGATGACACCTAACAGTACATAACATGCAGGTTACATAACTGTTCAGACAACCAGCGAAAGCTGCCCGACACAAGTAAGTACCTGCATTATGTCATTTCTGAGAAAAAATCCAGAGCTGTTGATGCTGTTCAGCAATCCCCAGTGCTTTACTGAATTTGCCTGGGGTAAATGTTAACAGTGAAGATGCATTACACATTGAGAGAGCTACAAAGATGTTTCAAAATAAATAATTATCTAGATTAATTCTTCCTCTTAACAACAGTCTACAGTAGCGTCAGAAAGAAGTACAGACCTGAGAGTGAATTAGCACTTGCCTCACCTGTACAAAGGAACTGGGCTCTTTTCAAAGCCAAATGCAGCAAAGAGATCAAGGCCAATGTTCTCAGTCTATGTTAACTCAGCTCAGGTAATTGCATTAGAAAGGATTAAATGTTATATTCTTCAGATCTTCATTACAATTTCTATAATACTTTTCCAGAAACATGTTCCTGACAACTTCTTATTACTCAATACACCTTGGCTGGTCATCGCTAAGCACAGAAGCTATCAGCTGTCACCTAAAGCAGACTGTAAATAAGCTGCTATAAGAGCCTGATTTGCTCTTCTGTCTGTATCCCTCACCTAAGTCATTTTCTATGACGCTTTTAAAACAGATTTTTTGTTTGGGTCCCTACAATTAGCTCCCTTGAATAGAAGTGTCTACATAAATGACATATTTTAGGAAAGTGTTGTACGTTTGTGGTACTGAGTTCACCTTGAGACTGCTTTGAACAATGCCTTCCTGCTTCTTGGTCATTTTTGTCCCACTTGAGGAACTTTAGGAATAAAGGGACATGTAATGAAGGTGACTGAAACTACACAAAAGAGTATAAGGGCCATGTGCCCAAGCACAGCAGTGGATCCCTGGTAGATGGAAACCTTGCTGAAACAGGGATTTCTATACAAACAGCAAAGTCTGCTTTCTGCAGCTTACAGCAGTTTTATTCTCCAAATCACATTGTCAATTCAAACTGTGGGAAATAAATGTAACTGGCAAAATTTGGGTTCAGGACGTCTCCCTCAATGGGAAGCATTACAGTTAATAGAGTATTTTTTCATCCACAGAAACACCTAATGTACCAATAACAAAGACCCTTATGTGGTAGGAATTAAACAGTTCTAGCTGCAGTCTTTGCCACTCTGTTGCTGTGGAGCTAATCCTAGCACAGGAGAAAAGATCCTGCCTTTTTGCTTTATCCCCTGGACAACCATCCTATATAAACAAACTGCTACCTCGTTCCTATTGATAGCAAGTGGTCCTTACCAGGGGTGCCAGAAGGGCTCAACTGAGCCTGTGCCAATGGAACAAATGGTGTCAGCACATTTCTTAAGAATCTGGATGGCAACATCACAACACCACATTGGCCTTGATATGGAAACACAAAAACTTCATTATAATTATCTGACAGAAATGTGCACAGAGGCAGATTTAGTTTCTGGGTCACGATGAGCACAATACAATATATTCATAGCATAGACTGTGTTTTTTCCCTTCTTGTCCACTGCAAATGGCTTTCATTCCCTTTGACTAAAATATTTCTCCTTTTTTATTCTTTTCCCTCTGAGCTCTTCTCCTGCACAGTTACCTCCAGCTTCACTAGCTCTTTGGTTCTTTCCATCCTCATTTCCCTTTCCTTCCATTTGGATGAATCTATCTGCCAGAACAACATCATTTTCTGCTTGCTTTCATATTTAGAGTGACACTTATCTTAGTCCTCTTCCTTTTTTTGCCATCTTTGATAAAAAAAAGCCAAACAACTACTGTTCTTTTCATGAGGAGTCCCAACACCTTCAAGGGAAAAAGTAATAATGCAACATGATCTTCCTCATCTTACTTCCATTTCCTCTCACAATTCTTTCTTCTCTCCCATCCCAGGTTTCTCTCCTGCTCTTTTCTTTTCATATATGCACTGCCGTAGGACCTCTGTTCAATGCCCTGTTCCGCCCTCCTAACGGGTTTGTGGTTTTTGGTTTTTTGGTTTTTTTTTTTTTATCATGATATTTTCACTTTCCCATTGTTTTTCCCCTCCTACTGTAAGGTTCATTGTCTTTCCTGTATTAAAAGCACTCTTGACTTCCTCTTGCTCCTCCAGCTACTGTTGTACCTTCTTTCTTCTTTTCATTTCTAAACTCACTGAATAATCTCAGGTTACACATTTCAGTTCTATCCTTGACTCTCCAAGCTGGCTTCTTCTCTTTGCATTAATCTTCAGTCACACTCAATGTGGTCTTTAAGAATGTCTTCTAATAAATATTTTGGAGAAAAATACTTCATCCTTAGATACGTCAGTCATTTTTTTCAGTGGTAACCCTAGTGTTTTTCTTGAAATTACACTTTCTCTCACTACTTGTGACTCTGGTGTCTTCTCCTACTCGCTTCAGCATATCCATCAGAAGCATGTCCTTGTTTTCCCTTAACTCTCAGGTTTTTACATCTTACTCTGATTAATCTCACGAACAGATCATAGTTCAATTATTCTCTCAATACAGATGTTCTACAAATCTCTTTCCCTGTCCAAGACCTCTCCTTTAAAATCTTAGCTGAGTATCATTGTAGTACTGAATTCTCATTAGCTGCAATTCTGTTAATCCTGTTTGTGAGCTCTGCTCTGCATCAAACATTAATTCTGTCTGTTCCCTGAAGTGTCATCATGAGGTACAACTTCTCCATTTTTCTACCAGTCAGTGCAATGTCTGTTAGCTCCCACTTCCAGCTGGTTCCTGGTATCACTTTGTGGCATTCACTTACTATTATGGTTACACATATTGCATTTTGATTTTGCTAGGAATTAAAAATCTAAGTATTTTTAGAGCTCAGTTTAAACTTGCATGTACTTATAAGTTTACTTCCCATCTGAGCTGCAAGGTGTCTGGCATTTCAGAGTAAATATGATCTATTCATTTCAAGATACATATTTAAAATGAACATCCTCTATAATTTGAGATATTGTCTCTTATCCAACTATCCAACACCAACATTTATCATCATATCTCAGTCAATTAAATGACACTTTCTTAAGCAAATGCCTATCATCATCCAGGTGAAGCAGATGACCATTTTCCTGATTCAGAGCTCTCTTTGTGCTAGCACTTACCTTGCTGTCATCTCTGTCTTCTTCTTCTGCAGATATCTGAAGTATTCTTTCAGCCTGCTGTCATCCTACCTTGTCTGGTTTTGCTTCTGATCTGCCCTGAGAACTGGCTCTTTCATCATCTGCTTATTCAATTTTAAAACTAACATTTCTACGTTGCCTGTTAGGCAGCCCCTTACACTCAACAGAGGCAATCTGTATGTGCAGAGGGAATTAGTTTTCCTCTAAAAGCCATCTTAAAACGTTCTTTTGCCAAGTACTCTTGGAGAAAGAGACCCTGTAAAACAGTGCTTCTGCTATGGTAGAGCTACTGGCATGGACAAATATTGCTTCATTGTTTCTCAGTTTGTTGGTCTATTTATTATGTCATGAGCTATATTTGACTGAATTTTTTGGGGGTCAGGGATCATCTGTTCTGTCCTGGCATGGTGACCACCAGATGTTACAAAACAGCACAGACAGCTACCTCTAATATGTTGGAAGAGTAATTTTAGCATGTTGTCCTGAAATAAACGGACAACTTCTGCTAATATTGTTCTTCTCATGTGGGAACAGAGAAGAGCTTGTAGCAAGTTTATTTGCAGTCTTTGGTAAAGGAATAAATGTCTAAGTTATTCTCATATTGCTCTCAGCAGGTACCCAAGGTAGCAATCGTTGATGTGCAAACACTGTGATCAGAAGCTGGGGGTGGGTGTATTCCAGCCTCTGCCTCATGATGTGTTTAGAAGTGAGAAAGGCAGGTCTCTGCTTATTTACAGTGCAAGCAGAGGTGATAATTTAATCCCCAAATCTAGTGACTTTCACTTGTAAAGTAATAAATAGATATTTAGAGGAAAAAACTGCTGCTTGTAGAAATGAAATAGCTGGCTCTCAGCAGCAATGTGGGTGTTTTTCCACAGGGGCAGCCAAGTGTAACAGA
Organism: Myiopsitta monachus; assembly: GCA_017639245.1. Lineage (NCBI taxonomy): Eukaryota > Metazoa > Chordata > Aves > Psittaciformes > Psittacidae > Myiopsitta > Myiopsitta monachus. The sequence continues at coordinate 66,109,876 of CM029918.1, read as the reverse complement.
GTCACCCAGAAATCTCTAGCCTCGGTGCTTTTGGTCACACTCAGTTGGTGGTCTCCTGACATTCGTTTATTGGCCTCTGTTCCACTAACTTGCATGACAAATGGCATTTTTTAAAGTCTGTGTACCACTATGATCTGGCAGTATGCCCTACAGATTCCACCAAATATAAGCTGCAGAATAGGAAAGATGGATCTAGATCTGTATTGCATTTTTAGATAACAAGATCCATGATTCCTATGAGAAATTTCAGAGCATATAAAATAGGGTTTTTTTTTTCTTCATTTAAACTCATTGGGAAAAAAACAGACAATTAACTTGGATTTCAAACACTTTCTTTCCCACAGAGGTAGAGTTTTAGGGGATATACATTTCCTCCCTCTCCTGTATAAACCCTCAAACTACAAACAAAGAAGTACTACTTCAAGAAAACAGGCACAACACAATTTCTCTGAACTGGTGATGATCCAACACTGGTTGAGAAGAAGGCAGAGCTGTGATGCCACCCCTGACACACAGTGTTGATCATCTTCTCTACTGATAAGAAGTGTTTGCCTTTCTCTAATTAAAAATAAGTGTGAAAGGCTATACATGCACGCATATATGAGATTAGATCTACAGGGCGAAACTACTTCAGTCATTTCATATTCAGATCAAGTTATTGGCAGAGTGGAGTTCCAGCTCAGTGCACACACACACACACACACTCATACACTGTTAATTGGTCCACAGAGAGAAGGACTACAATATAATTCAATATTTTGCCATATTAGTCATTCAAAACATGATTCACAGTCCATCTTTTACATTATCTTCCGTCATAACATATTTATAAATAATTCTGGTTTGTAGAATACATTTGATAGCAACTAGGGTGTTTTTTTAATTGAGTTAAAGAACTAGCATTCATTCTGGTGTTTCTCTGTGACAATTTCAGTATGAAATACTTTCAGTTGTTCATTTGAGTTCATGCTAAGAAAGATATTTAAGTAGCAGCTGGTCATTAGAAAAGCGTATATTTCATATTCAGTACACACATGCCTCTTAATCCTAAATCAATTGTATTAATCACAATTTAATTATGTGGCTGCCCTATTAAATTAGAATTAGGGACTAGAGCTGACAATGAAACTAGTCTGAGTCTCACCATCTGCAGACCAGGCTTTGTATGTCCTACTGTGTGTTTTTTAAATATTTGAATTTTAAAAGTAATAATCACCTATGGATATTAAACCACCTCTGACATTTGGCACTTATTCATTGTTAATGGTTAACCAGGGGCTCCCTTCTCTTGTGTGCGTAATTTAGTCATTATTTAGTGATTAATTACGGAAAAAATATTTTCTTGGTAGAGTGAAAATGAATGGAGTTAGTTTCTGACATGGAAAGGTGCTGAAAACTCACATCTTCCATTAGAAGCCTGGGATTTGCAAACATACAGCAGTTCACAGAAGCCATTTCTAAACCACCAAATGCTGAAGGTTTAATTGGCAGAAGTGGCTGCATGTTCTCCATATACTGAAGGTCTGATTCTGATAGCAAACAAAATTCCCATTCATTTAACTGGAGTATTCCTCAGGTGAAATCTCTCTCAGAGAGTAGCTCTCTGGAGATAAACAAAGATATCCATGTATGAGTGGCAGGTGACACTCAGGACCTCTGAGAGTCCTGTGTCTTTCTGGAGTGGCAGCTAGAGATGAGACTGCACACCTTGGAGCGTACCAGCTGGCAGTAAACATCATTTCAGATAACTGAATCCCATTCATACTTTTCACCATGTATGCAAATATACATTTCAAATGTGTAAAAATACGTAGAATAGCTAGTCCTTAGCAATCCTCCTCTGAAATGGCACCGTGAAAACTAGAGAAATTGTTCTGTGCAACTTCACGTGATCTGGTATCCATTATCCATTTTGTGCAGTATTGCACTGTTTTGCCCAAAACCCATTCCTGAGGAGTTAAACTCCAAAAAACTAAGATATGTGTGAAGTGTTCTGCAGAATTTTAGTAATTCCTTTTATGGAATAAACCTCACAGGTCAGAAGAAGAGTTTTCTTTCCCTTCACTCTACATCATTATTTCTATTACCATTCCCTTCTGAGTTATACATTTCCTTCTGAAGGGTTAACTAAACCTTGCGCTGGCTTTAAATCATCTCTATCTGTAGTGAGGGGATACTGTTGCATTTCTGTATGGAGGAAAACATTCTCATTTCCCACAGACTGTTCTTATCATGAAGGAGGAACCAAACATAAATAATGAGGGAAGTGGTAAAGATGTTATTACTTCAGCTCTCTTTTCCTGTGAATTACCATCTGGATCTCCCTGAGACCTAGGCACAGTGACTTTAAGACTGCCTAGTGACTAGAGCAGAGAGGGAGGATATTAGTTTAAAGCAGCTGAAAACCTGTAAACTAGGTACTTGGGATCATCTTAATATGAAATAAAGTGCATGGGCACAAAGCATTAAATTGTATGGCTGGGGATCTATAATCCTGCAGCCACAGGAACACAAAATAAATGGAGGCTGTAAGCAAGGCAACAGCACCATTCAGCACTTGGCAGCCATTTCCATTTGAGAGCCAGGATGCAATACTCAGGGAGCGCTCCAGCTGCACATGACTGCTTTTATTTGTATGGCACTGGCAGTATAGCTTTAGCAGTCTGCCTCCCTCATTCCTCTGGTTGCTACTACTTTGGTGTGTTTGTTAAGGAATCTTGTTTACTGTTTCCAAGCACCGATGATCTGTCTTCAGTTGCCAAACTTTTCTTATTGTCACTTCAGGTTTTGTCCCTTGTATATGTGACCATATAGTTGCATGTGGCTGTCCACGCTTGTGCTGCTATGTTTTGAATCAAGGAATACATTAGAGCACATCTAACTTGTGGTATTGTTCAAAGCTGTTTACAGGGAATCTATTTTTGACAGTCAGGTCATCCTGTAGCAAAATTTCCCTAGCATTGTCTACTTGGCAAATTTACTTCTTAGTCAATGGGCAGATCAAAAGAAAAAATACAACCACATAAATATATGGACTAATGTGAGATTCAGGATAAAACTATATTGAGGAAGTATATGATATATATGAAGAATATGCCACTTCTACTCAGAAAAGACACAAGCTGTGGAATACATTTTAAGCGCATGATCGTGAAACTAAGAAACCAAGATAATTGATATCTCCTGTTTATGTGATACAGGCTACTTCCATGACTTTTCATCTTTCACTCCAGTTTGATGGATGGTCTTGGGAGGTATTTTGGGGAATATGGGAGAGGAAACGTATACATGGAAAAGAATCCTTCTTGGTTTAATGGCGGTTAAAAGGTTAAAAAGGTTGAAGATCACAGTTCTTTCAAGTTTGTGTTATTGAATGTTTTTCCTGAGTTTGGTAGGCATGAATTTAAACAAGAGTAGTTTGCAATGGATGTTTGCAAACCTGTTTCACTGTGAGGAGAAATCTGCATTGGAGCAGGCTCCCAGAAAGGATTTGCCATCCCCATCGATAGAGACCCAGTTGAACAAAGTGTTGAGAGACATGGCCTGCCCTTAGTTATGGATCCAGAGTTTGATATCTAACACACATTAAAAAGAATGGGCACATATCAAGAAATAAGCATTTACAGAAAGAAATTTGTGAATGCACGAATGATTTAAAGTCTCTGAATTTCTAGGTGCAGTGCCCTTCACTAACTCAAATGGAAAGCTGAAAAGTGCAAGCTATTAAAATCAATTCCTGAGAATTCTGGAATTCCTATTTGCAAAATAGTTTTTCTACTGTAAGCTTAAATGTATTCACATCACTAGAACAAAATCATTGTTCTGCTACCAGAAATTTATTGGTGATCTGCTTGTTGGTAAAGCTGAATATGCAAAAGATGCACTCCCTGAGACTGCTGCACTGTAACTGTAAATAAGGTACCCGAGGAAGTTGCCGTATGGGGAGAAATCATTGGAAACCTGGCATTTGGTGTGAATTTCTGGTGTGATACGATAACTGAGACAAATTACTTTCGGGAGAGAGAGTCTTGCAAATAAGGGGTCAGAATTAATGATGCAAATAGCAAAACACTTGGCAGTTGCTTAGTTCTTATTTAGAGAATCTGTTTTACTAAAGGTTAAGCCAACACAAAATCTTTACATAGCAGTTGACTTTTAATTAAAACATAGATTTATGTGGTTATTAATAATGCCATGTATATATATGATCCATCTGTACTTAATATTAAAATTACTTTGAAGTGTTAGGGGTGTGACTACATAGTACACTTGGCGCTAAAATTATCAGCTTTAAGTTCAAACTGAAATGAAATACTTTAGTATTTTTTGTACTTAAGTGACAGTAAATATCTAGAAAATTATAATGCTAAACAATGTTGTTGATTTGGGCTTGACACTATTCTTAGCCCTTGCATCATTTTCATGGCTTTTTGTAACAGGAAGAATCCATTATGATTGGGAAAGTGTTGGGGTTTGGTATTTCATTTTGGTTTTGCATTGTTTTTTTTCCCAAGCAGAATTTTCTGGAAAAAAGGAGTTTGATTATTTAAAATGACAACATAGTTTTAACTCAGGCCTCTACATTCACTAAGCTACACATTCATATGTGAGAGTTTAGGATGTGCTAATACGTTTTAAATGTCCTGACTTTTCATGTGGTCTTTTTCAATGCTAAGCATTCATCAGCATGGGACTTCACAGCAAAGTCCAGGAGCTGTAGTTAGAACAAAACCTGGTGTAGAAAAGTCATCTAATAATAAACATCCCCTGCATTGAGATCCATGATGAAACCCACCTTCCTATGGAGCTTATGTGCAGTACAGATAAACTAAACTTCCAGAGATCCCAGTGAGGTCAACATTTCTTTCTAGAATGATCCTTTGTCAAAGCAACACATTTTATTCATGATATTCAGACAAAGGGCCCTCCACAGAGCTTAAACTTTTTTAGCCCTCTCTCTCTGTCTACCCATCTCTCTGTCTTTCTGTCTCATTGTCTCCCTGTTTCTCTTTTTTATCTTTTGAATGGTTTCAAATATATGGTATGAGTGAATATTTTCTACTAATACCCTGGAAGAGTGCTTTGGATAGCAAGTCAGAGAACAGAAATAACTATATCTACTTGAAACTTACTAAGAACATGCATTGCTTGCAAAACTATCCCCATCCCAGTCCAAAAAACCAGCATCCCACCATACCCTCCAAACTTTTTGATTTTGTAATTTACTCAGCAAGCTGAGTAAAAAGAGCATATTCTAAATAGAAATTCTTTAGAGTATATATATTTGTCGTAAATCTAGAGTCCTGTATAACACTGAACCCTTAAAGAATTTCTGTAGTTCAGAAGTTTAATTCATCTCTATTAACATCTGCCCTCTGGGATAAAGTAATCAGATTGCAGCTACAGTAACTTGAAACTATTTCAGCAAAACCTAAAATCAGAGCAAACTCAAATATCAGCTCTTGTTTTCATACTTACCCAATGCTTCAGCCAGGTTCCCCACAGTTTATAGAATTTTTAGTTAACTTGGACAAAGTTTTGAGCAAACCTGGGGTTAATTATGACTTCATGTAGAAACCATGATAAACACTGTGGTTTTGTAGAATTTTGATTCAAAACTAAGCAAGACTTGTGGGTTTTGGCTGAGCATCACTGAGTTTCAGTTGTGTGTTAACCTAAAACTGAAAAAACATTGCCTCCAATAATAGTTAAAAAAAAATATAGAGCATTGAAACTCTGCACAACTGAGTTTAATGCACTTCCATTTGCAGCTTGGCAAGCTGTCTCCCGACTTTCTGTGAACACCTGGTGACACCACTTCATGCCAACAGCACAAACTGCTGCAGTATTACAGGGTTTTTCCTTGTGTCTAGAATGTTGCAAAGGATCAAATCAGGGGAGGGGAGGGGAGGGGAGGGGAGAGGAGAGGAGAGGAGAGGAGGGGAGAGGAGAGGAGAGGAGAGGAGAGGAGAGGAGAGGAGAGGAGAGGAGAGGAGAGGAGAGGAGAGGAGAGGAGAGGAGAGGAAAAATATTTCTCAGCATTCACAGAGCAGTTCCCGATATCTTATTTCACCACAACTGACTCTGGAAGAATTTGCTTCAATAAAGCTCCCAGCTGGAGCTGTAATCAAGTCCATCTTTTTGAAACAGACTGACTGACAAACTAACAAATAGCAAATGCTGGTGTCAGTTAGATTGTTGATAGCCAAATGAATTATCCTGTGCAAATGGAAAACTGAGACATTACTTGTATATAGCAATTGTCTTAGGGAATTTAGAAATACAGCAGTCACGGAGAAGCAGTCTCTTGAGCACAGATTCAACTAGAAGAGATCCCATTTGGAATAATATATGCCTGAGTTACATAAAGTAAGCCTGTATCTCTGTATCTATTTTGTACCTCAAGGCTCATTTGATAGGTATCCTCATTCCTGTGAAAAAGCTTTGTCATGCTTGTCTTGTTTAGAGACTTCATAACATTAAAATTTATTGAATTTTACATAGTGGTTTCATATCTACAGTAGCAACATCTGCTTAAATGCTGAAGTTTTTTTAATAAGCAATGTTATTGCTGATACATTCTCACATTTTTCTTGCATAATGTTGAGTCAAATGGGTTTACATTCTCTTCTCTTTTTATATATTTAAAAAGCATCCGTAAAATTTTCTAGCAGCAAAGCATAGCTGGCAGACTTTTTTGGAGGCATTGTTCTCATTTCTGTGGCTATGACTTCATCATACTGCATTCTCACCTGGGGCAGCTATGAGGCATCTTGCTGTGTTGAAATGACTCAATATAATGCCATACTAGTGTGGCTGTGTAGTCGGGATGGTTAGAAAACAGCCACTTGAAAGAAAGAAAGAAAGATAGAGATTTAAGCAGCAAGTGACCCTTTATTATGAAGAGCTCCTGTTTACATATCCTTCTGCATAGCGTGGTACAATCTCATTGGTCAAGCAGAGCATAGTACAAACTTATTGGCTAAGCATAGCATAATACAAACTTATTGGTCAAGCATAGCATAATACAAACTTATTGGTCAATAGGTTGTTGATACCTGTTCAAAATTTTTACTAAAGTCCATTGTTCTGCCAAGTTCTTCCTTTGTAGTTAGTTACTCCCCTTATCTGACTTGCTCCTCCAGATGCCTTCTATTTTCCCACTAGGTTGCCTCTGGTGCCTCATTTCTCATGGATACACTTGAACCTCTTCGAGACTGAGTTCTAACTTCATGTCTTCAGTCAGGGAATCCACGGGCATGCCGTAGCCCCCCACCACATACTAGATTCCAAAATACTTGCACTTACAGTAGTATGTGTTCCAATAGGGTTGACACACCATGGATTTTCTACAGAAATTATTCTTCAGGGGCATCCCATTCTCTCAGTCTGTCCCCAGTCCATCTGGGTATCCCTATACAGCTTTACATATCACTGCAATCTCTTTCCAGCATGGTTACAAACACTACTTACCTCTTGTCATAACTGTTTTCACATCATTGGCATTACTGTAACTCAGTGTATTTTAAAGGTTGTAGCAGAAAGTGACATCTATTGATTGGATCAGTATTTTTATAAATTTCAGAAGTGCGTTTGTCAATAGTGGCTTTGGCTAGTACCAAAATGAAGCTTTGAAAGGCTAATAATTGTAGGAATAAGTTAAGTATTAATATAGGTTTAACAGAAGTAATTGATGGATGACTTTAATCTATGATGTGCTATCTTATTCTTGAATTAGAAAAATACATAATACTGAGAAGGAGATGTATTTAAGGTTTACAAGGATGTTTATGCCAGGGATGTACAAAATTGTGCTGGCATAATCATCTTTCACCATTTGATCTTACTGTAATGTCCCTTTCTGTTCCCCTTACAACTTCATGCGTAACCACGCATCACCACACATCATCAGTGTATTAGAGAAGTGCTTCTGGTTTCTTGGATTAGGAGCAGATTCCATTTTCCCTCCTTGACACTCACATGTTTGAACACTGGCTGGCATCAGCAGTTTGGCTGTGATTGCATATTGCTGCATGGGTGTTTATAAAAAGTGGCCAAGAAGAAGAGAAGATAAACAAAAGGGCAAGAAAATAAGCAAACTGGCAAAAGCCATCATGAAGACTCCCTCGAGATGAATAAGAGGCAAAGGGTGTAGATATCTGAGTGGTAGAGCTCTGCAAGGACTTGTGTTTGTAGAAGGGACAAGTCAATTTGTTTATAAAAAGATATGTAAGGATGGAACTGGAATTGTCAGCTGCTTTTTTTCCCATTGCAAAGCATACTAACATGCTAGTTTGCCAACTCTTTTATTTGCATGTGGGTCTTAACCTTCTTACGTTTTCCATGTGTAACACCTTTGATGAAGGCTTGTGTAAATAAAAAAAATAATAATAAAAAACAAACCAGGAAAGAAAATGGTGCTTCTTTTGTACCTTCTATTATTTTCACTACAGAAACAGACTTGCTACAATTTAAAACTATTCTGTAAGACTACCTAATAATATTTATGAGGCATAAAAGAGATGGGTTGGGTTCAAATGGTGTTCTACTCTCAAGGAGCATTATCAAAGGAGGAAAAAAAAAAAGTCAAAGGCATACTGACCACCCACAATTCCAGAGATCACACTCTCCTTCCAAACCACAATGAGGGGAAGTAAGGAGACAAAAGAGGACACATGGTAGCTTTGCTCTATTTAACTCATAGATGTGGATGGACAACTTGTGCACTTTTAGCCTTCAACCTCGGCTTTGTATTGACCAAGATTTTGATGAATAAACACTGCTCTTCAGTTTTCAAGTCTTTGACTCATTAAAGCTTAACATTTCAAAGTCCCTTATAAGTTCAGTCCAGAAATTCCTATAGGTTCAGCCCAGGTTCACTATAGCTCAAAGGGGAATTCAGGGAGGGCACCAGACCTGGCTGCTTTCCTTGACTCATTCCTCTGGTACTCAGCCAGCACTCCATGGCTGCTAGAGGATGTATGTTTGTCTAGTTCTTCACTATACGTTTATGTTACCCTATCCCTGTTGAACCTGCTGAAAATTGTGTCTCTGTCTTACACCCTCACAAGAATGAGAAAATTAGGTTTTATTTCACAGTGGCAGTCCTCTCTTCTGAGAAAAACAAATACAAGACCAACCTAAAACTTTCCAAGCAGGCAACAATAGAGGGCCAGGAACTGTTTTTAGTCATTTCACGCTGAAAGGACAGTGAAATACGCATTGGAAATAAAGGGTCCCAAGAATGAGGACAGTCCTCAAAATGCATTTGTGTACTGCTCAGAGTAATGTTCAGCCCCACAAATCTCAGTCTTTCCTCCCTCAAATGTAAACACCAAGGCAGTTTTCTAGGCCCATGTCTCAAGCTTGTCAAATTCTCCGAGGACTGAAGGACCAACAAAAACCATCTTGCCTTTCCATCTGTTTTTCCTTCATTTTAACTTTTAACATACAGCAGTAACATAGTATTTGTATTTTGCACATTAATCCAAAAGGTATGATAAAACATGGGAATTCACTGCACACCCTATTCCTTTTGGGAGAGGAGAAATAGGCAAAATACACTTAATGCAGCAATTTTTAAAGTACAATTCTTTATCCTTTAAGCCCCCATCTTTCTGAAGAATTTGATCTGCCTTAGTGCTCCCCTCTAGTCAAACACAACTTATACCCTAAGCCCTGTACTGCTTCAGTCCCTGCCTACCATGATTGTTCAAACCCCTTTATAGAAATCCTTTGCAGCTCAAGCTCTAGCTAAGCCAACTTTGAGCTCATCCAGCCTAACTCTGCCAATTCCTACATCCCAGCTTAGCCTCTTGCTGGCTGCTGCACCAGCCCTGAACTCCCTCTGCACCCACTGTCAGCCTTCCTCAAAATACTCAAGAGAAAAACCTTACTCCTTTACCCCACTCCAGCTGCTCGTAGCTTGTTTCCTGGATTGCTTTAGCTCCTCTGGAAGAAAATACTGTGACATTTTCCTCCTGCCAAAGTCCAATGCAGCTTACCATTTTAATGGGAGTGAAAAAGGTTTGAGCTTGCAGGCAGCCAGCCACTGCTTCGCGTACCCAGTGTGGTCCAGCCCAAGGCACAGCCTTCAATCCTTCTCAATTCCCATTGCCATCATGCTTGCCAAAATAAATATTATGCCCCTTATAAGGCTTCCAGATAGGAGAGAACTATTGCATAGGAGGACAGAAAAAAATGTGAGCAGACAGAAACAATGGTGGAGAAAGACAAAAGGCAGATTTTCTTGAGTTATTTTCAAGAAAAGGAATTTTCTTGAGTTATCAGCTGAGGATACGTTTGGGCTTCCAGTTTTGTTTCACCAGTTAGAAAACAACTGGCTTGAAATGTGCCTTGAAGATAGTTTTCAACCAGGACAATGGTAAAGAAGAACTAAAATTTAAGGAACAAATACAACCAGAAAGACCAAAATCCTTATCAGAAATGCTTTAAAATCTGTCTGGATTAGACTTAGAAGACAGGAATCACTCTGTGCCTAAGGCATGAATGGGGAGATATAAACAGTTTTGGTGGGAGATTTTTCGTATGTTCTATTATGAGCAATTTATATTTCATTTGATACATGAATAAGATGTCACATTTTATCGTAATAGCAACCTTTATTAAATGCAATGATCCTTTAAATTTTGCAGAATGGAAGGCAAGAGAATGATCCGTTTTCTGCAGCTGAGAGCTGTCCTTCATGATGGCTTGTGGCCCTTCATGGCTGACAAAGCAAAAGGCAAGAACTGGCATAAGACTGGAAGTGCTTCATGCCCAGCAGAAAGGACTTTAACCATGAGTTGAAGTCCGGCTGCTCTTTCAGGCATCTTATGACATCAGGTGTAATACTCATCCTTTCATTAAAATAGCCATGCTTTTGAAAGTAATTTCCCCATACCAGCACTGCTGGGACACCACAGAAGTCTGCCAGAGATAGCTGAGGGGACTTAGCATCAGCTGGAAAATTATGAGAGAAAGGGTGTTTAAAGAGCAACATTCCCTCCGAGATTTGCTGTCATGTTCCTCTTCAGAATCACCCAAGCTGCAGGAAGCAGCTGAACCTCATTCTGCAAATAATCCTTATATGTGCAAGGATAACAGTGAACAAATGTTTGTCTGTGGGTTTATCAAACATCATGGACATGTTTCTGTGAAGGAAGAGAGTTTTCCTCATCCATAGCCAGAGGAAGTTCATCATAGCACTTTTTATCTTCTTGCTAAAGCTTTGAGTTTTAGCTGCTGTTGCAACACCATTGGCATGGTTTGTGCCATTTTGCCTTCTGTAACAAATCTGATGTGCTTTTCAGAGGAATTTTCTGCACATAAAAATGGTTGTTCTGGGTGAGACCAAACCAGGCACACAGGGAGCAGTGTAAGTGCAAAGAGCTCATGTAGTGCTACATGCCTAGAAAACTCCCTCAGCATTTGGTGATCAGGCAATTCTGAAGATGGGGGTCTTTGTATTTAATAATCCTCAGAGGACATTCATTACATGAATTTGTCTAATTCCTTTTTGAACTCATGCAAACTTTTAGAGTCACACTAAGGAATCTCTTAGTTTAACTGCTCATTGCATGAAAAATATTCATCTTGACTGTTTTGAGCTTGACTCCCAAGAGCTTTGTAAAATGATCCCTGATCTTAACACAGAAATAGACTGAGCCATTATTGTCACCTTTTCAGCAACTTTCATAGGTTATGGTCATCTTATCCCAAGCCTGAAGAGAGCAATCACACCATATCCAGCAAATTTTGAACATCCTTTCCCACTTCCATGCCACTTGTCTAATCCTGTTATTTTCTTTCTGGAAAGAAGAGATGAGTGGAGGAGGCTACACAATGTCGAAAGCATGAGTGCACCATGTAGTTATATAGTAACATAAGGTTGCTGGGGAGGGACTATTCGTTAGGGACTGTAGTGATAGGACAAAGGGTAACGGATTCAAATTTAAACAGGGGAAGTTTAGATTGGATATAAGGATGAAGTAAGGGCGGTGAGGCACTGGAATGGATTGCCCAGGGAAGTTGTGAATGCTCCATCACTGGCAGTGTTCAAGGCCAGGTTGGATCGAGCCTTGGGTGACATGGTTTAGTGTGAGATGTCCCTGCCCATGGCAGTGGGGTTGGAACTAGATAGTCTTAAGGTCCTTTCCAACCCTAACTATTCTATGATTTTACGATGCTATGCTGATGTTTTCTAATTGTCCCCTGTTCCTCCCTCCCTGCCATTCTCTTTAATTTGCTTTGCTTTCTGTTGTTGATGTTTTTAACAGAATTATCTATTCCTAACCCAAAAATCTTACTTACGCAGGAAAGTCAGGTCAGAGCCTATTGCTGGCTTGGTAGTTCTGGGATTCTTCTTTCCCCATGTGTACCACTTATATGTTTGTTTATTCAGACAGCACAGGCCTCCATTTCTCAGATGAGCTAGTAATTTCTGTTTGAGTCAACTTTTAGGCAAGATTTGACAAAGGAAATTATCTGGAGTGAAAAGAAGTGCTCTCAGTCCTAAGTAAATGAACGCAAAGGGGAGAATTTAGCCCTGCACTCACTCCTTAATGTGCCTCTCTAGAAAAATCAACCTTCACCAACAAATTCTTATGCATAGTGCCTATGAAATTGTAGCCCCAGCCAGCAGGTGTCTTCCACCCAGCCCTTAAAAGGTCATTGCGTATAGCTATCCCACAGCATAAAATAGGACAGAATAAGGTGAGTTGTCATTCTGTTCACTACAGTTAATGCAAATGTAGGACAAGAATTTTTTAAGATACCTTTAGAAATCTCTTAGCTCTTCCTATGGTCAAGAATATTATCAGCAGTTCAGCATAACAAATCCTAACTGTGCAGGAAACCCTGAATCAGGCCAACAGCCACTCTTGGTTGAAGGTCGTGTATCAGTATTACAGGAATGAAACTGAATATAACAACCAACAAAACTGTCAAGTGAGAGCCATGATAATGTATGTCCAAAACCTTCTTCACTTTCCCACCCTCCTAAGAGCATAAGGAACAGCTGAGAGATCCTCTGATCTTTATATGAAATAAGTCTCAGATAGGTTATAAAGAAAAGGGAAGAGGGCCAAGTGAAAACCTGTGCATCTGCCATCCATCACAAACACATGCGTTCCAGGTGGCTTTAATATATGGCTATGCATGCATCTAGAGAAATAGTCTCGCCTCATAAAACCCAAACTGAAAAACTGCCTAAGATATAGAATAATTTGATAACTGGTATATGCATTTTTTACTGTCCAGAACTCATTGTAAATCACCTTGCAATGTGCACTGAGAAATGAATGGTGCTCAAGGTGAGAACTCAGAGACACTAATTTGATACTCTATCTAAAATATTGCACCCTCATCGCCATTAAGCAATCTATAAAGGATTGAACAGTTCAGCCAAATAACCTTGGTTAACTATTACAAATTATCATTCATTCTCTCATCTTAGGACTGAAGAATAAAGTGGAGCGTCTTGCTAAATATCTTGAAGTTGTAGGCACTGAGCAGACCCTGTGCAAAAGGCCATATAGGAGAATTCAGTAAACAACTTCTATGTTTATGAAAAAGTAACAAGAGTATTCATACCAATGTGCAGAAGGACTTTTTTTGGTCTAAACTGAAAGATAGTAGGAAGACTTGGAGACAGATAACGATTAGCTCCTCACCCTACACAAAAGGAAGTTTACGGTATGTTCCTCCATTATCAGCCATAAAACCCACCAGCTTGGCTATATGTGTATTCTCATGGGAGGGGACACTGTGCTGCTTACAATCTATTTCAACCTTTTCCATCACTTATGTTCTCCCCAGTTAGCAAACAAAATGGACACCCTATCCCCAGCTTGGAAATCCCAACATCTAGGAGGTTTTGGGGCAAGGGAACACTTCATCTCCACCCTTTTCATTTCCATGGGAAGGAGTAAAAACTGCATATGTATTGATAAATTGAGTTGAAATGACAGTGCTTATTTACTAGAGGTAGGCAATGCTTGGTGTGCATCAAGAATTTAAAGTCACCATGGAAAGAAATGGATACAAATGTCTGGAATCTAACATTTTTCTAAAATATCATTATTCATTTCTGAATGCTGAAGTGAAGAAAGTATTAAAAGAACAGTAACATCTCTGAGACCCGGATCAAGACCTGTAGGAATAAGAAATCAAATATTTAAAGGGATTTTTACAATTGCATCGCACGGTAGATTGAGCAGTAAGAGCTAAAACTAGCAAAAGGACAAGATGGTTTATATCCTGTAGCTCAAGAGGAGGCAGTGAGACTAATACCAAGTTTTGGCAAATGCTATTGATGTTCAGTAAGGTCAGAGACAGCTGGTGTTATAAGACAAATAGCTCATGTTGCTGTGGGTTCCAGCAAATAACCACTGGACTGTGAGCCCACCTCACTGTGGTAAAGAATCAAAGACCTTATACAGAATATGTGATATTAATATCTGGCGTAGCCTCAAGGAAGGACATTCATTTCAGAAAAATGTGACCAGCTGCTTTAACAAAAGATGCCTAACCATCACCTAAACAGGCAAAACAACATATAAACCAAGTTCAAGGAAGGGCACAGAAGTATTCATTCTCTTTCTCAGAGGCAAATGCCAAACAGGCTGGAAGGGACCTCTGATGGTCATCTCACCCTCATCAAAGCAGAGCCAACTTCAAGACAGAAAAGTTTCCTCATGATTGTGTCTAATTGATCTTTGAGCGTATGCATGGATTGAGATCTCACAGACTCAGTGTGCCTAGTATTTGACCTCCTTCTCTGCAAAATGGCTAGTAATGGGGAGAAAAAGCAATTCATGGAGGCTGATTTCAAAGCTTTTTGGGAATAAAATTGAGCAGAACTTAAGTCTGAAGAATACTGGCAGAAGTGGTTGACCAATATAAAGGCCTTGTCTTTTGTTATTTATTTTCCCTGCCATTTCATAGGAGACATTTGCAGTCTTTTAGAAATTATTCTGGTTATGGACTAAAAGGGTGTCTTTCTCTGGAGCCTACTGAAATAAATCTGCTTTTCTCCATTGCATTTATTATTTTCTTATCCTCCAAGTAGAAACTCATGTCCCCACACAAAGTGAGATGTTTTCTTACTGTCTTCCAGCACTGTCACACCTGGGAAATGAATTACCACACAAGCAAAAATCCTAATGAAAAGACAGGACCAGATTCAGTAACAGATTCCATGGGAGGCAGAACTATGTGAAAGCACTTGCTTGGCTCCTATTTTAAAACTGACAACATAAAGTTGTCCATTTTGGCATAACTGAACTCACAAGAAAGCCAGACCATGGATGGGAAAGAACATTTCATGGTAATAAAAAAAGACCTCCCTGGTCAGAAAGCAACTTTGGACCGGGGACTAGTCAATTCAAAACTGCAAACCTGAGCAAATCTGGTGAAATACAGTTTTCTTTTGTATAAAGGGGAAAGCAGAAGGGAAATACACAAAACCCTGCTGCATCCTGGGTCTGTAATTTCTGTGTGCTAAGATGATGGAACTGCAGAGCATATATGCCTCCATTATACTTGATACGCAGAAGGAGTATGTATTGCATCCCTGACTGAAGCTGCTGAGTGCTTTTGCAGAAGCAGCAGCTGCCCAAGGTGCCAGCTCTGCTGCTGTGTAGTTCCCCCTCTGGTGACTCACAAAAATGGCAAAAAATCCAATTGACATGCACTGGTCTGCTTTGTGAAGAAGACACCGCTTATGGGACAAGGTGCAGGATGACAGAACATGGGACCCAGCCTTTACTGCATGTCAAGTCACACAGCTGATTCCACCACAACTGGCAAAACATTTGCTCTTCTGTTTCCCTCCATCTTCTTGGTACCACACAGCTCCTCTGTTTGTCTACTGCTAAGCAAGACAAGACCCCCAGGCACTCATGGGCACTCAGTCTTTACTGTAGTAGGAATGATAATATCCTGGTTATAAAATCAGCCAAATGAACAAAGGACAAAGCAGATACTTCTGTTTCAGTGAAAAATACCAATTATTCTTGTGTTTCTTAACCACACATTTATCTATCTCCTTTTTCTATTTTTTTTTAAGTGAACTGCCATGCAGTGGTTATTGCCTTGCCAATAATGTCTGTTTCTGCCTGATAACATCAAGCTATGTAAAACAATATAGTATTGTCTGCAGTCCCTGCTAGTATAGTAAGTTAACAGTTACTGTAAACAAAAGGGCTCTTAGTAAGAAGATGAACCAAAGATATATTTTGAATTAAGCGCAAGGCAAACACTTAACATACGAGAATAAATCTTCTCCAGCTGGCAAACATTGCAGGAATAGTTCATTCTTTCAAAAAGATTGCATTGGGTTTGCACTGCCAATAGTATACACAGAGTCATTGTTTCAGTCTCAGCAAGGGAGCTGTTTATACAATTTGAATGAGTACTGCTTTCTCCAGAGCTTCTCTTAAACTTCACAAAAATAATCCATCAAAAATCATACCAGAAATATGAGGGTTTATCTTAATGTTTGAGACTCGTTTTCTCTGGTGGGGGGATTAAAATGTATTTTTAATAGATCTTAAGGACAGAAGGGGAATACTAGGTCACACAGTCAGATCTCTTTCACATCATAGGCCATAAAATTTCTTCCAGCTACTTCTGTATGGAGCCCAATAGCTGACATTTGGCTAAAGTGTATGCCTGGAAGGTTTAAAGTTTTGGATCTACCACTTTTCTCTGTAGCTGGTTCCAGCAGAAATCAATCTCACTATAAAACATTTGTGTTGCACTTCTGTTTGATTTTCTTTGGCTTTGATTTCCATGCTTAGGTTCCCATTGTGCTTTTCTCTGATCCCTTGAAATCTCTTTAATAATTATTATTTCTTTACTATCCAAGAACCCTGAATCATCTGAATACTGTGTGCTTTTGGTGGTAGTTCTGAATAAAGGCAGGAGAGGGAAAGCAGAGAGGGAGTTTTGTCTGGAATCCAGATAAATTGCATTTGCCTTGCTGGATAGTTTTGGTGTTTTCTTGTTTGTTTGTTTGTTTTTGTTGTTGTTGCTTTGTTGTTGTTGTTTTAAAAAAAAGAAAGAAAAAGGTTGTTTCAGATTAAATGGGAACATTTTGCTGTTCAGTTTTGTTATTTTAATTTGAAACAACTTTCAGCAGCTTTCAATTTTTGCTGAATATGTGCCCCTAAAAAAACCCACCTCAAACCCCAGAAGTAAGATCGGTGAAACTCATGTTACTTTTTCACATTATCTGTTCTACATTTTTTTGCTAGAAAGGTTCCAGAGTAAATAAACTCATCTTAATCATCACTTGCGTATGATAAGCACTTTGATTTGTAGCATCATGGTAACATTCCCAAAGTGCATCTACCACAAACCCTCTGCCATTATTCTTAACTGAACATAATTGATAGGAAACATGAAATGATCATTACTAAGAGGAATATTAGCTGTCTTTACTGTTTCACCAGAACTAGATGCCTTTTCAGTATGGTTTCATGAAGATGCTGTCCTGTATTTCTTAAATGAGCATTTTTAAAAGTTACATAACATGTCATCAGTCTGAAAAAGTTGATTCAACAGTGGGTCCTACACATAAGAAATACATGTGCATTTGAATGTGTCTGTCTTCTCTATATAGTCCTTATACAATAATAATGAGACTGAAAATGTAAGTTGAAATTTGGCTATAATTTAATTCTAAAAAGTAGTTCTCTGTGGTTTGCAGGCAAGAAGGTCATTAAGTAAATGTTTATACTCCAGGAGATCTTAATTTCTTGTGCTTCTGATGTGATTTTCATACATGTTGCACAAACCACTATTAATGTTCACCTTAGGCTTTCCATTCTTGTTTTCATTCAGGAGGGTGAATCTAACTTATATCATGGGATTATTAAAGGCCAAAATAGCCACTAAAATGTTATCAGTGGTGTCTATGTCATTTAAATAGAAATACAAAGAGCAATTGCCATATTTTCTGTACTCATTATGCAAATTATGATATTTTCAGCTCCACTGGTCTGCTAGTACGCCCTGGTATTGGCATTACAACCAGCATTAGCATGACCTTATTTATGAGGGTGATGGTGATATATACCTGGTGAAGCTTTTATTTTAGCCAGCATCAGCACATTGCAATCAATATGGTCTTATTCCTTCTGTGATCCAAATAATTTTACTACTGAACTTAATTGGCAATCAGCAGAAGTAGTGTGATTGTTATTTAGTAGGGATCCTCATATGCTTACAAGAATTTGCTTTAGGATCAGTGAAAAAGTAGGAAAGCTGCCAAGAGTTTTCTGGCTGGCAAGTCTTTGGGGGCTTATGAAACTTCCCAGACATCTCATTTTTCAAGAAAAAAGGCAGTTTTGAAAAGTTTAAAGGGACCTGCAGGGGTTATGGAGCTTTGGAATAACTTTTAAAGGGCGCAATTTCCTATTGGGGAAAGAAAAGTTACACAGATAAATTTTCAGGTAAGCTTCCTAGACCAGGTAAAAGCTTTCACTCTACCGACCTCAGCTTTGCCAGTCCTCTGATGCACAAGCAGCCAAGTTCCCATGTGCTTCGTTAAAGGTGGACCCACCAGAATTAGCTGCCTGTGTTTCTCAAGGGAAGACAGGCTTCCCCATCTGATGGTGTCATTGAGCAAGCCTACTGTTTCACAAGATCTGAGAATATTTTCAATGGTGAAGAGCTTAAATAACGATGTTACTTTGCATTCCTTAATTATGGTCTTTTGCATATCATCTGGTTTCAGTATGGAAATAAAATTGTTGACCAACAGAAAGTATTGCAGCAAGAAGTGGAATAGTTACGTCCTTGAAAGCAAACAGATTAGTTTAAAAAGTAGGGAAAGGGTTATTGCAAGCCTCTTGCTAATGCTATGCAATGCATCTACACAGTTTATGAGCTTAATGTGATTAATAATACAAAAAGAAGCCACTGAAACAGAATTCCCAAACCTCAGACGTACATTTTGGCTTTGTTTAGTAGGTTGGATGTATCATCAAATGTTTGCTTTTTCTAACAGGAAGAAGCACCTGAATACACTCAAACTTCTACCAGCCCTTGAATTATTAAATGTTTTTCTTATAGGCTGAACTGAATGCAGGAATCTCCAAACCTGGAAAACTCCAAGAACATACAGTTGCCAAGGAGGGCTTGAAAAGATGAAACAGCTGAATGAAGAGGTTTCAGTAATAGGAAGGGAAATAAGAACAAATTTACTTTCTTCCCAACCCAAATAAAGGGCTGTAGTAGTTTGTTCAGCTTTTCTGAATTCTGGATGGCAGCAATACAGTGTGGCTCTGGGAAATGCCTCTGCCATTGCTTAAGGTAAGCAGGTGAGCAGGTGACCTAACGTCTCTTCCGTCTCTCACTGACATTGAAACAGGAATCTGGCATGCCAAATTAAAGTCCCATTGAAACAGAGCCAATCTGAAAAAACAGAGGAAATCCACTCTCAGGTTAGTTCTGTCAGTGCTTACTTGTTATGTAAGGTTCTATGTTAAGTGTTTTCACCTTATAAATAGACAGGAAGAGACACAAGAGAGACACAACAACAGTTTTGTTATTCTTAAATAGTTCCTTTTCCTCTTCTCTGTTTTTCTGATCTACTCCTCCTATACCAGGCTGTCACTAACACTCAGACTTTGCTCTGCAGTCATATGCTGTGCAGCACTGTAGTACATGAAGGCTTTTGAACATTGAGAGATGACCCAAAAGCAAGTCTTTCAAGTCTAATCTCTGTTCCTTGCAAGATGCCAGTCCTTCTGGACAAATTGCTTTCATAGTCCAAAAGTAATTTCTTCAATTAAGAGCCAATTTCTTCTGTACTATACCTATTTTAGACTATTACACGTGGTCCACTGTGGCCTGCTAAGTATCATGTCAAAATTAGTAATCATCCACACAGCAGTGGAAGTGGAGCAGTAAGGCATTGCAAGGAAGACTCCAGTGACACTGCATGCTGTGACACACTAGTTGCAGCGGGACAGAGGCAATTGCCCCAGGAACATGTTGCAAGTCTATTGTACCTCTGAAAGGTATATGGCTTAAGTACAAATGGGCTTTTTTTTCCCCTTTGTTAACCAATAAGAAACTGTTTTATTGCAGAAAAAAAAATGCATCCAGTAAAACCATATAGATAGCAGCAGTTGATTATTTTCTAGAACAGATTCTTTCAAAAAGACAGAAAAAATCAATAGGAATATCTCCAGAGTATTGATTAGCAGATGAGTATTCATATTACCAGAGATACAAAGTAATTTAAGCTAAAGAGTGAGAACTGAAGTGGATTGATATCATTAGTTAAGCTAGATAGCATGATGCAAGAAACCAAATGAATTTTGAGCTATTTAAAGGAAGTAGCCATGTGCGCTCTAGTTTTGAAGTAGAAATAAATGAGAATTTATTTTTAAAGTTTAAGTAAGTCTGTTTAAAATTGCTTCAGGGTTCCTGACTAACAGTGGCAAGAGGATAGAGGGTGGTGGCCTTGGGGCAAAATTGTCTTATGCTGACTGCAGCTGGTATTGAAGGGCCCTGAAAACACTGTGGCTGTTTGATCTGAAGAGCATGGAGCCCCAGCTGGGATCCTCCGTGCAGATGATGGGCTGACAAGCCAGGACAGATGAAGCTGGGAACTGCAAGCACTGGCCCCAACCTGAGTGGGGTCCCTGCTGCAGATGCTGGGTGCTGCGTACCTGCTGTGAGAAACTTCCCTTCCCCTGGAGAAGGAAACCACAAACCTCCATTTCAAAAGGGAAAAACTCTGAAACGTCCTCTCCAGGGGTTTCCCTGTAGAAATATGACAACCTAATAAACAGAGCTCTGATGAAATACGGTCCACATCTGTAGTCATTTTATAGCTGACCAAATGTTCAGCCTGGAGTTTGTATTTGCTAGATCTAAGATAATAACAGGCCTGAGAACTCCCAGCGGTTGTTTGCTTTGATTTGCAGACTGTTTGTTACACCATATTATAATCAAAAATTGGGTATATCCGCTGGTAAAAATCTCATGAGTTAAAAAAACAAGGCTTCTGCCAATATTGCTTTATATTAAAAAAAAAAGGAAAAAAAGGAATTTTTTAATGAGGTAATGAGAGAGTTTTTTTGGCTGAAATACCCTATGGCCTGTGCTAGGACTCACAAAATAATAATTAAGTAATAAACTACAATGCGCTTATCATCTTGATATCTGTTTCAGATCACCAGACTACAATTTTAGGTAGGCATTTTGTAGCGGGGTAACTGCTTTTAAATCAATATATTCCACTTTTTCCACCTTAATGTTATTGAAACCCATCATAAAGAATACCTGTTTCTGAAATGATATTTGGAGCAAAATATCTCAAGTCTGCAGAGCTTGTATTACAACACACAGCTGTGATCTGCTCACAGGAAAATCACATCATTTTAATGTGGGTACATATCACTAACCACAGACAATCCTGACGTTTTTAATTTAAGGGCTATGACTACAAGTGTGCTTGTGCGCATTATCTCCTACTGGATAAATAATTGAATGCTAGATTAAAATGAGCCAGTGACAGAAGCTTCCAGGTGATGCAAAAAGAAAAATGGGACAGAAACAAATAAAAGATATTGGATACTAAATTGCAAATGCAGCAATATGCTGAGTATCTGAGATGTTTACATGCAGAAACATGAGATGCAAACAGGAGAGCATATGTCTGAATGTTAAACCGAAGTACTAACTGGCACTGAAATTTGGTGGGACAAGTGACAGCAAAAGAGGCATCAGCTTCATTTTTGCAGTAGGCAGAGGACATCTTAAACAACTTACCAAGAATGTATATGCTGCTTCTAGAAGTTAGATAAAAGTAAGAAGTAGATTTGTTGAATGAGATAAAGAGGAAGAAAGTCTATTCCACCATGCAGGTGGATCCAAGAGTTTCAGGCAGGAGCACTAGGCAATCACAGCAGCCAGGAGATGCAGTGCTGCAGAACTAGGCAAGTGGGAGATATAATTACCTAGCTATCAGTTGTTTAAAAACCAACGCTGACCCATCATGCAAGGTATTCACCCCAGTTTGTTTTAAAGAAGGCATGGAAGTCTTTAGCAGTATAGGCAAATTTTAAGTTCAGTTCTGACTAGCTAAGAGGAACTGACTGGAAATCTGGTGGTGAAACGTAGGTAGAAGTCATCAGAACAGGATTTAATTAGTTTGTGAAAGAAAGGTATAAAAACAGCAGGGAGTCCCACAAATCTGAATTACTGAAATACCTGCAATACTGAAATATCTGAAAAATCACTGTTTGGCCATCCTTCTTCTGTGTGATTAAAAGTAGCGAAATAAACTCATGATAAATAAAAAGCAACAAGGATAAACTGTTGCACTAAATTCTGAGGATAGTTCTTCCTCTGAGGAAAAAAAAAAAAACCCAAAGCACAGTAAATGTCAGGAGCAGAGGGAAAAGAAAGGTATACAGCAAAGCATGGCTGTAATGAAAAGAACGATAAATAAGAAAAGAAATCCCAAAGAAACAGAAAACTCAAGTTCTGTGGGGTTTTTTTGTTTTGTTTTGTTTTTTTTTATCAAATGCACTCCACTGAAAGCAACAAGGCAGAAAGAAAGGGTTCAGGAACTGCAGCAAGTAGAAAAGGAAAACAGAGAAAGTCCTCAAAGAAAACCTATTACTTAACAAAGAGAGAAGAAGTCAGGAGATAAAGTGAAAGTTGAAGTATTTGGGTGCCTGCTTTCTTTCAGGCTGCAGCAAGGAGATTAGTCTTCACCAGACATTGAATCAAAGTAAACAGGGAAATGGGGCAACACAGACCAGAGCAGGATAAAGAGTAAATTGAAGAATATTTAGACCATACAGATGTATTTGAGTCAGCAGTGCCTGACAAAATCCATGCCGAGTACTTACGGAACACAACAGCTGGCAATGATCTGGAATGTCGCACAGACCATGGATAGCAGGGTAGGTATTGGAGGACATAGACCTAAAAGAAGGAAAGGAACAAGACAAGAATTACAGGACAGTCAGCTGCATTTTGATAGCCAAGAGAAATGTTACCAAAACCCAATGCCTTTATAGACACCTGTAGCATAACAAGGCACAAACCTCAAGATGAATTTACCAACAGCTCACTTCAAACTGAAGTGCATCTCACAGAGAGCTGTTTTTAACAGTTATGTTCCATTTTCTTTTTAAGAACTTGCTGCTCCAACAGAGAATATGTATCTGAACTTTCTGAGCAAAAACAAGCTCAGGAGCATTGCTGGGA
Source organism: Myiopsitta monachus (assembly GCA_017639245.1). Classification (NCBI taxonomy): domain Eukaryota; kingdom Metazoa; phylum Chordata; class Aves; order Psittaciformes; family Psittacidae; genus Myiopsitta; species Myiopsitta monachus. Next base: position 66,086,635 of record CM029918.1, on the reverse strand, counting down.
TCTGAATGCAGCTCATTCTTGGTGAATCCAGGGAGGGGTGGTCTGGAATCCGTCAGATTAAATTGGATGACGATAGATGAAACATGCTATGCTTCTTGAAGAGAAATCAAGTGTACAGATACAAAATGGGGAATAACAGGCTGAGAACGACCTAGTAGGATGTTGTGGTTTAAGCCCAGTTGGCAACTCAGCCACACAGCCGCTCGTTCACTCCCCCTCTTTTCCTCCCTTTTGTTCCTGGAGGGATGGGGAGGAGAATCAAAAGAATGTAACTCCCACAGGCTGAGATAAGAACAGTCCAGTAACTAATGTATAACACAAACCACTGGCCATATGGGGCTATTAAAGGGTGAGTGGGTCCTACTGATCACTCCTTGACTCTCCAGTCCACGGATCAGCTTACTAATGGGAATCAGGGAGTCTCAGTTGGTGTGATATTGCTGCCGGTGCACTGTTGCTGTCCCGACTGGCACTTGTTGTTCTTCGACCTTCAGCAACCCCACAGCAAAAGGATCCTCTGAGAGACCAGGCAAGGTGGACAGCTGCTCCACTTCCTCTGTCTCCAAAGCAGCAATACTGAAAGCCCATCAGTACCCTTTTGGGTCTTTGAAGTACCCTCTCCTGAGGTAATCTATGCCAAGGATACATGGAGGCTCTGGACCAGGCACAATGGGGTGTTTTTGCCATTCCCTCCCAGTCAGGCAGATTTCAGCCTCCAGTACAGTTAACTCTTGGGATCCTCCTGTCACTCCAGAAATAGAAACGGGTTCCACCCTTTGACAGCTTGATGGCATCAGAGTACACTTGCACCAATATCTACTAGAGCCTTATACTTCCGTGGGACTGATGTGCCAGGCCATCTGATCCACACAGTCCAGTAAATCCGATTGTCCTCTACCTCCACCTGGCTGGAGGCAGGGCCCCTCTAATAGTCAGCACGACATTGGACACTTAAGTCTTGTAGAAAGGGATTATTCTTCTTTATCACAGGAGCTGGAGTAAAATCAGATCTTCCACTCCATCTGGGAACCTGCTCACCAGAGACTGAAGCTGCAGCCTTCATGGGGTGATCAGCCTTGACCTTTGTTCTCCTCTTCAGTTCACACGCCATTCCTCCAGAGCTGAGGTATGTTTTCCATCCCACTTCCTCATGTCTTCTCCGTGATTCCGCAAGTAAAACCATGGGGTGGCCCGTGGCGTATACCTCCTATGTCTTCTCTCTCGAGCAGTAGGATGCCTTCTGTTAATAGCTGAGATGTGCGTTGGTACACGTGAGGAGCTGGATAGATCAGATAGATCGTCTCTCAATTGTTTGAACTCCTGAGACACTTCTTCCACAGCTGAACTGATGGAAGGGGTGAGATTGTCTTCAAACTCTCGGAGTTTATGAATAATTTCATCCACTGTTAATGGTACTATGTCATTCCAGGTAACTGTTGCCAATGAATGGGCATATGATTGGGGTGCATTCCGTGTAAATTTCTGCCACATGGGTCATGTACATTCGACTTCATCTGGATCTATGTGTGCATCCCCGGCATTTGGCTTGATGTGATAGATCATCTCTACAATGGCTGATTCCCTCAGAGAATGGATGCCTTTCTCTATAGTAGTCCACTTGGCTGAATGACTCATAAAATCGTCCTTGTATGACAACCTTTCTTTCACAGCTGCGAATAGCCACTTCCAAAGGCTAAAGGACATTTTCTCTCTTGCAATTGTTTTGTCAATTCCCCCTTCCCTGGCAAGTGATCCCAGCTGTTTGGCTTCCCTACCTTCTAGTTCGTGACTGTCAGCCCCATTGTCCCAGCATCGGAGCAAACAGGTGATGACGTGCTCCCCTGGCTGACAGCTAAAATCTTTTCTCATATTCTATAGCTCTGTTGAGGTCAGAGGTCTAGAAGTCACTTCTTCTTCTTCCTTCTTCTTCTTCCTTCTTCTTCCTTCTTCTTCCTTCTTCTTCTTCCTTCTTCTTCTTCCTTCTTCTTCTTCCTTCTTCTTCTTCCTTCTTCTTCTTCCTTCTTCTTCTTCCTTCTTCTTCTTCCTTCTTCTTCTTCCTTCTTCTTCTTCCTTCTTCTTCTTCCTTCTTCTTCTTCTTCCTTCTTCTTCTTCCTTCTTCTTCCTTCTTCTTCTTCCTTCTTCTTCTTCCTTCTTCTTCTTTCTTCTTCTTTCTTCTTCTTCTTTCTTCTTCTTCTGATTCATGTGATGATGATTCCTGATCAGATGGTGTCCCACATTGTAAGTGCAATGCATTGCTTCTTCATCTTGTTTCTTCATCTTTCTTGTCTTTTTTTTTTTTTTTTTTGCTTTTCCCCTTGCGTACAGGGGCAACCGATATTGGCATGAATTGGTCCTCTGGTTTAGCTGCAGTTATTATCACTGTGGTTGGAGTGGCTGCAGTACCTGTTGTCAGGGTTTAGGTAGCTGCTGTATTTGTCACTGTGGTTGCGTAGCTGCTGTGCTTGGAGCTGGAGTAGCTGCACTGCCTGTTGCGGTCAAAGTTTGAGTAGCTGCTGTACTTGTTGCTGGGGCTGTTGTAGCTGCTGTGCTTGGAGCTGGAGTAGCTGCGCTGTCTGTTGCTTTGCCATCAGATCCAGCAGCATTTTTTCCCTTTTGAAGGTGCTAGATAGTGTTGAACAGGGCTCTGTAAGCATAGGCCAAGCCCCAGCATGTTGCCATGATATGGCCATCCCTGGTATGACCAAAATGACAACACACCTCATTTAAGTGTTTTACTAATTTTTCTGGATTTTGCACTTGTTCAGTGGTGAAGTTCCAAAGCACTGGGGGGGCCCACTGGCCTAGATACTTGCCCATACTATCCCACACAGCCTCCCTCTTATGACTGTCCAGCCTCAGGGAAAATCTCTTGGTCCTCCTATGTTGTTGTCTAACCCCAGACAAGGCCCAAACCCAGCTCTGTTTAACACTTGGGACCAGACGAAATGGTAATGGGTAAAACACACTCTGTATGTGTGCCAACATGGTGATCCCCATCACAATCAGCAGGCAGGTCTCAAGGGTACCTAAACGCCATTCAAAACCTCCAGAACTCTCAAATGATGCTGCAAATGGTCTGGTGGGGGGGGCTGAGAACATAAGGGAATGTCTCCTTCACGGGTTGACTACCCAAGGAGGGAAAAAAAAGATGTGTAATTGCTAAGCACTTCTATTATATACCTCCCGAAGTATAGAGGTAGTGACCACACTAGGAACGAAAGCCGGGTCAGTTTCATGATCAACAATTCTCTTGTATTACAAGTCATTACCATAAAGTACAATGAAACAAGAACCTTATCCCAAGGCCCCCAGCCGATAAACACTAACACAGCTAATACTGGCTGTAAGTAAGGTATGACATGCTGAAACTGTGAGATCAAGAGCAACAATTTTGAGAGCCAATAAATCAGCATTATGATGATTGAGTATTAATCCGAAACCATGAATGCTTATCACAGATACGATTAGACACACTCTGGTCAGATCTGTCATTATCTTAACCCTCCGGGCCCCACGCTGGGGGCCAAAAAGAACTGTCACATTTTAAGCCCAGCTGGCAACTTAGCAATACGGTGACTCAGCCACGCTTCCGCTCACTCACTCCTCCCCCTTCCTCCCCCTCGCTCCTGGAGGGGTGGGGAGGAGAATCGAAAGAATGTAACTCCCAGGGGTTGAGATAAGAACAGTCCAGTAACTGAGGTATAACACAAACCACTGCTGCTACCACCAAAAATAATAATGATAAGGGAAATAACAAGGGAAGAGAATACAACTGCTCACCACCCACCGCTGATACCCAGCCTGACTCCAGCAGTGATCTCTCCCATCCGGGTAACTGCCCCCAGTTTATATAGTGGGCATGAAGTACTGTGGTATGGAATACCTCTTTGGTCAGTTTGGGTCAGGTGTCCTGTCTCTGCTTCCTCCTGGCTTCCCCTCCTCCCTGGCAGAGCATGAGACTCAGAAAGTCCTTGGTCAGAGTAAACATTACTGAGCAGCAACTAAAACCATTGGCGTTATCAGCGCTGTTCCCAGGCTGAAAATCAAAAACACAGCACTACACCAGCTACTAAGAAGGAGAAAAATGACTGCTACTGCTGAACCCAGGGCATAGGCAAAAAAAAAAGAAGAAAAAAACTATGTATTTATATATACACACATTTCCTAGAGGTTCTCAGACTATATCCCAGAATGGAAAGGAATTCCTACCGACCTAAAATCTTCCTAACACCTTGCAAAAATTTTAATAATCTAGAATATACATAAGAAGGAGGTTGAAAATGAGGGCCAAGATAGTAGTACAGTGAAGAATTAGAAGTCTCCATGACACATGAGCATTGAGAAATGATGCAGAGCTTTATTGAAGAGATCTCTCAGAATCTATAGAATCATATCTCAGCTGGTTATAGGAGCTTCTTCAGCCACTATTCAATCAACTCAGCAATTGCAGCTAGTCAAGATAAATTTAAGCCACTGCATTAGAAACATTTTCTGCATTGGAAACAATTTCTGAAAGTGCTAAAGAGCCTAAACCATTGGTTTCAGGTAATAAGCATGTTAGAACCTGCAGCATGGGTACTGTCTCATGGTCTGGTGTCACCCTATACTATACATCCAGACAGACACAATTGGTGTGCAATAAGAAGTCTGAAGAGGAGATGCTGGATAATATATTATGTTAGTACCCAGCTTACCTCAAGTTGCAGAGAGCAGTGGCCTTGCTGAGTACACATTTCTCAAGATTTAATATAAGGGCATGTGCAGGAAAAGAAAAATCCAAAAGCTTAGTGTGAGAGATATTATCAGCAGCACCATTTCATGACCCCAGGAGTAACTGCTCTGCTGCCTGCCTTGGAAACTTGAGGTGATCTGTAGGCTCCTTTACAGATTTGTGCACCACTTTTCAGGAAGGACGTATAGAGTCAGAGGAGAAAGAGGGGATGAAAAACAATGGAAAGGAGATTAGAGGGATGAAGCTTTGAAGAAAAAGGAGCATATGATTGAGGTGTTTGGGAAAGCAGTTACATAACTGGCTTTCTCTATGTAAGACAATGGAGAGCAATTCCTCCAGAGATAAGTGATAAATGATTGGACCTTTTGCAGTAAAGTCAACTGAAGATGATGTTAGAGTAATGTTAGCAAAGCAGTAGGACAACACCTCATGGCAGATACCTGAAAAGTAAATAATGCAGAGAACCTTGCTCTCATTAATGAGCTTCCTTCTCCTACCCCTGTGAACCCTTGCTGTGGCTCAGATCAATGGCAACATACAACACTGGCTGAAGGTTGTTTGTCGTCCGCTCAGTCCATGTGCCAGGGTTAGGGTGCAGAGGAGGAGGAAGAGGGCTACAACATGCAGAGTTTTCTAGTTGAATGAAGGGGAGGGAGAAGAAGAGAGCACAGTGTTATGGCAAGACACTCATCAGTGCAACAGGTGATTCGTTTGCCTCTTTCTCGGATGGTCATAGAACCTCCATCATTTAGGATGTCCCCTTAACTCCATATTTTTCCTAATTCACATTTCTGACTCCTTTATCTTTTTCTTCTCTGTTTCCAATTCCTTTTTCTCTCCTCACTCCCTCACCACTTTTTCCTTTTGTTTTTCTTTTTGGCTTCCCTGACTGAGAGCCAGAAGTGCCAAGCCTCTTTTTCATTGTCTGTTTATGGTGGGGTTTCTCTCCTGTGCCTCTACTCTGCAGCTGAGCTCTACGCACATTTTCACTGCGGAGCTCTCCTGCCAAGAAAAACAGAATTTTCTGAACTGTTCAGCACTAGGAAAGACCAGACTAAGTCAAGAAGAAGCATGATATGGAAGGGGAGATCCAGGACAGAGTGTTCCTTAACATGGAATATGCCTGATTCAAGCAGGAAACTTGGCAGATCAGATGAAGAAAAAGCAGGATCAGACTGCCCAACATCTGCTCAAAATTACCTATGGTCCAGCAATCAAGAGGTGTTAACATTCAGCGCACATCTTTTACTGTTGTTCAGCAAGAAACCAGCCCAAACCCTCTAAAGGGCACCCTCGATGCCATGTGTTCCCACCAAGGTAAGCAACAAGTTGGATCACCTGCTTGAAGGTCTGATGAATGCACTGATACTTCAGGAACTTCAGCCTGAAAGAGGAATTTAAGGAAAGAAAAAAAAACACATTTAAAGTGTGATGTGGCAGCTACCAGGTGTCAGGAAAAAAGGAAAATAAGGAACACTTACCATTAACAGTGAAAGAAATCAGGTGGGCTATTACAGAGCAGTTCAAAGGGTCAGACAAAAAAGCTGATTAGGCGATCTCTTAGAATGAGCCACCACGTAGTTTTGATCATTACCAGCCACTTTCTTTCACAGCAGATAATTTCTACTTCTGAGACACAACTAGAGTACTTTGTGACAAACATATCTGCTGTCCAGGCTTCAATTTCAATCTTAAAGAGCTCTGTTTTCAAAAATAGCATGTCATTTCACAAAGTGCTTGGGCACAAGCAAGTCAGCTGGTAAGATGGCTACAGCGTGAAACTGCTGCCTGCAACTGACTCAAATACTTTATATTGCTAGATAGAGAAAGCCTCGCAAGAAACTGCAGGTCATTTTATTACTGGATGGCTGTCCTGCACAAGATAACAAGGCAGGCCACACCTCTTTTGCAGCCATAGAAGTGATGGCCCAAAGGAAAGGTAGAGAATAATTTCACCATTATGCCTTAAAATGCATAGTCTGAGGTGATTTCTGCATGCTGACGGTGAGTGCTTTCTTTGTTCTCCCACATTTGCAGATGCATAGGCACGTATCAGAAAACTGAAGCAAGGCACAGCCATTAAGGAAATCCCTTGGATATAGGATTAAAAGAATGCTCATTGAAAATACTGTGAGCGTTTGTCATTGGATCAATATTTCAGCTGGAGGAAAGAAAAAAAGGGGCAAGGAAAAAGTAAAACACTCTCTGACTGCATGTTGTACTTGGTGCTGACACAGAGAGAGGAGCAACTGCAGCTCCTAAGAGCAATCTGTTAGTCTATTTTCTATGAATCTGTTGGGCAACTTGAATCAATAGGGTCTTCTGGAACACCTGAGGGTTATTAGACCTCTTTTCCATCACATGCTTTTTATACTGGCTCGGTCTATTTAGGCTAAGTGTGTCAGTTTGCGTATTTATCCTTAGAACTAATCTGAAATAATGATGCAATAATGGTTTTAAGGATAGGCATTTTTTGTCATATAAATCTTTTAGGTTTTAAATTATACAGTGGCCCAGTGGCCCTTTAGAGCTCTTGCACTCACTGACTGATAAGATTTAAGTCCCTCAGGTCCAAAATTAACTGCACTGTAGCATGCATTATGGCTGCATCACAGAGCAATTTTATCAGGAGTAGGAGACACAGCAGAATTACACAAGTCTGTACTGCTATCAATAGGAAGTGATGACTCACTCAGCTAGTGCTTTCAAAGTGGCAATACCCTATGCACTGAAAGTATGTTTTGAAGGTGATAAGTGACCCCATTGCCAGGAATACGTGAAGGAGTGTCAGTGGCAAGAAGAGGGAAAAATAAGTCTTTACGCATAGCATCCAGTACTTCTGACACCTGCAGAAAAAGCCTCACTTGTGAGTGTGACCATTAAATTGTGTAGAGCTTTGCAAGCATTATCAAAGTGATTTTTGAAGTGAGATGTCATGCTTATAAAACAAGGTTGAGTCAATTTCCACAGAGCTCACTGACAATAGTCTGATCATATAAACACAGGCTGATACAAGACCTGGGACATGTTCAGGGTGTTTTGATTAAAGAACAGTCTGACTTAAATGAACAATGGATAATATTTAGAACAATAGGTGAAAGGTGCTCATGGAAGTTAAAAGGAAGCGTTCTCAGTACTCCGAATGAATCCTAAAGACAAATGACACAATCTGGTCAGGTGCAAGCCAATCTATTCTGCCATTCAAAGGTTTTGAAGACTTTATATGGAGCTCCAGAGACGGCATTTGATAAGTTTAGCTATCCATATGGCACCCTTCCAAATCTGCGTGAGGCCATGGAAATTCAAGTTGCTCTCAGCTTTCTATAGAATAGATTGGATGCTAAGTAGAGCAAAGCAAAGTAGGTTTCTGCTATGAGTCTAGACTTGGATGGTAAATGACTTTTTCAGAGGTGCATTGATTAGAAAAATGACTGCTTGCCCTTGAGTCATTACCAGCCTCAGACTGACTTTATATCACTGATGAATACTGATGCAAGAGGAATGAATAAACTTCTGAAATAACATTAGGTCTACACCGTCACTGAGAACTTTTTGAAAGGAAGAAGAACCTGTGGATACCTTAAGAAAAGGCAAGAAAAAAAAAAGCAGTTTAAGCTATCTTGATATATATAATAAATAATTCAGTGGGTTCTAGAGGTAATGGCTTCTGATTTTTAATGTATCTTTGTTAATAGACTGATGTCAATTTCTGAAAAAGTATGGATTCCAAATTAAAATTCTTGGGGGTTTGTAATGTTTAGTAGGGTGTCGTGGTTTAAGCCTCACCCAGGCTAATAACTCACGAAGTTTTACTCACTCACTCACTCCCCTCTTTTTCTTCCCCCAGTCCTGGGGGGATGGGGAGGAGAATCGAAAAAAAAAATACAACTCGCACAGGTTGAGATAAGAGCAGATTAGTAACTAAGTTATAACACAAATCACTACTGCTACCACCAGTAATAATACAAGAGAAATACAAGGAAGAAAAATACAACTGCTCACCAAGCCCGACCCAGCCAGTGTACCCCCCAGCAGCGAACCCCCCAGTGCACCACCACACCCTTCCGGGTCTCTGCCCTCCGATTTCACATCCTGGACATGATGTGCTGTGGTATGGAATAACCTCTTTGGTCAGTTTGGGTCAGGTGTCCTGTCTCTGCTTCCTCCTGGCTTCCCCTCCTCCCTGGCATAGCATGAGACTCAGGAAGTCCTTGGCCAGACCAAAGCACTACCAAGCAGTAACTGAAAACACTGGTGTTATCAGCGCTGCTCCCAGGCTGAAAATCAAAACCACAGCGCTGCACCAGCTACCAAGAAGGAGAAAAAATGACTGCTACTGCTGAACCCATGACATAGGGTTTTATCCTCTAAAGCTCCTCTTGTGCCTAGCAGCAGGTATGCACCATTGGACAAAGCCTTCCTCTAGTCAGCAATCACTTTTCTTCATTACAGAGTCATTCTTCCCCTTCTATGAATCACACAGGGATTTTGATGGTGTCTTTGATAATTTCATACTTTTCCAAACTTGGCTGATGTTGGACAATGGATTCAAATGTCATCAAGTCCCTGGAAGGCCAACCACATACACACATACTGAGAGCAAGTATGCTTTGTCTGTGTAAGAAGCCATCAGCAAAGGGGCCCTTTGCAAAGCTGGCTTTGCCCCTAGCCTTTGCTGAAACTGCTCCTCAGCCTCTGGCTTTCTCCCTAGTTCAAGAGAACTCTTAATTCCTAAACAGCAAACATCAAGAGGGATATAGGTACAGGCTTTATGTTAGGTACCAATAAAGGCAGAAGACTTTTCCATGGACAGGAAAAGCTTTTACCAGCTAGCCTGTAATCCATTATGAAAAGGTCAGTATAAACCTGAAGTCCTCATGCCAGACACACCATTCAGATTTGCCTTCTTGGCCTCTTGATGAATGACAATAAAACATTAAAAGCTGAAGTAGTGGAAATCCAGGGAAATAGCAAATACATTTAAGAAAGATAGTCAGATAGTGCAAACAAAATAATGGCAGTGCACCAAATAGAGATGAGAAAAATATTAGGTCCCAGCTCCTATTGAAAGGCAGGCTGGCAATGTCCGAGAGATTCATGTCTCCTGATTATCTACAGCTACATGTTCCCATCACCAGTCCTGTGCCAATGCTCATATGACATAAATGAATCTGGAAACCCGGCCAGTCAGAAATCCATCACTTTTTCTTATTTTGGGGCTGGTTTTCAGGCAGGTCAGTTACTGAACCCGTTCACTGAGCATCAGGATGAGTTGTAGTGGTGGCAAGAAAGGAGAATTGGGAATGTATGATCAAGGTTAGGTGAGATAGATTCCACTTCCATTGACTTAGGGCCATCATAAAATCACTGCCTAAGCTGTAAATACTTGAAAAGCTGGAAGATATTACTTTCAGAAAGCAGCTGTGCAGGACAATGCAATGCAAGTAGTGAAACATACTTCTGTACACTGGGCATCTAAGACATTTGAGCTGAAGAAATTCTCTTTGTTATTAATATAAATTAAGCATCAAAAGTTAGTAACAGAAAAGTCACTTAAAAATAATTAACAGCTAACTTCAGGGGGAAAAGAATTCAGAATAGACTTTATTCCCACACCTTGACAGAACTGGTCTAGATTCTCAACTCAATAAAGACAGACAATAGCTTCCAAACCCTAACTCCCTGAGAGGTCAGTAGCGTAGAATTTAGAGCAAGTTTTGTCTGCAGCTAATGAAAACACTGTTTCCTGGGAATTCCAGCTAGTGGGACATCAAAAATGACCTAAATCCCAGAAGTTCATGTGGAATTGGTTGCGTATCTTCAAGTATTAGCTGAGTAAAATTAAGGAATTCTCTTCTTCAGCTCTTGTAAACAAAGCAAAAGAGCAAAAAAAGGTGAAGGGCTTAGTAAGTCATCCAAGCCATCAGCCATCTCCTAAATAAGTGAGAAAAAGCTGCAGATGATGATGAATCATTATACAGGAGACTAACACTGTTTCTTTTTTCTTTCCCTTAAAATAACCCAACATATGCACATATTTGATAAATTATATCTTCTGTTTAACTATAACATGACATTCTGAAACCAGGAAACAAAACATGCCTCTTGCAGTGCCTCTGTAAAGCTTTTTCTTCAGTGACATAGCTAAATTAATGGCTTCCTCTTTTACTGGATTCTTAGGTGTCTACAAAAGCTCATTTTACAGCCTTTCTTTGCAGGATAACTCTTGAGCGGGCAGTCTTGAGGAATTATAGTTACAAGCTGAAGAGCTCCTTTTTTTTTTCCCATGTGCTGCCTTGTTTTCAAAAATTACAGATGAAGGTTTATGTAATCAGATATCTCTTGGGTCCTGGTTCCCAGTCATGCAAACGGGGATCTGGTCACAATTTCCTATGGCTCCTTTCTGCCCTTTTGCCTGTTTTCCTTTCCACAAGATACTGGGCTGCAGATGAATACGATGCACTTCGTCCTGAGCAGTCACTTCAAATGCATGTTTTGAGATCTAGGGAAAAAATGTTAGTAGTGGAGTGGCAAAGGAGAAGAAGGTGTATAGGGAGAAAAACACCTGCAGGTATAGTGCCCACAGTGGACACACCTGCTTTCACAGGAAATGAAAAAGATAAGCAAAAATATACTGGCAATCTCGAGTCAAAAATTGTCTTGAAGTAATCTGGGCAAGAGTGAAGCTGGTCAAAGGGGTAAATGTAAGAATAAAGAGGCTGGGGTTTTTTTCTTTTATTATAAAAGTGCTACCTGTGCATTATGGAGAAGAGAACAAAGTCATAACCTGGTTATGGTTTCTGTCTAAATCTCAATCACCAGAAAATGACAGCAATGGAGAACACAGCCTTCCTCCATTTCCCAGGGACCAGTCATCAACATATTTATCACTTACAGATGAAGGAAAGGCAGACTTACATTTGTCATCTGAACATGACAGTCCTCATTCTCAGTGGAATATTGCATTCCCCCACACACAGCAGCAGATGAAGCTACACTAGATAATATGCATTATTGCTTATTGGCTTGGGTGGAGTGCAAATCTACTGCTTCTAGTTTCAGTGACAGCTAATATCTTTGTTATATATACTTATAGCTATGTTTTCTGAACATCTCAAGATCCTTATCATAGAATCATAGAATAGTTAGGGTTGGAAAGGATCTTAAGAGCATCTAGTTCCAGCCCCACTGCCATGGGCAGGGACACCTCCCACTAAACCATCTCGCCCAAGGCTATGTTCAACCCGGCCTTGAACACCGTCAGCGATGGAGCCTTCACAACTTCCCTGGGCAACCCATTCCAGTGCCTCAACACCCTCACAGTAAAGAACCTCTTCCTCATATCCAATCTAAACTTCCCCTGTTAAAGTTTGAACCCATTACCCCTTGTCCTCTCACTACAGTCCCTAATGAAGAGTCCCTCCCCGGCATCCTTATAGGCCCCCTTCAGATACTGGAAGGCTGCTATGAGGTCTCCACGCAGCCTTCTCTTCTACACGCTGAGCAGCCCCAACTTTCTCAGCCTATCTTCATATGGGAGGTGCTCCAGTCCCCTGATCATCCTCATTGCCCTCCTCTGCACTTGTTCCAACAGTTCCATGTCCTTTTTATGTTGAGGACATCAGAACTGCACACAATACTCCAAGTGAGGTCTCAGGAGAGCATAGTAGAGGGGCAGGATCACCTCCCTTGACCTGCTGGTCACACTCCTTTTGATGCAGCCCAGGATACGGTTGGCTTTCTGGGCTGCAAGCACACACTGAAGTCGGATCATGTTCATTTTCTCATTGACCAACACCCCCAAGTCCTTCTCTGCAGGGCTGCTCTGAACCTCTTCTCTGCCCAACCTGTAGCTGTGCCTGGGATTGCTCCCACCCAGCTGTAGGACCTTGTACTTGTCATGGCTAAACTTCATCAGGTTGGCATCAACCCACCTCACAAGCATGTCAAGGTCCCTCTGGATGGCATTCTTTCCCTCCAGCGTGTCAACCGAACCACACAGCTTGGTGTCATTGGCAAACTTGCTGAGGGCACACTCAATCCCACTGTCCATGTCACTGACAAAGATGTTGAACAAGACCGGTCCCAACACCGATCCCTGAGGGACACCACTTGTTACTGGTCTCCAGCTGGACATTGAGCCATTGAGCACAACCTCTTTGCATGCGGCCATCCAGCCAGTTCTTTATCCACCGAGTGGTCCACCTATCAAATTGATGTCTCTCCAACTTAGAGACAAGGATGTCATGTGAGAATATCTTGTAATAAAAATCTAGTTTCTGTTAACAACTACAGTTCAATCAAGAGACAAGATAACTTCAGTTCTCTGATGTAACACATACAAAGAGGTTACAAGATTAGTCCCAACAGACTTGGGGTATGGCAGGCTGCAAGTACTGTACAGGTTGCTTGCAGTTAGAACATGGTGCTTGCTCTTAGAAATATCTTTTGTCATCTTTTGTCATTAAAATAAGATGATTTTTAATTTTAAAAATCTTTGAAATCCATCTATCCATTGATCTATTTGCCTGTGTATTTATCTACCTACCTACTCACCAACCAGTTCATCTATCAGTCAAACACATTCTATTGCAGAGGCTTTGTTTGTTAGGAAGGAAAAAATGAGCACTATATGATGTTCTGAATCACTTGGTTCACAGAGGTATAATCGGAGATATATTCAGAACTGAATAGCAGAAAATGAGCCAGTGAAATCAGAATGGCTTTGGTTGAATAACAGGATGAGGACTCAGCAAAGAAAGCTACGCAACTAAAATGTGCATCAGCTTGCAATACTTGATCCTTTCCAACAGGAAGAGTTCTGCTGCAATTATGGGTAGAGTTATATTTGAAAGGCTTGAAATTCCAGAAACTCTGAATACATCAATCATATTGCAGGATTTACAGAAAAGACAAGCCTGAATATCGTGTTTTATCAGGGTGAAATAGCTGTAGTAAGTATCACAACTCTTTCTGTGTGACTGGGAGAGCAGTGCTTGGGACAGGTGCAACTGAAGGAAACTAGAGGCTCTTGACAGCTTTTGCTATATTGCAGCCCATCAGCATACAAAGTTGCACAAGTGACCTGTTCCTTATTGACAGCAAGGACTGACATAGGCAGGAAAGGCACTGGTGGAATTCAGCAGAGTGCTTCTAGTCAAAGTTCTTCCAAGACAGTACAAATTAGGAGATGAGACTAGGAAGTGGAGGGGAAATTACGAGGACACTGAGCAAAGCAGCAAAGGAAGGAGCAGCAGTGAGAGAAAAAAAAAAATCTGGTATGTATATTTTACAGCTTGCATTGGTAGGAGTGTTTCTCCCACCACACTAGCGTGAAAGCAAGAGTGTTTCATGCCAGGGGAGCAGCAGATGAGGCAGCTATATTTCAGATGAAGACTTGTGCTATGGGAATGTCAAGCTATTGTGGGAGTGTCATGGTTTAAGCCCCTCATGCAGTCGCTCTCTCACTCACTCCCCCCTCTTTCTTCCCCTAGTCCCGGGGCATGGGGAGGAGAATCAGAAGAATGCAACTCCCACAGGTTGAGATAAGAACAGTTTAGTAACTAAGGTATAACACAAACCACTGCTGCTACCACCAGTAATAATACAAGAGAAATACAAGGAAAAAGAATGCAACTGCTCACCACCCAATACCAAGCCTGATCCAGCCATGCACCCCACACCCTTCCGGGTCTCTGCCCTCCGTTTTTACATCCTGGGCATGACGTGCTGTGGTGTGGAATACCTCTTTGGCTAGCTTGGGTCAGGTGTCCTGTTTCTGCTTTCTGCCAGCTTCCCTTCCTCCCTGGCAGAGCATGAAACTCAGAACGCCTTTGGTCAGACCAAAACACTCTAAGCTGTAACTATAAACATCGGTGGTATCAGCGCCGTTCCCAGGCCAGAAGTTGAAAACACAGCACTGCACCAGCTACTACGAAGAAGAAAAATGGCTGCTACTGCTGAACCCATGACAGGGAGCTGCTCAAAATTTGTGATCAGCATCCTTGATGAGGTCCATGACTTATATCCTGAGGACAAAGAAGCATTTTGGGTTACATTATCTACAGTTGTTCTTTACTCTGTACAAGCTGTCCTTTACTCTGTAAGTTGTTCTGCTGCCTTGTTTGCCCCGTGCTCATATACTTTCTTGAAGTGTTTTAACTAATCTCTGACATGTGTGAATAATTTTCTTATCCGCTTTCCAGGATAAATTATGTGTGCAACACAAAAATTAGTTTCTTGTCAGATACAAAAATGTTGTTTTTAACGAAAAATCCCCTTTACACGATAAAAGGGATGTGAGATGTTCTGCAGCAATCCATGCTAGCTGGGGACTTTTGGGGATGTCCAGCAGAGTCATGCTGCAACACTGCACTCTGACTAGACGTATCTACAATTTCCATAATGGGACAGCTTTTTGGACAGCTAAAAGCGGCAGATACGTATTCACAGATCCTTCTCCAGTGTGGTAAACTAAAGCTGAGAAAACTCCTGAACCTATATGCTGAGTCGATTGATGTAGCGATTTATATCTGCATAAACAGAGGTGGTATTATGGCCATAACCTCTCCAGAACACTCTCCTTTACTTCCAGCATAAGCTTCAGCTTCATTTTAAATACTTGTTCTCTTTTCATTCACAGACTGGACTTACCCAAGCAGTAGGTCTCACTGGCAGTACTGCTAGCCCATATGTGGTGTAGATGGCAAACCACTGCCTGCCTACTGAGTAATTGTGGTTAAAAGCTAAATCCACATCATCTTACATGGTCTCCTAACAGCTGCTGATAAATTCTATACAGTGCACAGACTCCACTTGTGCGCAATGCAGAATTGCAACTTTTTCTAGAATTTAGACACCCGACATTTTATTTTTGCTTTGCTTTTTATATTTTCAGTGTTTAAATGTCCAGGGAAAGGAAAATAGAACAAACTTCTCTTCAAGTAGGCAAGAATGCAAACAAAAAGCTTTAATCCAAAAAGTTTTCTAAAATACTGTCTGGCTTTTAAACCCAAATATCATACGGGCAATTAGCAGCTTCACTAGGAAAATACAGGACTACCTACAGCATCCGCCAATTAGCAGCTTCAACCTATCTGTCATCTTGCTGAAGAACAATTTTCACATCCAGTTCTTTGATAGTTTATAAGATTATGTTTTAAAAGGAAGACTTTATTCGTAATGATAATGGCTAATCAAATGACATGAGCATAATCTATCAATGGCTTTTCTTTTTTTTTTTTTTTTGTAGAGAACAATTTCAAAAGCCTACACAACTGCTGCAACAACTTCAGTGCAGCTTGAAAAGCTCACCATCATCTTTCTGTGTTTCAGGCCAGCAGGAAGAAAGGAGAAAAGAAAAGTCACTAAAAAGGTTAAAATATCCTGGAGATCAGGAAGCAATTCTGTTTATTTAGCTCATTTTTACTATAAATATTTAGAAGAGAAATGGAGAGAGAACAGGATGAGATAAAATTCACCACCCAGCTTTAAAAAGTTCAAGTGCAAATGGTCAATGACAATGATAAGAGTAATGACTGAGAAAAAACTTATACAAAAGTGTATAAAAAGCCTTGGCTGAATGTGGTCATAATTCAGCCTTGGACACATGCTGTACTCTTATAATACAGAAAGCTCCTCATCGTTCTGGCCTTCACACAAAGGCAATGAAAAGAGGAAGATTGCTTTTAAAAGCTAAAAAACATTGTGCTCAGAAGAACAAGGCAGAAATGTTTCAAGCTCACATATGACTACAACTCATTTTCAGCAAAAAACTAAATTTCAAAGAACAGCTTAAGACAGTAAAAGAAAAGAACTCATCTGGAGAATGATTTTGTATTACTCTCATAACATGCATTCTATGAAAATTAATTGTGCTTCATAACCCACTAGTTCTAATAATAATGTAATTCAGTCCAGAAATTTGCATATGTATTATTCATTAATGTGAGAAAAATGAGGTACTACAACTGATTGTGAAAGCTGCAGATTTTTATTAGTGTCAACAGAACATAAAAATAATGCCATTTAAATATATTTTTCGGAGAACACATGTATGTAATGAACACAGTAGTCTTAATAAGACACTGCTTATAAATGAGCTAATTTCATAACTGAGTTATAACATGGCTGTCATACAGTAAGATCCGTTTAATGCTTTCCAGCAATAGAAAGGTTATGAAACTCCTCCTTGTTTTAAGAATAATTGTACTTAAACTAATAGTGATGTGTATAATAAGAATGAAATTGCCTCCAAGATAGTAACTTAGGAAGTGATCTTAAATTGATCCACTTTTGACTCTGTGAATATTGGATTAAAGCTTGCAAGATCCACTATCAACTTTTCAAACAAAACCCAAAACAAAACCTACGGAAGATATTTTTTTTAATCTACAATGATATTATGGATATTTTCATCCTGCTGGTCTTGTGGGACACTGCTTTTCATCATAATATTAAGACTAAGGCAATTGTCAACATCTTTTAAGTCTTTCGCCATCTGAGATGTGCACAACAAGATGTGGGGGGGGAAGTCCTTCCATATGAAAAGATTCTTATCTGTTTGATACTTCAATGAAAATTAAGGGTAAAAACCATTGCCTAACATATTTAATTTGCTTTTTTACCTTTGGCAACTGTGACTCTTAGGTGGGGTATAAAGCCATCTATGGTCAAGTTGTGATGACAGTGTAAATTAGCTTATGCTTCAAACCACTTTGTCTAAGGTCTGAGACTCCTTTCAAGACAGAAAATTGGGGAAGGGGCTGAACACAAAGTAAGATCAGATCTAAACTGTTGCATCTGTGTCCACAGCCTTTTCAGCTTATTTTCCCTGGAACACTTTTATCAAAAGAGGTTAAGCATTCTTTCATCTCCTATATATATATTAGCATACACATACCATCTGGATTCTACATGCAGTGTCTTTGGAAACCCTCTATCTTATCTTTGGAAAGTGAAATAACTCTATCAAGGTTGCTTCTTCTTAATATAAATTTGCTGCAAATTTAGCAAAAGGTTAATGACAATGAGGAAAATATATGGAAACCGGGTGGCTGGGTTGCATAATTGTCTTCCTTGTATGATACAATACAATGTACTGTTTGCACTATTTTCAGAGTCCATTTCATCCTTTCATTTAAAGGCTGTATATTAGGCCTGAACCTCTGCATATTCAAGGAAAGACCTTGACAAGTCCATTTCGTGTTTTCTTGGTTTAGTGTCTGATGGTCTGAGTAGTGTTTTTAAAGCTTTGTTCTGAAATTATACAGGAAAAAGCTATTCAACATCCCTTGGAAATTAACACTGTTGACAGGACAGTATTTCAGTGTCAGAAGTGAATTAAAATACAGAGAATTAATTTATATGAGTTTTGTTGCTGAGTTTTAGTAGCAGATGCATTTGCAATGTAAATTTAAACTATATTTCCATTTATGCCTTTCACAATTGATTGAGAACTGCAAATCCTTTTTCTCCCCTAATCTCCTCTTTGTTTTTGTCTTTGAAGATCCAGATCTGTTAGAGACCATTAATGTAATTTATTCATGTGTAGCATAACATTTAAAAGAAATTACTGCTTAGCATGAAGATAATGAATGGTTTCTTTGCAATTCTGTTGTATTGGCTCATCTGAGACTTTCTTGAATTTTTCATATGAAGTTTAATCACCATGCCGATAAATAAAATAAAATTAAAGGAAACTAAAATATAATAGATCCACCAGCTGGCAGCTCATGTCAAAAGGTAATAGTAAAGGATGTTCTCAGTTTAAATATTTATACAAGGAGTTTTCTGAGACAGCAAGTGTTTCTTTTTTAAAAATAGTCGATTTAAAGCACATTTTTTCTAAACCTAACAAGGTTGCTAGAGCTTAAATAACTTCATGAATTACATCTATTTTGACATCTCAAGGAAGTAGTTTATAATGAAGAGGTTCCCAAACAAATCCTACAATGAACTGAAGCAAGTATCAGCTTGGCTTTGACTGAAGTGACAGGAAAATCTTTTACAATGTAAAGAGGAGCCTATCCATTAGACATTTTGTTTTTATAAATATTCCATGTGTGTCTTTAAAAGTGCAACCGCTTGGTTGAAGACCAGCACGTGTTGTAGCACAGCTGAAATGAACAGCAAAATTTCAATAAGATTTCAGTAAGAAAGAGGTTATTTCAAGGCTCTCCAGTAATTTAAGCTGGCTGAAAAGATTTAGACAATTAACAAAAGGGTGGAATTTGCAGATACTTTAATTTCCATGAAAACATTTAGATCCAAGAAGTATCTAAGTGACCATGTGTTCTTGTGTATCCTAGAAACACAAAAAATGCTAAAATTATATTAAGAGTTCAGAAATTACTCTGCTGCAGAAAAATGAAAGCAGCACCTGTGCTTCTCTGAAAAAAACTTTCCTCGTGGTTACAAGAATAAAATGCTAACACCTCATCCTTAAAGACAGAACAATTTGTAATGCTTTTGTAGTACCTCTTCCTTAAATGCCACCTATGCCAAATATTAAGCAAGAATAATCTAGGATATATTCACTCTTTGAAAACATGAAAACAGTTAGCACCCAGGTTTCCCATCTCATTTCAGACATCAATTATTCCAAGATTCTTCAAAACTTTGAATTAAGAGGAGGAAATTAATTGTTTGGAAGAAGGCTGTGCAGGATAAATAAATGTATATTTAATATTCAGTCACAGTTTATAGAATATATATTTTATGTGGGGTTGACAGCACCAACTAGACACAGCTGTCTGGTTCTTTTTTTTAAGACTAATTAAATTATACACAGGTCTCTGTGCCAAGGCTTTATGCTGTGCTTTGTGCTGATCTTTTCATTAAAATAATGAATAAAATTATAGGGAACATTTCAGTATACAATAATCCACCTCTAATGATCCTTCCAGACACTGTGAGTGTCATGGGTTCAGCAGTAGCAGTCATTTTTCTCCTTCTTGGTGGCTGGTGCAGTGCTGTGTTTTTGATTTTGGGCCTGGGAACAGCACTGATAACAGCCAGTGTTTTCAGTTACTGCTTGGTAATGTTTTGGCCTGGCCAAGGACTTTCTGAGCCTCATGCTCTGCCAGGGAGGAGTGAAAGCTGGGAGGAAGGAGAGACAGAACACCTGAAACTAACAGAACACCTAAAACTAACCAAAGATGTTATTCCATACCACTGCACGTCATGGCCAGGATGTAAAACCGGAGAGAGCAGATATCCGGAAGGGTCTGGGGGGTGCACTGCTTGGTACCAGGTGCTGAGCGATTGTTTCTTTTCCTTTGTATGTGTCCTGTCATTATCATTATTGGTGGTAGCAACAGTGCTTTGTGTTATACCTTAGTTACTAAACTGTTCTTATCTCAACCTGTGGGAGTTGCATTCTTTCAATTCTCCTCCCCATCCCCCCAGGAGCGGGGCAAGAAAGAGGGGGGAATGAGTGAGTGAACTGGTTGAGTTATAGTGGCTTAAACCACAACAGTGAGATACTAAAACATAATCAGCATTAACCTGTGAATGCAATGCAGACAATGGTCAAGGGACTAATCATGGTGAGTATGATGGTGAGTTGACTCCCTGGCAAAAAAAGTGAGGTGCTACAGCAGGACTGGACAGGAAAATAAAGTCAGATAACAAACCTCCACATGTTATTGACTGAACTAAAGACAGAGTGTCATGAGGGACTTCATGGGGTATAATAGGCTTTGGATGTGAGCTTTAGAAGAAAGGCTTCCTCAGCTCATGGGCTAGGGAAGATAAATGAGAAGTTGTGACTTAGCATAGATGTGGCTTGTCTTGTTGGAACAAGGGGCCATTTCACTCAGGAGAGAAGCCTCTTAGACATGTAAGAGATGGAAGGAAAGGATAACTAATGGTAAACTAAGAAAAAACCCCACACATCTAATCGAGTGTACAATAACTTGCAGAGATATGAAGAGATTAAATGTGTAAGATTATCAGAAATTTACCTTCTTAGGAAGAAAAAGTACACTATTAAGCCACAGTACTAAAAGCTTATGGAAAATTCTGTATGCTTGAAATAAGTCAGATGTAACTTGTTTAGAAAAGACAGAGAGGGTAAAAATGCAGAACAATGATACATGGAGCTCTCAGCGACCTCTTGGTTGCATTGGAGTTATTAGTAATACAGGGAATATAGGACTTTGAGCATTCACAGGATACTTATGGTTCACTAACAAAACCAGTGTAGCATTTTGTAAACTACAGCCCAGAGTAAGTGACTCAATAAG
This sequence comes from Myiopsitta monachus, assembly GCA_017639245.1. Lineage (NCBI taxonomy): Eukaryota > Metazoa > Chordata > Aves > Psittaciformes > Psittacidae > Myiopsitta > Myiopsitta monachus. The sequence goes on along the minus strand of CM029918.1, from coordinate 66,065,656 downwards.
CCCTGCTCAGTAGTATGTGAAGAGTAATCATGTTATGAATGTCATCAGTCCAGGAAACCTTTCATGAGGGATTTGTGTAGGGCCCCACTACCCTCCTGTGATTGTTTAATAATGGAAGTTACAAAATAAGGAGAAAAAGTGCTTCTGATAAAATTTAGGGGCTTTGAGAAACTGGTAAATAATAATGAAGACAGGGAAACCACACAACACAATGTCTTTTAGCAGATGGGATAAAGCAACAGAGTGCGGGACTGTACCTTGTAAAACAGAGACTCTAAAAAGAATTAGAATTCACAGCAGGGAAGATGACCTCATTAATATGTCTGAGTGACATGCATTAGTGAAAAAGGACTGTTTGAACCCTGTAACCCATGAAGCAGAAGTAATTTCATCCATATGTGAAACATAGGTGAGGCTAGTACCAGAATGCAGCATACAGTTTTGGTGGCTGCATTTATAGTGAGGTTTAGAAGCCTCAGGAGAGCTCCAAAGAGAAGCAGAGCAGTTATTCTATTTTCCAGAGAAAACATCTTGCTGTTAAAAGCTTAATGCTCAAATCTGGTTAGCTTATTAAAAGAGAAGATTGAAGAGTGATTTGATTACAGAGTATAATGCCTTCACAAGGTGAAAAGAGAGCATATATTCTTTAATTTAGTGAGAAAGGCATAAGAAAACTTAAATTGAATCAGCTAAATTCTAATAGGAAGAAAGATACTAAAACCCAGTAACACTCTGACAAATTATTTCCCCATATAAACTACTTAGAAAATCCACCCTCTCCTAAACTCTCAGCATCTCTTAATCAGAGCAGTACAATTTGCTCTGAAGATGTGCTATTTAAAACACAAAAGCCATTGGACCTAGTAGAGTAGCATGTGGTAAACACTGATGGCATGCGATACAGATGATTAAACTAGGTGACTGAGGAGCAACTAGGGCTTGTGCTATTGCCCATTGGAAATCTTTTGAATTCAACAAATCATCACTTTCTAAAACTCTCACTTAATATGTGCTCATTAGGTACTGAAAGAAATTTAGCAACTAACTGGCAGGAGCTGGCATCTGACAGTAAGTGTGCTTCGTTCACACACAATCCTTTGGTGGCACCCCAGCCTTCACCCAGCACCTCAGTAAGCCTTTTCCTTAGGGCTGTAGAAGTACAGTCCTTGGACAACTCTTCCAATTGCTTCCTTTCCTTGGAGGAAAATATGCTGTGGTACCACACTTCAAATGAGTGTGACTATACACTTTCCGGCATTACAAGAGCTTGCCATGCAAATTCTTCTGCAGTGAATAAAAGGAATGAGCCCCTTTTGATTGTACGGTCTTAATGGGTTGTAAGAGAGCAGGGTGGGTGGACAGGCAAACATGGGAATCACAGAATCATTGGAAAGGGAGCTGAATGTGTTAGAGGAATAAAGATTAAACCAAAATCTAATGTGAATAGGAATAAGTCCTCTATTCTCCTCTAATTCTATAATTCCTCTATTATCATCTAAGGAGACAGGAGAATCAGAATATACATGGCTGGAAAGGTGAGGAAGTAGGAGTGCTACATATGGAAAAGGAGCCAATTCCCAATTGAGCATCCTAATGCAAGCCACAATGTCTACTAAAATTCAGTATCTGTAAGGTGGCAGGAAAATTGATAATCTGTACTAAAAAAAACAGTCCACAGGAACAGGCATCAATAGACAATGTCAGTGAAATATAAAATTGCGATTTAAATATATGAAAACGCTATCATGTTGCACAGAGATATGAGGTTTGTGAATTGCTAAATACTGCAAATGAGAGAGCAATTCCACACAGATAAAATTCTGTACATTCAGCAGGCACAGCCTCATTATTACTGAAACAGTGAATGCTGCAAGATAGGGTCTTATCCACACAGTCACAAAAATGAAGTTAGCAATGAGATTGATATTGCTATGATTGCAATGGCTATTGCAATTGTAGTTGCTACATGACCAATAGCTCTGCTATTAAATCTCTGAGCACAGAGGAAAATACCTGGTCATGGTTTTGTCAAGGGGGGCTGACTGTTGCATTCTTCCTGGTTCATTTTACATTTATATTCACTGGAAGTTTAAAAGGGAATGGGATCATTCTATAAAAAGCCTGAAGCTAAGAGGAAATGAGAACAGAAAGCCAGGTGCTGCGGAGACCCCTCCTGCCTCCTAAAAGATCAATGAGCGGTTTGAAATCATTCTCAGGGGGCAGTATAAAAGTGAATAGTACCCATATCCACCCAAGTTTTGCCATGCTTGTAAAAGCTAAGATGACTGCCTATCCTAATTCACATACAGTCTTTGTGTTCAATTTCCACTTCTCGCTCAGTCTTTTTCCCTCGGTTCCTCAGATCACTTTACTTTCTGATCTAATGCAATGAAATGTCTAGGCCAAAATCGCAGTAATTTTGTTTGAGGAATTTTGGGGTTCCTTACAAAGGCTTACAAACCCTTAAGTGCATGCTTTTAAGGCTTCATTAGTTTTTAGAGTAAGACTCCTAAAGCTGACAGCCATCACAAAGCAGCTGTTAGAAGAAAACATTAGAGACACTTGAAATCTGTGAAGGATTGATGCATCATGAACCTGTGATATTCGAGGAATTGAAATACCTGAAAATGTGACAACATTAATCATATTTCTCTTTGTCATCACCATGACTCACTGTTTCCCACTTGAAAAAAACCTTCCTTCTTTTATTAATCTGGCATGTGGGAATTATCCCTCAGGCAACTGGGATGATTTTTCCTGAAGAGAGGCAATCATATCTACATAAGGAAAAATTACACAGCAGCAAGAGAAGTTCCAAGGTTAAGATTCCGGTATGTATGAAGTTGTATACTAATTTTTAAATATAACTTAAAACATACATGTATACAGCCTCCTCGCAGGGATGAGAAGCATGTGGCTTCAGGAATGATAAATAACAGGTGTGCAACATCTCCTAAAAAGCCTGTCGACAGCTCTGCAGAGCTCCCAGCAGCCAAAATGCTGACTGCTACACCAGAAGTTAACACAGGTTATTGTGAAACTCCCTTTAGACATTAAAAGAGGAAAGGGCAAAAAGAACAAGTTTGAAAACAGATCCAAGAGCTCTAGCATGGGGACTCTGATGCAAGTTGAAATATGTTGAGGATTCAACCTAGGGATAACCACTGGAGATAGTAACAGGGGTCTAGATCCTTTGAAAATCCCATCTTTCCCAGCTCCAGGCAGTCACCCTGGCATGGTAGATAGCTCAAACCCTACTGCTACCATGCCATGCTTCTCTTGCTTCCTCTGCAGAAGTATTTTCTTACCATCACCTCTTGTGAAAGGTGAAATTCATCTGGGAAAGAATTCAACAAAAGTCTCGTGATAAAACCATCTCTAACAGAGTTTTATAGGTTACTGTGCACTTTCTAAAATATTTCATTCTCAGCTTCTGAAGCTTTTCTCAGATAATGTCTCCAATGATCACTCTAAAAGTTTTCTCTCCTTCTTCATATTTACACTTTTCTTAGGTTTCCAGACAGGACTGTTTGAACACAGTATTTTCTCATTAAGCTTTGCTATCTATTCCTAGATAGTGTTTCCACTGGTATATTGACCTCTTTTCAATCTTCTCAAACTGAAAGCACCTTTCTCTTTCACACTCTTGCCTTTGATTTATAACATAATATTTTTACATTTTCTCTACAGAAAAGGTGTTTGCTCTTATCTAGGTCTCATATTACTTCTTGGAGGACATTATATCCCCAGAGGCCAAATGAAGTGGCACCAATTTATCTAGCATTTTTTCCCCAGAAGCAAATGAAGTGTGAAGTCTCTCTCAACTTCTTTTTTCCTGGGATGTCATCCCATCCATTATGGGTATATTCAATTTAGCAATAGAGAAAAAAAACCACTATGTAAATAGCATTAACAGTGGGCTAATAACCTAACAGATAGTCAGGGCATTTCTCAAAGCTTGTGTCCTGACTAACGATGCTGCTGTGCCAGGGTTGGATTATGCACTAAAATCTGGCAGGCACTTAGTTATGTCTTGTTAGTTCATCACTCAAGACCCAGGAACTCAAGACAGGGAGATGGTGTCAGTCGGTTTTTTCTAGGAGGGATGAGAATTACTTGACGCATTGAGACTGTTCCAGTAAAGACAGATGTTACACAAGTGTTCTTGAGTTTGCTGTTGAGTAAGTCAGTAAGTGTTCCCTGGTACATGGCCATAAACACCACACTACATGGCCATACACCCCACACACACCCTACCATTCCAGCAGGGAGGAGAGAAGCTCTGGAGCACACTCTTAAGACACTTCTTCTCAATTGCCTTAGGTTAGACTGGATAGACATTTAATTCTGATAATGTATCATGGTGAGGTTTTTTTTGCAGCAGGCTCTATCACTCACAGAACTTCCTGATGGCTTTCTGCTGTGTTTTTTTTTGTTGTTGGTTTCAGGGGGCTTTTTGGCTTGTAGAGCTCAATAATGTCATTACATAGCATTTGATTAGGTTATCTTTCCATGTTATGAACTTTGCATCTTTATTACTATAGGAAACGTTTTGCAAAATTCATTAGAAAAATTAAAAGGTATGATAGAAATAGGAAACAAGAAACCTTTAATTCTGACTAAGGAGATTTTTGAGTTAAATTTCAATGTTTCAATGACAAAATATACACAATCCTTAAATAATAGGAGATAAAACTTTTTAAATACCCCCATCTCCTCTGGAATGTTTGTTTATACCTCCCTTTGAATGACCTTTTAGGAGATAATTTAACTTGACAGTCCTCTGTCAGATAAATTTGTAATGTGACCATTAGACTAAAACATGTATAAACCCAGTTTATTGTTTGAGAAAATACATAATTCGTATCAGCCTGCATTGCAAATCACTGGCTATTTCCTGTGCCTTAATTGTAGACTACATGTAGACACTGAAGTGACAAATGTCTGACAGTTTAGCAACATTAGTTCACCATTAGGAAGAGATGCAAATCCTGTACAGATGATTTTTTGGAAATTACTGTTATAAATGCCAAAGCAAATTAATTTTAAAACACGTGCCAGTCACATAAAGACTAAATAAATTGATTAGAGAGCCTGAAACTAAAGGTCTGATTGCTCATTACCAGCTCAGTTCTGCATATGTCAGACTAAGATTTGTTATTGTGAAATCTCAGAAAGTTTATTAAATGGATTCTCTCCCCTTATTTTAGCCTTCAAAATAGAAATGCTTATATTATTATCCTCCCTCTGCAATTTAGATTTTGTTTTTACTCATTTACCAAAACTCCTTGAACATTATCTCAACCTTTGCTGACTTTTATGTCTTCCGAAAATAAAAGAACTTGAAAATAGACTTTTCTTCATTGGCAAGTAAACACAATCTGACTATTTATGCAGAAGGTTGAGTTAAACAAGCCCCAGGAGGACCTGAAATGTAGTTTAGATCCTTTCACAAGCCATCTGCTGTCCCTATTTCTACAGAAAAGAAAACAGACTTCACCTTATGGCTGCTTTACAAAGAACTGTAGGCAATGTAACGCTGAGTCACTGTGGAAAAGGTTGGGTCATGCAGCCTTGCTAACTCCTGCCAAATACAACTTGAAGGTTAGAAGCAGAGAAGAAAGTTTCCTTTTAGGCAAATTGTTTCATAATCATTTCTCATGAGTTTTTTCTACACGTTTTCTTTTTCTCTTTTTCCCCAGCATCCAATACCAGCCCCTTATCTGATCCACAAGTGGTGCTGGGCTAGGAAGGTCAAGGAAAGCCAGGGATTCCTGGTAATTGTCAGATATGGAAATGATTTTTGTCTTCCTTGCAGGGGCATATTTTCCTGTGAGTGTTCTGGGCATCAAGCTGGCTGGACTTATAAACAGAGCTTTAAATTACATTTAGCAAGGGAAGGGGATGGAGTTCTAAGCACTCAAGAAGAGCCAGCAGCTGTTGAGGTATTGAGAAGCAACAGGGAAATATCTGTGAATTGCCTCAAGGGGATTAGAACTCTAAAAAGGTGATGTGGCCTCAGCCCAGCTGAAATGTCTCTATACCAACACTACATGGAAAATAAACAGTAGCAGCTAGTGGCCACTGCTCATGTGGAAAGCAACAGCCTGCTTGCTATCACAGAAGCTTAGTGGGATAAACTGCATGATTGGAGTACTGTGATTGATGGCTATAAACTGTTCAGGAGGGATGGTGACGGGGGGGTTGGAATTAGATGATCTTTGAGGTCCCTTCCAACCCAATCCATTTTATGATTCTATGACAGTCAAAGAAGGAGAGCGGGGGGTTTGCCCTCTATGCCAAAATGGGATTGATTGCACAGTTGTCCTTGAAGCCCAGCAATATGCAGGCCTGGATCTTATGGGTGAGACCAATACAACAAAACAAACTTTGTGGCTGCTGTCTACTACAGGCCAGCCAATCAAGGAAACAAGATTGATGAAGAGTTCTTTCTTCAACTGCAAGAAGCATCATGTTCTAGCCCCTGATCCTGATATGGGACTTCAACCATCCAGACATCTACTGGAAAAGCAGCACAGCAAACTGCAAGCGGTCCAGGAAACTAATGGAGTGTGTTGAGGGCAACTTCCTAGTTCAGGTGATGGAAAGCCCAACTAGAGGAGAGAAACCGCTGGATCTGTTGCTCACTAAGGCAGAAAAACTTATTAAAGAGGTCAAGATGGGAAGTAGTCTGGGCTGCAGCAGCTATTCACTGGTGGAATTCTCAACCTTGAGGGGTATAAGACAGATAAAAAGTAGAGTCAGTACCCTAAAATTCAGATAGGTAAACTTCCATCTGTATAGGGCACTGGTGCATGGGATCCCTTGGGAAACTGCTCTCCGAGACAAAGGAGCAAATGAGAGCTGGGAGATAAAGACCTTTCTCTTAGGGCACAAAAGCTTTCAATCCTGACATGTAAGAAGTCAGGCAGGGGAGACAGGAGGCCAGCTTGGCTATGTCAGGATGTTTTAGCCAAACTGAAATACAAAGCTAAAATGCACAGGCAGAGGCAGAGATACACATTCTGGGGAGATCACAGGGCTGTGGCTCAAAGTAGAGGGAGGGCATCTGAAGCTGAACTTGTTCAGGGATATAAAAAATTACTAGAAGGGCTTCTTCAGGTACATAGAACAAAGGAAGGCGAAAGAAACTGTTGGCGCTGTTTAGTCTGAAGAAGACTCCAGTGAAACCTTATAGCAGCCTTCCAGTGCTTACAGGGGGCCTACAGAAAAGATGGAGAAGGAGTCTAATGATGAGCAAGGGGTAACAGCTTTAAACTGAAAGAGAGTAGATTTAGATTAGATATTAGGATGAAGTTCTTTACTGTGAGGGTGGTGAGACACTGGTGAGAAGTTATGGATGCCCCACCCCTGGAAGTGTTCAAGACCAGGTTGGATGTGGCTTTGAGAAACATGGTCTAGTGGAAGGTGCCGCCACTGCCCATGGCAGAGGAGTGTCATGGGTTCAGCAGTAGCAGTCGTTTTTTCTCCTTCTTGGTAGCTGGTGCAGCGCTGTGGTTTTGATTTTGGGCCTTGGAACTGTGCTGATAACACCAGTGTTTATAGTTACTGCTTGGTAATGTTTTGGTTTGGCCAAGGACTTCCTGAGCCTCATGCTATGCCAGGGAGGAGGGGAAGCCAGGAGGAAGCAGAGACAGGACACCTGACCCAAACTGACCAAAGAGGTTATTCCATACCACAGCACATCATGCCCAGGATGTGAAGACGGAGAGCAGAGACTTGGAAGGGTGTGGTGGTGCATTGGGGTGTTCGCTGCTGGGGGGTGCACTGGCTGGGTTGGGCTTGGTGAGCAGTTGTATTCTTTTTCCTTGTATTTCTCTTGTATTATTACTGGTGGTAGCAGCAGTGATTTGTGTTATACCTTAGTTACTAAACTGTTCTTATTTCAACCTGTGTGAGTTGCATTTTTTTTCGATTCTCCTCCCCATCCCCCAAGGACTGGGGGAAGAAAAAGAGGGGAGTGAGTGAGTAAAACTTTGTGAGTTTTAGAGGCTTAAACCACGACAGGGAGTTGGAATTAGATGATATTTAAGGTCCCTTCCAGCACAAACCGTTCCATAGTTCTATCATATTTTCACTAAACTAAAACCATAGACATGAAATCATTATTGTAGTGGTGTGTGTGATGCTGGATGATAAATTATACGGCAACAAATTGTGGAGCAACATATTTGAAAACCTGAAATAGTGAAAGCTCCAACTTTATGGCTGGAAAATTAAGTTAAATTAAAGGCTGAGTCCCATCTGAGCTTTAGTCACAGTACTGGAATGGTCTAAGAATGTGTAAAATTGTTAACTTCCTCTCATTATAAAGCCTCTTGCTTGCCAGAAATATAAAACAGGGAGCACCAGAGTCCAAAGCAGAGCTTTTGGTCAGTGCAGACACCTTACAATGACTGGCAAGAAATATCATAGCCATATCCGTCCAGCAATTACCATCACAGGCAAAACAGACTAAACTTGGGAAATAATTTATTACCAATCAAATCAGAGTAGGATAATGAGAAATAAAACGTAAATCTGAAAACACCTTTCTCCAACTCTTCCTTTCTTCCTAGGCTCAACTTCACTCCTGAATTCTCTATCTCCTCCCTGCAAGCAGCACAAGCTTTTTCATTCCGGAAATCTTCCCTCAGGCCTGAGCCTTTACTACCCAGAGAATGAAATACCAGCAGCCAGCTTTACAGCCAGCTCAGCACGGGTACACAGAAATGCAATTATATCATAGGAGTGGGGAAGTTGCTAAATAGCCAAGTGGTGAATGAGCTTCTCCTTGTTCAGGGGAGGCTTCCTTTTTTTTTTTTTGTAGAAGTGGAACAAGACAGATATGATATTTCTCAGCCTTTATACCTCAGCCAGTTACTCTCCCTTCCTGTTTAAAATAGGCATAATGATATTTCATAGCTGCTACTGTAAAAAATCAGTATATTGTGTGAGCACCCCAGAAATATGCATGATGCAATCATGTACATTAAGCTGTAACAATCTTTTGGAAAAAGACAGTAAATCCTGGTGGCAAAGAAGGAAACTGGTCATGAAATGTTCTGGGTAGAGGGGGTTTCTTGCCTGTCGTGCACTGTATCCCATTTCTTAGTTAACTTTAGGGGCATTTGCAGTGCCCATGTGTCTCTGTTTCTATCCTTTCCCACTTTCTTCAGAAACTCTAATATCCTGGCCTGAGGGTATAGCTTTGGATGAAACCAGAAGCCTTAGGGAGCCGGCTGAAAACAGGCTAAACAGGGAAATAGGTTTCCCCGTCACACATTTCCTTTTATTTAGCTACAAACTTTCCACTCTTAGCAGCTTCCCTGAATGCAAATGTAACCCCCACCCCTTCCTTTGAGCTGGACATGAAAGCCCATAGTTTGATTCATTTAACATCTTTTACCTTCTCTCCTTGTGACTTGCTATAGGACAAGCTATAGGACACTTCCTAGCTAGGGGAGGGAGGAGTTTCTAGTTACCAAAGGAATTGGATGAGTAACATTGTGCCTCCAGGGAAAGAAAGAGATGGGATCATTCATGGTCCAGCCCCCAAAGGGAAGTAAAGTATAACACCCCTGTAACAGTAGGTTTCCCAAGCCAGGCTCTTGGGATAAAGCCTAAAGATTAACCCCCCACCCACCTGCTTGCTGAGAAACTGCTCTGAAGTGTAACTTATGTGCTACCCAGTACCCACTGCATAGTTATAATATGTTATATTAATCATTCAGTGAAAGGGCTAGAATTCAGCTTTCCTTAGCCTCAGGCGGCAGCTGTAATTCCTAAGCCAAATGATTACTCTTTCCTGTGTGGTATTTCTTTTCGTTCCTCAGGAGGTGTATGCTGAGAATATAACTGTAGATGCAGACACATCCTGAGCATTCTGGGGCTTAAAACCCTTGCTAAGAGAGGAAGGATGTGAGCCTAGATTGCTGGGGTGCAGTGCAAGAGGGGTCTCAACGCTAAGGGTGGGCAATGACCCTCTCCTTCCCCTTGAAGGAATGGGATGTCTTTTCTTTCCTTGAAAAGAAAGATAACTAAGCCTTTAGATTAAGTCAAAGGCCTGAGCTGTGCACCCTGAGAAAGGAGAAGTATGTCTCTATCTTGGAATAAAGTGCACAAATTTATAGGAGGGAATTCTGTTTTATTCCGTTTCAGTTCCCATTTTTGTCTCTCTGATACTTGCTGTGTACCTCACAGGAAGATTTCAAGTTTGACTTTGAGCCTCACTGCATTGCCAAAGGCCCTCTTATGGATCTCCTTTATGTCAAATGTAAACATTCAAAACCTCAAGCTGAGCAGTTAAGGTGTTTCTTTCCCCTTCTAGAACACTCCCCCCATCCACAGTGAGCATATATGTTCATTTGCAGATCCCACATGGAAGATTCTGTCCTCATACACACTAGTGAGCACACTGTGGGTATCTTGCAGACTTACACCAATGTTTCTGACAGCAGAATTAGGTCCAAAGGGCTTCACATAACTTTGCTTACAGTTGGAAAAGCATAAAAATGAAATGCAATTACATATATATACATGAGAAAGCAGAGATGGCAATAATTTGTACACTGAAAAGTGATCAAAAGAGTGTATCCTTATATTTTAACTTTTCCCCTGGCATTTCTTCCACACATATCACTTCCAAACATAATTGCAAGTGCTGAGGTCTGCAGCAAGCTAAAGTCAGATAAATCAAAAGACAATGGATAACTTTCTCCTCCACCTACGATAGTGATTAAGACTTAAGTGATGCTCAGGTCCTTCAAGCACACCTAAAGCAAATTGCAAGTGCTTTATGAGATGAAAATAAGCATAATGACACCAAATATCCCTATGTATAGTGTTTGCTCTTCATTAATGCTTGAACGTCCAGCAATATCAGTCTAGCAGAAGAGACCCTGCTTGAGAAATCTGTGGTCGAAATAAGCAAAGATGGAAGAGCTTTTTCAAGAGATCTTGCTGAGGGATTAAGTGATGTCAGACTTTCTGGCAGGAAGCCTGTGGGAGGCCAGGGAGCTGAACTGAGGGCTGCAAACCCCCGGCAGCGTCAGCCTCCAAATTGTTCTTTACCTGGCAGCTGCCCACCAGAGAGAGGTGGCGGTTGCTAAATGAAAAGCAGATGGTGTTAAGTTTGGTTAAAGTAGAGAGTCATAACAACAAAGAGCTCTCATCTAATCACCCAGCAGTAGTAGGGCTGAAAATGTAATCAAGTTGTTTTCTATAAATCATTTTCACAAGATAAGAGGCCTGGCTATCCAGCATGGTTCACTAAGTATTTACACTGTAAAATTTCCTGCCCTCAGCGCTACCCCTTTGCTCTGAATTATTGCTTTAAGACATTTCATCATGAAATGTAGCAGTAGTATAATAGACTTCCCCCTCCTTTCCTTTTAAATTAAATTATATACTGGTAGTAAAAACATGATTATTTGAAAGTTGTGTTTATGAGAATTCTTACCCTCTGAGGAGGGCGGTGAGGAAAAAAGGAATGAAAAATTTTACTTAATAGAGAAAACAGCTTGTGGAAATAATTACACAACTTGTGAGCCCTGCACAGCATCTGTATTTGTCAATGTTATATTCAAGCCTGTAGAAGCAGACAAGCAGTCTGTCTTTCAGACAGTTGAATCTATAAAGGGTCTCAGTTATAGTACTAATTTACTAATGTATTGCCAAGATAAAGTGACTGAATCTGCTGAAGAGGAGGGGGAGGATGCTGATATTCTCTACTGTAACGATGAACAATAATGGGAATAACGGTTTATTAACAAACTCCACAGGTCACTGCACACCAAACAGTAAAAGTGAAATTCAATCATGTTCTGTTGGAGCTCACAACATGCAGTGAACCTCCTCATTAGGGGGGTTCACAGTCCCCCAAGCTGGAAAGGTCGCCTGCAGATGGGGGATGACAGGGAGTGGAGCTTTGCTGCTTCAGCTGCAGTTCAGCCTGGCTCTGGCTCGCATTCAGACAGTTCTTCTTGTTTCTTCTGTTTGGGGTTTTTAAAGATTTTCAAGATTAGCACATTTTGTTTTACAGTCCATGTTCCCATTCAGCTCTGGAATTTTACAGGCTAGGCAGACCGACAGCTTTCCCTGCAGCCCCATTCCCTTACATTGAAGGCAATTGAAAAAAAAGATGCACTCTAATATTAAATAAACTACTGTCCAGGCAGGTCACTGCCTTAGCCTCAGGAGGATTTAAGGTAAATAAAGGAGTCGGATGACAGTGCACTTTTTACTTGATTTGTTTTAGGCTGTGCATTGTTTTCCTGGAAAGACAAAGCACTTTCCCTTAATTTGAATTCTTGCTTTTCAGTGGTGCTGGAAAAGGGTGATGTTTGCCAGATCAGCCTGTTTCCTGCTTCCAACATATTCCTGGCAATGTTTGAATGACTTCAGGGATGGACATGCCCCAGAGCTGCCCTGTAAGCTCAGGTCTACCAGAAGACAGAAACAGGGTTGGTACTTAGAAGAGCTCTCTCATATAAGTTTCTCTTTATAACTCATGCAATCATTTTAATTATACCACTTGCTGCATGGAGCCATTTAAACACGGGCAACAGAAGCAAAATAGCGAATGAAAGGGAGCTATTTTAACAGTTAATTTTCTGAGGATCTAGATGATTGCCTCATTTAGTATCTAGCCTATAGTGCCTCTTTAAATAATTTATTTGGCAGGAACATCTAAAAAGCCTTAGTTAAACCCATTTTTAAAGACTATGTTAATGACATTCAGCCCATGAAACAGCCTTGTTTGGTGCAGTAGTTTCTATTTTCCTCTCCTCCAGTTTGAAATCTGACAACACCGTAGGAAACAAACAGAAGATGGGGTCGTAACAGGGCTTTTAGAATAATGAATATCTGTGATTCTGCACTGAGACTCAACTTCTGCCCTTGGACGGCATCTAGGGTGTTTGTAATGACACTAAAAACTAAGGCGGATAGCTGTTTACTCACACACAAGTAAAATACTGTCAGTGCAGTATGCAGGAATATGCTTATGTTGTGTATCAAGGGCAGGCACTTGTTTGAGCTGGAGGAAAGGGAGAGAAAGGGATGTTGCATGAAGATGTCAGCACAGCGCTGGGCCGGAGCTGTAAATCCTGGGGATGGAGTTTATGGGCAGGGGCTCAGTGCTGTGTTACAAACTCCCAGGGCTCTGGGACAGCCCACAAAGGGGCCTGAGGGAAGGCTCAAGTTAGCTTTGAGCACCGATGGAGTGAACCTACCCCTGACCAAAATCTAGAGTCTCTGTCATCCCACCAAGAAAGGAAGGAAATGTTAATAGATTCATCAAAGTCCAGTACATGCAAGCATCTCCCTGGGATGTCAGACCAGCTGTAAGAAACACTTCCCATGATCATGGGGCTGTTTGTAGGCTTTATCCAGGAAGATTTTATAAGAAAGCTGTGCTTGTTCTAGCCAGCTGAAAATAGGGTCTTCCCCTCAGGGCTTCCTGGCACATAATAACAGGGTGAGTTTCCCTCAGCTACTCCCTGAGTGACCTCCTGGGTCTTGCCTTCTCCACTACTCCTGCATCTTAACTTCCCAACTGAGAACCCAGCAGGGCAGGCCACTCATGTCTGGACACCCAGTGGATCTTGGGGCACAGAGTCAACCCTCCTTAACCAGGGATGAACCCATGTTGGCTCATCCCCTGGCAGACATGCGCTCTGCAAGGCATTAGCCCAGCTCCACTGGGGTGTTTTGCCAAGACCTGAAAGTTACCTGAATAAACAATGGAAATGGCAAACTGTCCAAGGTGACTCTTTGCAGGTTTGCAGACATACCTGCCTTCCCCCAGGGGAAATTTAAACGATTACACCCTGCAAACCAGGCAGCTCAGCTACAAATCCTCTGAGAGCATGCTTAGGCTGGCAGCTAAATTAGAGGGAACGCATCTCCTTGCTTTATTAGAAGTAACAGACTCACTTTTTTTTTTTAATTTACTTTTACTATTTCCTTTGCAAATTTTTAGGCACTTCTAAACTCAAACTGGTTTTGCCTTTTCGACTTTCTTCACATTACACCCTAGCTAACTCCATTAGCAAATAAAGTAAATAGCCAAAGCACTTATGAAAGTCTGAATTCCCCGAAGGTAATAACTGTATAAAACACATGGGAGTTGTTATTTCAAGGCAAGGAAATGGAAAGCTTTTAGTTTATCATTAAGCTGGCTTAGTATTTCGGTAGGCCTTGGCACTATTTGTTAACAATTTATAAAGTCAGACAGGGGTGAGTCTACGTAAGTGATACATATTTCTGTACTGAGATGCAGTGCTAATGATATTTGTCCCGAAATCCATGTAAACAGTGCTTAATAAGCTCTGACTTGGCTTTTCCCATTCAAGTGTTTGCCTGTGTGGAGTGAACTCAAGTCACTGCAAGTTGCTGCAGAATTCCCCTTCAACACAGTAACAGTGTTGGGAAGCATGTTTCCAGGCTGCCATTAGTCTAGAATCCAATATTTAGAAGAAATTGCAGTATGAGGAGCATTCAAGTGCTCACAAAAAGATTAGAAGGTGCTATGTTCTTATGCAGGGAAGAGTAGGGATGAACGAGTAAGAATGAAAAAAAAACCAAAAGAAGAACAAGATAAGATAGTTAAGACATTGTCATAGATGTGATCCTACAGGAACCAAAGTCCATCAGCTTATGGTACAAGGCCATGCAGGTTCCATCTTTCACCTAATGCATTTTCTGCTCTAGCCTGGCTTTTCTGGTCCCATTTTTTAGTTCTTCTGCTCCTCATTTCTCTGAACACTCTTCAACTTTCAACAGTTCCAGTGTAGCCGTTCCTTTCATATTTTATCTTCTTGTTCTTTTGTCACTGGTATCTGACGCTAAGTCCTTCATGCCTATAGCTTTCTGTGTCGTCACTGGTACATTCCTTAGAAGATATTTCATGCCCTAGAGAAGCTGAGATGATGAATTGGTGTCTCATGCACAAGCAGATATCTTGTCCCCTATATTAGTTCTTTTAATGCATTTGCAATGCTCAGGAAAACTGAAACTGTAGTAATAAAAGCTCAAGTTGGTTTTCCATACTTCTGGCACTACTTAGTAAGATTGGTTGTTTCATTTAGGAAAGTTCTGCCTATTATATGGCCACCTGAAGCCTCATTCACTGTTGCTTACTTGTGCAACCTCAGGAGGGATGCTGGGCAGACACCAGGGTGTGCCAGATGTTTCCTTCTAGCATTCCTGCAGTGCTCATGTGCTTTCTATAAGCAGCCACAAACTGGCCGGCATTGCTTAAAGATCTACTGATTTACAAATTCTTATGACACCAAATTTCTATCAGCGAAGATGCTTACGTTAATGTTGTCCAAAGTACAACCAGAGTGGTATTTTTAAGGTCTCTCCCGAAGTATCTCACTGTATGCTACTCACTAACTTCTCCAATATTCTAAGGACATCTTGGTTCTTTGGTTCTTCCGTTAAAGATATTCAGGCATTTGCAGCAGGAGACCTAGGTGGCTCTGGGCTTGATTCTGCAGACAGTCTCTATTAGCTTTCCTGGCTGCAATGCACGCTACTGAGACCAAGGCCAGTCTTCAGAGACTGCAAGGTGGAATTAACATTTACAGAACCATTTTTTTTGTGTGCATGGTCAATTTGCCAAGGTTCACCTCCCGATTTTGGAGGAACCAGAGCCCTGGGAATGGATGCATTGATAACAAGTCTGAGAGACAACACGCAAAGTTATTCTGGGATTACATGCAGATTTAAATGAAACAAGAAGGCAAATCAACAGCCCATAGGCTTCCTTTTTCAGATTACTTCATTCCTCATTCATTTTACTCTGTGCAAAGCGGGGTGATTCAAGCCTGAGATGACAATTATAAACAGCAATCAGTGGAATATGCTGCCTGCTAACTTTGTCACATACTCTGTTATGAAACAAACTCTTCATAGATAAGGAAAAACTGTAATGCTTTAGTATCTACCGTGCGTTAGCAGTTCTGCAGTAATCCATTTCAGGCACGAAAAGTGAAGTAAAATAAATAGAGGGAGGAAAATACCCTGGTTCTTTCCTTCCAACAAGGCACTGCAAAAGCAGGAGTTATCTTCTACATGTTTAGGTATAATACAAAGCTGCTTCTAATACAAATTTCTGGTCTTACAAAAACTGCTTTTAAAAATGTGCTGCAAATTTAAATTACAGAAAGAATTAGAAATCAGTAATAGAGAAGCTTCATCCTACATCACTCATTGCCCATTTCTCTCTAATGACTGCCAAAGGAACCAAGATGATTAGCTCAGATGTAGAGATGTGCATTGTAACTATTTCTCTTTGCTCACAGGCTTTCCACCTTCCAGTGAAATGGAAATTACTGGACTGAGTTCATTGAAAGCAGTCTTCTGCTGTTCATTCCCTCCATGCTGTTCATGTTTTATGTTAAACATACAAGACATAGTAAGACTCTACCAAGACTGTTTCACCATCACCTTCTCACACTAAGAAATGGTGTAGGTTTGTTAATTCTCTTTCTTTGTCAGAACATCATTTATAAAGTAACTCTCAGGTTGCTTGTAAATGAGTTTATTTCTTTTTGTGTTGGCACTTTCCATCAGATTGTATTCCCCTTAGGGAACACAAACATCCTTCACATTTATTTTCCAATCTACTGTGCTAACCACACTTTTCCTGTCCTTTACTTGTTCAAGGCCAGGTCTAGATCCAGACATCTGTCTTCAACATCATATATTGCATGATGCTTCTCAGATTACACTCGGTGGGAGCAAGAGTGGGTGGAATGTGAACAGTTCACAGAGTATTTAAAGAATAAGTGACACCCTGCTTGCTTGTTCTTACAGCCAAGCTCCTAGAAATCACTCAGTTCTCAGCTTTAATACCAGATACCACTCAGTTTCCAGCTTTAATACCAGAAACCACTTCCTTTGGAGATAATTGAAAGTATGGATTACTTTGGTACTTAGCTCTTTACTACAAATGTTTTCCTGATAAAATATCACAGGCTTTCCATGGATGCACACAGACTACTAAATCCAAGGTTGCTCGAGCACAGGAGCCGTATTATCAGGATTGCTGGATGATTTCACATCTGTGGGCTAAAAGCTATGTGGTATTGTGTTCACAGGAGAAAAATTGCTATGGCTCTTTCTCTGATTGCATTGATAGACAATATAACATGCATATATTTGGGTGCAAAGATACGGCAAGCAAGGCTGAGCATCACATCTTTCCTCTTTGCTCCCCTTCTACTGGTAGATTCAAGAATGACCAGCTAAAACCTCATTAATAATGAGTTTTTTACAGTGCTCTGGTGTTTAGGATAATACTTCAGTGTTCAAATTCCCATCAGAAAGAATACTAAGCCCTACATTAAAAGTCTGAAAAGCATTTTTATCCTTAATTTTACTTGATTTCTTTGTTAGATGAATTACACCATTTTCTCTTGACCTTCATGTAACTCTATGTTTAATGATTTTCCCCACTCCCTACTTCTCATGCCTGTGCATAGAATTAGAAGGCCAACCTTGTGGCACAGTACTAGCTCCACCTACCATGTGGTAGTCCCTTTTCCAAAAGAGGACTGTGGTGGTGGGTTTTGCTGACTAAGGGAAATTCACTTATCGCCTTTATGACAGAAGTATTTGCTTTTGAAGCCTAGCAAGCTGCCTGAAAGGAGGGAAGACGAAACAGGCAGCAAAATCATTGTTACAGGGCAAAATTGCTGCTAGGGTACCACACGTGAAGTAGGATAGAACTCCCCTTAGACATCCAGTTTTTTCACAGTTTATTATACACAGAATTAAGCTCAGAAGTGCTGTGCACAGTCACTGAAAAACTGTAATTGACTGCCCCTTTTCTGTTTCTCCCCAACCTGGAGAGGTGAGCCACACTGTGCTCACACTATCCCTGCAGTAGTCCTGGCACCAGCACTGGGATGCAGAGAAGGGACATGGGACCCACTGCAGGGAACAAACCCAGGTTTACCATGGACACTTCCCAGTCCATACAGATTTAGTAGGAATGGTCAGATCTGAAGTGAGTGAGAAGTAGCACCAGGAGTTTCAAAATAGCAGGAATATTTTTCAGACTCTCCTATACTTCAGAGCAGCCGCCTGCAGTGCTGCCTCCAGCCCACCTCCCTGCTCAGTCAGGGGATGCTGACTAGGACATGCTGGCCTTAGTGTGATGCCCTAAACATGGCCCTTCTGGAGGGGAGCACTGCACACTGTCCTACACTGATTTAGCATTCAGCTACCCCCATCCTCCTGCTAGGAGAATCAAATCACATTACACTATTTCTTGGACAAAGTGCAAAGTATTTCTTATTCTTCTAAAGTCTGTTGCACAAAAAAGGCAAAAGATAAAAACTGCAGTGCAGTTCAGCAAAGTTCAGCAACACAAATATCCTATAGTGCCTTTGTCAGGACTGAGATAAATCCTGCAAGGTAGACACTGGCTTCCAGTCCTGCTTTCCCATCTTGACATTATTGGTTCAGCCAGAATATTCATTAAATTATTACAAAGGGCAATGGGATTTGTGTAAGAGTTGATCTATATTTACATGCAATTCTATTGTGAAAGGGGAGTTTTCTCAGATTAGGAATCACCTGTCCTCACAGTGAAACAAAATCATTTCATACTGAGGTTTAACCCTAAGGGCAGAAAGGGGAAAATTATTATTTAGTTCCCAACTAAGAAAAATATTTGCTAATCTTATACTTTACTGTCTCCTCTGCCACCTCTACTCCAATTTGCCTACCTCTTCTGGCAGGCCTGTTTAAATGTTTAGATATCTTTGCTTTCTGTTCTGTAAAGCTATTAACAATGACATCAGGAACCCCTAGTTGATACATGATATATATTAATATGTATATATTTCTGGATGTATGCATCTCTGAATGTATATGCCTTTCTGGAAGGCATGCTAAGGCACATGAAAAACAACAAGGTGCTTGGTGACAGCCAGCATGGCTTCACTAAGGGGAAATCCTGCCTCACCAATTTGGTGGCCTTCTATGATGGGGCTATAGAACTGATGGACGGGGTAGAGCAGTTGATGTCATCTACCTGGACTTGTGTAAAGCGTTCGACACTGTCAATTTGATAGGTGGACCACTCGGTGGATAAAGAACTGGCTGGATGGCCGCATGCAAAGAGTTGGGCTCCATGGCTCCATGTCCAGCTGGAGACTAAGAATGAGTGGTTTCCCTCAGGGATCGGTGTTTGGACCGGTCTTGTTCAACATCTTTGTTGGTGACATGGACAGTGGGATTGAGTGCGCCCTCAGCAAGTTTGCTGATGACACCAAGCTGTGTGATTCGGTTGATACATTGGAGGGAAGGAATGCCATCCAGAGGGACCTTGATACACTTGTGAGGTGGGTTGATGCCAACCTGATGAAGTTTAACCATGACAAGTGCAAGGTCCTACACCTGGGTGGGAGCAATCCCAGGCACAGCTACAGGTTGGGCAGAGAAGAGGTTCAGAGCAGCCCTGCAGAGAAGGACTTGGGGGTGTTGGTCAATGAGAAACTGATCATGAGCCGACTTCAGTGTGCACTTGCAGCCCAGAAAGCCAATGGTATCCTGGGCTGCATCAAAAGGAGCGTGACCAGCAGGTCGAGGGAGGTGATCCTGCCCCTCTACTCTGCTCTCCTGAGACCTCACTTGGAGTATTGTGTGCAGTTCTGATGTCCTCAACATCAAAAGGACATGGAACTGTTGGAACAAGTCCAGAGGAGAGCCACGAGGATGATGAGGGTACTGGAGCACCTCCCGCATGAAGACAGGATGAGAAAGTTGGGGCTGCTCAGCGTGGAGAAAAGAAGGCTGCATGGAGACCTCATAGCAGCCTTCCAGTATCTGAAGGGGGCCTGTAAGGATGCTGGGGAGGGACTCTTCATTGGGGACTTTAGTGATTAGACAAGGGGTAGTGGGTTCAAATATGGAAGAAGTTCTTTACTGTAAGGGTGGTGAGGCACTGGAATGGGTTGCCCAAGGAAGTTTTGAATACTTCATCACTGGCTGTGTTCAAGGCCAGGTTGGACATAGCCTTGGATGACATGGTTTAGTGGGAGGTGTTCCTGCCCATGGCAGTGGGGCTGGAACTAGATGCTCTTATGGTACTTTCCAACTCTAACTATTCCATGATTCTATGATTTTATGATTCTCTATACATTATATATATAATAATATATAATACATACATATTATGCAGCAATGATTAAGTGACCTTCAGGGCTCAAAAAAAAAGCCACCTTCCACATTGCTATTGGCTGCAGTATTCTTTATATGAGATGTTATGACTGTTTTGCAGCATCTATTCAGTCCTTAAAAGGGAGAACGAAAGGAGGAGAAACAGGCACTTAATGGCTTTTTGGGCAGAGCCTCTAGTTACCAATAATGTAAGACACAGTAACTTTTGAGACAGCCATGGTAGCAATATGGGACTGATCCTCTCTGTGGTGTTTGCAGGCAGCTGTGCAAATGTCTGACTGCTCTCTTCTGCTCCACTCTCAGGCTGATATCTTTGAGACGGTCCCCGTAATTAATACTAATCACATATGCCATCTGTCAGGCACACAGATTATGCAGCAGGACTGACACTTTCTGCAGGGCTGGTTGAAGTGACACATGTATCCTGTGCCTCTGGAAATCGGGCTGCTCAATGCTCAAAGCTTCTTCTGAGCACAGTGAGACCCTGAAACTTGGGAACTCACTGCAGTCAAAGGAGTGACCTGGTTTAATTACAGCTGAGGTGTCCTGTAATATCTGGTCCTTCAAATCTATATACTGTTCAGATAAGCCATCAACAGAAATACAAACAGGTGTTTCCGTGGCAGCTCTCTGTTTCCATACGTAAGGTAAGTGTTGCCTGCAAACACTACATATGAAGCTCCTAAACCTACAATCTGACCTAAGAATAACCCAGGCGATATTGTCTATTAGAGAATACCTTACACCTTAAGACAACAAATATAATTCATGAATATATTTGAGAGCAGAATTCAGAGTTAAGGTTTATCTAAATTCCTTTCAACCTTCAGGTTTTCTTTTTTTAGCAGTTTTATGAGACATTTACATTCCTGCATGTTCTGCAGAGAAGTAAACATTTTTGTTACATGCTGTAGTTCATGAGATTATTGTTCAACACACCAATGTGTCCATACACGTGATTCCAGGATTTCTTGTTTAAAGGTTTAATAACTTCATTTACTATAACATTCAAATTTTACAATGCACATTATATGCAACTTTGAAGCACTGCATAAAATATTTATACCATGCTTAGACAGCACCTACATTTCTGACTGCAATTTTATTCCCATTAATTATAAATCAAACACACAGGGGTGATGGGTGGGGGTTTATTTGTTCCCTTGGCAAGAGTATTTGCTATAAAACTGTCTTTGCCCACCCTCCTTCTCACAGTTCACCAGGAACATCAAGCTTCAAATTAAAAAGAAAATTCCCATATAAAATCCACTTTTTATTCCATGGTAATTTTCAAGTCTTTTCGTCTTCTTCAAGCCCACCACTTGATTTTGGCTTTGCATAAATTGTAGAGCTCCATTTGAATGGAGTTCATAACAGGTAATGGCATCATAACTCTTTATCAGTACTCTTCTGGATTGCCTGTTTTTTTCTGCTATAGTCTGCCTGCTGCTCAGTTGTCAGCAGTGCTATCTGTGTTCATCCAGTGAACAGAGAGCAACCATTGGGGTAAAGGCTATAACTGTGTTCCACTGAAAACTAACCTACTTGCTTTGCTAAAAAAGTAGGGATTGCAAAACCCTCACTTTGAATAGTAATCTTGACTCATTCTACCAACACCAACAACTCAAACATGACCATTTCATCCCTTTCCATAAGTCTCTGAAGGCCATTTTCTGTTCCTATCCTACAAGTTGTACACCTGTGTAACTTTACAGTCTATTCTCTGTTTATGACTGATTCAACCAAACAGAAATGCAAACTGCTCTATAAATTATAGAGAAGGACATCTGTGATAATGCTAGTGTACTTGTTATAGGTCAGCTGTACTCTTCTGCACTGGCTTCAGTCCTATTTTAACTTGCTCAAAGTGTACTGGCTCTACAGCTTCACACTTGTACAGCTGCAGGAGAAATTGTTTAGTCAGATTTGATCTTCATAAATATGTACAAATGGACTATCATATACTCACTGCTGCTGAATAGCAAATACGTAATTAGTGTCACAGTGCTGAAAGTCTTCACAGTGCATGTATGAAAGATTGGATATCATTATTTTAATAGCACATACTGCTTTTTATACAGCACTGAAACTTCAGCTGAATCCCTCATCTCTTAGAGGTTAAGTTAAAACTTTGTTCTTTGTGAGGTTGAATGTCCTATTATCACAGGACATAATTCTACTAGAAAAATAACCTCCTAAGATGAACTTTTTAAAGAGGCTACTTATTTAATTATATGACTTTTTCTCCTAATTGGAATTTGTTAGTCACTTATGTAATTACTGAATATATCTCAGTTTGATTTAAAAAAAGAAACAGAATTATTTTGGCACATGAATCATTTCTCAGCACTTCATTGTAGGTATTTGTTACTTCGAAATCAGGATACCATTTGCTTTGATTGAAAACATGAACTCCTGTACCTTAGAATGTTTCTGATCCTTGATTGGATAAGCCAGATTCCTAGTACCATTTGTCATATTTGGCTTATTAGCACTTAAGTGAGACCTTGATAGATTTTTCCCCCCAAAATACTATTTTAGTCTTACTGTAAGCAAGGGAAAAGGCAGTAAATAGGTACCTGATACAGGGATACTCTTTTCTGTATTCAAATGTATTAAAAACCATGAAGTTCCATTTTCTATCATTTTATGGCTAAACAAAAAAGCACTGCACAGCACGCATCACTATTAAACCCATTAACACATTGAGAGTGGTTCTGGTAATCCAAAGATTAGTCACTAGTGAAACCACCTCATGATGTAACCACAGCCTCCACACCCCACTATAGAAGTTTTAGGCTGAAATTTCTGGAGTCTTAAATAACCACACAAATAGGAACACCCAGCTCATTGGAAGTGTTTGCCCAGAATTCTGTGATGCAAATCAATAATCAAGGCTGTACACCTTTTCAGCATGTTTTAGGAACCAGTTTTAGTCAGTCTCTGAAATATTGACATAATTCATTGGCCCAACTTTGTTCTTCTGAGTCCTGGAAATGATTTAGCAGTGGACTGTAGATTTATGAGCAAGTAGCTTACTGTAGGTACGGCTGCATCAGAGTATAACTACGCATTCTTTCAGAAAAAAAAGCAGTCTGTATAGGAAGAAAGTAAATAATAAATAACCATGAATCAAAATGGTTATCCCAGGAGATAGCTCTGTCCTTTAAAAGCATGATGTGTGATGTTTGACCATCAATAAAGGCAATAAAAGGCAGCATTAGCACTGCATTTTGAGTCCCCATGCCCAAGTTCAATATGAAAGCTTTATTTTTATAGAGAAATCTGGGGGTAACTTCTTGATTTGCTATGTCAATATTTAGAGACAAAACTTCTACTCAGGAAAAAGAAAAGAGAATAATGAAAACCACATGCCTGAAGGGTTATTTTGAGGTCTTAAACCAAAGTAAAATTCAGGTGAGGCTATGTCAGCTACCTGTGCAAGGAATGCACATAACATAATCTTGCTGGTGAAATCAAAATTGAAGGTTCTGTACCTGGCACATGAAGAGACTGAATTTGCTACTCTCCTGCAAGCAAACCCCCCTGTTATTGTCAGAGGTGATTACACCAGCTAAGGAGTGAAGGTCTGAAGGGTGCAGCATTCTGGGCTGTGGGGTTAGGAGAAGCAGCAAACATGGTTGTACCCCTCCTGCCTCCAGGCAGAGCTGGGAGCTGCTGCTCCATGGAAGCCCCGGAGAGCCTCAGGGTAAAACGTGTGCTTTCTGTTGCCCCTTGGTGATGGGTTTCATTCAGGCTCCATGCCCATACAGGCTGGCAGGCAGCCCTGCATATCTTCCCCAGGATTTTCCCCTTCCATTTCCTGCCCCTGCCTATGCTGAGCAGTGCCCTTGCCAAGGAGAACATCTCAATAATGTGGATTTTAACTGGGGAGAAGGGTACAGAAGTGATTTAGAACAAAACCAGCATAATCCAGAAGGCATTTTCTAGCTGTTGCGCTGCTGCTCAGCATGGGCAGAGCTCACCTTCAGTAAGAGTAAAACTGCTGTTCCCACAGAGTTATGCCAGTTCAAACCATCTGAAAATCTGATTTGGTCTCTTAAAGCTGCCACCCCAACTTATATGGAAAGGAATTAACCAAGAATGTGTTCTGTGTCTGGGGTCTAGAAAAGATCTTGAAAATTGAATTCACTGCAGTTAAAAAGGACTTTTACAGCATGAAAATGTCTTTGCATCTATTTCAGCCGCAAGCTGCATTCATACGGCACGGCTCTTGCACACATGAAGGAAGATTGTTTGCTACAGAAAACAAGTAATTTTGCATGGTGGTTGCATGTTATTCTGGGGATTAAGTGCTTGAAGAGAATCTTGCACCCCAGGTGTCACCGGGTTGGTAAGAAAATGACAACTGCAGTTGTACTGAGTTCCAAGTGCATGTCATTCTGAGAAAAGAGACTTGCATGTCATGACAGCTGCACCACTAGAAAGCAAAGAAATCTTACAGTCAGGGAGACAAATTGATCTTCTACTTTCCTTTGCAGAGAGGAAAGTCAGTCACTAGGACAATTAATTCCTAGATTTCTAAAAAATAACTGTATTATAAAAGGGAACAAAGTCTCTTCAGTGATTAAGTAATTTAACATGTTTAAAGTATTGAGTCTACCAATAGCAGATTGGGTTTCTGAGTTAGTTTTTATCACTATTATTCTGGTGGCAGCAGGGGAAAAGGAGAATACTCAGCATTCAGGCAAGTTTTGCTGCGATCTGAGTATGACTACTCCCAGTCCTGCCTAACATGCAGCAAAACCCAAAGCTCTTTCAAATCTTCCAAATCAATGGCAAGTTGGATTTCCCTTTAATCAAAGTTCATAAATTTAAGATTCTTCTATTAGTAAGACAAATCGCACAACCAGAATTGGTGTGCTGTCTGGAAAAGAACAAATTCCCTAAAGGAGAAGGCTATCACAAGCATAAATCGGAGCTGTTCCCCTGCTCTGTCCTCAGCCTGGAACCTGCCTGGCTGTTAGCAGGAGAGAGCAGCCATCCCCTGAAGTTACATGTGCACAGGAGGACGAAGTGAAGTCTGGCAGAGAAGGATCTGAAGACAGTCTGTTCTCCTGACTTGAAAAGAAGAACAGCAGAAAACAATCACCAAAATACTCCCAAACTAAAGCAATCCAAACCTCTCAACTTTTTAAATGCTGCATTAAGGGTAAAGGGAAAAAAGGCAAACCTCCTGGTACCTACACCCTAACAATTTACTTGCCAACACAGTAATTTTGCCAGTGATTCATAAATTTATCACAAATGTAGACTCCTCAACCAAATCCCCTTCATGGGGACACTTTACTTTCCCTAGTTCTGGCTGCCAACCAAGTTTTGTCTAGGCTATTTCTTCTAACTCCCTTTCAGAGATCTAAAGCCCTAGCAACAGCCATTAAAGCCATGAGTGCTTAGCACTTGAGAAAGGGAGGACACGTGAGCAATTCAGCTCATATTTAGAAATCTCACTTTAGTTTCCAAAAGATGATTGTTATCCTACCCAGTGAGTCTGAACTCCTGCTACACAGGTCAGCACATCGTGTCCTTTCCTTCAGCACGGCCATCCTTTGTTTTACGTAAAACAAGCATCAGCAGTGCCAATGCTCTGCAGCATCAAGGAGCCTGTGCAGCGAGAGCTGCTCATCTCTGCCCCCCCCCCCCCCCCCCCATGAACCTCTTTGAGTCTGCATTTCAGGCCCAGTGAAAAGGAGGCTACAAAGTAAAACAGTGCCTGTGAGACCAGACAGCACATGGAAGCTGATACAATTTGTATGGCTGTAAACACAGGAGTCTATTTTTCACGCATTGCACAGAACGAATCATTGAAAGGCAATGAAAGCAAACATCCCCAAATAACATTTTTGTTCTGTACGAAAACATCTCCATTGCAGCTATTTTGATAAATGAAACCTACAGCATTTCCCACTTTCCCTCAGCCCCCTCCTGCAAGGAAAGACTATTCCAGGACAATGTAATTTTGTCTCCAAACTTGGAAAAAGGAGACAGACACCTCCTGTTGCTTTTCACCAGCACAGTATTCAGTGCTTATTAGTAAATCAAACTTTAGTAAAATTAATAAATCATAGTTGCCCATGATTTTGCTGCTTCCATTATTAGACCTCAGAGGAAATGACCTCCTGGCTCTTTCTGTACCTTGCTTTCCCCCAGCATTGATTGATCAGACAGCAGTGATGAAGGCTGAGAAAGGATAAACTAGCATACCTGTCCTTATCCCATAATGTCCTCCATTCCTATAAAATCAGTGTTCTGCTGTACTCCATTTCACCATTATGCTCTTCTGGGTTTTGCATCTGCTGCCCCTTTCTGCTCCTCCAACTGAATAAAATTTGTTTTCCATTGCCAAGCCTGAGGAGCAGGGATGGACAGCAGAGATTTGCAATGGAAAGGGAATCTTATTCATAGTTGGTCAAGTTATTCAAGCAAATGCTAAGTTAGCGTTTGTTGATCTAACTGAAATCATCCAGCCAATACAATTCCTAGTGTCAGCCTATGCAAAAACACAGGCTCGGAGGGTCATCAGAAGACCAGAACCTTAGGGAAGCAACAACCCTCTGATATCCAGTGCATGGCACCTCATGACACAGAGGAATAATACTCAGTGTATGAAGCGAGTTTATTCAAAAGCTACTAGCTTATTTCAACTGGCCTTTATATACAAGAGGCATTGCTGGAATGGAAACTAGTTTCCTTGATGCTTACCATGAACTTCCCTTTTGTAGCACTTCTTAGCAGTGCAAGTTACTGACACCTGTGGAAAAGATAAAGGACTGGTTTCAGACCTCCTCCAGGCCTATTAGTTTTTAATGAAGAATCAGGACACTAAAAGAGTGTCTCAGCACTGGAATTTGAAAGTTGTGTTCTAGCCAGTTTAAAGTTAATTGAAAAAAATCCAGAGATGGAGGAGGAGCTGGCTGGGTTATTTAATCCTTTACTGTCACTGTCTAGGGTCAAAAATTGCTGTTTGTATGTTTACCAGAATGTAAAAACAGCTGGAAAAGTAAATGAAATCTCAATATACATGACTTGCCAGAAGATGTCATGAGAAAATTCAAGAAAATCTATTGACTGCAAAAGTCTCAAAACACAAAACTCTCCTCCATCTAATGAAAAAACATCTATCAGTTGCTTCCTCCCTTTTATATCATGTGGCCTAAATAAACTCTAGGATGCTGGTGGGGAGGGGGAATCATCCACATGCACAAACATGCACACACAGCTTCAAGGTTATCTTTCTATAAAATAACTAATTACGTTAAATCCATCCCTTACAGCAAGACCCAGATACCCTCACAAGGTAGGGAGAGTGAATGGATTTCCAGTTCTTGATGGCTTCTTAATCATATTCCATGCACAAAATGCCTTCAGAAGTCTATTTTGCTTTGTATTGTGTTGTCCGCTCAGAATGAACTATTCGTTAAACACCAAATTAGTACCAAGGGGATTAAGAGTCACAAACCCCACTGAATACATCAGTGCAGACATGTAAAACAAAAAACCAAACATATTTTGAATGTTAAGTCCCTTATATGAATCTGGAACACAAAGGCATTCATTATGGTGTTTCAGAAGCACAAGTAGAACCTTATGTTTTTCAGGTTACTAATTCTGTGAAAAAAAAAAAAAAAAGAAAAAAGGAAAAAGCAAATATATTAGCTCATATATATGCTCTATTTCTATGATTACAGTGTTAGCTCTTAATGTGTGCCTTTTCCAGTTATATTTCTGGTACAAAATATATTTCAAGAACAAAAAATAAGTCAATTAACTGGTTTTCTGCAATTATTCTACTTTTGCTCCAACTAAATTCTTAATTTTTACCAAAATTTTGATCAGATTTTCATTGCTTGCATTTAAGATACTAATAATAGCTCATAGACTGGAAGAACTCAACAGTGGAGGCAAGTCTCATGTCAGGCACGCAAAATCAATTCTAAACAGATTGCAGCCTGTCCCGGGCTAAGTGGTAGCTTGTGGGTTATATCACTATCTCGTCTTCACTTAAACAGAAAAGTGGAAAGATATGAGCTCTGCCTCGAATCATAAAACTGAGAATTGCACAAGTATATCCTTTAATACTGATTTTGGTCAAAAGTTATATGCTGTAGAGAGCAATTCACCTAAGCCAGGGCTGTAAGTAGAGTCCTGGGAGTTTTCTCTGTGAAGCCGCTTCATGCTGATGCTTTTCCCAGCAGAAACCAGGCAGGAGCAAAACAAGACAGGTCACCTCTTGCCCCAGGGCTGCTGCTCTCCCTTTAGTATGTCAAATACCTGAAGGCATCCAATGAACTTCCTGACAGAAGCAGTGCTTCAATGACAAGTCATGTTACTCTGCTGAAGGGAGCTCAGAAGATCAAGAGGGTCCAAGAGTTGAAGGAAAAATAGTAAATTTAGGTTAGATATTAGGAAAAAAATCTTCACTATGAGGATGGTGAGATACTGGAATAGGTTCCCCGGAGAAGCTGAGCTGTGGATGTCTCATCCCTGTAAGCGTTCAAGGCCAGGTTGGACTGGGTTTTGAGCAATCTGGTCTAGTGGAAGGTGTCCCTGCCCATGGAAAGGGGGTTGGAACTGGATGAGCTTTAAGGTCCCTTCCATCTCAAACCATTTTATTATTCTATGATTCTGTGACAGAAGGGAAGAAAAGTTGCCAGGAGGAGAAGTACCTGGTGGGGTGAGGGGGAGAGCAAGGGAGCAAGTGGTGAAACACTCCTGTACAATGCTGGTTTCAAAGATACTTATCAGCCAGGGAGGGCTGAACATTGCACACAAGCTTTACATGCTTGTATTTCCTTTCCTTTAAAGCCAGAATTTATGCAATTGCTGAGTGTCTTTCAGGTTCACAGCATATTTTCTTTAGTTTTTTTCCCCAGAGACTATAAACAGCTTACAGAAGTTTTAAACTGAGTGAAGCTGGATTTAGATGCAGAGAATTTATCAAATTATCCAGAGTAAAAAATATAATTATACTTTAGTTGAAGAATCAAAGTGTCATAAAAATATCTCTGTATGTGTGTGTAGTGTATGTGTGCATATCTATATGTATATACACATACACAACCATATTTGTCTTATAAGCCCTTCAGTGAGTCTGGGAGGTTAACAACATTGTGAACACATCACAAAAACCAGTCCTGGAGCTGTGGATGTCATTCGTCCAACCTACTTACTATACACTCAGTGATGCATTCTGTATTTATCAATGAAAAGCAGCAGTATGCGAGATTGCAAAAAGTGAAATTACAGAAAAAAAGAAACAACCTAAACCACTGCATGATTGGAAAGGAATAAAACACTGCAAGTAGTTCTTGCCCTCATGAGTGTTTCTTCAATGTCCTCACATTGGCATCCCCAGACAGAACCTACTCAAGGAAAACATGCTGCCTTGGTGGATCTTGCGCTTAGCCTCATTGCACTGCTTGGCTGCAGGAGGCCAGCATTACTGGTCAAGAGACATAGTGGTTTCAGGGTTATGGAAGAAATACTGTTCAGGTAGATAGTCTAAATTCTGGAGCAAGACCCTGAGGAACCTACTGCATGGAGCAGGGGTGATATAATTAAAACACTTGACTTGTTTCCCCATGGATTTGGTTCCAGTGTTTGCAACCTCCAGTTTCTCATGCTAATTTCCTTATTATCCTAAGGAATTCCTGTACATAACTACCCATCTCAAGACATTGCTTTATGTCAGTTGTTTGATCTTATACCTTCAGAAATGCAGTGCCTACGCTAAGGCTCACTGTATAGAATTTAAATTAAATTGGTTAGGTCTAACATCCCAGGGTCATCGTGGCAGGTGATCTGAGACCTGTGTACAAGCACCATAAGACTGTGGAGGACAAAGTCAATACCCAGTGTGTTGACAATGTGTCCACCATCATGCTAACTAGCTCAGAGCGTAGCTCAGGGGATGGTGGCAACAAAGCCAATTTAAACTTACAAATTCTTGCTATTCATACCCATGGCCACCTCCTTCTGCCCAAATGCTGGGGTTTGTGGTCACTTCGATTATCTGGTTACAGCCCACTTCTTCAAACATTCACTTAACACAACGAATGAAGTAGGACTTTATAGAAGAATATGGAGTTTATGGAAAGAAATGAGTAATTGCAGACAGGGAGGATGTAATCTTTGACCTCAAAGGCACTGTGTCTGTATATATATATTTTATATGTATATATATATAAAAAACTAAATCTTTTCATTTAACACAGAAAACACATGTTAAATCATGTCACTTATTAGCTAAAGAAATGCAACACCTGTGTTGAAATGTTCCCTCCTCACACCAGGCTTTAAAAATAAACATAAGTACATACAATATGAAGTGTTCAGAGTCATTCCCTGATTCCTTATTCTTAGAAATACGCAAAATTTGACAATCCAGTATGGCCAAGGTGTTTTAAGTTTTTAAACCCTGTAACATATTTAACAGAAACACTTTTGCTAAGTTGCTGACTGAGCTGGAAACCATACTTGTGTTTTCTGCTTTTGCTGCGCTCTCTCATTATACCAAGGGGGGAGGTAGGCAC
Source organism: Myiopsitta monachus (assembly GCA_017639245.1). Taxonomy (NCBI): domain Eukaryota; kingdom Metazoa; phylum Chordata; class Aves; order Psittaciformes; family Psittacidae; genus Myiopsitta; species Myiopsitta monachus. The sequence continues at coordinate 66,034,901 of CM029918.1, read as the reverse complement.
TCAGGAGGATTTCTGCCAGCAGTTTCTCAGGTCCCCTCTCACACTGAAATTACCCATTGGCATTAAGCCTGGGGAACTGCTTCTTCCCAGCCTTCTCTGCTCCACATCTGCCTTAAAAACCCTGTGGTGGAAAAGGCAAAGTGATTCCAAAGCTAGTAAGTGCAGAGGGTTTAGTGGGGGCAGCTGGGATGCATGGGGATTTCACCTAGTCAGCAGCTGTTCCCTGATGGCTCTGACTCCTTATGGGGTGTATTGTAAAGCAGATCTCACAACATCTGCTGCTCAGCCTTCTTGAGAAAGCCATGATATGACTGTGTTGGATTTAAAAACCCTGGTTGTCTTCATAGAATTTACATAATCTCAACAAATACATCCACAAATGATGTTGTACTACTATTTCATGCCATAATACAAAGCACAACAAATGAAAACTTTATTAGACAGTACATCCTTTACCCTTGTATTACCTAAGTTAAGGAGACTGGAATATTGAAATTTAATGACATGATAAAAAATATTCAGGCTGTATTAACCATTCCAATATTACAGCACTGAAAACCTAACAACCACCATTAACTTTCATATGATGCAACATTTAACATGCAGCCAAAATGTAGCAGAAGACTACTTTTTAAACTGTGCACATTCAAAGTGAACCCTTGATGAACACTTCAACAGGGTGTCAGCACCACTCAGAAGAAACCAAAAGAATAGTGCTAAAACTTGCATAAAGCCCCACACAATTTTTTTCTGCAAGTCTGTATTTATTGCAGAAACCATTCCGCATTTAAATATTCTAGCAGCCTCTTTAAAATACTGGCAGCTCCATTGAAATCATGCTGGGATCCTTTCTTATAGACCTGTGCCAATGAGGTAAAACAGCATAGAAGCCTCTGGTCATCATGGAATCAGCATTCAGCCTGGTTCTGTGGGACACCTGACCATGTGCTTCAGTTAGCAAATAACTGGACTTAATGTAAATATTCATGTGTATACAACAGTGTCTTTGTGTAAATACGTGGGGTTAGGATCAGTTGTGTAACTGTGCCTGGTACAAAAGAAACTTTACAGTCCTCTTGAAGCAACCACCCATTTACAGACTGCCTCCCGGCAGTTCGATCTTGGAGATCAATACTTTGGCTCTGCTGGTGCCTCCAGGAGGTGGAGAAAAAGTAGTGGTTTAAGTCTTCTTTTTCTAACCCTCCATGATCTAAAACAACAGACTTTCAAACTAAAATATTTGTCTGCAAAGAATGCAACCTGCTGGGGCTCTCACAGAGGTACCTTATGGGGCAGAGGAGGGGGAAAAATACTTTCTGTATTTGGAGGAGAAAGCCTGCACCTAGTCATCTGCCTCTGCACTTCACAAAACTAGATTATGTGACAATAAACTCATGGATTGGGGTGCTGAGAGCAAAGGTGATGGTGGAAAATCAGGATAAAAGCATGATAATTTAAGGAAATTTCTGTGTTTTGGATTCAGTATGAGAATAATGCTGATAACACACCAATGTTCTAGTTCTAAGTAGCACTTACCTTTTTAGTCTCTTGTGCTCTGCAGTGAGGAGGGGCACAGGAAACGGGGAAGGAGCAGAGACAAGACACCTGACCCAAACTAGCCAAAGGGTTAGTCCATACCATAGCATGTCATGCCCAGTATATAAACTGGGGGGAGTTACCTGGAAGGCCCAGGCTGTTGCTCGGGTCGGGATGGGTATTGGTCAGCATGTGGTGAGCAATTTTATTGTGTATCACTTGTGTTTATTGGGTTTTATTCCTCTCTTTTTGTTCACTCCTTATTCATTTCATTATCGTTATTATTATTCCTGTCACTTATTAAACTGTTCTTATCTCAACCCATGGGTTTTACGTTTTTTTTCAGTTTTCCTCCCCACCCTACTAAGGGGGTGTGTGTGAGTGAGGAGCTGGTGGTACTTAGTTACTGGCTGGGGTTAAACTACAGCAGCATAGGTTTAAAAATCTGGGGAGAGAGTCAGTAAAACAAGCTGAAGCACACAGGCTGCACTCAGGCAGCAGTAAACCTTTTGTATTCTTAAATCCTATGTAAAATATTATTCTTTAAGGGACCTGAACACCACATCAGCCTCGGTCATGCTTTGGCATGCTCACGTGTTAACAACGAGAGCTACATTATTCCACCCAAGCACCTTTTTCATTGAAGTGCTGTATAATATATTAAAAATTACAAAGAACCTGCATCACTGTGAAGGTGGAGGTAGAGCAGATCCTTCAGTAAATGGTAAGTGTCCCAGAGAAACTCTTTTTAGTGTTTCAAGGCAGGAAAGTTTATGAGCAGGTATAGTAAAAACTGACAGCAGGCACTTTATTTCATGTTTCCATCTGCCAGTTGTATTTCGTGAAATGGAAATTGTCCTTTCACCCAATAAATTCACCTTTTTTGCTTCAGAAATTTCACATTAAATACTAATAACATTGTTTCAGGGGATCGACTAAAGGACATAACAGGCAATTAAACAGCTCCAATTATATAATAATATTCTGTGTCGACTTATTTCAACAGATTACTGAATTTCTATTGAAATGGTATTCTGAAAGGGCTTAGCAATGTTTTAAGCATATGTTCCAGGGCTACAGTCCCAGCACTGAATACTAATAACACAGCTTGAGCTGTGTGCTCTCACCTGTCACAGATATCATAGTCTCAGTTCATTTTCCATGAATTATTGAAATGAAGAATTATTTCCTGTTTTCTTTTTCAAATCAACGCTTACTACAAGCAGAGCTGGAAGGAGTAAAATCCAGGAAATGTGCTGCAGTAGATAAGAACTGAAAGAAGTGTGTTGGGGATGTTACCTGCATTTACGTATTTGTATTTTATTAGGTAATTGAAAGAGTCTGTCCAAGTTGTACAACTCATGCATCATAAATAAATGCAAACCAGACAACTGAAAGCAAAGCCCTACATAGTAGCAACAATTCATAATGTCCCTACAGCAATTGCTTGGGCAGTTCTCCACTTTGTCTTGCAAGATCCCCACTACCCAACTCTTTTAAGGATTGTTCCAGCTCTCTGAAAATGGTATATAAGGTCTCCTTGGGGCCAAGAAATAAAAGCAAAAGGTTACAAGAGCATGCACACATGAAAAGGTTAAGTTTAGTCTTAGGAATCTGATTGATATATTTTCTGACTAGGGGGACTATGAGGGGAAAACTGTGAATAATGCCAGTTTAATAGCCAGTGTAAATTAGACAGTACACACGTCTAGAGGCATTAAGCAGCTATTTTAAGGTATTCATGGTCTTAAATCACCTGACTGTGACTTGAAAAGGGAGCCCAAAGCTAAGCATCTAAAGCAATACGTAGCTATGTAAATCAGTGCCTTTTCTAGCTTAAGGCATGTTGAACAACACGGATGTATGTGTGTAGGCTTTGTATATGGATATGCAGATTTCAGAGAACAAAAAGTTCAGAACAAAACCTTTCACTTTCATGCTGCTCTTCTAGGCCACAGCATGGAAGAAGCCACGAGGGAACAGTTGTTAAGTTGTCCAATACTTGCTTGGGACTCCTGTCCAATGTGAAGATTGTATTATGGGGGTTTAGATGGAGCTGGTTTTACATCAGTCTGGAGTACTCCGTACTTCCCGCCAATACTCACCACATCTTCTGAGCTCCCTATACTAATAATACTTAGGCAGAATAAATCAAAATATGTTTTAAATTAGAAAAAAAAAAATTTCCTTTAAAACAGATCTAATGCAAATTAATTTTGATATTACACCTGTGTACACCCTTAGGTATCTATAATAGACTACACATACTTAGGAAAGAGTTGTATTCAAGATGTTTCAATCTGCTGTTAAAATTTTCAGAAGATATCAAACCAGTGAAAAACCAAGAATCTGAAAACAAAGCATATTAAGGTGATAAAGTGGTTTTCAGCAAAAGCTTATCTTTTGCCATTCTTGACCACTAATTGTCTTCATTTCAGTTATTTAGTTTAGGCCAGCACTATAACTACATCATACAACATCCAGAAAACAGAGAAAATTGGTTTTCCTCTCTCAATCCATCAATAAGAACAAGATAATGGAAGTTGAGATACCTCTCAAAATCCTGAAAGCCACGGCAACAGGGAAGAAATGGTTCAGTTCAATAAACAGCGGCAAAATTTATTAAACAAAAATCATTAACTGTAAAGCATGGTCTGATACACAGAAAAATGGATTCATCCCATGTTATTTATTGTAGTTAGGTTTAATTAAAAAATGACAGTTTGGTGTTCTCTACATATAATTGCAATTACTACAAAAAACTTATAAATTAATGAATGTAATCAGTAACAGTTGCAACTTCATCATGTCAAATAAAAATAAAGAATATGAAAAGTGACTTTATATTGGTTAACTGTGCATATGGTATTCTCCTTTTTAGCAAAAGTTACACCAGTTTTTTAGTATAAAAGCTGTACTTAATTCTAGATGAGCATGTTTAAATGGATGTTCCCCCACATGAATGAACACCTCTTACAGAAATTATCATAGAATCATAGAATAGTTAGGGTTGGAAAGGACCTTAAGAGCATCTAGTTCCAGCCCCACTGCCATGGGCAGGGACACCTCCCACTAAACCATGCCACCCAAGGCTCTGTTCAACCCGGCCTTGTACACTGCCAGGAATGGAGCATTCACAACTTCCCTTCACAACAACCCATTCCAGTGCCTCACCACCCTCACAGTAAAGAACCTCTTCCTCATATCCAATCTAAACTTCCCCTGTTTAAGCTTGAACCCGTTACCCCTTGTCCTCTCACCACAGTCCCTCATGAAGAGTCCCTCCCCAGCATCCCTACAGGCCCCCTTCAGATACTGGAAGGCTGCTATGAGGTCTCCATGCAGCCTTCTCTTCTCCAGGCTGAACAGCCCCAACTTTCTCAGCCTATCTTCATACGGGAGGTGCTCCAGTCCCTTAATCATCCTCGTGGCCCTCCTCTGGACTTGTTCCAACAGTTCCATGTCCTTTTGATGTTGAGGACACCAGAACTGTACACAATACTCCAAGTGAGGTCTCAGGAGAGCAGAGTAGAGGGGCAGGATCACCTCCTTCAACCTGCTGGTCATGCTTCTTTTGATGCAGCCCAGGGCACATTTGGCTTTCTGGGCTGCAAGTGCACACTGAAGCTGGCTCATGTTAAGTTTCTCATTGACCAACATCCCCAAGTCCCTCTGTGCAGGGCTGCCCTGCATCTCTTCTCTCACCAGCCTGTAGCTGTGCCTGGGATTGCTCCCACCCAGCTGTAGGACCTTGCACTTGTCGTGGTTAAACTTCATCAGGATGGTATCAACCCACCTCACAAGCGTGTCAAGGTCCCTCTGCGTGGCATTCCTTCCCTCCAATGTATCAACCAAACCACACAGCTTGGTGTCATCGGCAAACTTGCTGAGGGCGCACTCAATCCCACTGTCCATGTCACCAACAAAGATGTTGAACAAGACCGGTCCAAACATCGATCCCTGAGGGACACCACTCATTCTTAGTCTCCAGCTGGACATGGAGCCATTGACCACAATTCTTTGCACGCGGCCATCCAGCCAGTTCTTTATCCACTGAGTGGTCCACCTATCAAATTGATGTCTCTCCAACTTAGAGACAAGGATGGCATGTGGGACAGGGTCGAACACTTTGCACAAGCCCAGGTAGATGACATCAACTGCTCTACCCCTGTCCATCAGTTCTGTAGCCCCATCATAGAAGGCCACCAAATTGGTGAGGCAGGATTTCCCCTTAGTGAAGCCATGCTGGCTGTCACCAACCACCTTGTTGTTTTTCATGTGCCTTCCAGGAGAATCTGCTCCAAGACTTTGCCAGGCACAGAGGCGAGGCTGACTGGTCTGTAGCTCCCCGGCTCATCCATTTTTCCTTTCTTGAAAATGGGGGTTATATTTCCCTTTTTCCAGTCATCAGGAACTTCACCTGACTGCCATGATTTTTCAAATATGATGGACAGTGGCTTAGCAACTTCATTTGCCAGCTCCTTCAGGACCCACGGATGGATTTCATCAGGTCCCATGGACTTGCATACATTCAGGTTCTTAAGATGGTCTCGAACCAGATCCTCTCCTACAGTGGGCCCTGGGTCTTCATTCTCACTGTCCCTGCGTCTGCCTTCCAAGTGTTGCATGGTGTGGTCAGAGCATTTTCCGGTGAAGACTGAGGCAAAGAAGTCATTAAGAACCTCAGCCTTCTCCAAATCCAGGGTAGTCAGTTCTCCCGATAGGTTCTGGAGGGAGCCTACTTTGTCCCTAGACTGCCTTTCATTTGCTACATACCTATAGAATCCCTTCCTGTTATCCTTAGCATCCCTAGCCAAGTTTAATTCTAAGTGGGCCTTAGCTTTCCTAACCTGGTCCCTCTCTTCCCGGACAACATCCCTGTATTCTTCCCAGGCCACCTGTCCTTGCTTCCACTTTTATAAGCCTCTTTTTTCCTTTGAATTTTCCTCAGCAGCTCCTTATCCATCCATGGAGGTCTTCTGGCCCTCCTGCTGCACTTCCTTCTTGTTGAGATGTATCGCTCCTGAGCTTGCAGCAGGTGATCCTTGAAGATCAACCAACAGCTTTGGGCCCCCTGCCCTCTAGGGCTATATCCCATGGAACCTTACTGAGCAGGTTCCTGAAGAGGCCAAAGTCTGCTTTCTTGAGGTCCAGGGCAGTGAGCTTGCTGCACGCTCTTCTCACTGACCTCAGGATCTCGAATTCGACCATCTCATGATCGCAGCAATCAAGGCTGCCCTGGAGTGTCACATTTCCAACCAGCCCTTCCCTGTTGGTGAGCACGAGGTCAAGCATGGCACCTCTCCTTGTCAGCTCCTCTATTACTTGCAGAAGGAAGTTGTCTTCTACACAATCGAGGAACCTCCTGGATTGCTTGTGCCGGGCCGTACTGTCCTTCCAACAGATATCAGGGTGGTTGAAGTCCCCCATGAGAACAAGGGCCTGCGAGCATGAGGCTGTTCCTATCTGTCTAGAGAGCGCTTCATCCACAGAGTCCTCCTGGTAAGGTGGTCTGTAACAGATCCCCACAATAATGTCTCCCATCACTATTCTCCCTTTAACCCTGACCCACAAACTCTCTGTTGACTGCTCACCTGTCTCCAGACAGAGTTCCATACTCTCCAGCCTATCCCTAACATAAATAGCAACTCCCCCGCCCCGCCTACCAGGCCTGTCTTTTCTAAAGAGCCTGTAACCTTCCATTCCAACACACCAGTCATAGGAGCCGTCCCGCCATGTTTCTGTGATGCCTATGATATTATACCCCCATAGATGTGCACACATCTCTAATTCCTCGTTTGTTCCCCATGCTACGGGTGTTTGTATAGGGGCATCTGAGCTGAGCTCCAGTTGAAGCTGGCTCATTGGCGGGAGAAGCTGGAAGATCCCTACATTGCTCTGAGCATTTACTATAGGTGTTGGCAAGTGACTGAGTGTGCTGGGATGAAATGATGCCCCCTCTTGCAACACATCTAGTTCAAAGCATCCTTGACCAGTCTGGCAAGCCTCCTACCAAATCTACTCTTCTCTTTCTTTGTCAGACCAGCTTCATCAGCCCCCAGTAGACCTGGCCAACTAAATTGAGTCCTGTGTTCAAGGTACCCAAACCCCTGACTATGGCACCACCCTTCTAACCATTTATCAACCTGACCAATCCTCCTAGCCTTTTTAAGGTCCTGCCCTGTATCCTGGAGAATTGATGAGAAGACAATCTGAGCTCCAGAGCCCCTAACCACCTCTCCCAGAGCTCTGTAGTCCTTACTATATGTTCTCCAGGCTCCTGCTATCTTTATCAGCAGCACCCACATGGATCACTGGCAGTGGGTAATAGTCAGTGGGACTGACTACAGCAGTCAGCTTCTCTGCAACATCTGTGATCTGAGCCCCTGGTAGGCAACACACCTCCCTTGAGACTGGGTCAGGCCGACAGATGGGTGCCTCTGTGCCTTTCAAAGTCAAGTCCCCCACTACTATGACCTGCCACTTTTTCCTAGGCAGCAACAGGAGCGATCCTCAAATTAGCCAGTAAATATAACTTTATAACAAAGTTATTTTGCATATCTAACACAAGTGGCTAATAACATATTTACTTAGATGTTTCTATGAATTATCATTAAAATGTGATTCTAGCATTTGATTTAAACCATTACACCCTGAACGGGAAGACAGAGTCAATTACTTAGTTATAATTCTAGGAATATTAACTATGCCACTCATTTTCAAATTACAAAACAAATCAGACTTCAATTTTATGAGTATGGACAGCTAAGGATACCAAAAATCATAGTCTTACCCAGCTGAAATGATTTTTGACGTCTGTTCCAAGCTGCAATTAAACTATACATGTTGATAAAACAAATCCATTTCTTAACAGTCTTTGCATCAAGTAGTATTTCTTCCAGGCTAGCCCACATGAGGATAAGAAAATTCTCTCTGACTTCCATAGTTTTCAACAGTTTTTGTAGGCCTGAAATGCAGAATCTGTGCTCTGTTTTTTTTCTACAGCCAGCATTTTTGGAAGCGGGTTTGCTTTAAATGACTTCTGTGTCTCAGTTTGTTTTTCTCTTTTTCTAAAAATACTATTCCCATTTTTCTCACCCCTCATTTACAAAATCTGACTCACCATCTTCACAGTCACTCATAACACAGCATGACAAAGAACTGCCAGCAGGAAACAAGGATTAAGGGCTTGCCTTTTCTTAAGTTAGCCAGAAGTGGATATTTCATTCTCTCACACCCAAAAAAGGACCCTAAACATTTACTATACATTTTCCAAGGACACCAGAACATTTCATGAGGTATTTTAGACAGCTATAAATATCTTGTGCTTTCCAAAACTAGTGGATATTTCTTCTTGTAAAAATATTCTGGGCTCTTGGTTAACTCTATATTCAGATACTATTCAAAGAACTCTTTAGATTCCCTCTTTCAAAAAAGAAAGACTTATTGTAGAGCAAAGGTTTGCCAAAGACTCTATTTTTAAGTGAAAATTGGGTTTGAGTGCAAGAATTCATCTTAGTTCTACTCAGTGATTTGGGTTTCAGGGGATATTTTTGAAAGTTTCTTTTATATTTGCATAAAAAAGCTGGGCCAAATTTATAAACCTTGTGGCTTAGAAAGGCAAAAATTAATGTGACTAGTCGAGACAGGAAATGCCTTTCTCTGGGAATCTAAAGAACACCTAAAGTTTGACTCATAGACCTCATAATAATGGGGTAACTTCAACTAAACCTTACCCTCTATAACACAAGGGAGACACTACAGCTAACATTGCACATGGACTGGTACTACTGACAAAGTTGCTATATGCAGACTACTTAACTGGGTAAAGTCCATGTGATAGCAGTGAACCATAGGGGTTTGCGTAGGCTGAGCAGCATCATGTAATGTCACACAGCAAAACAGCTACATGAAATGATTATTCAATACAATCATGCACTTCCCCATTTCTTTTCAACAAGAATAAATGAGTCCAGAGTTTGGAAGATGCAAAATCAGTAATGAAAGAACAAATCTCAAACATATTTTCACAATAGTGCCACTTACCTGAGAGCTTTCTGTGTAAAAAAATAGCTATTTGTTAATATTCTACAGCAGGGAGTTTGGGATATTTGCAGTCTTTGCAAACAGAACTAATTTATTTTTCACAGAGTGAAATCTAAAGAAATTCTCCAGTGACTCCACTGGGTTTGACTGGGAATACAGAATTGACCTAATAGAGTGTCTTTCTGGAGCAGAATTGAAGATGGCTTCTGAAATTAAACTGGTGCCAAAAAGGCAATTTCTGATAGCCTGTAAGTCTTTCCTTGTAAAATCTAATAATTCTCCTGTCACTTTTTTAAACAGCTTTTGAACGTAGTTTCAAACTGCCTCCTGAGCATAAGGAGCAAGGTTCAGTTTGTAATGTCTGGATATGTACTTCCTCATATCCCAAATGCCTGTACAACTTGAATCCCCATTACTTCTTACAGGGATTCCCTACACCAGAATAAGAGAGGTGCCTTGGCAGAGTTTGGGGGGCAATTAGGCACTTGAATACCTTGCACCATTGCTATTAAGACCTTTGACTTCCTAAGTGCTGAAGTTAGACAGAATGATAACACTGCCACTTTATCACTTAGCAGCATCTGCAAACTTAATGTTCCACAGTGCCATAACTGATGATGTCTGTTACCAAAAATAACATTCACACAACAAGCCATGCAGAGGAAACATTTCTACGCCACTTTTCTGACAATCCAATCATGCTTTTGAATATTTCCCAACCTTGGCACCATGTTTTACTGCACAGCCCTCCTTCTGTTTGGCATTATCACCCTGTGTCATTCCAGAAGTCATTGCTGATCTAGTGTGCTATTTGATTGGTGACAAGGGATGCTTCTGGGCAAACCCTTAAGTTGGGCTACTGCAGTTTACCAGGGTCCCCAGAGATATTTAGCATGTGAAATTACTCCTTTTCTTCACCTGTCATGGGCAGTTGAATACCCAGGCTACTGCTGCTGGTCCAGCTGAAATGTGCTCCATACCCGCAGCTTCCCTGAGGTCCAAGACTGATAACAGAGACACATCTCAGCAGCACAGCAAACCCAGACTTGCAGCTTAAAAGCATTTTTTTTTTCCATTCTCAAGGGTCAAGTTTCAACCTCAGCTGGCCCAGACTCCCAGACCTAACCCACACTATTAGGATGCTAGCAGGCTTGAAAACAGACTCAGAATAGGAACCTTGCATTTTTTCCTCATTTCCTAGTTCTCACAGATGGACACACTTCATTTTCTTACCCAACAGGTCTTCTTAATCCAGGAAGCATTCAGTCATTCCTGCTTCACCTTTGAGATACAGAAGCTTGGCGATTTATTTGGTTTAGTTTATTATTTATTTACTCTATGAGCTAACAAATTCTCCAAGTGGTCTTTACAGCATCTTATTACTAGAGGTACACAGAAGTAGTATATGCATTAACACATTTTTTTATATGTATCATTGAACCACAGGCAGCTTTGCAATGTGTCTTTCTTTTCAAATGAGATGCCAGTGTTACATTGTTAACGAGAAAGAAAATCACTTTCCTTTTTCCAATTTTTCTTGGGTTTGTAGAATTAATATATTAGGATTAAGTAAGAGAAATATTTCTCTAAGTAGCTAGTAGGTTGTGGGACAATAAATTATGAAAACATTAGCCTAAGAAAATAATACTTAGATCACAAGCTGAAAAGATACTTTAATTTCCTATACCCGGGGATAATACTGCCAGTCCTCATTTTTGGACAGAAAAAAAAGAAACACGTGACTGTTCAGGTTAGAAGGAATAAAGGACACTTCCAAAGTCAAGATGCATTTCAGTTCTAGCCATATCAAATAATAGTTAGTGATTTATTGTCAGTTTGATTTATGGCATGAGCAACGTTCTGCCAAATTACCAGTTCCTTGATCTGTACTTTCCATTCCTCTCCTCCATGGTTCAAAGGGACATGTAGCTCAAAGGAAGTGATAGGGTGCCTAAAGGGACCTGGTGTAAGAGAAACCAGGAGATAGCAGAGAGCAATCTCCTAAGGAAGAAAAAATTTAGCTTGGCAGGAAATGCCCGGAAAATGTGAAGCACGGGAAGGCTGAATCAGAGTAGAAGCCAAGGCTGCATTTATGAAATCAAGCCTAAATTACAGTACAATGTTGTTTCTTCCAAACCAAAGGAACAGCACATAAGGAGACTTGCTCAAAATAACCTTATTGCTCTATTTGTGTCTTCCTCTCCTGAATCACCTACTATCCTAAGCTAGTGGGTAACCTCCATATTAAACATACACTCATGCATTGTAATTTAGAGCTATAGTTACATTCCTTTGAAGATTTATCACTGTTTGCTGTGAGAAGGATCTGCAATTAAAATCCATGTCAACAAGCAGAAGTCAAATGCAAGGATAAGGTCACACAGGTAGAGGAAAACATCTGTTCCATAGACTTTACAGAGCACAATGACACAATGTCTTGGAGAGGCAACTGTCTATTTCACTTTAATTTTAGAAAATCAAAGAAATAGCAGTGACTGAAAAGATGTAGCATGATTTCTAACACAGAGGTGAGAAAGAAGAGATTTTGTCTAAGGCAGCACTTAAGACAACACTTTGCCTGAAGCACATGGTTCCTTTTCACAAACCTAACTGATGTGAGAAAGTATTTAAAAGTAAATAAGTGTTTATGTGGTGTTCTGAATCTAAGAAGATCCAAGCTGATAAACAAGGACTATGTTACCAAGATTTAAATCTTTATAAATCCTATAATCAAGATGCTGGGGGTCCTAATTATAAGCAAATGGTGGGCTTCTATTGTAAGTAATTTTAGTTCACCTTCATGAAGCAGCCAGCAATGGATTGCAGGCAAGTCTGTTTTCTATGTGCACAAGCACCTTTTCATCGTTATGCTGCATGCAGTCAGCAGTGAGGTTATGAGGACACTTAAGGTGTAATGTGCATGCTACTGCAAAAGTGAAGAAAGATGGCAGATGTCAATCAGCACAACTGACAAACCCTGTAGTGACTGCAGCAACAGCGGCAGATTGGGAACCCAAAGTCAGGAAGAAGGCTAGATACAGCTCTCTAGGAAAAGCTAATAGTCCAGCAAAGACTTGTCCGTGGTTTGGTTGGAGTTGAAAAAACAGTGTTCCCTGGTAGACAATGTAAGCCGGCAAAGGACCCGAGAAAAACTGCAGTTGTATCATCTGCCTTTCCTTGAACTTTACAAATGGGTTTTCAACTTCCTCACCGTACATATAATTTACAACCCTAACAGCTTTATCCCTCTTACCCTTCCTTTTTTTCTTGCTAGTGAGGAATGAGTTGTCTGTCTCCTCTTTCAGTTTCTGTTCACTCAGCCCTTCTTGCAACATAATTTGGCAATGATTTATTGTGATACTGTATGCCAAACAGGTGTCTGTTTTCTGGCTCCCTCTGCAAACTTAGTTCCAGAGACCAGATGGTAATAGTTAGCTGCCTTCTGCACCTGCATGGCTGAGAGCAGATCTGAAGAACCTCTTCTGGATGTTGAGTAGCTCAGAGCAATATTTAGATGACTTTGTGGTTAACACATAAGTAGCCAACTGTATCCATCTTGGCACTGCCACTGTGGTGATCATCAGTGGAGCTGAAAACAAGACAGAAAATGTTTTTGGGAAACTAAGATACGGCAGAATGATTTGGTTCATCATCAGCCGAAAAAGCACCTCAGGAGAACCAGCATGAAAGGACAATATCCACCCAGGTCCTTTCTGCCATGATTCAGGAATTCTTGCAATGACATGAATACACTCGTTCACTCTATTTCAAACCACATCCAGCTCTCAGGATTCAGATAAGGATTTAGGGAGTTCTTAATTAAATACATTAAAGCGGAATTAGTTTTCTAAACTTGCATCAGGTTCAGATGGTTGCTAGACCAATCTAATCTATAACACTCTGAGGCAGGAGAAGGAAGGTGTGGGAGAAATGGTTTTGAAGCCTGATTTTTTTGAAAGTGATAAACAGCCCAAGAACTAGTGAGCTAAAAAGAGAAAGAAGGAGAGGTAAGAGAGGTAATGGTTAAAAAGGGAATTAGGGAACACTTTGCAAATCCATGCAGCGTGTTACTGCAAGAAACAAGTGAACAGTAAGAAAAATCAGGAAATAATTATTAGAAAATTCATTCCAGGGAAAAAATGTATAGTCTAGAAAAGGTTAATTTATTCAATAGCCCTTTCTAGACATGCTTTGAGATATAAACTGAAGCAGAACATTTGGCTTTGACTCCAGTGCACGTCAATAGCAGCTCTGGGCATCAGGTCAGGCATTTGCCTGCAGGGCAGAAGAGTCAGGCTCACAGGTTTGGGTAAATCCCATCTGTAAACCAGATTAACAGGGTTCACAAAAAAAAAACCTCTGACCTTCACAGGCAGACACTTTTTTCTCTGCTGAGGCCTTTGCCAGCTTTTGCGTGCTGAACACAGGGTCTATGAGCCCACTCAGAGGGTTAGCTTCTTGGTGAGATTTCTGCTCCTGGGTGTTTTTCACTACATTGTACAGCTTGTTGGGGGCCAGGTTGGGTACCTCACTGGGTTCTCAAGGTCAGTGAGGCTCTGGGTACTTTTCCCAGAGGAATAATGAGACTACAGCAGCATCAGCATGTCAGCAGCTCTCTTCACAGCATGAAGGGCAGCTCTTCTCTGGGACATACTTTTTAATTAACAAGAGGTATCTAGCAGAAAAAAAACTGACAAGTAAATAGAAGTACATGATTATTCGTATTTCTAAAACACTACAAACCGTCAGTAGCTACACACTGGAAAAATGCTCACAGATCTATTAATGCAGGCTTGAACTTTATATCTCAAAGGGCAACTCCATAAAAGCAGATACTTCCTCCTGACTATTACACTTCAGAAATTCACTGTGAAAATAATAACTCTTTAGATATTTGAGACTCACATTATTCAGTGGGAGAAAATAAATCTCTTTAAGAGTCCTGTTAGCATAGAGGAATTATAACTCTTTAGAGGTATTACTGATTTCAATATTAATAACACTATTCTGCAAATCTATTTTTCTATCAGTTTCTGAATCTGCGATCAAAATTTCAAGTCAGGTATTCTTTTTTCAGACCTCAAAGTTTTCTAATTCCAGGGAGAGAAGACTCTAATAACCTGTCTTCAAATCCCCATTTAGAATCACCTAATGTACAGAAAAAATAAGTGTCTTGTAAAGAATGATAGGCTTAAAGAGTTTTTCCTCTATTAGGGTTGAATAATATTTAAGACTTTCTTATCTTGATATCACTCTATATCATGGAAAAACTAAAAACTCATCACTCTAATACAAATTTAGTAGAAACCAGTAAGTTCATTCAGAAGTTTTCTTACACGCCCTAAAACATGCATCTTTCTCCTTCTGTTATATGCAAAACTAAAGGTTATTTCTAACCCACCTTTCACTTCATTGACACATCTGCATCATAAAACTCCTGTTTTCATCTCGGTGTTTTTTTAATGCGCTTTTGATGTCAGTAAACATGGCTTGAGAGTAGATATTGCCCAAGAGAGGTTTGATCTTCCTGGAATTTATGCAATATGTTATTGGAAAGGGCTGGATACTTCTGTGATGAGTGGGCTATAAGAATCTGTACAGACTAGAAATAGAACTAGCAAATGTGTTAAGTCTCAGACTCTTGGGAAAGGAGCAAGGGTAAAATCATTTATTCCTTTTAACTATTAAGAAATTGCTTGAAATATTTTTTCTTTCTGCCTTGTGCTTGTACTGTCAAGAAGACTTGTGCTGTTATGCAATAAACTGGATCTGAGGATTCTTGGTTTCATGGGAAACACACAACTATGAGTAAGATCACACATTTGGTCATGGGTTAAATCAAATGGCAATTTTACCAACTGCTGTTAGGAAACTGTCAGCAGAAGCTTTAAGAAGGACTGTGAAGGGAAGAGAAATAGCCTCTGCATTGCATCTTCAATACCTCTAATCAACAGGAATCTGGAAATGTCTCTCTGCATTTAAAAGCCACTCCCATGAATTTGCCCAATTCATGAACCTTGGAATAGATTTACATACATCAGCCAGTGGCTTTTTGGCACTATGGGAAATGTTAAATATCAATATCATACAAGATAATACCTTTTAAATATCTGAGATAATTCCTCTTATTCTAGCTCTGTATTGATATGCTTTCTCTGTGCGAGACCCTGACATAAAGTGCCCAGTGGTAATTTTTTACTTTGCAGCATTTGTTTCCATTTTTGATAAACAAGCAATATAAAAGTGTGTGACTGACCTTCTTTCGCCAGGCTACTCATGTAGAAGGAGAACAAGGAGATCATCAATATTTAGTAAAAGAGGTGCAGGGTAGAAGCGACTAAAATTATAATGGAGCTTGGAAGAATCCTTACTTTTCAGCCAGGAGCTCCAGGGGAAGAAAATAATCCTTCTTTGGATTTAGTTCACCTTCATGTAGCAGCCAGCAATGGATTGTGAGCTGTGAAAAGATTATTTCCTTCCCCTCCCTAAACTTGTCACTGTCTTTCACCTCTTCCACATCACATTCATGAAGAGCCAAGGTCCAAGGATTTAGCATTCACAAGGAGGAAGGATAAAGCAGCAAAAGCTGTTTATCCCTCCGCTTTCAAACTGCAGAGGATGGGTTGGACCACAAGCCAGAGGCACACCTGCCAGAGTTATCTTTAGGCTAATGCTCTAAAGAGCCAAGGGAGGTTAGAGTTGGCCTCACATACCCCTGCCTCTGTCCTTCCTCCTAGCCACTGAGCACTTCCCCACCCATCCCAGCTGGAATCTTACTAGCCATCAGTTGCTTTGTCTCTCCACTGCTATGGCCCCCTTCCTCAGCCAAAAAACACCTTAACCCCAACCATCCCTGCTCACCACCCTGGCTATCACTACGTTTTGGCTGTAAGGGAAATCACACCTCTGAAAAAACAGGCATGAGAGGTGGGGGAGAGCACTTACAATGCTACAAAATGTTTGGATACAACAGAGACCAAGATGTACTTTTCCCATGGTGATCTGGAGCCTGAGCTTGCTTTTGGCTAAACTACTGTTGACTGAGATCAATTCGGCTCAAATTAGCAGAGCTGCTCCAGACTGACACTGGTAGGACCAGAAGCAAAATTCAGGGTCATAATGTTTACTTTTCTGGCTGAAATGATTAATTATTCAGAAACAAGTCTGTCACAGGCAGAGCATTTCCTTCAATTAATTCAAATTAACATTTTGTTTAGAGCACAGGGTAAGCCTTTTCCTTTTTGTAGTTCAAAGTGAACCCTGGGGGCTCTAAATATGCCTCCTGGTGACTTAATTAAAAGATAAATATGAATTTAAAAAAAAAAAAGAAAAAGTACAGAAAGAAGGAAAAGCTACAATTAAAAAAGTAGTAGCCATGAGGAAAAGGAATTCACTATATAAGAAATGAATAGGAAGACAGAAGTAATGAACAGAAAGTGTATGAATTAAGACAAAATGAAATGAAAGAAAATAGCTTCTGAATGCAAAGAGGCATAAAAGAGTAAACGATGCACAATGAATATATTGTTTTAAACACAAAGGTTACATGAGTAAAGTACAGGCCAGATTCACAAGGGCTTGTGGTTGGTTTTGTAGGAACAGAGCTGTAGTTCCCAAAATGGTTGCTACTCCCCAGGATGTAGGACTTCAACATGTAAATCCCACCATATTTTGGGGTAACAGGCTAACAAAAGCAACGTTCATGACAAGAAGTAGGGTTTCAGCTGAAGAACATTTGGAAGCCAGTGCCTGACCCTGGGTAAGAGCAAGTAGTAGCTAAGCTGATGAACATACTAGGTGCGTGAAAGCCCTGTTGCTTGGTGTCAACCGTACCCTCATAGCAGTAGAAGTGGAGCAGTGTAGATCACAGAAGATAGGAGATAAAATGGAGAAATGTTATCTCAGGGAAAGCTACAGTGTGTGTCCGGATCCCAAAGTCTATCCCTCAGGCACTGTACATGGCATAGGTCAATGACCACCATAGGGCTTCACAACCTACTGCTGAGTTCCATATGGCTGTAAACTAGCAGAGACCATGAGTGGCACCAGCCTCACACTAGGGTGCTGAGCCAAGGCCCCTGTTGTGCTGCCTGTAGGGCTTGCCCATACCACAACAGCTGTTGCCTGTACCAGCCAAGGGATGTGGGCAAAGTCCCTCTGCTTCCGCCTCTACTCCCTGGAGAAATCCAGATGCTCCATCATGAAGCATTTGCCTGCTACCATTGCTCCAATACTGCAGTGATACTGCTGCTGAGCTGGCCAGCTTCCAGCTCTCTCTGGAATGTATTTATAATTGCCTGTAATTTCAAATTACTACAGAAAATTCTGCTTTTGCTGAAGATACAGGTATGAAGTGTTTTCCTAGCTCACATTCTTTTAACTGTTTAGTGTAAAGATTTGAAAAAAAAAAAAACCCTCCAAACCCAACAATACCCAGTTCAGATCTATTTAAAACCTGAAGTCCTGTTATTTCATGTTGACCACTAAGTGTTCACGAAATCCTGTTCCACTTAACAGCTTCCCAAGGATACAACTCCCTTACTGTCCTCTCTTTTTTTAGCCCAGTCTTCAGGCCCTAAACAATCGTTTTAGCTTTAGTTTGCAAGAATGATACTGGTCCAAAATGGACAATTTACCCACCAGTGGTAGCAACAACTAAAGATTCAGTCTGAGTTCAAGAAGCTATGATGGAAATATGTTTTGTCTTCCTGCCTAATATTTTATGCTGGTGGAACTAAATAATGAATTGCAATTTAAAACTGAAAATAGAAGAGAATGGATATACTGTCAACATTAAATTGCAGTGGTGAACCTGGCATGTAAGCCCCTGCCATTGAATTAATCTCTTTAATTACATTCACTAATTTTTAAGGATGGTGGTTTTCCATCCATTCTCATGTCTTCTGAAGACATTCACTATACCCAAAGCACAATGTTGAGCTCTGCTGAGAGTGTTCTTTTTCTGAGATTAGCTGCCTTAAATACAATGTGAGTAAAACAAAGTAGTCTTGATGAGAAAGCTGGTGCATTTTTGGTCCTGTTGACTATCCACTGACTATACAGTCTATAATGGGTTTTGGATTAGGTCATTTAGCAAGATTATTTTCTGATCATTTCCCATAGTAAGAAATGTTTCCTATAGAAATGCAATAAAACTTAATACTAGGAAAAGCCCACCTAGCTGAACATTCCCTTCCCTAAAACGTTCTTCAACAAGGGCACTCATAGCTTCCATTAACACCAGGGGAAGTTAAACACATACGGATACAACTATATGGCCTGAAGAACTATAACATGCAACTACACCCACACATACACTTATACAAGAATATACACTCTTCACACCTCCACCCAGGAAATGGAAATTTAGCAGCACAAGGATATTAAAAATTATAACTGATGTTGTCAGGAACTCCAGACAATATTTAATTCTGCAGCTCTTGGAACAGAGGATTAGGAAACAGTTTTATAACTTGGGTGGGGAGAAACTGGAGGATTGAAATAAAGATTCTGGGCTGATGAAACAGCTCAGCATTTCTAAGTTCCTGTCTCGCTGGTTATGATGTGGCTCCTCTCACAAGTATTGCAGCTGAAGCTCAGAAAGGCAGCAATAAGTCTTGAAGTCTTGGGGTTGTTGCCAAGAAAAGTGAAGTGTTCTTAGCTAGGAAATTAGAGTATGTGGCTGTCTCTAGTATTCATGTTCTTAGTCTCACTGCTGCTCCCCACTGCTGAGACTGCAGGAGTTAGTTACGGATATGTATGGCTATAGCTGAGAAAGTCAAAGGTTGGGGTCCATTTCGAAGATATGGGTTTGGGCATGAGAGACTACTACAAATGCAGGTCTCAGATTTAGCTGACAGAAAATTACTCCCTGAGCAGTCTAAAATTGAGTTTTCTTCAAAAAAACTTTTTTTTTCTGGGGGGAGGGTCAATTTTTTTTCAACACTGAAAGTGTTATTTTTTCATCCAATAAACAAACTCTTAAAACCTGAATATTTCAATAGAAAATTAACTAGTAGTTGAAGAAAATAGCCGTTCCAGTGCTTTGGGCTCTCAGATCTTCAGTTGCAATACATTTCTCAGACATCCTTTGAGATTCTTTTAAAACACATGTTCCTTTTTCCTAAAAAATAGGCAGTGTTGCATGAAGGACTTTTTTTTCTGAAACTTTGACCTAAGGGAGGTAGGGAAGGGTTTTAGGTACCTGAAACAGAACTCTGACAGGAGCCATCAAAATATTTTAGCTTTCCACTAGAAGACTGGATGAACAGCTACAACACAGTACCACAGAACTGCTCAAAGGCTTTTGTTAACTGATAATATAAAGATCAGAACCAGGCTGCTTACAATCATATTCAAACGAGAAGATGATACACATCAAATACAGATAGGCTGAAAAAATCTCAAGGCTGTATAAGTAGAAGCCACAAAGTCTGAAGCAGTTTTTGACATGTTTCACCTCCACAAAATTTTCTTGTCTTCAGAATTCTTAGATGCTGCAGCCTCATGGAAATATCTATTTTCAAACACAAATTTACATATCTACCCTGCTAAAGGTAATGTTAGGGTTCAAAAAGAAGTGGAAAATCATCCAAGGTTGAATTAATTGCTGGTCTGTTACAGGCGTGAAGAAGTAGATTTCTGGGTTTTGGTATTGATTGTTCTGCTGATTTTGGCTGGGATAGAGTTAATTTTCTTGACAGCATCTAGTATGGGGATATGTTCTGAATTTGTACTGGAAACAATGTTGATAACAGAAGGATGTTCTAGTTCCTGCTGAGCAGTGCTTACACAGAGCCAAGGCCTTTTCTGCGCCCCACAGCACCCCACCAGGTATTAGGCTAGGCGTGCACAAGGAGTTTGGAGGGGACACAGCTGGGACAGCTGACCCCAACTGACCAAAGCTATGCTCCAGACCAAATGGTTTCATGCTCATCATATGAATCTGAGGGAAGAAGAAGGAAGGGGAATGACATTCAGAGTGATGCTGTTTGTCTTCTCAAGTAACCATTACATGTGATGGAGCCCTGCTTTCCTGGAGATGGCTGAACATCTACCTGCCAATGGGAAGTGGTGAATGAATTTCTTGTTCTGCTTTGCTTGCATGTACAGCTTTTGCTTTACCTGTTACACTGTCTTTATCTCAACTCATGAGTTTTCTCACTTTTATTCTTCCAATTCTCTCCCCCACCAGGGAAAAGTGAGCAAGTGGCTGTGTGGGGCTGAGTTGCCAGTTGGGGTTAAACCACAATGACTGTGTAGAACTTTATCAGGAAAATGATATTTATCTTGAAGAATCAAGGTATGACTAAATAGCACTCTTGCCTTTCTTTGAGCTTCCCTTCCCTGAAAAAAAAGCTATGGGACTAGAGATAAGAAATAGTGCAGAGAAATCTTCATAATATGTTGATGATTAAAATAATTTATGGTGTACTTTTCATAGTAGCAATGAATGCTGCTAAAAATTGCATACACATGATGTGTGGGCATACTGCTAAGTTTTGTTCTTGTCTCTGATGGCAATGCAAAGTATTCAAACTGCTTGATTCTTCTCAAAATTATTCATTCTATTTAAACATCTCTGAAAGAAATTGTGTGGCAGTACATGCATAGTAGGTATTTGTGCTTTCAACAAAATCATACATATACATTACCTAAAATGCAGAAGTGCATCAGCCAAGCAAGACTAACAATGATTAATCATATTCTAATTTCCATCTATCTTTCAAGTTAATGTGGTGGTGACATTGCTATTATCTGAAATTGAGCTAAGTCCACAGTGCTGCCTGCAGTGATTATTGATGGGCCATGATTTGATAAATTTTTTAGCTATTTATAAGGCCCAGCACCACCTGAATTCTAATAGCACTCAACCTTTCTCAAATCTCCTTATCCTCATACGGGCAGGCAACAGCAGTTCACAAAACTGTTTTTATGAAATATGATTCACGAGACAGACACAGCTGAAGTGGTACAGGGCAGAAAACTACTTGGTAGAAATACCATCACTCCCCTCCACAGGTAATCTAATTAATATCACCTTGAAGAGGACTACTTATGATTACTATGTGCAAATCTTTGTCTCAGTGTTCTGCTCTTTAATGCTTTCCACTGTCTTCCCAGCACCTGCACAGGAAGAGAGACAATGAAATATTCTGCCATTTAACTGGCTGCTATGTTTGCATCCCAGCACAGTGAGACTGTTTCCTTGGTCTCAGTAGCTATAACACTGTCCTGCTTTTTTACTTCCTTTGTGAGCTCTCTGGTAGCTTTCTGCAGAAATGCAGTTTATCAGCCCAAGACCATCAGATTCCCAGCACCAGTATTGATCTCCTGGACCACTCTGTAGCTTAAGCAAATCTCTTGCTAGAGCTCCACTTCCAGTCATCTCTGCAGAGAGGTATGGGGGTTAAAGCAAACAAGCCGAGTAGCTCTGCGGAAGTTTGGAAACATGTTTATGCCTAGTTTCAGCAGATACTGCTGAGTAGGTCTCCTTTCAGGCTCCCACAGCTCTTGAGCAACACATTTTGTGCTGACCACGTAACATGCCGCAGGCGTCTTCTTCCCCTGTGAGCTACCCTGCAAATTCCCTTGCAAATTCAAGAATTGACTTCTTTATTTCCTGTCTCTGCAAGCAATGTCAAAGGCCACTTAAACAGCTTGCTGAGGGTCAGGAACCACGGCTTTATACAGTAAATACGTAGGCAGCCTGCATACCTAGGTAAAAAAATAACGGGACCCTAACTATGTGCCTGAGTTGCATCAGCACACGGAAGACTTTCAGAGTGGAGAATTGCCCTGAGGCAATTCAGGTTACTTCTGTGACTCAAAGTATTGTGGGAATGTATTATTTCATCCTTCCCATGCATTTGTATTTTTTTCTGAGGCCTTTCTAATGGACAGGATATCAGATAAGTCTGGCTTGATGCAACTGTTCTTCAGCCACTACTGTCCTGTGGGCTGGGGACATACAGTGTCCCCTGGCTCTCCTATGGGAAATGACTAGATGATCACTTCAGGTCCCTTTCAACTGAAATAGTCTAGTCTTGTCTTGTCTAAAAAGGTGCCTGGGCTGCAAACTGGTGCTTGTCCCTGTCTGCAATTCCCCTGGCTGATTTCCTTTCAGGACCTTCAACCCCCAGACCTTGTCACCACAGAGCAAGACATTATTAACACCTCTTCTTTCTCCTTGACAGAGAACCTGTTTTCCAAATTCATATGCTTTGAGGCCAAATGACCTCAGTTTCAGACATCAGGCTACCTCCATCAAAAATGAAAATGTAGCCACGAAATGATCCTATGTAGTATGTAGTCCCAAAGTCAAATGGCAGCTTCAAACAGTCATTCATGGCATATTACTTTTATAATGTCAACCAGAACTCATAAGACACTTTCCAAATTGTCATAATTCCTTCTTTCTTTTGCCAAGGGAGTTTAAGAGTAACACCCCACTATAAAGCTTAGCTTGTAATACTATGAAGCATTTCATCTCCCCTGCTTTATAGCAACAAATTGAGAATGCCACATTTCCCAGCAATAGAAGCTAACTCCAGCCAGCAAAATGAACTATATCTTTAGTAAAAATAGTAATTTCCCTTTAATCTTCATTAACTATCTGAATCCTAATCAACCCTCCAAAGAATCCAGTGGTTTGTGTAAAATAGGGCAGTGATTGCGATTTGAACTCTCATTCTAGACAGCTAGAGAACATCTTCTTTTTCCCTCATCCAAAAAAGAAGACAAGAAAGATATCAGAAATGTCATCTCTGTTCTCCCACTATTTGTTTCATCAATCATTCACATTTGTGATAATGCTAGATAACTTCTTCACTGAGGTTAAGCAACACAGTGATCAGCTAATTTTATTATTTACAATCAAGATAAGATACAAGTTGCACTTCACTCAGATGACAGGATGAGGTTGATACAAAGTATTTATTTAGCCTTCTAACATCTATATTGCCATGATGACATAGGACCAGCTTGGAAAAGTCTGTGTAACCCCAGTTCTTGGAACAAGAGTAAAAACATTCAGGGAATGGAAAAAAGTGTTGCCAGAATGCAATCCTCTCCAATAGAGACCTTGCCAGCATGGGGGTTTTTAAAGTGGCTCTGAAAACAAAATATGTTTCTGAAAATGACTGGAGGGAAGAGATAATATTGATTTTTCTATAAAAGTTTGATCGACTACTCTTTATAAGAAAGCGTTTAGTTCCTAAGTTTTCATTTGTGATCAGCATTCTCATTTAGATCCCATCAAAATTAGCCTGTATCTATGTGAGCTACTGTGGTATACAACAGGGGTGGCAATCTTGATCCCCTTGTACCCCTGTGTACAGTGAGCGCAGTGCTCAGTGAAGGATACTGTCCAGATTTCATAGTGCACAGAAAAAGAAAAGGGCATGAAGAGCCTGCACTACAGTTCCTCTGTAAATATATAAAAAATAGACCAAACTCAAAGCAAATCTTTAAACATATTTGAGAAGTATTTTTTTCTGATCATTGCTTTTTTAGGATATTTGTTTCTTCCAGAATTTGTCATTCCAGTAACATTTTTAAAGAGTACTTTTGCATTTTTTCACAATTTAAGGTTAATATATATCATAAGATATGAGAGGTTTTTGTTGATTTATAGAAACCCTGACTTTCACATCTGCTAGAGTACCTCAGCTTCCTTATAACCACTAAAGAGGATTGTATTTTGCTTATGTCACAAATTGTATACTTTCAATCACTGC
The DNA here is from genome assembly GCA_017639245.1 of Myiopsitta monachus. Taxonomy (NCBI): domain Eukaryota; kingdom Metazoa; phylum Chordata; class Aves; order Psittaciformes; family Psittacidae; genus Myiopsitta; species Myiopsitta monachus. Next base: position 66,010,581 of record CM029918.1, on the reverse strand, counting down.
TGAAATTAGAAGAATGTCTAATTGAGGTAAAAGTATCCTCCTAAGGTAACTTTTCTCTACTGAGTAGCCCTGAACTGAATTTTAATGCCGAGTATAATGTAAAATGAAAAAAAGATTTATTCTAATGAACTTCTTCCCAAAGCGAAAATATGTGCATCCACGAGTGACACATTTCTCCCAGTCTAGATAGTTTCCAAAAATAAACAGTTTCACACAGAATCTGCTCTGAATTTCAAAGACAGTTATGAAGAAGAGAACAGAGGACTAGATACTATATGCTTTTGAATAGGGCTGGTCAAACAGTCAAAGAAAAAGAAGTCTCTGCCATAAAGGATTTCTTATACATTAAAAAATGTATCAGTTTCTGATAGTTTTTAACTTTATTTTGGGTCCCAGACAATTAATATGCTTATTTTGCTGGATGGGTGTTCTTTTTCCTAAGCATGTTTTAACAATGCCACTCAGCATTCCGATGGATAGGCAAATAAAGCTCTAGAAACAAAATGACAGACTGAGATAAAGCAACATATACAGCATCACTTGCTCATCCCCTTAAAGACAGTTTTGTATTTGAGCAAACATTTCTCCAAAGCCAAATCATTTAGCCCACCAGAATTCAAATTTCCCCTGTCTCCAGAACAGCTAATAATGTGGCTAATTCAAAATCATTTTCACTAACCACATTAACACTTCAATTTGGCTTCAGAATAAGCTGAGATAGTTATGTCTAAGTTTCCAAAAATTACTATTTATTACTATAAAACAATACTTGCACAGCATGAGGCAATTGCCTTAAATTGAACTGGATACAATTATCATATGTGGCTATTAGAAACTGCAAGTGATGATGTTAATATGAACCAAGACAATAAACTCTATGTTTGACAGTCACTGAGCTATTTCAAAATATTTTGTTTTCTGCAAGATAGCAATGCCACAAGAGGCTGCAAGGTCTTTCCACTGTGGTAACATTAGTGTGATGTGGGAGTTCAGATTCCAGACTTCTCACCACCACCTTCCTAGAGTTATTTATGATCACAGGAAAATTCAGGACCTCTGGAGGTCATCAATTTCCTCCTCAGGTAGCATCAGTTATGAATTAAATCCGAGCAGGTCACTCAGGGGTTTATCACTTTTTTTGTCCTACATTGATTAAATGCGGTGTATATAAACTTAAATGAGAAATTAACCTAACTGAAAAATCAGTTTCTAGTAAACTAAAAAAACAAACCCAAACACAGCAAAGCCTGCCAAAATTTTTAAAAACATCGATTCATATTAGAAAGGAATGATTTTTCATGGCTGCTGCCTGTGAAATAATTTTGTGGTGATGCCGATTGCTGTTACCTCATTGGCAGCAATGGCAGGTCCTTTGCTGTTTAGGATCTGAGGTGAAAATTTCAACTATTTTCCCTAAGCTGTCCTAGATAAGGTGCAGCTTAATAGTGTGTTTCTTGGGAAAACAACTTGAATGAAGCTTATGAAAAGAGAATGAAAGGAGAAAATTGCATTAGAAGTGCAGCACTTCGAAAACTTCTAACAGCATGCATTCAGTGTATGGCAGTCCTGATACTATTCAAGTCCATGCAGATCAGGGATGGACCTGGTTCAATACACAGAATCCACACCATGCTCATTTTGTGGTTCTGAAATATGGTTCATGGGGTTCTGAAGTACGGACCTGTGCAGATTTGGGGCTAGGGGGGTTTCTAGGAGATAACTCCTTTCCTACCTTGGCCAGAACTGACCAGGATTGGCCAATCTTTCAAAGTCAGCAACAGAAAGGCTTAATTTCTAGCACTGTGAACTGAGAATTTATCAGGCTCAGTTACGGGATATCAGCAACCTAATTCAAACACGGAATTTCTACTTTCATTTGCTATCTATCTTTCATTTGCCCTCAGCTTTAAAGCCAAATGCCTACCCAGCTCTAATCCAACTAAAAATTGTAGCTCTCTTCTAAACTTCAGTATTTTATCCGCTCCTGAAATCCACTCTACAAAGCTGTAGTTTCCTAAATTTGCAGCAATGACATTGCTTAAAATGTGTGTTAGCTATCTGTATTCAGTCTTTCAGGGCAAGCACACTACAACGTTCACCCTGGCGTTTACAAACACAGCTTTCTTTTGTCTGCCATTAATGCAGTCCTGCAGCTTTGCTCAGCTCATGCAAGGATGCAGCATGTGCCAGCTAACAGTTTCCCCTTTCTTCCATTTCACTACATGTGGTAAATACGCAGGTCTCCTTCCTGAGAGTGGTGTGCTCTGTATCATAATGGGACATAAATGTGAGTCAAATCTTACTTCAGCCTGAAGCAACTTTCAGGCACAATAATGCATCTAAAAAGTCAGGCTTTCAGAGCCTGATAAAAAGTATCTTGTGGTTATCACAGTTTTCTTGCAGTACCTACAGATACACAGTTGGTCCTGATTGTCCACACACCAGGTTTTAAAATGCTACCTTGTGTGCAAATGCTTGTATTGGGGAACCTGTGTTCATCACCCGACCTGTATTCTGCTGGTGTGCCTGACCACTCTTACCAGTGAGAACCACCCACATCACCACTGAGCCGAAAGAAAAAATCCCCTGCTGCCCCCCTTTCCCTTTGCCCCCCCCCCCCCAAGGCAGAGGCATCCAGGCACTGAAAGCTCTGCAAAAGCTCTTGGCAGAAATGGTAACATTATCAGAGAGCAGCCATTGGGCCATCCATCTATGCACTTTCTGAAGCATCAAGCACTCCTCTGGTGAGAAGTGAGAAGAAAGGTGCCACACTCTTCTCCTCAGCACATCCATATAACAGAGGAAAATATTTGCCTGCTAACTCTCACTTCACTTACTTGAGAGGCTGCAGCTGTGGTAATGAGTTGATTCCAAGGTGAAAGAGGTGCCTAAGAGCTTTTGAAAATCTTAGTGAGTGCTTATCTGCACACCCTTAAGTATGTGGCCCAAGGTCAGGGGGCCACCATGCCAGGAGGCTTCCTCTGGAGGTCACCTCTGAACCACACTCACCAAGCGCCTTTTCTGGGGAGGTATGCAAGTGACTGCCGAGTACTGTTAGGGTGAAACCATGGGGATCCTGGAAAAAGCTCTGTCCTACAGCAACTGCCAGCTCCTCATTTCATTTTGTGTTAAAAACACATATTCTTCTAGCTGAGGAAAATAGAAAGTAGTGTGGTAGTAGAAATGAGAAATAAATTGTGTGCATTTGTCAAAAAAGGGGAGCTTTCTGTTTCCTTGGAAACGGAATGTTTTGTGGGTTTATGGTATTGTACTCAGCAGAGAGTGGCTGAGACCTGTGTGTGTTCGCACACGTCCACAAAGGCCAGGCTGAAGTTTTCAGTTTCTACCACACATTTGGTAAAACACCGCTAAAAGGATTTCTCTGACTGGGCAATTCAGAGACCATAATGGTGGGAAACATTTTTTTTCAGCAAAAGTAAGTGCAGCTACAGGAAGAGAAAATGATTTGAAATCTTCTCAGCTTAGTCACCTGTGAACCTTGTCTTTCTTCTATTGCAGAATGGAACTATGGCCAGAACGCAGTTTTGGTAGTTTTGTGATCCTCCTCTAAGTGGTCAAAATACCAGCCAAGCCTTCTCCTTTCATCTCTGGACAGAACCAAAACCTAAGATGTAGTAATTACAGCATAACCATGCTGTATATAAGTAAGAAGAAAAGTTAATCTCATTAAAGCAATATTTAAGAAACTAGCAAACTGTAAAATCCTCCATGTCAGAGACAGAACCACAAAGGCTCACAGAAATAACATCCTGCCACCCTTTGGCTCCTTAGGGCTTTCAAACTCAAAGCACTTTCCTTATAAATCCCCTCCACTTCCAGTTATCAAACAAGATGCATCTAGCCTATGGATTGAGCATTTGCTCAGAACTACTTCTCCCTCTAAGGCCATAACACCTCAAAGCTGTCAGCAACACTTGTCACCAAATATTCACTACACTCAGAGATAGAAATACATTCAGCCTTAACAAGGGCCAGCAGCAGTTTGTGAACATTTCTCTTGGCGCAAGAGCACTTTTCCCCAGCAGCTGTACAGCCCGAGGTGTCAAATAGTTTTCCCAGGCACTGTGTTGAAGCCTGAAAAATACAATTTTGATTTCCATTCGTTTTGGTGCATCTCTCCAACACACAGTGTTTCAGCTCAGTCTGTGGGAAGGCTGTGAGCAGGAGGTTTCAGTAAAATTACGATTTAAAGCCTTAGGTGGAAAGCATATAGTTAAAGGGTGCAACAAGGGAATCGTATACTCAGTATGGAGGAAAAAAGCCAAAACAAAACAAAATTATGTTCTCCTTTTCACCAAGATATGCATGTCCCAATCCTTAGCATGTCATTTCTGGCCAATAGGTTTGTCACTGCTCCCCCAGGGGCAGAAGGGACGTCTGTTCACAATGGCCATGATAGCTCGGGTGTAAAGATTTTAGGGGAAAAATAATGAAAATTCTTTCAGACCCAATCCAAACATAACTGACACCTTTTACACTACACGTAGGAGAGAGTAGGATGCCAGCTTCCAGCTGCAAAACTGGAGAACAGATGTTCCAGCTGTCGCATGGACACAGGTGTGAGGACTTAAACTGGAAAGCAATAAAGGGAACATTTATCCAAGTAAATTGGGAGCAAGGGGGGAAGGGCTGGTAGGCAGCAGATTTCTGACATCCTGGAAAATTCTTGCAAACACTGTGTCTACTGGGGCTAAAAAATTAGTTACTACACTTTCACAATCAACTTACCACCATTTTGAGGGAGCTCTATTATTGCTAGCTTATGGCAGCTAACTTAAATAAGCTAGCCTAATATGATTTATCAAAAGCTGGGGCCAGTGGCAGTGCTCTGGGATGACCATGCAGCTCTGCCTGTTCAGCCAGATCAGCCAATGCTTCATGTAGTCACAGTTCCCCTCCTATTGGACAGTTGTCACATGAGTGGCCTGTCAGGAGCTTCGTGAGAGGAAGGACTTGGTGACAGCTCTAATGCCAGAGAATGAGAAATCTATGAAGCTTTTCACACCCTCTCCCCTTCCACCAAAACCCGGCCAGACCTCAGCTAGGAGGAACTGTGACTTTGTTTAATCAATGGCTTTCAGCTAGGTTTCATTTCTAAGGCTGGCCTCTCAAGGGGGTTAACTAGAAACACGTTTGGAAACCAAAATGAGGAGTCTTGAGTAGGTTGCTGTAATGGCAGAGAAGGTGATTGTCACCAAGCCCCAGAGGTGCGCAGTGTTTGGAGGTGTTTGTCACACAAGAGGGGCAGTAATGCCACTAATAGTACCCACCCAAAACTCTGGAACACTGCTTTTCTAGTCCTTCTCTCACAACCAAATGTTGCCACAGCAAAACAGGTTCTACCATGCTCCACCACAGCAGAGGAAGGTCTCTTCCTCTTCCGATATTGCACAGAACTGGAAAAAACATTAAAAAATTGCAAAAATTCCTACAAAGAGTTTTTGACCAGAAAGTAAAAGCCAACAACACAAAAACCCAAACAAATAAATCTATCGCATCTAAAGAAAAGATGAGTTTGCTTTTTTCCTCCAGGAGGTATCCAAAAGACTCACTGGGCCAAGTAACAAAATTTCCCTCTCCTCTAAATGCAGGATTGAATTCCACAATATAAAGCTTCACATTTTTGCTTTCTGTGGCTAGCTCTGTATGGCATTAAGTTGGTTGACAGGCCTGACAGCAATCCTTGCATTGCAGGTAGCACAGAAATGTCAATTTTAATTCAGCATTCTCTATGCAATAAAAATTCAAAGCTCCTGGATGGGAGGAACTTCTAGAAGCCTTTCCTGAGGAAAGAATCAGCAAAACTTGTATGTGAAGGGATAGTGTGTGATATTGCCCTGGAAATCAGTCTCTGATGTGTATGTTTATTATGTACGTATAAATATTACATATGTTTATACATACACACACATTTATTTCCAAGATTAAGGTCATTAAGTTACAGATATTTAAACTTCCAAAGCTGATTTAATCCTCTTTATGCTATTCTTGTCAAGCCTCACAATGTCTTTCAGAAGTTGTCAGTGCCGGCTGAGCTATGTTGTTGAACTAGTTTCCAAGATGAATTCAAATATTCATGCAGGAGAGGAAAACCAAGATTCAAAGTCAGCTTCTAAATTGCAAGATGACAGATATTTCTTTTCATATATAGTGAAACATATCATCCAAGGGAAAAAAAAAAAAAACAGAGGGGACCTGGTAACCTATTCTAGCATTTTGGACCTTCCCCTGATGCCACATTTGGCTGAAGACAACCATCAAAATTGCGAGTTGGATTGAGTCAGGTTTCCACTATGTAAGCATTCTGTTTCCTATAATGCTGCAGTTCAGAAGTCTCTGTAGTAGGTGAGTTTAAGCCAGCTCAAGAGTTGTACTACAGAATGCTATAGAAAATCTGTCTCAGCACTTGATCTAAGGAATCCAAACCTGGGTGAATCTCATCACAGTGAAATGAATGACAGAGGCCTTGTTCATTACTTCTTTGATGCACAGAACAGGACTTTTCCTGTCAGTTTAAGTGGTTTATTCATGTGCATAAGATATTTTTTCAACCAATGCCGTAAAAACCAGTAGCAATGAAGAGTGGTGCCTGTTGTGTGAGATGATGTGGTTTGAGGCTTGCCTGCCACCACATGCTTACCAGAACTCTGATCTGTATGAAGCATCTCTTTCAACTGTGCATTTTCTATTCCTGGTATTTGATTTTCTTTTATCAGCTTTTCTAGAACATCAAATGGGTGTTCTTCCTCTTTATAATGCCTCTTACTAAATGATGTCTCCTTCTCTCCTGCCTCAAGGTCCTCCCATGAGTGCTGACAGCATTTCCCATCCAATAGAGATTATGGTCCAACTCTTCAGCCTCTCATTCTTCATGGCTGCAGCAGCCAGGATGAGTGGGTGCTGTGGGCAGTACAGCCACAGTATGGAGTGTAAACCAACAAGATGCACCTATTTTCCCTCTTTTGCTGGGAAAAGACAGCATCTCCAGTCTTGCTTTTAGCTTCGCTTGACTGAGTATCACAACCCCACCCCTGGAAGTGTTCAAGGCTAGGTTGGACAGGGTTTTGAGCAACCAGGTCTAGTGGAAGGTGTCCTCCATAGCAAGGGGTTTGGAACTAGATGATCTTTGAGGTCTCTTCCAACCCAAACCATTCTATGATTCCATGTGAAGGATTTTGTCAGTCTTGCAGTTCTCTTTCGTATCTCCTTCCAGCTATAAAACCAAGATGTCATAGTTTGAAGTATCTTTCTTTTCAGCAGTGTATTTACACAAGCTCTTTTTTTTTTTTTTTTTTTCTGACAGTTACTCAGCTCTAGGGAAAGAAAATACTGCAAGTAGACTTTAAAAATTAATTTTCAAAGGTCCATAAAACCATGATGCGCAGCCAGTTTTTGGCACTTTTTATTGCTGTTTGTATGCTTTATTCTATTTACAGGGTGAAAGGCTTGGTTTGCAAGAGAGATACACGTCTGCAAACTTAGCATGCTCAGGTGGGAAATTCCCAAATATGAGTCTGGGGGCTACTCCAGAAAGTCCCTTTCTGAATAGACTGCTCAGCTTGGAGGACTTCATAGCATGCCAGAAATATCAAGTAAAGAGTGCATGTATGCCTTGCCGAAGGCATCTCTGTTTTACAGTCCAGACAGTGAGGCTGGCAGGATTTATTGAGTCTTTGTGTAAGTGTATTGGCCTCCTGTTTTAGCTTTTCTGTTTGGTTGCTTCTGAATGGGTACAAGTCAGATGGACTAGGAAGTAGAAAAGAAATACATCACACACCCTCCTGCAACTTAAGTGGAAGCAGCATCTGATAATAAAGATTGCAGCTTAATGAGTTGCATCTAACATGCACTTATATCTGTGAGTGCCTCAGCTTCGGGCTAGAGTATCAAACTAGTAACTCAAAATCATGCAAACAAACAGACTGTATGTATAGACACAGTTTATAATCCCATTGTGCAAAGTGATTACTGCATTACACAGATGACCAGATGCATTCATGAGTCAGCATCCCAATCTGGACAATTCAGTGTAATCTGACAGGCCAAATCCTGACCTCACACTGGTTTGCACATATTTTTTCAGTGCATGTCCTGATTCATATCAGCAACACCAGAATGAAAATCTAGATCCACTATTTCTTTTCTAATGCTTTTAAAAGGTTTCTGTAAGGTGTTTGTAGAGCAAGCAGGCAAGGAATGTTTTGGGAACCATTAAAAGCCTGCACCTCACTTCTGGGTTTCCAGGGAGATTGAGTATGGACCACCAAACTTACCTTGGTTTGTAACTGGCTGTGAAACAGGATGAGTGCGTAGTGGTCACAGGAAGAAATAACCAGCTTCCGCTCTTGGGTTCGTTGTATTTAAAAGCGCAGCAAGGCCTAGAAGGCCTGCTTGTCAAAAGCCACATCAGGATGTCTGTTTGCCAGCTGGTACATTTCAAAATCGAGACACTTCGCCACTGAACAAGGGAACCCTGCAGCAGCCTGAACTATTCCAAATACATTATTGGGTGCCTGTGGAGATTATATTCATTTCCTGCTGGTATAAGCTGGTCTAATCCTAGCAAAGAAGCAAATATGAAAAGAAGAAAACATTTTCCTCTCTGAAATTTCAGCCTAACACCAAAGAAAAATGCAGTTGGAGGCAAAGCTCTGGGGAAAATGGGCTTTACCTGGACTGCAACAAAAATTCTTCTTGCCTGCAACAAAACAAACATCAGAAAACTACCAGCAATCATCTTGTTAAAGATTTTACCCTACTTACAGACCAGGAAAGTTGGCTGGTAAAACTTATATGCTAGCCTGACTTCTGCCATCCTTTAGATAATATTGTGCCTGGGATGACTGTTGACAAAAGCAGCAGTGGAGAGATTCAGGTAGATGCATGGAGCATATTTTCATGAAATGGAAAATAAAAAGTGCACGTGGTGTGGCATTACATTTAGTATTTATGCTTTACATGCTTTATTTTAACATTGCTGTATGTTTTACAAAACACAACATTGATTCTACTACTTCACCACGCAGGACCATCCGGTTGCAGTAGCACAGGGCTGCCTGCACAGTAAATCATCTCGGGTAGATTCCTCCTGAGTCTCTGAGGCAAATAGGTAATGACGATTAGAAGCTGCTCGGCGCAGACGCTGAGTACAAAGGCTGAGGGGCGGAGGGGTGGTGCATACCTGAGCCCTGCCATGAGCATCCCTCGAGCTCCTCCCCGCGGGTGCTGTCGCGCTGCAGCCCTCCAGCCTCGGGCCTGTACCCCCTCCTCTCGGCCGGGGGTGCTCCAGCCGCTGCCTCTCCATCCCGCTGCTAATGCACCCACCTGGGGGGGAAACCTCTTAATTATCAGCCCCACCCCTGCTATGATGGGTGGGGGAGTCTCTTGTGTTGAACGCCTACCTTTTGCCCATGTTTTCTGCTTAGAGCTTTAGCAAGGGCTGCAGTCAAGGAGCTGCTGAGAGCAAATCTGTTTGTCATAGATTTGCACCACTGCTGCACTGCCAAGGACTCAGGGGTCAACTTGATGCTTTACAGCTGTGAAACAGCTGTACAGGCATAAACGAGGGGAACAGAAGGTGGGTAGGTTGTAGGCATGGCTGGTCTCCCCCCGGGGGGCTGTGTTAGGGGGCTGCAGCATCAGGGTGTCCTTCATGGCCTGTGGTGCACTGACCTGAGGTCCCAGGAGCCACAGGTATTTATAGGAAGCACCTTCTCCATGCAGGCACCCTCTGCTTTGTCACCCATGGTCTTAGCAAAATAGTTTTCTTTCTGTGCTATTCAGGCCAAAAGGGGCTCATCCTCCCTGTTGTCAAGAAGCCTTTAAAGGACTCACAGTGATTAATGTTATTCACACAGACACTTAAATGCCTTGATCAATAAGTCTCTGAGTGGGTCCTGAGCTGATTTGCCTGCAGAGGTGGCAAGCACCACAGAAAAGAGCTGTAGACCTCTCTTTGCAAACTGCTGTCACAGTCATATCCCTCTAGCATAAATAAGATAAAATTAGGCTGAAAACAATACATCTGCAAGGATGACAAGTTTTAGCTGAGATTTTTTGGTCAGGCAAGGCTGGTTCAGTGGTGACCAGAAAAGAAATGAAAGATTTCAAAAAGCATAGACACAGGCATTTAAAATTTAAAGTTGCTTTTAACTCTTTTGGACAAAGTTCTTGGAAGATTTGGATAAGGATGCGAGATTCGAGCATTGGAAATATGGGATACACTGATTTCTTCAGAGGTGAAAGTTTCAAAGACTTCAGGGAGGCTTACTGGCAACTCTCCCCACGCTGCACATATGTGCAGAATAAATAGGTGATTTACACAACTGGAATGAACCCCCTCCACACGTTGCTGAAAGTACAATCCCTGGTTGTGCATTTGAAAGGGGACGTGTCTTTTTAATTTGTAACTATTATTGAAACACAATATTCTTCTGCGCCTCCCTGTACTTCTTGACTTGTTTATACCTGGGCTAGCTCAGCTACCAGAACACTGATACTATGTAAATAACATCAAGTAACCGGTCTATCTAAATGCGCTGGATTCCCAAAGCCTCATGCTTTGATAGGTCTTTACACTTCTGGCTAATTAATCACTTGAATTCAATCGCAATACTCAGAGTCTGTGATGCCAAGCTTAAGTCTTTATTAGAGCAGGACCTTGGATAGCCAGACACATTATATAAATGTACTAAATAACCCTTTAGCCCACTAAGGAAGAGGTTTAACACCACCGTTTCACTGAACATGTTCTGAGCACTTTGCAATAGAAAGATGACAGTAGCATACTGGTGAAAAAGACAAAGGCATTGACCTTAAGTGTCTGTGAGAATCTGCAGATAAGTCCATGACCTACAGCTTCTGAAGAACAGTATTGCAAACACAGGGCAAAATGAGATGAACTCTGGCATCAGCAAAACAGAGATTGAGTGTTTGAAAAGACAGAAAGCCTGTGCTGGCAGGACAAAGGGAACAAGCTGGACAATAATCAAAATTCAGCTTGGTCAAATGCAGAAAAGCATTACTGCAGTCTGGTATACCACCTGCAAGAGAAATTTTCAAACTTCCTTTTTAATAACTAGAGGGATTTAGGATTCAAATTATCAGAATTTGCTTAGATGAGGCCAACAGAGAAATATTCACATTCATGTTGCTTGCAGCTTCATAGCTAAGTGAATAGTTAATGAACTACTGAACTTCATCTGCAAATTCAAGCTGCTGTGCACCACCATGATAACTAGGTAATATTTTCCAAATTGCTTGAACTACATGAATGACTCCAAAACAAGTTTCTGTTAAAGAGCATCACCTGGAATAATTTTCCTTGCATGGGCCTGAAATAAGTGCTAGACATACCACATCAATTCACTTAGTGATGCTCACTTAGTCATAGAATCGTACAATCATAGAACATCAGGTTGGATCAGACTTCAAGGATCATCTGGTCCAGCCTTTGGTGGCAAAAGCACAGTCTAGACACGATAAACCAGCATCCTGTCCAGCTGAATCTTGAAAGTGTCCAACAGTGGGCTGTGAACCACTTCCCTGAAGAGGTTATTTCCAATGGCTGATTGTTCTCATGATGAAATATTCCCTCTTGTGTCCAGTCAGAATCTCCTCAGGAGTAACTCATGCTCATTGCCTCATCTTTTCCATGTGATGCCTTGTGACTCCCTATAAAAAGAGAGTCTCCCTCTTTTTTGTAGCCATCTTTCAAATACAGGAACATGGTGGTAAGGTCTCCCCTGAGCCTTCTTTAGTATCTCACTCCTCTTGCATGAGCAATGTACTTGGCCCAAATTGCATGTGTGTGCTCTGTGAGACCAGACTTACGTAACTGCAGGCAAAAACTCTTCTTCATCAAAGTTGCCGCAGACTAAAATAAAGCTGTGCACCATCAGCACAAAGTGATAAGCACTAACAAGTGAAAGGAGACAGCTCAGAGGAGGAATGGTATATTAAAAGGGAAGAAGACAAGAGTCATCAAATAGATGATCATGAAAAAAACAGATTGAATCAGCAAGGCAAAGGACATCTCCGCAGCTACAGACCGCAGGGCATTTATTTAGATGAGAGCAGAAATCACCCAAGGCAGCCCCTGACAGCCTTAAGCCAAGATGCTTGCGGTCTATTTCACAATGCAACACAGTTATGCTAATGAAATAAGCCAAATAGATATAAGTATTTCTGATCTGTTAAGGGAATTTACAGTTCTAAACATCTTTCTCTCCCTCAAATAGACACGCCTCACTCTCTCCCTCACACTGGCTGGTTTCTTTCTCTGGTTAGAATAGGTAGGAAAACTAGTGTTTCTGGGTATGATTTTAAGGATTATGGTAGCCTCATTATTGTAACTACTGAAATGCAATCTCAGATATGTGATTAACAATAGCTGTTCAAATAGTACATGCTAGTATAATAACGTAATCCATAACAGCAAGAAGAAAAGAAATTTCCACCAGGAACAGTGAGAACTGAACTCTCTAGATGGGTCACTAAAGCTACAGCTATCTGAAAGTTTCACCTAAGTGTGAATGTAGATAGAAATAAATAAAATAGAAATAAACTGGAGATATATGCATGTGCCATGCTTAACAGATGAAGTAAGCCTTGCTTTGTATTGTGACAGAAAGGTCAGTGTCATGTCTGAGTCATGCACTCTCTCATTTCACGCAGCAAACACTAGTAATTTTCACTGGAATACACGCTACGTGCCTTCTACAACGTTCCCCATAATGGGAACAATCTTACTAACTAATGAAAAGAAACAGGCTTTTAATACTATTTATATTATAACTCTATCTATAGCTATTTATAATTTGCTAGGACCAGGTATAGACCACTGCTTTCCACTTCTAGCCACGGAATGTGACTATGCTGACTGCTATGAAGTGAGCCGTTGTTCAGGCCTTCTGCAGCTGGAGAACAGATTATCAGAGACTGAGCAGTTGCTGAGGATTTTCTGAAAACATAACAATGATGTAACAATATTACTTAATATTATTAATATACATAATACTTAATATTATTAATATACATAACAATATTACTTAATGGCTGTCTCATTCCTTGGCACTCTCCTTTTCAAGCCTAGAGCTGGTCAAAGAAATGTGCTAGCCTAATCCTGTTGGCAGGTGGAAGTGGGAGGGAAGATGGAGACCAGAACTGAATAAAGGAAAAATACAGCAGAATTCTTCTTTCCTTTTTAATTTTCACATAGCAAAAGAAGAACAACAAAACCCAACCCCAGATAAAATTTTTTAGGTCAGCCTTCAAAGTTTTTCTCAGACAAAATAAAAATCAATGTTTCAGTTGTGCTACTTCTGTTACTGTTTCTTTTAGACATAGATCAATTTTAAATGAAAACAGTGCTCCCTGAAATGAAAATGAAGAATGTTTTATCTAGAAAATGTCAAACTAAATAGGCTGACATTTTTCATCATTAAAATACCTAAATGAATAGTTCTGGGTTTTTGGTGCCTTCCCCATTCTTTTATTTTCCAACTAAAATACTTAGATTTCAGAGATAATTAGTGCCTTCAATATCTGTGCTACTTTTCTTCGGGATAAAAAGGGGTACATGTCAGAACCTGAGGGCCTAAAGAGCCCCACAGCTAGCTGCTGAAGCCACCCCCAGCTCATGGAGACCTGCCTGCAAGCAGACATCTGTGCACAACAAGCCACTGTGACCCTCAGGTCTGGCGAGGAAAAAGGCAATGAGAAGAGAAAACACAACATGGCTGCTTCTGAATATTTCTTTATCTCTGCAAAGCTACCTGCAATTGGAAGGAACATAAATATCACTACCTTAAGTCTAACTTCAGAGTTGCCAAAATAACTGTGCTTTGGCTAATGAACTGTTGTTAGGGTCAGGATTAAGAGCCCATCAGTTTTTTATTTTGGTGTGCCTCTTCTCCCCATGCATAACCCTTCATTTCAGCTTCCAAAAGACCCATAGGAAGATTTTCTATCAGTGTCAGATTAATAGTGCCCCTTATCCTTGCATGCTGAGGAGCCCATAGCATTTTATGCAGATAAAGTTTGCCAATGACACCAAGCTGTGTGGTTTGGTTGATATGCTGGAGGGAAGGAATGCCATCCAGAGGGACCATGACATGCTTGTGAGGTGGGCTGATGCCAACCTGATGAAGTTTAACCATGACAAGTGCAAGGTCCTACAGCTGGGTGGGAGCAATCCCAGGCACAGCTACAGGTTGGGCAGAGAAGAGATTCAGAGCAGCCCTGCAGAGAAGGACTTGGGGGTGTTGGCTGATCAGAAACTGATAGTGAGCCGACTTCAGTGTGAGCCTGCAGCCCAGAAAGCCAACCGTATCCTGGGCCGCATCAGGAGTGTGACCAGCAGGTCAAGGGAGGATGATCCTGCCCCTCTACTCTGCTCTCCTGAGACCTCACTTGGAGCACTGTATGCAGTTCTGGTGTCCTCAACAGTAAAAAGGACATGGAGCTGTTGGAACAAGTGCAGAGGAGGGCCACGAGGAAAATCAGGGGACTGGAGCACCTCCCATAGGAAGATAGGAAGAGAAAGTTGGGGCTGTTCAGGCTGGAGAAGAGAAGGCTGTGTGGAGACCTCATAGCAGCCTTCCAGTATCTGAAGGGGGCCTATAGGGATGCTGGGGAGGGACTCTTCATTAGGGACTGTGGTGAGAGGACAAGGGGTAATGGATTCAAACTTAAACAGGGGAAGTTTAGATTGGATATGAGGAAAAAAATCTTTACTGTAGGGGTGGTGAGGCACTGGAATGGGTTGCCCAAGGAAGTTGTGAACGCTCCTTTGCTGGCGGTGCTCAAGGCCAGGTTGGACAGAGCCTTGGGTGGCATGGTTTAGTGGGAGGTGTCCCTGCTCATGGCAGGGGTGTTGGAACTATATGATCTTAAGGTCATTTCCAACCCTAACTATTCTATGATTCTATGAGTAAAAAGAGAGCAACAGAAGGCCTTGGCAATTTTGAAACACAGGATGGTGTTACTTTACCATTGCAGACTTCAGTTACCACTAAATATACATACATGACGCTACAGTTATGGGATCTCCAAATTGTGTTCTACATTATACTTGCAGCCATCAAACTCTTTCTATGCAGCCTGCAAGTGTTTGCCAGCATACAAGAAGTGGAAGGAAGAGAGCACAAGCAGCTGGAGCCCCAGCACTATCCAAAAGCTCATATCTGCCCTTCTCTTCTTTCTCTGGGTAGGGGCTGGGCACCCCAACAATGCTTAGATTAGCAGCCTGAGGACATGAAATGGGGGTCTGTCCACAAATATGAAGGTTGTCACAGGCTTCTGTGTATAAGGCCTAAGGGATGTTTCTCTAGGGCGTCAGTTAGCTCAGACAGTACACTGAAGAGTGTGGAGTAAGTGAAACTGGTAGACTGGCATTTTTGCCTCAGCACCACCACAGATGGTGAAGGGTTTGTCCTGGGTGAGATGCTGCAGGGGCATATTCTGCTTAGCATGGGCCCTAGCATACACATGAAATGGTACTCCTCATACAACTCTCTCGCTATTTTACCCAGATTTCCCAGATTTTCCCTGGTCTGCACATTCTTGAGAGCTGTGCAACTGGATATTCAACAAGGGGGATAAAAATGACTGTTGAGTACCAGTTGGTCACTAAGCACAGTCAGCTTTGCCCTTCTTGATAAGACTAGGTGCTCTGAGAGGAAACTAGTGCGTGACTATGCCACTATTTGGAGGACCATTCCGGCCTCTCAAATGCAAAGTGCAAAGCTTTGATTGTACAGGCAAAGTTACCTTTGATGCTACAGACTATCAAGTGCTTTATCTTGCAGCTCTACAATGGAGGTTTTAATGGAGTCTTATTAAACATGAAAAATTATTGGCACCTCAACAAATGTTAATGAAAGTAAGTAAATAAAGAGAGATGTTAGTAAGAATAATACTCTGAAGCACATTGCCCTTCTCCTGTCTGGAGTTTAGGGGGTCACTGGATGTTGTATTTGCAGCCATGCACTTAATTGCAAGATTTTGCTAGTAATTTGCAACAGTCAATACAATGAAAAATTCATCTGATGGATCTGTAAGATTTATGGAGACTGTAAAGCTTAAAAAGGAAGAGAAGTCATCTTGAACTGATGCAAAATTCCCAGGACAACAGAGCAAGCCATGGTTATAGTGTAATATTAACTAGCTCCCACTGTATTTTTAAGACATACACAGAAGTGAATACTGTACATTCTATGATAATAATTTACTTTTAGAGATATCTATCACTAACTAATTGGCCAGAAGCACTGCAATGTATCAGTAATGAATTGTCTTTAAGCAGTACTTTGCATCTAAATGATGCCAATGTGCTTTACAGGCTAAATACTTGGCTATTGAAACTTCATTGCAGTTGGAGTGATTTCAGAGGATCTACAATCGCATACATGAGTGAAGGATGTGTGATATTTTTTTCATGCACATTGACATTCAGCCATGGATGAACAGCTGTCTATTAGCTAACAACTCTGTTTCAC
The DNA here is from genome assembly GCA_017639245.1 of Myiopsitta monachus. NCBI lineage: Eukaryota > Metazoa > Chordata > Aves > Psittaciformes > Psittacidae > Myiopsitta > Myiopsitta monachus. Next base: position 65,994,061 of record CM029918.1, on the reverse strand, counting down.
GTGACTTCTGATAATACTTGTCTGATTGAAACCTGGAGGGAAATGATATAGACCTGAATCATGCACTGAGAGGTTTGAGCCTGTATGAAGCTGCCTGAGACCAATTAATAGCATGATTATCTATTCACATACTGGAGCATAAGACTGTTATTTACCTCTTGATTTTCCCCCTATTAATCTGTCCAAGAATAGACATTTTTTTTTTGTGTACAGACTTCTTGCTGTGTTCTTTCAACCCCTAATCATTACCAGCTGCATCAGCAAACACTTCATAGTGGTAGTAAAATTGCGCCATGTATTTTCTTTGCATATCACAGTCCTGATATTCCTCTCACATGTGGCAGAAATCTCACAAAAGTTCAGGTAAAAAAAATAATAAATAAGAGTGATTCAGAGCCTCATGCTTAATCTTCAAGCATTTTATCCAGGATGTGCAGCTAGCTTGAGTCAATTATTAATTACTCACATCTGCTTCTGCGATAGGTGGGCCTGCCAGAGCTCTCCAGTGCTTGGATCCAGAAGGCAATTTTCCCATGTTCATGGGTGCTTGGCTCCAGTGTTTTGGTTGGGTTTATGCCATCCCTCCTTTCTCTGACAGCATGTTGTTGTATTTAAAAATAGAAAACTCCATCTGCTGTATGGGAAACTGAATTGCAGCTAATGTCATCCTATTTCTCTTGTCCATGATGAGGGAGGGGACTGCCTTTCAGAAAGAACTGTCACAGACCTGACAGACCTATGAAGATCCAGACAGGCTATTTGTTTCTCTCTGAGTCCTTTCCACTAAAGTGTAGTAACAACAGAAGAAAAACAGCTGGTCCTGTTAGTAGCTCCATGAAGGTGGAATCTTTTCCAACTGGAATCCATACTGCCTCAGGAGTGCATGGCCAGGCAGACCCATGGAGTGACTCTCACTGACTTCAGGAAGCTCTGGATCAGGCCCAAGAGCTCTGCACAGCTTTTCCAATGGCCCCTAGTTTTCCACAGTGGTCGGCACAGCCCCAGTGCTTCCCACAGATCTGTTGGTGGGCTCACACACTGCAGCAGGCTCCTGCAAAGCCCAGAGCAGGGGATGGGCCATTCTCTGCAAGAAGGCATGGGACTCCTGAGCAGTGACCAGAGGAGACAAGCAGACACTGCTGAAAAACATAAAGCTGTTTAAGTGATGGCATTGCTAAGATTAGAGATTTGCACTTCAAACAGCCAGTCCCTGGTGAAATACAGATCCTATCCCATGGCAGAGTTCATACTTTGCTGACTCTCAGCAACTACTCATTCATTTGTCTAGATATTTTCTATTTTATGCATGTTATGATGTTGCTGTGAGCTGGGGAGGCTGATTGTGGGGAGAAAGGTGGCTGTGACCATGAGGCATTGTGGGGCAGCCTCACCCCTGCCCCAGGCAGGCAGTGGTCCCTGGCACAGGGACAAGGAGCTGGAAGGAGGTGACACACTGGGATAACGTGGGATGTCAGCAATATGTTAGGGCATCAGGAAAAAACCCTGATGTTGCAAGGGTGATATCCCCTCAACAAATCTGGTAAGAAAAGAGAAGGGGAGGGGAGGAGAGGAGAGGAGAGGAACAGAAAAACACAACTAAAAATGTTGTTATTATATTACAGAGCTACAGAAAGACCCTGAAGGACTAATTCCAGATGAAACTAAACAAACCAGTAACTCTGATTGAGATCAGCTGGGAAGAAGACCTTAAGTAAACATAGGATGAAGAGGGAGTCTGAAGCTCACAACTTGTTCTTTTGCCATGCAGTTTCAGAAACCTAGCTGACATTTGGAACCTGCAAAACAAGAGATTTTGGATAAAGCAGCAAAACATAATCAGTGAACTTTATCCATTTGTCAAAACGTCAAAGTTGCTCTTTAATGAATTCCCAACACTGTAGCATTTGTCTGGACCTTCCAGTGGGTTAATATCTACTCTTAATGTTCTTCTTCTGGTGCATATCAGGGAAGGGATAAGGAAAACTGTACTTGTGTCACTGGGCTTTAAATGTTCTGATCCTAAATTAAAAAGCTTTGTCACTGCATGAATTATCTTACTGAGTTCATACAGGTTGTTCTTATATTTCACATATGTCTGAATGTTCTGATTTAATGTCAGAGCACACAGCCCTTAATCTAATCCAACTCATGATAGGAGTCACTATACAACACTCGGAGCAATCCTGGTAACCCAGCAGGTCACTGTGTATTCACTACTTTCAAAAGCCTACCTAAATACCTAGCTACAAGACCATGAGATACACTCATAAAACACTTATTATTTTCCTGGGGCAGGTAGCTTGCTGAAATGCCACTGAAGCTGTATTGCTTTTTCCTTGGTCACTCTTCCAGAATTCATTGTCAGGAGAGAGCACTTGAGGGTTCAGAGCTTTCAAGATTTAGGAAGTTACCTGGGAAAGAACCCACAGAGCTAACTAACAAAAATAAAACCACTTAAAGTAAATTCTAGAAAAAAAAAAAATAAAAATCCTGCCCTATTGTAAGAATAGCATCACCAAACTATTTTTAGGCACAGGATCCATCCTCACCACTTAGACTGTGTTTGATAATTTGGAGAATAAAATTGTTTTGCAATTCTTTAAGATTAATATCTTTTTCACAGATGAATGAGCTATACTCTTATGTCTGTTCTCATGTCAAGCTGTCAGAAAAATTGCTAAAGTAGAAATAAACCAAATACCAGATTTCCTTTTTCTTTTTTGTCTGGCTTTAAGATCAGTATACGGAGTGCCCCAAATAAATCCTCATTATGTTACTTTTCTGAAAATAAAATTAGTGAGAAAATAGTTTGGCAAATGAAAAATTCCTCTTCCACCATAGATTAGTTGGCAAGCCCTGACAGAGAGACTGGAGACATCCCTTTTATCTGATGGAAAAAGTCTTTCTTCCTGGATTGAGCTATGGCAGCTTTGTTCATTAGTATTTTCTTTTCCTGTTGAAAAATGCCGGTGGGTGAAGGAAGCAGACTGTCTTTGGTAGGTCATTATTAACCTAGACTTTGGGAAGCTGCAGTTTGCTGCTTCCCACAGGCTGGGAAAATCACTGATATCCACAGCTGCAGCTGAAATAATTTCCCTGAAGAAGCTGGGGCATCATCTCTCTGTGCCACAGTTCAGAACCTGGAAAATAAGGGTCAAGTATTTAGTCTCTTTATAGGAAGCATGAAATAATTACACTAATTTACTTATCCAGGTAAAATACAGATATTCATTAATGAATTACAGCATTTATGTCTCTGAATTGCATCTCTTCAGACAAACGAAAGTGTAGCTTGTAGTAAGTAGAACATTTGCTACCTTGTACTGAAAAATATTTTATCACATGCATAGTGAGAAACTAGGAGACCGAAAACCATGCTTGGAGGGTTAACTTCCCTAGGGCTGAAAGGAGGTTGGTGCCTTTAATGATCTACAGGATTGGAAGTCACTGATCACCTCTGTGTTTGGTAGTCTGTACAGTCATCAGTACTGTACTGACTATGACAAGCACTCAGAGGTACTTTGAAAAGTACCACAAACAACACAAACCTTCTGCAGATTCAGAGAGGTCAGATTTTTAGGGATGCACTCATATTACAGGGTTTAGATGTCTTTTCAAAATGCGAGGTTAGGAAATGTCAGTCTCCAAGCCTTTAAAATTGTGAGTCAAAATAAGTGAACACAGAGCAGAGGAAAGCAGCACATTTGTCAAGTGAAGAGGGATATCAGGATGTAGCTGGGAAGGTACTTACATCAATTGTGGCAGTTTTCTGAACATTGGTGGTGCAATTTAATTAGCAACATCACCATTTATAGGAGAAAACAATACTTAAAATTACTGTCAAAAATCATGAACTGAACAAGAATCTTTTAAAAGCCAAGGAGCACAGATTTATCCATTGCCCAGCAAGGATGATTCACAAATCAAGGCATCAAAAATTATCTAATGTTGTAGCATGATGTTACTTCTGTCTAATATGTTGAGAAACCTGTTGATAATGAGTTTTCTATGACCAGGCAAATCAGTGCATATTTTCAGCTTACCTTAGTGGTAAATGATAGATGTTAGCACCTTCTCCCTTTGGTTTCTGCACTAGCAATAAGCGATAGCCCACGTTAAGTAGTTCTCACTACCAACACCTTCCCACCAAGAGCACAACTGTGGCAGATTCTTCAAACAGCCATTCCTTGTGCCATCTTCATAACATTGTCGATAGCTTTCCACTGAAACAGTCTAAAAGATGATAAAACTCAAGACACAGAGCAAGTTGTCAATGCACACATACCTTGAAAAGCAACTGTGGCATTGCGTTGCCATCACTGTGCTATTAAGAATCCAGCCTGCGTCATGCACATGTAAAATCTCCAAATGTGCAAAGCAGTGAGCTGATGAGGTTCATGATGAGAACCACCAAATTAACACCCCATTAACGATTTAGTCTGGCAGGTTCTTGCACAGTAAACTGAAATTGCATGGCTTATTAGGAAAACTAGATCAAGACTAATGTCTTATTTAGGAAAACCTTCCAAAAGTTTCCAGAGGATATGTTGAAATTTTCCTTCTTTTTCATATGAGAATAGGCTGCATGAGCTGGGACTCCTCAGCTCAGAGAAGATAAAACTCAGGGGCATCTTATCAATACGTCTAAATACCTGATGGGAGTGAATAAAGACGAGGGAGCCAAACTATTCTCTGTAGTGAGAATACTCTACTGATAGGAAAAGAGGTAACTGACACAAATTAGAACACATGATAATCCAACTACACACAAGAAAATCTTTTACTGTAAGCGTGGTCAAACACTGCCACAGGTTGCCGAAAGAAGTTGTTGAGTCTCTTGGGGGTATTCAAAATATGATTGAGCATGGTCCCAGGCAACCTGCTCTAGGTGACTCTGCTTGAATTGGGGTGTTAAATGAGCTGACTTCCACAAGTCTCTTCCAACCCTAACTATTCTGCTATTCTCTGATTCTGCTTTACCCATAAGGCATCTTAACTCAGCACTGATACACACTGGAAAGGTTCCTGGGACAATGGATGATCCCAAACTGCTCTACTGAGATTCAGTCACGAAACAAAATCTATGTATTCCTAAATATCATATGGCAGCCACAGGCAGTCATCTACTGAACTTCTGAAATGTAAGAGAAAAGTACAGTGCTTCTGTGGACATTTTACAAGTGGTGGATTCTACAAATTGGTATTTATTGCACCTGCTGATGGAAATATTTTACATTTATTGCAGGGTTATGGTAGTTATCCTTGGAAATGTCTCTTCGGAATCTCACAATTGGCATATCAGGAAACTACTCCGCATCTCAGGCACAGAAAGAGTTGTGGTTGTCCCTTAGAAATCAGATGACTCTCTGCACAAGGATGTAATACAGTACTGAATGATCCATGACAGGACTGGGCTGCAGGTACTCTGATGGATCACGCTTCACATGAGATTCATTCTAAAAGCTAAAAATTCATACTAAGAAAACAAAACCACTGATTTTTCTGACCCCTTATTTTCATTGCTGAAAATAATTCAATGTTCTAAGTCAAAATAAATGAAGAAGGATGAATATTTAACAGAAGTGAGGTAACTAAGTAACATATCTAAGGATTTTGGGCTCTGTTCCCACAATCACTTCAACTGGCAATTAGTTTTCTTCTAATAGTTTCAGTACCAGTAGACATACTAATTATTTGCATGACTGAAACATAAGATACGATCTATTAGTAAGGTGACCCTAAAGGCCCAGATTCACTAAATAGGGATAAGGACCAAGGTGGAATTTGATTAATGTGATTTGAATCTTCATGATGTAATTCAATAAAATGAATCATGACTATATCTTTATGATAGAGTCACATTAAAATGTGAAACTACAGTAATACATGTAGTTTATTCGAAAATTTATGTCCTATCAAGCCTGATTCTAGAGTAGGGCTAAGTCAGCATCTTCTTAATGTCCTTTCCATCACACCTCAAATCCACAGATATCCCTTTTTTCTCATTAGGAAAAACAACATGGGTCACATTCTTGGCTGACTTACTCCAGTAATATGATGCAGAGTTACAACCACCGGTTCTCTGACCCAGAAATTCAGCTCCAGAAGAGAATATATATATTTTATGAGGAAAATGAAGTGGAAACAGGTTAAATTACCAAAAAAATAAAATTCCCACAATCAGTGTTTTTTTGTTTTTACTGATTCATTTATGTCACCTACATAAAAGATTTGCAAATGATAAGTGAAATGTGGCATCTGGCTGGGAGCTAAACAGTATTTTTAACAGATCTCAGAAACATGTTTTTCACAAAGCAAGACATTCAGCTCTCTTAACGTACACTGAATAATTAGCCTCAGTAGTGATGAACTGCTTCCAAATGAATAAGCTTTTGATAGGAAACTCTATCAAATTTAAATGGGAATCTGATCATGGGAAAATTGCTCAGAAAAATAAATGTCTCAACACTTGATAGATACCTTAAAGAAAAAAGGATACCTTGATATTATCTCATTTAATAATGAAGTTGTAAGCATAAAACCCCCAAACGTTACTTGTACTAAGCAGTTTTGATTACTTGTGGTTTTCATCTGATCAAAATATATGAAAATTGGCATACAGGTATTTATCTAGAGTTAGAACTGTATTCTAGTTTATGTTTTTTGTATTTGAATCTCATTTTGCACTTCAAATTTGTACTTCAATTTATGCTAGACAGTAAATGACATGCCTAGGAAGCACTGAAAACTGATAATTTTTTAGTTTTGTCTTGCATGAAACATCTGTGGTTTTAAATCTTTGCCACTATGGAATTTATTTCTTCTCCCATCTTAATCATAGGTAGTAATGATGGGCCATTTCCTACGCAGGAAACCAGCAGAGGTTGTGCCATTTTGCAATAAACAGCAGCTACTCTTGCTCTTAACATGCTAGACTTAGGATTAAACACTTTTTCTACTTTGGCCATTTCCTTTAGCTGCCTAATTGGCAAAAGAACTCTTTGGAAAGGCATGCACTTTTCAGACTAAGTGGAAAAGGACTAATTGATGAAATGTTAGGAGTATAGATGGGATGCACGAAGGCAACTGAAAAGGAAATGCCTTATAATTAAATATCTTTAAGATATTCAGGATTTGAAAATGTACATTGTCCTAGGTAGGCCATCGATCTGAGCAGATTGTTCCTAAAGAGTACTGCAGGAGATGCTCTTGGGACAGGAAATAAATCATTTATCCATTAGGAATTTCAAATTGCTAGGCTATAAGGAATCCTTTCCCCATGCTCCTTCTTCTTCAATGCCCAACTCCCCCCACATAAAAACTTCCCATATTAAAGAACAAGCTTAGTAGATCAAAATCACCTGATAATTTCTAGAAAACATAAGAAAAAACTCTAAGTATATTTCATACTTAATCTGAAATGGATGACATTACCCTTGTTGACCTCCTTCCCCTCTCACCAACAGAAGACCCCCCCACTGCACTAATAAGAAACCCTCAGGCTCTGGGCTCTGTCTGCCAGGCTCAGGGTTTAGCAGTTGCCTTTTTGACAGGCTGGAGGGGAGCACATCAGATGGTAAGGGAAACAGAGAAAATTTCCCTGGGAAAATTGCCTTGTTTCTGCTGAGCTGATCCATAAACTGACATGATTCCACAGGATGTTTTGATTTCTTCCATACTGGCTTTTCCTAACAGGAAAAAAAGAAAAAGAAATAAGAAACAAGAAATGTTTCCTTGAAAATTTCCATTTGACTGTATTTCAGATCTTATGCAGCAGCATGTTTCTTGTCAAATCCTAAGAGTTAAAGGGAAAAGATCTAAACACCCTAGCAATCAATAGTTCATGTTGTGCTGATGTTAAAATGGGTTCTGGAGATCTCTTGACAATTTTGCTCAAAGCATACAGTGAATTGCTATAAATAACCTGACATAAAGCAATGTTATTTCAGTGTGGGAACGTAAAGTAAACCCTGTGTCCTTAGAAAGCTTGCCCTTTAACCACAAGCACCGGGGGCAACTGCCACATCACCAGCCTCTCTGAAAGGTTTCCTTCTATAGGAGGGCAAGCACTTCTCCTGCAAGCACAAGTCACCTATACATGCCATTTATCTGGAGCTGAGCACATGAGAAAAGGTTTTATCCAGGATCTGTCACATTCACTAAATAATTCAACAAAGCAGTTTTTCTTTAGGCTGCTGCCTGAAGATTACCTGTATTTTAAGTTTCAGCACAGCACCATGTGTTTGGCTACATTAAGTTCCTACTGCCCAGATGAACTTGCCATGAGTTTTGGGGCTTTTGTTGCCATTTGGGGTTTTTTTGGGGGTTGTTGTTCTTGTAGTTTTGTTTGTTGGTTTATTTTGGTTTTGGTTTTGCTTTTTTACCATAAGCAGCATGGTGACTTACTTTTTCCCCCCAATTAACATAAAGGAACTCAAATGTTTAAATACAGGCCTGTTCCATCAAGAGTGCTTTGAGGAAATTAGCTGCTGTTTGATTTCCTGGTGGGATTAGTTCTTGTCAAATACATTTTTAATGCTCTTCTGGTATCTAATGAATTATGTAGCGTGCCTCTTTTCCTTCTGTCAAATGAGGTTTGGAAGAAATCAGGTCAAGTCCGATGGCAAAAAGTGATATAGTATTCTGAAATAACCCCTAGTCTTAGTGAGAGAACCGTTCTAATGGAAACTAATTCCTGATGAAATACAGGAAAACATTACAAACAAGCCAGGCTTCCCTATTTTTGTGGCCACCACCACCAAAATTTCCTCCACAAGGCAGAGGCCAAGTACAATTTTTACAGGCCTTACAGGAAGCTAGTGAAAGCGAGGTTTGAAACGATCAAAAGAAAGTTATTCATCCCTCAGTGTATCAGCAGGCTTGTGTCACTACTAGACAGGGAATGCTAAGGAGGTGAGAAGCTTATGTGGGTATAAGTAGAGCCTGGACACAAACTTTGAGGAGAGATCCATTAGCAGTTACTAAATAGAAAAATCATGGGTTGCTCAGGAAATTCCCCCCCCGAAAATGCCCCAAAATGCTTGTCCTGTTCCTCCCCCTCCTTGGCTACCCATCATCATTACTGTGAGGCATGAAAAGTAACTTAACCTAGATGGCTCTCTGGTCTAAACCACGATTGCTATTCTTGTGTTCTCTTCATTATTAAATTATAAGATCCTAGAATAAAAGAAAAATTGCCAAAGTTACTTTGGTTGTTTGGTTGTATGCCCAAACTCCAAAACAAGTTTTCTTGTTGACTAATATCTGTGTGGAATAGGACGGTTAATGCAGGCGGCTTTATGTTGTTCAACATGAAATGTGGGTATGACTTCTAATATCTTCCTTCCAGTAGGTTTGCTTTTGTAGTGCTGACACACTGATTCACTTCAGGATGAGTGACAGATGCTCTGCCTAGAACTGAGATTAAATATGTGTTTTCAGAAAAGCCATTCTACTTAGGTCAAACTTTCTGAGGCTTATCAGTTCAGTTTTTTTCTTCCTCTATTTTTTCTGTTACAGAACGATAACACTTTGGCTCTTGCCATTAAAAACTGAGCAGGTACATAATTTCTAATTAACCTTTGACCACCATCACATTTGTTTCATTTTTAAAAAATTGCTTATTGCAATTTTCCTGACAAGAATCAAATTAACAGTTTTGAAATGCCTTGAGCTAATACCATTCTCTAAGTCCTGTACACATAAGTGCTCAATTTTGATTGGGATAACTGGCCTTTCCAGACCAGACTTGGAACATTATTTGTCCAATAATGTGGGTTTTACATTTAATTAAGTATTGCATACATTGCTTTTTGATTGAAGCAATTTGAGCTCAAATATTCCCTTAGGGGTTCTGGAGAAGAAAACTTTTTTACCTCCTGTTTCCAATACATTGATTTTTCCAACATTTCAGTTCCTAAGCTAGCCAAAGATGCCACACACACCTTAAAGGAAGAAAAAAAAGGATAAGTTCTTTCAGTCATGGGACTTTCTTTTTTTTAACCCACCAACACTACTGCTTTTCAGTTTTATTTTTTTTTTCCTGAAGAGTTGTCATTAGCCACTGACTAATGAGAAAGGCTTTAGTTAATCAAAACCTACCTTGAAACGATGCCTGAAATTTACCTGTTAATATATTATCACCTACAGTTACTTTGCTCTTCTTCCAGTCCAGTTGTGCTCATCCATTCAAATCCCTTTTTTGTGACTCAAAACCAGAACATGAACTGGCTTACCCACCTCTAAGGAAAGTGCAATCGACTGTCTGGAAATAGGTTTATCTTAATTTCTTCTTTGGAGCTCTCCCCTTGGATACACTCAATTAAATATTGTCTCCAGAGAAAAAGAAAATTGGGAGAGGGTGACTTCTACTGGCTGAAAGTGGAAAAGTCGTGTTCCAGTCCCTGCGTGGATGAGCATATAATCAGATATGCAAAACACAGGGTTTTTTTGCACAGGGGAAGTAGACCCTTCTGGGGCACCCTAAGTGTAACAATTCAGCTTTTCCCCAGTTTGTCTATCACTGGAAATGTTTTCCCTAATGAAAAAACTGGAAGGTACAGACACAGCATTCATAGTGCTCCTCTCTGGGCTTTTTCTGCAGCACTAAGCATATTCTGAGGTTGTTTATCTTTAGTCAGGCCTTCTGCATAAGACATTGGGGCAGAGGTGTGCGCTAAGCAGCAAGCTATGAAAACTTGATACTTGTGCTTGATGATACATGTACTTTATTGCATGTACAGAATTTGTGAGCAGCCCATCCAAGGTCCCAGCACACTCAGCTTTATCACCCTGTGCGAGTAAAAGCCCTTTGTCACCACGAAGTAAAGGATACTCATTGCTGGTGCACTGTGCCCATGGAAATTAGACAGGGAAGTTCATGTGTGACAAATGAGGTGGGGTTTCCTCACCAGCACTACAAGCAAAGCTATGGATGTCTTTATCAGATCCGACCTTAGTCTCCGAGAAGAGGCAATGAGAATTGCAAGACATCTGGACAACAGATGTGAAATGCAATCCACCCTTGTCTACCACATTTGTACCATTATAAACTGTGCAAAGCCCAGGGGCATATATCATCATTTGCAAATGACTACAGAAAGTGAAGGATAACCAGGACCCAGGCAATCCACCTCCAGATGGGCAAGGAGACCTACAGGATCAGAATAATCATACAAACAAGAGAAGGCAGGAGTGAATCTGAATATATGAAGGAAAATAATGTTACGGTAATAAGCAGTAAATTGGGATTAGTACTATCTATTTTAGTACCTTTGGACAAACCTTGCAAAAGTGATAATCCATGCTGTTTGTACTATCACGTGTTCCTTGGCTTCTTGCTTCCCCTGGTGGCACAGGTGCAAAGCTCTTGTGACATGAGCTTTCTCTGGAGATGCTCAGAAACTCATGCAGTGACATGGGTGGGAGGAAGAATTGCTGCCTCTCACATGGGGGTGCTGGGAGGGAGGAGAAATTCAGCATGGGGAATTGCAGCAATTCAGCAAACTAAATTGAACACAGAGTAAAAATCAGGACCTGAAATACTCAGACATTTCTAACCTCACTGGGTTGGAAATCTCAGCCCTTTGTTTCTTTTAGGTAGGCACACAAGCCACAGTAAGAGAACAATAGCCCATCTTTCTAGCTGCTATCTAACCATGCATAGAGGGCTCTCCTTCAAAGCGATAACAATGGAAAGAGGAGATAAATGATAGATAACAGAAAATGCACCAATGAACTCCAAGCTGACTCAAACTTTCCATAGAGCACTTTTTCACACTGAAAAGTGTATGGAAATACTGATTTGGTACACTTTTATTTTGAATTTATCAGATCGGCTTGGCCTTCCAAGAACTGAAACAGAACTTCAAAACACGGTAAAATGCTTGTTTGACATTTTGAATTATTCCCTCTTATTTCATTCTGAAATACTTTAAGATTTCTTTTTTTTTTACATCTCAAGATAATTTCAGGAAACACAAACCCTTCTTATCCCTTAAACGACCTAAAAATCCTTCTTTACACAGAAATGAGTTTTGTTCTAGCTTTGGTGAGAACACTTTAAAAGCCTTGGGTTTTGTTAACTTCATTTTCTTTATCCTCTTACAAGTTAAGGTATGAAACTGAAAACTCAGTTGCTTACAGAGCTGCAGACCAAGATGACTGTGCTTTAGTACCCCACATATCAGCAGTAGCAGCCCATCAGTGCTGATCACTTCGCAGGCATCACAGAAGAAATTAGCTTTCAAGAGAGTTTAGGAGGAGAGCAGTGCAGTGACTACTGGGATTCTGGCACGAGAAAGCGTGAGAGAACTGGATGAGGGTTTGATGGAGGGAAAGATCATCAGGAAAGCAGAGAAAGGGGTGTTTATTTTCACTCTGGAGAAGGGAATTGCATCAAGCTGAACTGTCACAGGCTTGCCAAGGCAGCCGGTGGGCAGGTGCCCCAAAGTGCCCTTTATTGATCTGGCTCATATATGCACAAATGAAATCAGTCAGAAAGAGCAGCAAGTGGTGGGTGCTTTTCCTCTTCTCCCCTTGTCTTGCCTTCACCAAGAAGATGCCAGGGCTGCATCATACCCCTGGTAGCCCAGCAGTCACGGCTCAGCCATGGTCAAGACCATGCTCCTGCTTATAGGCTGCTGCTCATTTTTGCAGGGTAGAGGCAAGCCTGAAATTTCTTCTTTATCATACAGTTGAACTTTTGCTGATATCCTGAAATATTATTATGGCCCTTTCCAAGTCAAAAAATCTCTTAATGAAACCATTTCACCTTTAGTTGGCACCATGTTAATAACTCTCTCCATCCTCTCCTGTATCATCCTGCCAAGTATGTGGCAGGCAAAAAGTAGCTCCTGGGATAGGGACATGGATTACAGGAAGAATGGTGTGCATGAGTTTGTGTGGGAATAAGTAGGCAAAAGAGCTGCACTGCAGCTCAAGGAGGTATGTACTGAAGTTAAATTCAGCTGGTAACTCAAAGGCTTGTTTGATAGGACAGCTCTCTATGTGTTCCTCACTTCAGGTCTAATCACTGCAGAGTGTCCGGTAATGATTGCAGCATATTCTGTAAGTACCTATTTACAAAACTTTACAAGTAAAAGTTTTATGGACAGGGTTACAGGTGCCATTACTCCTTCATTAGCACTAGCACAGAGTATGCTCCCCATCCATTCAGGAACGAGTAGCTATGATCCTCTGTGCACTTGTTCATTCTCATTTTGTGGCTATGCACCCAGTCCTGCACCCCTGGTAAAGCTTCAGGGCAAATGATCTCACAGAGAAACTGCTGGAAGAGAGAATCCAGGACCAACACCACAATCTGGACATGGACCAGATCCTGGTCTAGTGATGTCCATGCAGTAATTTCCTGAAGGAGGAGAATTTCCTGGAAGCGTGCAGTTGTACTGTGAGCTGCAAACTGGACAATGCATACAGGGATCTCTTGGACAGAAGTATCTCGCATAAACATGTGGGATTCTGAAAGGTACTCTACCCTGTACGGAGGGTAGAGGAGGGTAGAGTGAGGAGGGAAAGAGACAGAAAAAGTGGCAACAAATACTAATTCATTAGCAGTTTATTTATTAAGCTTGCCAAGCAGGAACGTGTTTCTGTTGTCATGCTTTAATTTATGAACCTATTATTGAACAGTAACTATTTTAAAGTGGTGCCATATTAAAAATATCACATTTATATGAAGTTTTCAAGGTAAGTCTGTTGTGTTTTGGATGTCAGAGTATGGTAGTCAGCAACTCTGCAACTGCTGTAGCTAGAAATGTATGCAATTGAAACAATTACTCGGTTTTATTGCAGTAACAGCTTAGACTTATTTTAGCAGGCATATTTTCATATTCAATTTTCATTAGTCTGGAAAAATTATCATAAGTGTAGTACAATTTCATGCTGTTTATTAAATGTAAATAAATTATCATGTATACAGAAAGAATCTGTTCCTTCTTACAATGTTAAAATGATGAGCAAATCTGAAATGCAAGTTAAGTAAGGTCCTAATGCACAAAAGCCTGGGCTGTAAAGTTCTGCTTCTCAGAGAATGATTAACAGCATTTTCTCCTTGTCTCATGCAGTTACATATTTCTGTTGTCTTTAACCAGTGAGTCAGATTATAGAAGCTCTTCCATGTGCAAGCAAATGTTTACACTCATTGCTAATCAGAAAAGCAATTCAACATGTTCCAAAATCCCACAGAAGAGATGAGGTTTCAAGATCCATACATCTACAGAGTTCAACCCATTAGAAATAAATCCCACATCAGTTTGCTGTATATCCTCTGGAACAGCTGTATGAATTTATTTTACAGAAAAATCTTTGATTGGCCCAAGCTATGGACACAATTACAAGGAAGGTAGAAGCGATCAATTCAGAGTACAAAATATATCAACAAATACATCTTTGATGACCTGGACAAGAAATATAGTTTCAGCTCTTTTTTTTTTTTTTTTAAAGCTACAGAAGAAACATAACCACGACTAAAATCAATCCTGAAATGGAAAATATATCTGGGTCCTAATCACTTTAGTCCTTGCTTTGAAGGATGCTAACAAATAATTTGAAAAATTTGATCCAGCACTGAAGAACTGAACTCTCCAATGCTCTCCATGGGCCATGGAGCCAGCCTTTGGCTCTGCCAGCTGGTGGGCATGTGCTCCTGGGGCTGAAGAAACAGGCAGCAAAGCCTCCTGCCAGCGTGGAAGCCTCTTGCACCAGTTGCTCACCTGTATAAGACGGAGGACCAGGAGCACAGAATTCAGTGCTGCTCTCACACCTGAGGTGACCTCTGAGAGACTTTTTCCCTTTTGCAGAGGGTGGGTCTGAAGGTGATGCAGAGATTCCCCGGAGTGTGGGAGCAGCAGGGATGCTTGGCCCTGGCACCAGATGGTTAGATGCCCCATGATACCCTTTTTTCATCCATCTCAGTCCTGTCCAAGTGTAATCCACTGGCAAGAGCAGCAGGGCACAGGCTCTTCTCACCTCAGCTTCCCACACCTCGCCTCTACTATGATGGCACTGGGGCTCCAT
The DNA here is from genome assembly GCA_017639245.1 of Myiopsitta monachus. NCBI lineage: Eukaryota > Metazoa > Chordata > Aves > Psittaciformes > Psittacidae > Myiopsitta > Myiopsitta monachus. The sequence goes on along the minus strand of CM029918.1, from coordinate 65,979,025 downwards.
TGCACCCCTAGTTGCCCAGGAGTCACAGCTCAGCTGTCCACTGGTCCTACACTAATAGGGTCAGAAAGGACTGATAGGATCATAAACGCGGGAATAGATGTGATTTTGTTCCCTTTTTGGGGGAAATACAATGTAAAAGTAATTGCTCACAGTACAGAAGTGAGAACTCTTGCTGGCAGTGACAACAGTATTGCTGGATTCCTGTATCCCTTCTAAACACATGCGATAACCTGAGAGAACTGCAGGTTTACCCAGATTTACAGGGCCCCTCTGCATGGCTTGAGAGGCAGCTCCAGGGTAGGTATCATGTAGTCATTTCCAAAACCTGAGCAGCAGCATCCCTCACTGTCTCTTTCTGGCAACCCAGGTTTAGAGGCAAAACACAATCTCTTGGGCAGAGCCGCTGAGCTGGCAGGACTGTGCTGCATCCAGGGGCCAACATGCAGAGCAGTCTGATTTCATCCGTTCGTACTGACCCATCCTGGGCTGCTTTGCTCTCCAGTGGGCAGTGCAGAGAAAAACCACAAAGGCACCAGGATAAATCACTTCTGCACAGGGCCTAGATGCTTTTGGATTTTATTCTTTCCTGGGTTTTTTTTTTTCCCCTTTGTCTTCTCTTTCTAAATTATCTCAAGGGAAAGCTGACATTTTTAAGAAGTGTCAATATCTTAATGTCTAAAGCTACTTGGAAGAAATCCTTGCTGCATATCTGGGATTTATTTAATATAAGCCAGTGTTAGGATTGCCAACTAACATGAATAAAAAAGGGGGGCTTTGCTTCTTTATTAAGGAAGCAGGTCAGAGAGATAAAAACTGGGATTCTTGTGACCTCACCAGAGTGTATGCTTACCTTTGAAGAAGCAGAGCTTCAATGAGCGCAAAGTTAAGACCACAAGATTTGGAGCAGTATTTTTCTCTGAACATGCATTTTCTCCCAAATACAGCTGCATGTTTCTTATCTGGGGCCATTCTTCCACAACACAGGAACATTTCATATGGTTGGAGTAGCATTCTAAGAGTTGAAAGACTGGCAACCAGGGATGTGCCCTGAAACGTGGGATGTGCCCAGCAGGCCACAACTCCCCTGTATGTCCATGTCTCTCATACTGAAGCTAAAGCATTGTCAAGTCTGATCCTGTTGTACCTGATCTAACCTGACCCTCTGTCACTAGAGGTACATCTTCTTTGCTCCAGACTTTCCCCCTGGTCTCCAGGGTGTGGAAATTCTGGAGGCTGGTCTTGTAGGACCATCATTCCCCATGATAACTGACAGCATCTAGATTAGCCTAAAGTACTGGAATAGCCTCATGAAGGCCAAGAGAGTTTTAAGTCAGAGCAAAAGCAGTTCACAAATGTATAATGGGTTCTTGTGGCAATGAGGAACTGTGCAGTGCAGCTGTTTGAGTTGTCCTGCCCTACGTTCAGTCCTGTCTTCCAGTGTTCAGTAAGAAGGGTCCTTCACAAAATATGGGAAAGCAAACTAACAAAGTAATGAGTTTTGATGTCATGAGTTGTACTGTCATGTTCTATTGACTTCCAAAGGTCAACGCACTTAGCTGAACTTTCACATAAATCATACTTGGAGATAAAGGCCAGAAGTTTCATATGACAGTTGCCTGTCATGGAAGTTTCAGAAAAGTAGGAGCAAAATCCCTATTTTTAATTATATATACCACACTTCCCTACAAGCTATTAAAAGGAATTCAAACAGTCCCATTTTTCATTTGAATGTCACAACTTTTCACACTTCTGATGTTATGTGTAACATCAGATCAGGTTTATGTTATGTGTAACATCAGATCAGGTTTTACTCTCCACAGATTATTAGATAGTAGTAATTTCTAATAGATTATCAGAGAGTAGATGGATTATCTGCATTATCTGCGGTAATATCAGTGAAAGGAGCTTCCATTTAGCACCTCAATGAAAGAATAAAGATAAATCTATCAAACTCAGTGGGCTATCGATTAACAGATTTCATTCACCAGGTTAAAAAAAAAGTTATGAGAAAGACATATTCTATCTTGCCTACTACAATACATGTTCTAGGAGGTGAAAAGATAAAGAATTCACACCTCCCCTCAAAAAAAAACCCACAAGCAAACAAAAGATTAGAGAAAAAAGATTTAACATCTAGAGCAATAAGGATTTTATTCAGCAAGCAAACTACCCTGTATTATTCCCACTCAATAAGTTACATTTTCTGACATTCTGCCTCTAACCAGTACCAATATGGGACTCTTCCAGGAAAAAATTACACAAACCAAAAGCTTGTACAGCTTGTTTCCCATGCTGTGCTATGGAAGATGTAGAAATCCTCCCTAATCCAGATTTTTTCACTTACATCCAAAAGCATATGGCTTATTTTTACTTGACAATCTACAGGAGCTTATCTCATGCACAAAAAAACCTGTGACAACAGAGTGGTTGGCAACTCTGCTTCAGAGTCAAGAAAGGCTATGATTAAGATTCCTTGGGCAGCCTTCCTGAAGCCTCTTTCTGCACACTTTTTATGACATTGTCTCTCATTACATGCCCATACACAGCTCTTTCCACAGGGCAGAAGTGTACTCTGTGCCTTGGATGAGCTGTGATTACTGACAGAGGAATTAATTCATGTTTTGCGCTTTCCCTGTTGCTCAGCATCGCACATTTATGCAAATGCATAGCACATTTACTAAATCACACTGTTCCAGTCTGTGCTCCTCTGCACCAGATTTCTTACCTCATCCATCCCTAGCCCTACCTCTTAGTCTTCTCTTAGTCCCAATTTTCTCAGCCAAGCTCAGCCTTATCTGGTCTCCAGCTCCCATACGCTCATTCCAGGTTGATTGACATTGAAGTTGCTTCTGCAGATTGAGCTTTTGTTAATGTAGACAAGCTAGCTTTAATTAACACAGGCACCATTAAGAGTGAAACCAGGACTGAAAACCTGCTAAATCACTGAGTAAACACTTTACAGCCACCTTGGGCTGAACCCCATGTCTCCACAATGTTCCATGCTGATATGGCATTACAATGCCTGCGAACGGCCTCTCCCATTTACAGTTCCAACTGCTCCTAGCCTCCCTTTCCACATCTGTTTTCTTCTTCAATGATCAAATCAGCTTCGGCCTTCTTTGCAAACAAACCAGGCTTTCTTCTTCCTCGGTGTTGTCTGGATGTCATCATGGGAGGTCCCGAGACATCCTATTCTAGACACCAGCAGAACTGGTAGTAATATTGCTGTTCATCTCTGCATCTCCAAAACAGCTCTGATTTCCCTTTATAGCAGGGTTTCCATTTTGTCTCTAGACCAGAAACATAGGCCTGTGCAGCCTAGGTAATATCCACACATGCTGGGCTCCAGGCACTAGCTAAAAGTCAAAACCAAAGCTGTTGTGTGACCTGGCCTTGACATTTTTTGGGACACCACTGCGGAAATCAGATGTTTGCAAGAGCCCATCCATCGGAGCAGAAGAGCTCTCTCTCAGACTGATTCCAAGCCTGCAGCTCTGAGCATTGCCCAGCTAACAAACATGTGCAGGGGTCTTCTGCAAAAATGCAGTGCAAATGAGAAAGCTTGGTGAACACATAATAATCAATATTGCTGCGGTAAATGTTTATATTCAGGATGACATAAGCTTATTTTACGATTGCTTACCCAGGATTTCCTGCGTCAAAAAAACCCAAACCAAAATACAACACCACCAACCCCAAAATACAAGATTTTCTTCAGCTTTCTCTTAAAGTTCAATTTCAGTCTCCAGTTATTACTTTGCAATTATTCATACATGTTGCTTTCATATCCAGGGAGAAAAACTCTCTAAATAATCATTAATTTAGTTCCTCATAATGAATTTGGCAACCACTTCAGATGATTAAAAGGTGATCAAGTAGCTGCATAAAACTGAGAAGCAAGATGCAGCTCTCTGGCCTCTGACATTTTATGGTTAAGAGCTGAGACTTGTGTTAGCCCTATTGCCCCAGAAGGAAGTCAATCTACTGCATGGTGCACAGAAGAAATAAGACGCCATGCTTCCTACTTTGCAAATGCACTTTCACTCTCATCCTGTAAAGAGCCTTCAGATCTTATGCCTCCTCCTTGACAAGTGTTATTGTGCAGCTGGGGCCAATGCAGCTCAAGGAAAAGCTACTACCCTGGTGGCTCCCCTAAGCCTATTCTTGCCAGAAGCCTTACTTTAACAGTTCCCATCAATCTGTTTATCAGATTTGGGATTCAATTAGCACTTTCATTTGAAGTACCTGCTTCACTCAAAACTGGGTTTTGTTTGTTAACGTCTTTCTCGTGCTTAGAAAAGTTTTTATCAGGTTTCAACCAAGCTTTTGGGGGAAATTTTTCAGAAGCTTCTAGCCAGATATATGTATGTCTAAACCTGCTGGTTTGGTTTGGTTTGGTTTGTTTTTTCCTGGAGGAAACTGATAATGATTTTTGCATTCAGCAAGACACTGTGTGGGTTGAGAGATGGGGCTTTCCCATCAATTTTTATACCCTCAAAAAATTTTTTTCTCCATCTCTAATTTGCAAGTTGATATGCTGTTAACTATACTGAGATGGCTGTTGTTCGCGCCTATTTGTGCTTGCAATTGTGCTTGTACACAGCTGGGCCTCCTGGTTTTCCCCTGTCAAACCCTCCAGGATCTCCAGAGGTCCCTTCCAACTCTAATTCTGTGATTCTTTGAGACTGTTGGCACAGGTTCCAGCTGCAGAGATAAGGCAATGAGCAAGATCAGAAACTTACAAGGGAAATGTGGGGTTTACATAAGGATCAACCTACCCATACTGACTGAACAGCATGGTATAAAACCTCCTCTGCCCCATGAAAACTAGTTTCTCCCTTTCCAAACTCTGGGATCCAGCTAAGAAAAAGAACGCTCACCAGACACAAAAAGAGGAGAAAAGTAACGCAAGCCAGCTGTGTGCGTGCAGTCATGATGTCTTGGGGAGCCTGGGAGCTATCTCCAAGGACTTTTTTAGTTATGATGTAGGTGTTAGTACTGGTGTTCCATCAGCTGTAATGCATATTAGGAAGTTTTAACTTATTACTGAAAGTGTATTAAATACTATGATGTAATATTTATTAATAACTGCATGATGCAAGACGTTATTTGTGATCTCAGGCACAATTTAATACAGACATAAGTATATGCTTACCCAGAAAAGGAATCCTCTGCTAACAGTTAAATGCTCAAATATCTGCTTATGATTTTCAGAGTTCTATTTACTGACAATTAGGTTTTTAATTGCTAAATATTAGCTAGCTATTTTCATACAATGAACTCCCTTTGCAGGGAAATAGAGGTTTCACCTACAATAGGACAGAAAATCTAAACACAAAGTATAATGAGGACACCATTCATTTATAGCAGTCTCAGACTCAGTTTCTTTAATTCCCTATGATGAACTTTACCTGTGCAGGTTGTTCCTATCTATCTTCAAGCAAGCAAAATATTGACCTGAGAAGGAAGTAGTAAAAGAAGTAATCACATTTCATTGGCTATGGAATACAACAGATTTACAAATGCTTTGTAATCAGATATCAAGCTCCTAAAAGTCAAATAAATAAGCTTCCTACATCATTTTGTCTGACTGCTATTGTTTTAATCTGGTTGAATTGCATAAGGAAGATCCTTGCAGCCTTGGTTTCTCTGCTGAAGTCAGGAACAAAGATGCTATACTGAAGCCAGTTATATTTGTGACATTTTTCACAGCTACAAAACCTGCCAAGCCACTAGACACAAGTAAACATCTACTGGATAGCATGTGAGTACGTGTAATTGATAGAAAAGCATTCTTGGGCATGTATGCTAGCTCTCTCAGGAAACCTTATTCCCTTATTCTCATCTGGGATGAGAATGATGCTTGTTTGCTGCCCTACCTCCTGCACCCCAGGCTGGGAGGCCCAGCAAGCAGACGCATCTAGTGGGCAGGGGGAGGCACGTCAGCTCTTCTTCAAAGAAAATTACTTTGCTCTTCCTCTAGAGGAGTAGAAAAAAGAAATCAAAACTGGAGGAAATGGACCCAGCCTGCAAAAATCCACTGAGGAAGGGCAAATTTATTTTCACATCTTTTTACTTAGCATGCTTCACCAAGCAGATGGAAGAGTTTTTACTCTAGACTTTGAGTCCTAAAGCCCAGCCTGTGAAGACTGAGAACCTTTTGGCTGATCCCTTCATAGAAGAGTGGCAAGTTCTACCTTAAAGTTCTGCCTGATGCAGAATTCCTCACAAACAGTTCTAACACTTTTCACATAATAATGTGAAGAAAAGATATTGAGGCAGCAGGTAGGTACATTTTTCCTTAGGTATGCGGTATAATGTGAGCAGAATACATTTCATCAGTTATTGACATTCGCTATGTAAGAGCTGGCTTGTCCTTTGGATTGCCTGTATAGTCAATAGAGAAAAACAAGTTGCTTGAAAGAACAATTCACTTTCTTATGAGCAGACAAATGCAATCCAGAGGTTTAACTCTGCTTTCATTGACTGTAGATAGAGCCTCATTACTGGGAATTACAAAGGTGAGATGAACCCCACACAAGCTGTTTCAATGTCAAAAATGTACATGGATTTGATACAGCTCTCCAAAAGATAAGTTGCATCATGAGGTGCCATGAAATCTGGCTGTGAGGTTGTGAATGCGGGTATGTTACTGCATTTTTTAAAAATACACAGTTATGCTTCCTGGAAAAATGAGTGCAAGATTCTTCCCCATTATAAAATGTATATGCTTAACTGCCTCAGTAGTATATGAAGCTCTCACTCCTGACTGTCTCTTGCTATCCATAAAATGCTTGGCTTTAGGATAAAGCACGTAAGTGCTATTTGTCTCTGAAATAGTCTTCCATTCCTACAAAGCAGTGATGGCCTGTGGAATCAGTGCCAGGCAATTTGGGAGATGTGTGAAAGGGAGCAAAGAAAAATACTACTTATAGCTGCAATTAGTTATGATGCTTTCAAGCAGCTCAACCCAACAGCAATTTTCAGCCCAGCTCTTCCCATCCCCCTTGTAATACCTACCCAGACACCACTATGCTCTTCTGCTGTGTGTTTTTCTCATCCCACAGCTCTCCCACTACAATTTTCATCTGCTATCATTTAGTGGCAGTGCTGGCAAAGCCCTGTGCTGAACAACTCCTTCTTGGCATGTGGGACCCTCCTCCCAGTGCTCTGCTTCTCAGCTGCTTTGAAATGACAGAAAATTAGAGACTTGGCTGAACCGCACACAAAGAATCCCAGCAATTTGGGGGAGGTCTCGCAGTAAAAAACACTTCCAACAGTCTGTGCTACATCTCAAAAGCATATCAAGCACAAATAACTTTCCATAACACAACAGCACTGATAGTCTTGCTGAGTTGGTCTTCTCTGCCTGAGACACATCAGCATCACTTAATATGAATGAGAAAGTTACATGACATCAAAATCACACTTTCCAAATTCAGATTCTATTCTGACTGAAGGTGGAATAAATCTGAAGTAATTTAATTGCTATAATTATTCTAGGTTCAAGCCAGTGTAAAATATTCAAGCAAGCACTGCTAGTCCTCACTTTAACAGCACGTTTTAATTTTATGGAGAATTTTAACTAATGCAATTTAAGGAGGAAGATGGAAGTAGAATGTGGAAACAAGTTGCTTTCAAATGAATGCATATATAATGGCTCTCTGTGAAGCAGCTTGAAAGTAATGCAACTGCTCATCCAGAACAGAGTTATTTTTTTTAATTTTAGCTAATGTTGATTAAAATACCGTTTTAGTGACTGTGAAAGAAATTTAACACTTGATTCATTTTTATTGTCATTAATTATTCCAATATTTTTTAAGCTTGTTGTGTAAGATTCTGTTGTCACTCACTTTGTGTATTTCACTAATTTCATTAGTCCCAAAGAAATTGTTCCAGATTTTTTCCAGGATAACTGGAACATAGGCCTATTATAATTTTCAAAAATCATTAAAAAGTGCATAATACAATTGTTATTCATGCCTCCTTTTATTTATTCTGAAAACAGGAAAAACCTAGCAGCTCCAAGGAGCTGCTAATTAATGTGAATAATTTTCTCCTTTATAGGGTAAACTGCTGAACAGCCAGCCCAAGAGAAGCCATCAGAACAAGTCTGTTTGAAAGAGACTAGGCTAAGGCTTGACCTTCAACTCTGGAATAACATAATTCCATTAGATTCTTAAAAACCAGAAGGCTAAAACATACAAATTCGTAACCAAGGACTGAGCATAGTGTGTGTCTGAGATGTGTCTGATTCTGCAGCTTGCATTTACAGCTCTGGGACATGTCAGCTATTGAGCTAGGAGCCTCCTTTGCCTCAGCAAAGATGCTAAGCTGAGCTTCCATACATAGGACCTGTTTCCTCAGGAGTAAGTCTTTCCAGAATGTCCAGATGGCAACATTATCTAAGTAACATTCTACAGTGATGCTATATTTGCAAGGTGCCCATGGCAAGGGATATGTAGAGAGACATCTGTGTCTCAATAACACCTCACCAATAGAATTATCAGCAATAACAAAACAGGAAAAATAATGTTCCCTGATGGATATAGCTTATTGCATCTCTCACTGACACTACATATTGCTATCCAGTCTTCACTTAATTAATATGCTAGATGCAATCTGAACATCCCTATACCACTCACAAAAAAGTGCTGTCCTGTAAAGGCTCAGGATCCAAAGTATGATTATGTCAGATGGGAAATGCAGAGAGCTCAGTTATGATCACAAAGCTCCAGTGACTGATTTCAGACTGAAACGTACCTGGTAGGAGGAGACTTTTTCAAAGAGTCACAAATATCCAGCCACACTTGAACTTGCTCAGTAAAGCACGGAACGCTTTCTGAGCTCATGGTGTCTACATTTGCAGTTTATAGCTCTTTGATTATTCACTGTATTGGTTAACACCACATGACATTCTGTATTTGTAAACCAGAGTTTTGTTGCCATATTGTTTCATAACATACATATATATATATCTACATATACATGTGGAGATATTTCACAGACACAGAGCATATAAAGTAAGACTGAAATTGTGCACTACTGTAAGATAGGTGAAGAACTAACTGAGCCACAGAACTGGTTGTGTCTCACTAAAGCAACTCATAACCTAGGCAAACAGGGGAGTAACAGTGAAGTGGCAGCTGTCTGTAACAGTGCAGTGAATCCAAGACAGGCAGGCAGCAGAAGGTGGTTTGCATCCTGTAGGCACAACCACCAGAAACAAACATCTCACCCTTGCTAGAAAGTGAACTGAACAGCTGTTAACATACATAATTTAAAATACATATTTCTGTAGTTAGCAGCTATACTGCTATATCATGCATGCTTTAAGGCTTGCCAAATGCCTGTACCATCTAATGGGCATAGCTGCAATAAAAAAGGGAAGGCTTCTGCTTCCACCAGCAGTTTCCCTATGCAACCAGAGAATTTCCCCTCCAGTAGTTTCTGAAGTGTCAGAGGAACAGGAAAGGAAGAACCTTAAGCAACAAGCTCATGAAGAGCATCAGACTGCCCTCAAACATGTGAACCTCTGGGATGTTCCAGCAATCATTAACAGAACCACTCCAATGCAGAAACTGTGTTCCACTTCTCTGACAGGTAGTTTTCCAAACCGGTGAACTTTTGAAGGTATTTGAATTTCTGCCCTTTCTTGGAAGCAATATTAAATTTAGTCTAGCTCAACACAGTGTCTTCAGAGCACAGCGCTGTTTGAAGCAGGCTTAATGATACTGCTCGTATAAATAGTTTATGAAATAATTGCCACAGGTCCCTTTTTCTTTAGGTTTGTTTTCTGGTCTGACCTCCAGTTTTCAACACAGATTTATTTCTGTGACTGGGTTTCTCTAGCAACTCTATTTCCAATCAAACAGAGCTCTTACAGCATTAACAACAAAGGACCAGTTATGTTGCATAAGAAGTAAATTTATTGAACTATGGAAACAAAAAAATATTCAGTTTACCTCTTCAGTCATTTTAGCATCTGTCTTTACTGATTACATTAATTCACAGCCTGTGATTCTTTCATTTTTGCTAATCCTTCCGCTGCTTGTGAAGGATTCTAGCATTCACCACAGTACTGGATTGTTAATGTACCCATGTTTTCACTGCTTTCAATCCACCACACTTACCAGATGCTTTGGAGGGTATTTCCACTAACAGACTCCATTAGTATTGACTGTTGCCCATATCAAACGTTTAATGTGCACTGCCAGATTTAATCATATGTTTGCTTGAACAAGATCCATTATTGCCTTCGCTTGTATTGCAAAGAGCCAGCTTTGTAAGGTTTCTCACTTCACAGATTATTGAATCTTTCTGGTGAACTGTGCTGTTTGTAGGCTAATAACTACAGGCTTTTAATTATTAAGTATCCTGGAGAATTCTGAAGGGTACAAGATAAAGGCTTTTCAGTCACCACTTCGGACTCTTACTTGCTCCAGTATCATTTGCCTGTCCTGTGAACAAGTCTGAATACACAACAAATGGAAGCATCAGTTATTGTCTGTGTAATACATACATGCATACATACATACATACATAGAACCCCCTGAAGTACCAGCTAAACCAGTTTTGGCTTAGGCAATGTAGGGTGACAAATTTACACATAGGTATTTGCTTTAATCACTTTCTGGACAAATTCACTTCTGTTTGGCTCCATCACTGGTATGTTAAAGTGCTTGTTAAGACTGCATGTACCCCTCTGGTGATTGTGTTGATGGATGATAGCTTTCTACTGTGGGAAGAGATTGAGTGCCTAGGGCTGAATTCTTTCACGTGCTGTATTTGGTTTTTTTGACCATGAAGTTTTGTTCATATGCCAGTATCTTAGCAACAACAGACAGTCTGATTCAAGCAAATTCACTGTTTCCTCCCTGGAAAATTAATACAATGTTGACATGCCAATTTAATCTTCTATTCCACTGGTTTTTGGGATATGGAAGAGCTATTTATTTAGCTCTGTGCACTACAAAGCAACAGCTCCAGGAGCAATCAGCCCAGAAAAAGTCTGAATTATGTTCCTGTGATAGGGTAAGCAATCATTAAACCAGAAATACAGCACCAGTAACACACAACTCTTTGGCAGACTGGTAAGTCTGCAACCTGGGGGCTTTAATGTCCTAAAACTGGGGACCAATGTAACAAGGTAACCTGCAACTTGATGAAATACAGCCTAATATCTTAAAATGCATCTGCAAGAAATTAAAAGGTTTTGGAAATGACATATTACTTAGGCTACAGTGGAAGAGAAATAAACTGTGTGGGAGACTATACTTGTAAGCAGTAGGGCTGCAGTCACACTAGACGAAGTACTATTTGAATTGTCTGGAGGACAGCATTCATATATATATATATACACATATGCACACATATTTTATGCTTAAGTGAAGATTAGAAACCAAGGGTAAGGCTCTATTTCCTTCTGACACTGCTGGCTCATTGCTTTAAGCATATCTCTTAACATGCGGAAAGGCACTGCTAGAGTTAAATGGAAGAATGATCAATTTTAACTGTCTGTTCCTAGAGGTCAATGTTTAGGATTAAATGAAAGTGAGAGTTTGTCATGGTTTAAGCTGTAAATCTCACATAGCCTGTTCACTCACTTCTCCCTCTTTCTTCCCCTCCACTCCAATGGGGGGGGGGGAGGAATGGGGAGAAGAATCGAAAGAATGTAACTCTCACGGGTTGAGATAAGAACAGTCCAGTAACTGAGATATAACACAAATCACTACTGCTACCACCAATAATAATACAAGAGAAATATAAGGGAAGAGGATACAACCGCTCACCACCCGACCGAGCCGAGAGAGCGAGAGCGACTTCCGGGTTCCTGCCCCCAATTTTTTTACATCCTGGGCATGACGTGCTGTGGCATGGAATATCTCTTTGGTCAATTTGGGTCAGGTGTCCTGTTTCTGCTTCCTCCCAGCTTCCCCTCCTCCCCGGCAGAGCATGAGGCTCAGAAAGTCCTTGGTCAGCCCAAAACATTACCAAGCAGTAACTGAAAACACTGGTGTTATCAGTGCTGCTCCTAGCTACCAAGAAGGAGAAAAAAAAAAATAAAAAGAGTTCCTCCTGAACCCAGGACAGAGTTGAATAGCATAGCTAGATAAGTTTGTCTTTAGGGTACTGCTTCAAAAAAAATTTCCCTACCTCTTTGTCATCAGTATGCAAAAATTCAAAGTTATACTGCAAGGTATATATTGAGAGCCCAGTTCTACAGCCCCTATTCGCCAAAGAAGTCGTGAGGATAAAGGTAAGCAGCATCTGTAAGTGGTGCTAGTCTCATGTACACAAGAAAGGCAAAAAAACCCAGATATTGATTCCAAGCTGATAGGTTTATGCTCAAACAGGAATATAGTGTATGATCCACTTTCAATATCTGAACAGCACTGTCTCCATCTCCTCTTGTTCAGATTTTCCAGATATCTCTGGAGTCTGGAACCACATACTTGGTTGTACTTAGTTTCTAACACACCCTAATATTTTTGTGCCAGTTTCAACACAACTACATATCTCTGATGTTAATGCAAGAATCTGGCTGGTTAGCAACTTGCTGAGTATGCACTAACTGACCACAGCAAACCTGTATGGAAGCTTAAGCAACATCAGCCACATGAAAATTAGTCACTCTCCTTCTGAAATGTTTTAGCAAAATGTTTGTCACACCTTCTAATGATATCTACAGAGACAAAAGGTTCCCATAACTACTTGAGAATGGCACACACTGCTACTTTACACTCTTCTCCTTCCGATAACATCCTCCTCTCTTCCCACTGCTCCTTTTCATCTGCCCTGTCTTACACCGAGAAAAGTCTTAAAAGCACAAACCAGCAATTATTCTTTCAGCTATGTCTTTCTGGGTAGTCTTTAAATCTCACCTGTAATCTCCTAATTTTCCTGATTAAAGTCATAAAACATTATGATTTAATAAACATATTCTGCAAATTAATTATTCTAATCAGGATCATATTAGAAAAATAGCCAGAGATAAAAATAAATACTTCTGACACAGGTCTAAAACTAGAGATATTAACAACACTAATAACAAGGCAAACCAGTGAGGTCTTGATTAGGGGAGTTAAAAGATAAGTAATGAGATTCAAGTGTGGCTGAAGGGTAGCACCAAAAGCAATTAATTATCATGAGTTTCAAAAAGAGAATTATACAATTATAGAATAGTTAGGGGTGGAAAGGAAATTAAGATCATGTAGTTCCAACACCCCTGCCATGGGCAGGAACACCTCCCACTAAACCATGCCACCCAAGGCTCTGTCCAACCTGGCCTTGAGCACTGCCAGCGATGGAGCATTCACAACTTCCCTGGGCAACCCATTGCAGTGCCTCAACACCCTTACAGTAAAGAATTTTTTCCTCATATCCAATCTAAACTTCCCCTGTTTAAGTTTGAACCTGTTACCTCTTGTCCTATCACTACAGTCCCTCATGAAGAGTCCCACCCCAGCATCTCTATAGCGCCCCTTCAAATACTGGAAGGCTGCTATGAGGTCTCCATGCAGCCTTCTCTTCTCCAGGCTAAACAGCCCCAGCTTTCTCAGCCCATCTTCATACAGGAGGTGCTGTTGCTTAAGCTTCCATACAGGTTTGCTGTGGTCATTTAGCGCATACTCAGCAATTTGCTAACCAGCCATACGGGAGGTGCTCCAGTCCCCTCATCATCCTCGTGGCCCTCCTCTGCACTTGTTCCAACAGCTCCATGTCCTTTTTATGTTGAGGACACCAGAACTGCACACAATACTCCAAGTGAGGTCTCAGGAGAGCAGAGTAGAGGGGCAGGATCACCTCCTTCGACCTGCTGGTCACACTCCTTTTGATGCAGCCCAGGATACGGTTGGCTTTCTGGGCTGCGAGCGCACACTGAAGTCGGATCATGTTCCTTTTCTGATCAACCAACACCCCCAAGTCCTTCTCTGCAGGGCTGCTCTGAATCTCTTCTCTGCCCAACCTGCAGCTGTGCCTGGGATTGCTCCCACCCAGCTGTAGGACCTTGCACTTGTCATGGCTAAACTTCATGAGGTTGGCATCAGCCCACCTCACAAGCGTGTCAGGGTCCCTCTGGATGGCATTTCTTCCCTCCAGCATATCAACCGAACCACACAGCTTGGTGTCATTGGCAAACTTGCTGAGGGCACACTCAATCCCATTGTCCATTTCGCCGACAAAGATGTTGAACAAGACTGGTCCCAACACTGATCCCTGAGGGACACCACTCATTCCTAGTCTCCAGCTGGACATTGAGCCATTGAGCACAACCCTTTGTGTGCGGCCATCCAGCCAGTTCTTTATCCACTGAGTGGTCCACCTATCAAATTGATGTCTCTCCAACTTCGAGACAAGGATGTCGTGTAGGACAGTGTCAAACGCTTTGCACAAATCCAGGTAGATGACATCAAGTGCTCTACCCCTGTCCGTCAGTTCCATAGCCCCATCACAGAAGGCCACCAGATTGGTCAGGCAGGATTTTCCCTTAGTGAAGCCATGCTGGCTGTCACCAACCACCTTGATGTTTTTCATGTGCCTCAGCATGCCTTCCAGGAGAATCTGCTCCAAGATTTTGCCAGGCACAGAGGTAAGACTGACTGCTCTGTAGTTCCCTGGCTCATCCATTATCCCCCTCTTGAAAATGGGGGTTATATTTCCCTTTTTCCAGTCATCAGGAACTTCACCTGACTGCCATGATTTTTCAAATATAATGGACAGCAGCTTAGCAACTTCATTTGCCAGCTCCTTCAGGACCCACGGATGGATTTCATCAGGTCCCATGGACTTGTACACGTTCAGGTTCTTAAGATGGTCTCGAACCAGTTCCTATCCTACAGTGGGCCCAAGGTCTTCATTCTCACAGTCCCTGTGTCTGCCTTCCAAGACTTGGGTGGTGTGGTCAGAGCATTTTCCGGTGAAGACTGAGGCAAAGAAGTCATTAAGAACCTCAGTCTTCTCCAAATCCAGGGTAGCCAGTTCTCCTGATAGCTTCTGGAGGGGGCCCACGTTGCCCCTAGTCTGTCATTTATTTGCAATGTACCTATAGAATCCCTTCCTGTTATCCTTAACATCCTTAGCCAAGATTAATTCTAAGTGGGCCTTAGCTTTCCTAACCTGGTCTCTCACTTCCCGGACAACATCCCTGTATTCTTCCCAGGCCACATGTCCTTGATTCCACCCTTTATAAGCCTCTGTTTTCCTTCGAATTTTCCTCAGCAGCTCCTTATCCATCCAAGGAGGTCCTCTGGCCCTCCTGCAGCACTTCCTTCTAGTAGGGATGTATCGCTCCTGAGCATGCAGGAGGTGATCCCTGAATATCAACCAACAGTCTTGGACCCCCCTCCCCTCTAGGGCTATATCCCATGGAACCTTTCTGAGCAGGTTCCTGAAGAGGCCAAAGTCTGCTCTCTTGAAGTCCAGGGCAGTGAGCTTGCTGCACGCTATTCTCACTGACCTCAGGATCTCGAATTCAACCATCTCATGATCCCTGCAACCAAGGCTGCCCTGGAGCATCACTTTTCCAATCAGGCCTTCCCTGTTGGTGAGGACGAGGTCAAGCATGGCACCTCTCCTTGTCGGCTCCTCTATTAGTTGCAGAAGGAAGTTGTCTTCCACACAAGCAAGGAACTTCCTGGATTGCTTGTACGGGCTGTACCATCCCTCCAACAGATATCAGGGTGGTTGAAGTCCCCCATGAGAACAAGGGCCTGCGAGCGTGTTCCTATCTGTCTATAGAGCGCTTCACCCACTGAGTCCTCTTGGTCAGGCGGTCTGTAACAGATCCCCACAATAACATCTCCCATTGTTGTTCACCCTTTAACCTTGACTGCTCACCCTTTAACTTTGACCCACACACTCTCTATTGACTGCTCACCTGTCCCCAGACAGAGTTCTATACTCTCCAGCTTATCACTGACATAAATAGCAACTCCTGCTCCCCATCTGCCAGGCCTGTCTTTCCTAAAGAGCCTGTAACTTTCCATTCCAACATGATTAAGCTCAAGATCATTTAATCTCACTTCTTCCTTTGTAAATATATCTTGCAACTCTTTATATTGAGTATGAAACCTACTGTGGAATACACTGAAGAGTACAATGGAAACTTTAACTAGAGCCTCTTCTTTTACCATTAACTGGATCTCTGTCATACTCATCATCTTCATATCAAAACCCATGGACATTTACTGAGATATGGAGACATTGTGTAAACAGGCCTTCTGCAGGAACATAGACGGGTATTTCTGACATGGCACTGCAAAGAGAGTCAAAGACATTCATTTGATGGCACTAAAATATTGCCACCCAAAGCTCCATCAGCTGTCCATGGAAACAGAGTAAAATCCAAACCCATATAACAGCTGTGGCTACTGAGCTGCTGTATACCTAGACCTACAGCATTTCCAGTTCATAATTGCTATAATGGTGGTCCATTTGCACTGGAAATCCTGGCTACTATAGAAGATCTGGGGCCATCCCACATGAAGGAGTACTGCAAACTACATGGAATCAGAAGAGAGCCCTTTGTTACTGCATTCACTAACGCCTGTGCAATTTTTATAAAAGAATTGACTTCACGTGTTCAAATAAGCAAGTAAACCCAGAAATATCTCACATGCTAGAGAAATCTTTATGATGAGCAAAGACCAGCCAGTAGCCATCAGACTTATTGCTCTTGGCAAGTTAAAAATGAAACACTGGCATTTCCTCTTTGAAAAGTATGTGGTACACAAGCACCAGCTTCTGGCTGCGAACAGATCTTCCTTTCTGTTTCTCCTGGCATTAGCCAGCATATGAGCTCCACCTCCAGCCTACTTCAGAAGCCATCTTAAGAAAGAGTAAACCAGTCAGTGAAGCAATCATGCCAGTTCCTCTGTTGCTCCTTCTCAGACATCCCTCGAGTAACTTCTGAAAGGGGACTTCTGTTTGCTGCACCACACAATTCACACTGGCAGTCCTCACCCTGCGTGAATCTTCTTTGTGCCTAAATTGCCTTATGTGGTGAGCCAGCACTTGCTCCAGACTCAAACCAATCTTAATGTGTGAAGACCTGGAAAGCAGAGCTGGTATCTGTGCTAATATAATACACCTATTTGAGAGTGATACCAGACCATTAGAGAAGTGGAATTCAGGCTCAGGAAAAAATTGAATCCTTTGTCAATATTTAGAATAAAAGTTCTGTATAATGGGGGCAGACTTGAAAATATTACCGATAAAATAGAAACTTCTGTAGACAAACTATAAATCATTGTATCAGTTTGATATAATAGTTGTTTAAGCCATTGTTGCTTACACGAAAGTGAAAACAACAAAATTATCTCAAATATCTGTCAGACTAGTACCTGTAGAAATATCAACTCCCCCAAATAATCTCAGAAATACTCTCACTAATTTTCACAGAACATAACAAAGACATATAATGTTGTTTCATCCACTTTTTGAATGGGAAGGCAATCCCTTCTTAAAATCAAGATCTTCACACATAAAGTTTTGTTCGCAAGCACCCTGATGCTACTTTCCAACTGGCAGAATAGCACCAGCAGTGTAAACATAGAAACTGAGAGATATTCAAAGGAGCCAAAGGAAACACAGTGTGTATTTTCCATCAAATCTCAGTTCCAGCTGGCTGTCTATTGTCTCTAGGCACAGAGAAATTCAAGGTGAGCATAGACTCATACACAGCAGCCAAGCAAAGCAATTTTGTGCAGGCTTATTTCAACATTCCTTCACATAATGACCTTCTCATTAAAGCCAAGACTATCAAGTTTATTACTCGGTTAAGAACAGTCTACAGAATAAAAAAAATAAACCTTAGAAGTCATAGATGGTGTATTAACTGTTACACTATTATCCCTGCATATGGCCTCATGCAGCATTGTTAGAACTTGCACTAGTGGACCCTCTGAATTGTACATTATTTAAGAAATTAATTTTAACTGATGTATATAGGACACTTGTCCTCAGCTTTTGACTAAGAATGTATATAACAATATTATATCATTACATACATACATGTATATATATGTATACATGTAGGCACTCGCTATTCAGTTGTTTCTCATTAAGTGCAAAGCATGAGTATCCTGAAGCCAGATGTTAATTTTGAGGGCCGAGGCCAAGAGTGCTGAAACTCGCCTAGACTTCAAGACTGACTTATTCAAATGGATTAACTGTGGAAAGACCTGGGTTTTATTACTTCCTTTTGAGGTAACCATCTTCAGATGTTCAAAGAGCACAGGCACTTCTATTAAGGGTATTTACACTCTTTCATAAAGCTATGTTGGAACTGTAATAGGAAGCACACCAAGCAGTTTCACAACACAAGACTTCAGAGACAATGCTTCAGAGTCTCAAAGTGCTCTTGACCCTTACTCACAGCCCACGTCACAACATGCAATTCCTCAGGACACAGTAACTTCAATTGGGGAAAAAAAATCAATTCTGCCATCCAAATGACCAGTGTAAAATTGATCTCCATGTCCATGGACAGCTTATTGTGGGGAGAGCAGACAGGTTTGGGCTTGACCCAAGTTAAAAGAGCTCAGGTGGGTAGCGCCACCCTGGGACCAAAAACTGCTTTAACTCTGGCTCAGTTCACTGTTCCAGTTTGCAGGACTGGTTCGTGAATACCCGTGCTGGTATAACTGGGGAAAGAAGAGTGTGGGACCAGAAATGAGCAGTAGTGGGTGGAAGCTGAGGAGCAAAACCCCTCTTCAGCTGTGACTGTCACTGAGCTACTGAGAGACTATCATTCAGTGTAATTTCTGAAGCTTTCTGCAGTGCTGGAAGCAAGAGAATATGCTATATTGTTTTGGGTGGACAGGAAATCTGTGAATAAACATGATGGCTCTGAGAGGTGCCTGCATAAACCAGCATGGCGCTCAAACAAAGTTCTGTCTAGCTCAGATGATTTTACCACAACAACCCTTTCTGGAAGAGCCTGTTAGAATCCATCAGCAATTAAACCTCTCAGGCGATATATAACAGACTTTTAAAGGACTCTCCACAAAGCTGTGAAACAGGTTATTTTACAGCCTTGTACTCAAGTAGCCATCTATTCCTTTATAAATTGAATATTTCACTGTAATGGATATTTCCAAATCATATGTAAACGCTGTTCTATTTTGATAGCATTTTTACTCACTTTACAGACTTGAAGATTTTGCATTTAAGACCAGAAATGACTATCAGGTCATTTACTAGAATCAGCTTACCTTGGATTCCTAAACTTTACTCCACACTAAGCTAAGTAATTTATTTGATCAGAATGTAGGTTGTGTTCGACAGCTGCCACAAACTTGCTCGATATTTTCTAAGTTCAGTGTCTTCCCCACTGTTTCATAATTGTCACAGCAGTTTCCTTACTGTGACCAGCAGATTTTTCTGCTTTTCCTGATTTTCGTAACATTCTCCCAGGCTGCTCTGTACAGCTTCAATGCACTTCACCTGTGCTGAGTGCTGGATATTTCCTAAGCTGAAATGCCAGTGTGCCATGGTTCAGATCCTCCACAGCCTTGGAGTTCAGTTACCAGTGAAATCCCATCTATTTCTCAGGCTGTTTACAATTCAAACAAAAGGATTTCTCTGTACAGCATCCAAACCCAAAACAGTTAAGAGTACTTAAGCTTTTTGCAACAAGATCAAGTATTTAAAAGAAAAATGTCTCCTCATGTTTCCTGTGGTTACAGTCTTCTGCATACCATACAGCTTAGGCTGTATCTACAGAGCCTTTTTTTATGTCTCAAATAAGCTTTTACAGACAAGCTTGCTCTTCTAATCCTCTAAGGGTTCCACACAAATTCAGCCCTTTCCCTTCTAGACTTCATAATTTCTTACTTATTCAGAAGATATTCCTACACTTCTTAAGACTTTTTTATTTCCCTGGAGATATAATTTGTTTGCAGAATCACTGTTAAGCTCTGTACCTAACTGGCTTATTAACAAATTTGTGACTCAACAAGGTAGTAAAATTCTACTCTTTCCCATTATCCTAACCCAGGTATGACAGTACCAATAAGATGGCAATAGGTCTGGAAAGAGAATGTTAGAGCTTTTGCAGTAAGATGAGTATTGATCTAATCTATAAACACTATGCCTGTTAAAATTTGTTCCAAACATTCTGGCAAAACAGCTTTGTATCAGATCAAGCAGTAGGTGCCTACATCAGAATTCCCCAGATCACCCACAGGTCCTTTCAGGCCCCTTCTCACTCCCTTCCCACTCCTTGACTCCTGAGCTCGTGGCACCTGGCTGCAGCTGCCCTTTGTCAAACAGAAGCTTGAACCATGCTCATTCTTCCTGCCACTTTACATCTGTCTTTCACCTTGAATGGCCCCTCTTGGACCAGGCTTTTCTGCCTTCCCTTAGGCTTTTTCCTGAATCAGTTATTGTATCTAATAATCTTGGCATTGCCACTAAGCCAGAAACAAGCCCTAGCAGAGAGCCAGATTTGCCATAAGAGGCATTCCCTGGATGCAGCTCTGCGCAGTGAGATGCTCACGGGAGTGAGCAGGCAGGAGGGCAAAGCAATCTCTCTTGGCAATCAGACTGTGAGGAGCTTTGCTGCATCACTGATGACTGAACATCTCGGTATCAGCGCTAAGTGGACCTGGAGCAATGCAGAGGGCAGGCTCTGAACAGCACATACCAGAGGACCATGAATGCCTGCGAGAGCTCTAGTTTTGGCAGTGACCTGCTGCAAGCTTCAGGAGCTGGATCCTTTCCTGGTGAGGAATACAGACATAATTCCCACATGCACTGCAGATTACAGGCCCTCCCCAGTTTTGGATTTGGATCCATTTCTTCCCCACTAAGGAAGAGGGAATATCAATAGCCAAGGAGCACACTGCAATTAGGAGAAAACCTTTGAGAAAAGCTGAGTTACAGTAACCTAGGGATTCTTCAGCTCCTACAGGACCTCAAGACAGATCCAGGATCACGACCAGGTAAGAAATTTGCTCTCTAGGACCTTGCCTAACATCATAGTTCTCTTCTGGGGATGCAGCCAGGCATAGGTATTTAACCAAAAGAGTGATCTACCAAAACAACCAGGATGCATCACCTTCAGCAGTGCTCAGGCCTGTTGTCTTCATCAGGCTTCAGACCCATCCTGCAGCTGGTCCCATGCTTTTAGCAACAACTGTCCCACTTAACCTGCTCCTTATACGCTTAGGCATGGGTACTACTAGCTGACATTTTCATAGAAACATAGAATCAACTAGGTTGGAAAAGATCTTTAAGATCATCAAGTCCAACTGTTACTCCAGGACTGCCAAGTCCGTCACTAAAGCATGTCACTAAGGGCCTTATCTACATGGTTTTTGAACACTTCCAGGGATTGCAATTCCACCACTTCCCTGGGCAGCCTGTTCCAACGCCCCATCTGTGAAGAAATTTTTCCTAATATCCAATCTAAAACTCCCTGGTGCAGCTTGAGGCTGTTACCTCTTGTCCTATCACTTGTTACTTGGGAGAAGGGACCAACCCCACCTCACTACAACCTCCTTTCAGGCAGTTGTAGAGAGTGATAAGGTCTCCTCTGAGCCTTCTCCAGACTAAACAACCCCACTTCCTTCAGCTGCTCCTCATCAGACTTGTGCTCCAGACCCTTCACCAGCTTAGCTGCCCTTCTCTGGACCCGCTCCAGCACCTCAGTGTCCCTCTTGTAGTGAGGAGTGCAGAACTGAACACAGTATTCGAGGTGCAGCCTCACCAGTCTCTGCACAACTCACCCTAGACTCTCAGCTCTGCAAAGCCAGCCAGGATACAGGATATAAGAAATACCTAGCTATAACTGGGACTGCTGATTCAAAAAAGATTGGGTAAGGTGGTGTTACAAGCAAAACTACCAGGTAAGAACAGGAAATACAGGGAGAAAAGAAAGGAAGTACAGGTGACCCCATGGACTACCTTCCCAGCACTGGCAAGCAAGTGAAGAAGCTGCAGCTCGTGCTGGCTCTTGCACAACAGGTTCCCCTCAGGTACTTTGGTCCCATCCAACAGCCATCTGCTCTTTCCTGGCCACTCAAAAGCACAGACACAGCAGATCTTTTCTATGTGCCGCAGATCAAACTCTGTTATGACCCTGAGGGACTCCCTGTCTTTTCCAGCACACTGCAGCTGCAGACACAAAAAACAAAAGCTCAGGGAGATTGCTCATGAGTGGCTCCATAAACCATCAAGGTTAGACAGGAGTCACAGAGAAACAAAAAGCAACACAGCACATCTGATGCTGCCACCAGCCCCTGTTAACCTGCTCACATGGCTGGAGCTATGGAAGATGAAGGCATTAGCTGCTTTTCCATGAATCAGCACTGATGTTGGCAAAGCAGCTGTGGTGTAATGTCCTGTCAACAAAAAAGTGTAAGTCTGTACAAGCACTAATTTATACATTCTTGCCACAGACCCTACAAGTCACACACCAAACTCCCTGTGCTCTGGCATGCTCCCCACACAGCCATAGCACAAACAGGGGTTTTGTGTATGGCCATGGCTCTCTCAACTACTGACTCCCCTGACCGTGGTCAGAGGTTACCAGTACCTACACAGGCTCCCCCATTGTGCGCCCCAGAGATGCCCACCCACTGCTCAGAACATCTCTGTTTATGCTTTTTCCCTGCCAGCTAGTGATCCCTTCATTTGTCAATCTCCCAAACTCAAAGTACAACCCTTCCGCCAAAGTCAGCACCATTCATCTCATGAATGTAGACCAGGCAGGATGTGGGTCTGGGCAACCTGATCTAATTGAAGATGTCCCTACTCATTGCAGAGGACTTGGACTAGATGACCTTTGAAGATCCCCTCCAACCCAAAGTATTCTATGATAATGCTATGCTGAACAGCACAAGCATCACATTTGGTAAGTTCAGGGGAGGAATCAGACTGCACCAACACATTGCCTCTCTGTCACACACAGCCTGCGCTACATGAACCTAACAAAGCCATGCATTTCACACCCAGCACACTGCAACCCATTTGAGAAGCTTTGCCAAGACTTTCCACAGCAACTCTTTCTGTGGGAAATTAAAGGGACTCATTACTTTCATCATATCAGCCTGTTGTTTGGGCCCTCAAGGTCAGGGCTGCCCTCACATAAATCTGACGCAGATCCAACAGGGATATATGTAAGATCAAATCTGCATCCTCAGCTTCAATCCAGGTTGGAGCACTTTTTTCTTCACTCAGCCAAGGATCATTTCAATATCACAGATGGATGTAATTTTCCTGTCAAAAACACAAATATGTTTTAAATCTTGGCTTGATTCAGGCAAAACTCTAATTTTCCAAATCTGTCAAATTATTTGACCCATAATTGATTGAAATGTCCAAAAGAATAGTTTTATATTTTCAAAAGGAACATTTCCATTCGATTTTTACTTTACTCTTCATGTCATGCAGCTCCTTTTGCAAACGATAAGCACACACATTTTTCTTCTTTTTCCAAGTTTATTTCATTTTATGCCTGTGTTATGGCTTCTGCAAACCCATCTTACATGTTGGAGCCATAAAGAAAACCTAGCCTAAACTCCTTTTATGCCATATGCCAGGAGCACTTTGCAAAGATTTCTGCAGTGCTTTGGAGGCCAGCTAAAATCAACAGCATCCTTGATGAACATGAGGAACCTGACCTAGGGATCTTGGAAAAATAGCATGTCAGGTGCCAGAATGAGTCCTTTAAAAATTATATTGGTAATTACAGTACAATATTGTTACGGAGAAAAGGGATGCCACCATACTATTGCTTATGTGACTGCATTCAGCAATAAACAGTTTACTCTTGAAAGCTGGCACAGATGGTACATAAAGTATCACCGAAACAAAGAGCCCTCTGCACACTGTCCTCTTCACAGTCTACATTACTGTTAATATTTACTCTTTATATTCACTGCAGGCATAGAAACGTTAGCAGCAAGTAAAAAACGCAGAGTTTTTCTATGCCTCTGTAAGGTCTTTGCAAACCTCAGTGGGACAAAAATCCTAATACTTCACTTCCTTTCCATTAAGTAGGAAACCAATTCAGAAAGTTGCAGGTTTTCTTCCTTCTCCTGGGTTTTCTCCTCCACAGGTAGCTTAAAATTGCTGTTTACTGAACACACAAACTTGTAGTGACAGCACCAGGCAGCAGAGCTGTTGACTACTTTGTCCAGCATTTTTTAATTTAATCTTGCATTCATTGCTCATTACAGAAAGAGGTTTACTTGCTGTCCAACACCAACCCTGTGTGGCTGCATAGCTTCTTACCCTTACTGGATGAAAAGCTGACTCACGAAATCAAAGTGACCAGTGTATCTTTTTAAGCCCACTTTCTGCCAGAGAAGCAACTGCATAGAAAAAAAACACCTTAAACCGTAAGAAGAATGGGAAGCATTCTAGTTGATGTCTACTAGCATATAAAGTTAAATCCCACTAAAACTAAGAGTAAAATCAAACTCTTCTAAATCCCATTTCAAGTGGTATGCTTTCTCTAAAGCCTTTTCTTTCATTTTCAGCCCCTGCACACACTTCAGAGCGTGATCCTGAGGGACACTTGGTATGTAATCATGCTTAAAATGTAAAGAGAGAAAATGATATTGCAACTTGAATTTGTGAGGCCAATCTTAATTTTGGTCTTTCCGAGTTTACACATTTGAGATTAGTTAAAAAAGCAATCCAAACAAACCACAAGATCCCAAGAAAAGTGTTAGAATGCAGGATCTCTAGTAATTACTTGTCCCCAGAGCCACTACTAAGGTCTGTTTCTATAACCTGTATATCAAGAGACAAGAGTATTGCTTGAGTAAAAGAACACATAATTAATTCAAAACATGCTCTGTTTGTTTCTGATGTAACTTACTCAAAACTACTAGAGGGAATTAGGAAAGAGAAATCAGACTGCTGCTTTCTACCTCAGACGTCCATCCTGGTCACAACATGCAGTTTCACACTCCCCCAGACCAGCTGAGAAGCAAAGAGAAAGTATAAATTAAGACACGTGGGCCTTTAGCACATCACTTGGTTGAGGAAATGGTAGGACATGCTTCAGTTTACTGAATGAATTTGCCTTCCTGAGGAACAAGGGAGCCGAGGGTCCCACGGTTACCTAACAAGCATGAAAAAAACCAAGAGATACTCAGAACCGCAAATCTCAGAAATTAAGCAGCAATTAGTGCAAACAGTGATTTCCGACTGAAAGCTCCTTCCCCGCCGTAAGAGTCATCATTCCGAGCAATTCTCGCAGACAGCGGACTGGGACACCTCCAACCGGCGCCCCACCGCACACCTGCAGCCTAGGAAATGAAGCTACCCGAAATCACACTTTTCGCGACAAAAAGCGGGCGACTGTATGCTGCCAGAGGTGCCCGCGGTAGGAAATTACGGGACCGTCCCACCGAGTTACCCGCAAGCCGACACAAATCCGCGAATCCCGCGCAGCTAGCGGCGGGACATGCTCAGTGCAAACGGCGAGCCGAGCCCCGCCCCGCCTGACCCGGATACAGACGGCGCTGTCTGCTCGCCGGCCCGTTGAAGAGCGTGGGGTCGGGCCGGTCTTGCTGGCAGTGTAGCAGCAGTGGTGAGAGCGGAGCTTCCCGGTGGCGTTATGGGTCTGTGGTGAGCGCCCGGAACCGCTGCCTACTCCGCTGTTCCACCCCTGCCCCGCGGCCATGGCCCCCATGGGGATCCGTCTCTCGCCGCTCGGCATGGCTGTGTTCTGCCTGCTGGGGCTGGGTGTCCTCTACCACCTCTACTCCGGCTTCCTGGCCGGCCGTTTCGCCTTCTTTATGCTGAGCGAGCCGGCGGCCGGCGAGCTCGAGACCCCCCACGGCTCCGGTGCCGTGGACCTGCGGGAGCTGCTGGCCGTGTCCGTCCTGGCTGCGGTCAGGGGTGGGGAGGAGGTGAAGCGGGTCCGCGATGGTAACGACCTCAATGCCAAGGCCAAGGGGAAGACGCGGGAGGGGGCCGAGGAGCAGCTGACGAGCGGTGACCTGCTGTCCAACCGCAAGATGTTCTACCTGCTGAAGAGCGCCTTCCCCGCCGTGCAGGTGGGTACCGGGCTCCCTTCCCTCAGGTGGGCGGCTGCGGGCCCGGAGCTGGGCTCTACTCCCCCCGCGGTGTAGAGCCCCAGGGGTAGGCTGCCTAATACTGGTCTTGTAACGCCATGAGGGCTCAGCCCTTTGCGGGGAGACACGTGTCGCCTCTCAGTTTTGTAATTGCCGACGGGAAACGCTGCCCTGGTTTTGCATTTTTCCTTCCCCTCTCGCAGGTTCAGCGGCAGTGCCACCTCATACATGTTGCCGTGGGTGCTGGGTTGCAGGGGAAGGGGATGGATCATGTGTAAGCAAAGCTGTGTGATATGAAACGGTATATTTGAAATGATATGGGCATGAGGGGTGAAAAACACTGAGTCTAATTGTTGCAGATTAAGTGCTCTATGGTTAAGGATAAAGGCCACTTTATAGTGCCTATTCTACATGTGTTTATGGTGCTGTAATTAGGAATAGTGTTATTTTTGTGATTATCCTTCCTGCCAGTTGTCATTCCCATTTTTAAGTTGCAGGGAGAAAGAATTGGAAATTTGTGGTTTAGGAACATAGCGTTACATTACTGGAGGTCTTGGTTCTGGTGGCTTTGGGCCAGTGGGTAAACTAACAGCTGTGTCACGCTGTGTATCACTGCCTACATGGGCAAAATAAATTTACTTTTCTTTCATAGGTGCACACCCCTCCCTGCCCTCATGAGCTTCTGAAATCTGGGTCTAAAGCCTAAGGTCGCGCCCACACCAGAGTTGCACTTTGAGGCTTTGGGAGTTTTGTTGACGTCTTTATCACTGTTGCTTTAGTGAATGGGAACTTCGCTGCAGTCTCTTGATGTTAAAGTCTAGTTTTTTAATTGTAACTTAAAACTGATGGCAAACCCTAGTTTTGGATTTAAAAGGTGACAATTGCATGTTTTTCCTGGACAGGTAGTGTAGTTAAGTTTACTTTTTGGTTAAGTTTGGTTAACTACTCAATGAGTTTTCAGTGGTTGTTTTGGAAGTTCATCAGGGTGGTGTGTAGATTTTTGGTGTTTTGTTTTTTGGGAGGTTTTAAATGTTGTAGAGAACCCATTTAATATAATATCTAAAAAGAACACCAAATTCTTCAATATTTGCAGTAAGCTTGGTATGTGGTTAATCTTCCTTTACAGAAAGATTGTGAAGGTTATGTCCTGAAGATTGCTGGTTTGGCAGTTAATAGCAAACCACCTTAAGCAGGCCCTGCATTAAAGGAGGAAAAAGCATTGTCCCCTGTTCTCTTTTATTCAGTGTCTTCACAGAGCTTGGTGTTACAGCATGCCTGTACCGCTGCCTGAAACCTGTACAGTTTCTCCCCTTCTGCAGGTGGAGAGACTGCATTAGATACAAGAGTTGTTTATTCTTCTAGAGGAGTCTGGGGCTTTGATCTGGACTTGAAGAGCTCAGTGAACTGTAGTGCCTGTTCCATGTCTGGCTATGTAAACTCTGCTCCGGTGCCTGGGATGCATTGCAGTGACTTGCGTGTCTTCTGCTCAGAGGGTCTTGACTTTGAAAATCTACTTTTAAAAAACTTTGGTAGTCCTTTTTTATTTGCCTTGCAGTTAACTTTTGCTGCTAGTCTTTAAAGACCAGATAGTACATTCTGAAGTGCAGCTGTGTTCTCCAACATAGTGTGAGGACAAAAATGTGTGTGCACATCTGTGGAACTGGGGGGGGGGGGGGGGGAATGAGACATACGTGTTTTCTTTTTTTCATCCCTTTCCTGCCACTGAGCTTGAGCACTGAGGATGACTGGGAAGAGTTTGTTTGATAGAGCTTTCACCTTATCTCCTTAGTCAGTCTGACATATCAGCTCTGGGATATTTGGTATTCTGAGTACATGGTCTGGATAGTAACAGGTTATCTCATGCAGTGCTTAAAAAATATGCACTAAGCTGTATGTACTGATAAGACATTCTGCCTCTTAAAGTCTAGACTATGATGGAGATGTGTTTGTAAACATTTGTCCAAAAAAAACTTTTTTATTTCTTTCTTTGCACTACATACATGGGGCACTGCATCTTCTTGAGGTGTAAAGACAAGGTCTCATCTCAATCTGCAAATCCTTCATGTGTACCTTCAGCACAACACGCCTAAAACTGCGACTGTTCTATAGGGCAGACCTGCTGCAGTTTTGGGTTGAATAGGAGGATTACACAGGATTTCCTGAGACACCTTTCATGTGAGACAGTATGAAACTGCACCTTGTAAGGAGCATTGTACTTTTTACCTGCAGCCTTATCCCCTTGTACAGAGTGATGCTCCAGAATAAAAAACATTGCTGAAGTGGAATAAACCCCCTCTTTTTGCTATAGAAGATCCTACTAACAAAGTTGTTGAACAAAACTGAAAGAATTCCATGAGTAAACATATGTAAAATGCTGATTTACTCTCATCATGGAGTCCTTGGCCTATCAGGGGTACCTCAGCATTTAAATGAGTGGCAAATATTGCGGCCAGAATACCAAACAACTGACGCAAAAACCAGCATGCCAAAATATGTCTATAATATAAAGAAAATGGAGGTTTGAGGAACCTGGTCCAGTGGAAGGTGTCCCTGCCCATGGCAGGGGAGTTTGAACTGGATGAGCTTTAAGGTCCCTTCAAACCCAAACCATTCTATGAACCTCTAACAATTCCCATGGCTTTCCAATGTTTACAAATAACCAGGGGGAGAAGTTTGACTGAAAAAGCTGAAGTTAGTGAGCAGCCTTGGTTTCCCTGTATTGTGCTGCTGGACATAAAAAGGGGAAGCATGCAAATCATCTGTCTGAAGCAGATTTTCTCATAAGATGTGATTATTAAGAGAAGATGGAAGACTTAGGCTTTTCACTTGCAAAAGCTGACATAAATCCTCAAAAAGTCTTACAGTCCTGACAGTAGTGATTTATACAAAACCTCTTAAAATCTGAGGGCAGGAAGAGAGGAAAAAAACAAACAAACAACCCACCACAACAAAGAGCACAGAGTGTTTTGTTCTTTTACATGAAGGTACTGACTCTACAGAGGAACTGCACTGCTTACATCACCTGCTCAACTTGATATAAGTAGATGTATTTGTATCAGTTCAAGACTTCTTACAGCTAGGTTAGGTAAGACCAAAGAGGAATGGATCAATTCTATTTTATCACTATGTAGTAAAATTGAGTGGTATTGTGTATTGTTGTTATATCCCTCAGAAATAATCATAAGAAAGATAATGGAGGAAGGGGCAATTGGGTTATTTCTAACTTGGTTATTACCAAGTGTTGTGTGATCACAGTCAGTATCCAGCGGTGCTTATTTGCATGCATCTTCTATTAAGTATAGTTGCTTAAAATACATTTAATGCTAAAATATATGCATTGTTTTCTCTTGATAAGGTCCTGAACTGCAGTTACAGGCTTTGAGGTGTTTACTTCTTCTGTGCTACCTGTGTGTTGTCCTTATCTATTTGCTTGTCATGCTGAGAATGTGTTAAACCTCTGATCCAGCTATGATCATCCCCTCTCCTCCTTTTCATTTTTTAAATTCTTTGTTATTTTTTCTGGGTTGCTTTGCTGCGTTCCTGGTTGGTTCTGCTGTTTATTCCTTGTGCTAACACAGTGATGGTGTGATAAGGACTGGACCCAGGGATGTTGTGAATGCTCCATCGCTGGCGGTGTTCAAGACTGGGTTGGACAGAGCCTTGGGTGGCATGGTTTAGTGGGAGGTGTCCCTGCCCATGGCAAGGGGGTTGGAACTAGATGATCTTAAGGTCCTTTCCAACCCTAACTATTCTGTGATTCTATCATGGGAATTTCCCTGGGATTGGGGAGGTGCTTGAGTGGAAGAGGGAACTGGGGAGGCAGTGTTCCCAAATTCAGTTAGAGACTGGCCAGAAACACTGTGATGTTCTGCCCAGAGGAGCTTCTCTGTTTAAAGAGATGATTCATGATACCTGGGTTTCAGCAGCAGTACCTGGTAAAAGAGAGCACCACGCATCACGGTCTTCCATTCTTTTAGCACTGCTTGTCCAGGGATCAGTGTCAGGAGCTTGATATTTGAATATATATAATATAAATATATATTAATATATACATTTGAATATATATAATATAAATATATAAAAATATATATTAATATATATTTGAATATATGCAAGATAAAAATATAAAAGGTTATTTAGGAATGTCCTAGTTTACTTAGCATTGTGGCTCTATTAACACCCTGTGCCAGCACATCTGAAGGAGCACCTCTTCTTGCTTATAAAGGCAGGAGTGATTGACAGAGGAATATGTGACCCTTAAACTAGTACTTTAGCCGTATTCCCTCTTTATTCTATGAAAAAAAAATCCATTTTAAATTGGTGAAATTTAACCCCCCCCCCCATAATTCTGCTACTTTACTTGTGCACTGTCCTAGTGTTATTTTCATGGGGTGCAGCCTTCAGTCTTATTTGACAGAATAAATGCTGCCCTATAATCTCATTTTCAAGTTTGGGCTTATTTTTGACCAGTGCATTAGAATTGTAGAATTGTACAATGGTTTGGGTTGGAAAGGAACTTAAACTCATCTAGTTCCATTGATTTATGTTCTGTAGTTGCACCAGCTATGTGTCTTGTTTTCTATTCTAAATACTGAATAGGAAAATATCCTTTGTTCCTTCTGGGGTGCTTTTGTGTTTTTTCTTTTTTTTTTTTTTTGTTTTTTTTTTTGTTTTTTGTTTTGGGGTTTGTTTTGTTATTTTGACTGTGATGTATATCAAATCTTCCTCTGCCCCAGTCTTCTGGCTTCTTTTTATTAGTCTTGCCACTGGTCTGAATCCAAACGTTCTATCTCCTTCCCACTTAAGGCAGATGATAAATACCTCACGTCAAGTTTGAGCATGGTAATGCCAGAATCGGGCATCAGTGTTTGAAATGGAAATTTAAGAACATGACAGTTTTAATGAGATTTTCTTCTAAATTAATTCCACTTTTTGAAGATTAATGTCTCCAAGCACTCAATTTTTATGAAGTACCTGAAGTACTTTCTGGGTTTAAACATGCCATTTACAGGCTTCTGACCACAGTGACAACTATCATGCTGGAATTTCATCTGAGATGGTGAGCTCTGGATCTGATACAGATTCTGTGGGAAAGACAGATATGTTAAGGAAGCAGGTTTAAAAAACAAAATGCTACTTAAACTTCGGCAGGATTTCAGTGCTTTGCTGAATAAGTTCAGTAATTTGTTTGTCTCTTCGTGCTGTGGGAATGGCATCTTCAGGTCTTAAGTTTTTAACAAAATTAATGTCCTTCTGACCCAGATGATCTTAGTGACTGCCAACAGTTATTTAAGTAAGAAGTGTGAATGTTAATCTGAAATCTCAGTAGTAGGTGTTGTCTGGAGATGCATCTCTCAACATGGGTTCTAATTGATGTTAGATGACTTATGCTGGTTCTCTCTACATAGAATGAAATCAAAGCCTGTAACTTTATGTTAATGAGTTCTGTGATTATCAAATGGAAATACAAGTAGTTTGTTTGGCTTGTGTTGGTACTGGGGGTGTTTAATCTGCCAGCTAAACTCGCACTGGAAGTTTCCTCAGTGTTATGTATTGTATTGGTAGGCTTCTAATCTGGCCTTATTTGGATGTTTTCTTAAACTGAAAAGTAGGTGTTGCAGCTCTCATGACAAGCTAGTCCTCCCTTTCTCTTTGCTAGACTTGCATTTGTATAGAACTGAAACGGAGAATTTTGCCATCTACAGAAACAACTTGTGTGAGCTAATGAGTGAGTGGCTTTATTTCTTTTGCTGGGTTTAAAATCTGGTTGTTTCTACAGATTACTGGTGGAAACTGAATTCTGTGATCCATGATGATTCTCTCTTGCATTTTTTGTTCCATTCATTATAAGCCAGTGGAAGCAGAGTTGTCATCTGGTGCATCTTTACCATTTATGAAAACCTGTTTGTTTAACTCTGCTTCCTGCTGGCTGAGTGACCAAAGCCACATAACAAGTTTTGATAAGCACTAGTTGAGCTTTTTGACATTTAGGCTTGTCCATATTGTTCTTCGCATACCCTATGAACTTGTTCCTGCATAAAGTGATGGCTTCTTGTCATTAAATTAAATAAAGATGTAGTTGGTAGATGGGAACTTCTGTCTGGACTTCTGTGTCTTGAAAAATGCAGGTGTCCTTTATCTGTATTGTGACATCATAGAAGTATTTGTTGTTTTCATTTCAAATGAATGATGAGACCAGTGGCTTTTATACATTTTATTATTTCACATGTTAGTGTATTTTTGTACCTTACACATTTATTACACATTTATATACAAATATACTTTATATTTTTGTTAAACTTCATTACCTTTTAACAAGCTATTTATTTAGGAAACCATGTGGTTTGAGTAACGTCTTCTCTGTCGTTTGATAACTGAATTTACACTGCTAAAAGTCTTTGTAAATTGGACCCTAGCAAGAGGAGCCTTCTTGAAAATCATGAAGATCATCACCTGTAAAAGCTAATTTTTCATTTCTAATGTGTTGTAGTAATCTAAGGAGGAAAAGAACCTTTCCAAGAGGAAGCAGCTGTCTTTAAAAATGTCAGCATATTGAACAAAAATAGTTTTTTACTATGCTGGCAAGGCTACTATTCAAATTGTTTAAAGCTTAAAGGTGTTTAAACGTAAAGGAAGTGATATTTTGATCTCCATGTTTGCAGGAAGCAGCTTTTGTTCATAGTGAAAACTGCTACTTTCTACCCCAAATTCGAAGTTGGAAGGGAGGGATCGTAAGTGGTCCTGGCAGCAGGTGAGCTAAGTCTTGGTGTGAATGCAAGTTTGTCCTTCCGTAGCAGATTCTGGAGTCCTGTTTTGTATAAGTTAGCTAGTTTTCTTGGTTACTGGAAATACAGTGCTTTGACCTCTTCCTGCTCTCCTGGAGAGTGCTCTTCTGTTGTGCATATTTATACGTCCTGACTTGTTGAGGGGGTGTTTACATTCAGAGGTTTTGGCATCTGATCCCTTCACACAACTTTGTGCTTACAGATACTGTGAGAAGATAAGACAGCTTTCACCTCTGATACATTTAAGGGGAAAAAACAGAGAGGAGCTGAGCAAGCAGAGGTAAAACAGTCTGACTTGTGTAGTGAGTGTAAGGACAAGTCGCTCTTCAGAGCAGCACAATAACATTGGTTGGGGGTGCAAGGTGTGAGGCTTGGTTTGTAAGTGGAAGAAAGCCCAAAGGCTTTTGCTGTCCCTTGAGTTGTGACATCTCTGAAGCACAGCCAAATAACAGTAAATAAATTCTTGTCCTATGCAACCCCCTGATAGCTCAGTACACCATTCAAGGTTTGTAGCTGTGGGTATCATCTTACCGGTTGCTCTGGACCTTAGTCCAGAAGGTGCATATAGTGATAAAATATATTCTGCTGTTTGCAGGGAGCATCTCTCGGTAAGCCAGTAATAAGGTATCATAGCCATTGTTGGTTTATGGTTTGTGAATGTTTGCATTTGCTTATTTAGTTCTGGCTCTCCAATCTTTCCTCCATCTCGTGGTGAAGTTTGAATCTTGGGTATGGGTAATGTTTACATTGTGAATCATTGGTGAAGGGCCTGTGTACGTCATGCAGAATTAGTGCCCTAACTAAACAGAAAATTAAAGTCAAACATCTATTAATGTTCTACTAACATTCCCTTGTACATGCTGTTTTGTCTTGGCCTTCAGGTTTTTCATTTTCATGGTCCCATTCAAATCATAGAATAATAGAGTAGTTAGGGCTCAAAAGGACCTTAAGATCATCTAGTTCCAACACCCCTGCCATGGGCAGGAACAGCTCCCACTAAACCATGCCACCCAAGGCTCTGTCCAACCTGGCCTTGAATACCACCAGCGATGGAGCATTCATAACTTCCCTGGGCAACCCATTCCAGTGCCTCACCACCCTTACAGTAAAGAATTTCTTCCTTATATCCAATCTAAACTTCCCCTGCTTAAGTTTGAACCCCTTACCCCTTGTCCTGTCACTACAGTACTTCATGAAGAGTCCCTCCCCAGTATCCCTACAGGCCCCCTTCAGATACTGGAAGGCTGCTATGAGGTCTCCACACAGCCTTCTCTTCTCCAGGCTGAACAGACCCAACTTTCCCAGCCTATCTTCACATGGGAGGTGCTCCAGTCCCCTGATCATCCTCATGGCCCTCTCTGGACTTGTTCCAACAGCTTCCAATGGCCTTTTGACTGTTGAGGACACCAGAACTGCACACAATGCTCCAAATGACGGTCTCAGGAGAGCAGAGTAGAGGGGCAGGATCACCTCCCTCAACCTGCTGGTCACGTTCCTTTTGATGCATACCAGGATACGGTTGGCTTTCTGGGCTGCGAGCGCACACTGAAGCCGGCTCATGTTCATTTTCTCATCAACCAACACCCCCAAGTCCTTCTCTGCAGGGCTGCTCTGAATCTCTTCTCTGCCCAACCTGTAGCTGTGCCTGGCATTGCTCCCACCCAGCTGTAGGACCTTGCACTTGTTATGGTTAAACTTCATCAGGTTGGCATCAGCCCACCTCACAAGCATGTCAAGGTCCCTTTGGATGGCATTCCTTCCCTCCAGCATATCAGCCAAACCACACAGCTTGGTGTCATCGGCAAACTTGCTGAGGGCACACTCAATCCCACTGTCCATGTCACCGACAAAGATGTTGAACAAGGCTGGTCCCAACACTGATCCCTGAGGGACACCACTCGTTACTGATCTCCAGCTGGCCCCTGAACCATTGAGCACAACTCTTTGTGTGCGACCATCCAGCCAGTTCTTTATCCACCTGAGTGGTCCACCTATCAAATTGATCTCTCTCCATTTTAGAGACAAGGATGTCATTGTGGACAGTGTCAGATGCCTTGCACAAGTCCAGGTAGATGCCATCAACTGTTCTGCCCCGTCCATCAGTTCTGTAGCCCCATCATAGAAGGCCACCAGATTGGTGAGGCAGAATTTCCCCTTAGTGAAGCCATGCTGGCTGTCACCAACCACCTTGATGTTTTTCATGTGCCTCAGCATGCCTTCCAGGAGAATCTGCTCCAAGGTGTTGCCAGGCACAGAGGTGACACTCACTGGTCTGTGGTTCCTTGAGTCATCCATTATCCCCTTCTTGAAAGACTTATCATTGAAGTCATAGTATCATTGAATGGTTTGGGTTGGAAGGGACTCTTAAAGTTAATGTAGTCCAGCCCCTCTGCAATGTCCAGGGACATCTTCAACTAGATCAGGTTGTTCAGAGCCCCATCCAGCCTGACCTTGAATGTTTCCAGGTATGAGGCATCTACCACCTCTCCAGGCAGCCTGTGCCAGTCTCTGTTCCTGAATTGTAATGCCTGGTGTATACTTACATTCTAACTAGTGAATATTGCTGTTTATTTTTAACTAAACTGTGGGGTTTGTTTTGGCTTTTACCTTGAGTAGCTTAATTAGCGTTTCTTTTTTATAATATAGGCAGGATAGTATTTTTGTTCTTGTTTTGTTTTCTATTCTAATAAGACAGCACTAAGATTTGGATTTGAGAGGACTTTATCAAATGTGCATATTGACACTGTTGGGAATAAAGAGCTGCGCTGCCTCATGTTTTTCAAGATACTGGATTATTTGCATATTAAAATACAAAATGAGTGTTGGGCTGGATAAGAATGTGGTGAAGGAGGGGTAGTAATAAATCGAAATAAAATTCACATAACCACCAAGCACTCGAAGAAAAGCATTGCGTTTTCATGTGCAAATGTTTA
This sequence comes from Myiopsitta monachus, assembly GCA_017639245.1. Taxonomy (NCBI): domain Eukaryota; kingdom Metazoa; phylum Chordata; class Aves; order Psittaciformes; family Psittacidae; genus Myiopsitta; species Myiopsitta monachus. The sequence continues at coordinate 65,943,268 of CM029918.1, read as the reverse complement.
TTTAAAGAATTTTTTTGAACAGAAACCTCTGATCTGATAGTTTGTTTTTGTTTTGTTTTTGTTTTTTTTTTTTTATTTTAGCTTGCTTATTTTCGGTTTAATTTATCTTTAATGTGTGCATTCAAAGGCAAAGCTACAGATGTGTCCTACTCTTTCAAACCAGCGAAAAGCCTGAGTTTGTCCATCTCACCATGGGCAACTGGCTAGAAATCAAGGTTTGTTGGGTAATGAGCTGCCACAAAGATATCCGGAAGTACTGGCAGGGAGTAGCCCAATATAGGACAAAGAGCTACTGTGAGGTTCCCTGAAGTCTTTACATGGTCAGGACTGTTGGCTGTTAGTTTAGAGCACTGCATTTATCCACACGGATTTGTAGTACACTTGGGTTGTTTCCCATGTCCCTGGGCAGACCTGTATTCCAATCGCCAAGATGCTGGTGGAGAATGTTTTCTGTGTGAGGGGTTTCTGAAGGCTGGGAATGCCTGGGTGTTTCAGAAGGCACACCACTGTTGCCAGATGTTGCCGTTGGACCTCTGTTATGGCTCCCAAGAGCAGCATCCCTCTTCCATTATGGGATTCCTGCACTCACAGGACTTGTTTTGAGGAAGCTTTGTGGGGGCGAGATGCTGCCAGACTCCCTTGTTTATGAAATAACTGTTTCTGTTGACCTTTCAGCAGCATTTTGTTTACCAATTTCTGTGTATTTTAGTAAGTCTCTGTTTGATGCAGTTCTTTGTGAGGAGGGCTTTCCCTTCAAGCATAAAAAAAGACTGCTGAAATGTAGTTAAGCTTGGTGTTGGTGGGCAGCTTGCAGAACTTCCCAAGATTTGCTTTTACAGTTTACAGCTAACTCAAATACCTATTTCTATCTTCTGCTTGCTTTCAATCTAAATCTGACTCTTAGGAGTACGCAAAGTTATGTATGTGATAGCAAGCATGCAAACTTTATTCACATGTTGCAGTTTAATAGACTCAGAATATCTTGTTTGAAGCATTTGGTGTTGTGACTGTCTTTCTGCCATCACTACTTCTAATTTCTAAGTGAAGGTTTCAGAATGCAGTCAACTGCGTATCATTTCAGGAAAGCTTGAAATGTAAGGTCATGACCTCTGGAGGCTTCTAGCAAATGGAAATAACAAGTTGGAAGGGAGCATCATACTAACACAAAGTCATGTTTTCCAGGTATATTTTCATGCCTTGAAAATAAAATGGGAGGGGAAAAAAAAAAGTTCCCAGTGTTAAGGGTTGGTACTTCTCTCTCTGGCAACTCTGGCTCGCAAAATCTGTAACGTAGCTTCCTAACAATAAATAAATTTAATAACTGCATTGTGGTGAAATGACTATGAATTTCTACTGGGACTATAACTTCTGGGGTATTTAGCCAAGGCTACAGAGTAAATGGCCATATGAATGGAGGAAGAACAAGGGACCCAGTTGTGGGGGGTTTTTTTAATCTTCCCCAGATAGCTCTGTTATCTTCTCCTGTCCCCCCCTTCCCCTTTTCCCTTTTGTTTTATTCTGGCAGACTAATCATGGCTGTTGAGAGAGACTTTCACAAGCATTATAAATGCTGCAGCATCATGGCCACCACTACAAAATCTGAACTAGTAGGAGGTCTTTCTCTGAAAACAGTACCTTTCAGATAGCTGCAGTCTTTAATTTCAGTGTACTGTAACAACAGGTTTAACAAGATGTTCTTCCTCTTGAGGATTGGTTCCAACCCTTTAACTTTTTGGCGGCCTCTTCCTTCTGCTGAGGAAAATGATTTTTCTTTTTTTTTTTTTTTTTTTTTTTAATGGTGGTGCGTAATGTGCTGTAGTGGAACTTGAAACTGCCTGAGGGCTGTGTTGGGGCTGCCAGGTCTGTGGGACTAGGCATCTTGACTTTGCAGGACTCTTTTCCCGAGGGGAAAACGCAGTCATCGGGTTTATTGTATAGTGACAGATGTTTAATTTGTAAATGTCACAGCAACTTCAGGGTCTCTGTGTGTGGCATACAGTGCTTCAAATACTGCTTTTACGTGAGAAGACAGCTATGATGTATGGCTGGAGTCACTAGCAGTTCTGCTTTCTTTTTTTGAATTCTCTTAGAAAAGATGGCCCTTAACCCTCTGCTAATAATCTGTTACAGCCGAGGTGTGTGATGTCTCTTGTCATGTGAATTATGTAAAAATCATGCTGATATGAAGTTTGTAACGTTCAAGTGTAGTCTGATTGCTTCTTTATTTTCATTGTCTTTCAATGTCACTTGCCTGCAGCATCTGTAATAACAAGTTGTTTTAGTCAGAGGGGATTTATTTGACTTAGCAGGTGTCTGAATCTGACCTAGCAGTCTTGACTCCACCTGTAGCAAATAAAGAGAAATCAGTAGTTTTAGGGTTGTAGACACATTGCATCACACATGTGCCTACTATTTTGCCTTGACTGGACATCAGAGCTGGTCAGTTTGGCATCTCTTTAGAATTATATTACAGGAAGCCACCTTCAAAGATAGCAAGAATAAAAAACCTTGTGGTCGTAATATTCTGAAACATCCTAAAAGTCCAGTTTGGCTACACTCACGACATTCAACCTATGTATCTAAGCCATAAACATCTTTGTCCTATTGAGTAATTAAGGGAGTTAGGCATTTCTGAAGGGATCACACAGGCTGATGCTTGAAAGGCACAGTAGCAATGATTTCCATTTTATTAGCAGTAGAGTAGGAGCATATAAATACTAGTCTCCTTATGTAAATGAGGTGCTAAAAGTAAATGGGATTAATTTTCTACCCTCTTTCAGTTTAAAACCATTCCCCCTATAAGTTCACTACATATATTTATAAAAAGTCCTTCTCCTGATTTCCTGTAAAGCCCCTTTAGATACTGGAAGGCTGCTCTGAGGTCTTCCTAGAGCCTTTTCTTCTTCAGCCTGCCTTTATAGGAGAGGTGCTCCAGTCCTCTGATCATCTTCATAGTCTTCCTTTTGACTTGCTTCAACAGGTCCTCATCCTTATGATAAGGGCCCCTTGCTGAATGCAGTACTCTGTGGGGGTTCTCACAAGAGCAGAATAGAGGAGCAGAATCACCTCCCTTGATTTGCTGCTCACACTCCTTTTGATGCAGCCCAGGATATGATTGGCTTTCTGAGCTGCAGACATATTGCTGTGTGATGTTGAGCTTCTCAACAACCAACACCTCCAAGTCCTCCTCAGGGCTGCTTTCAGTTCAGTCTCCACCCAGCCTGTATTTGTGCTTGCGATTGCCCTGACCCAGGGACCCTGCACGTGGTTTTCTTGAACCTTATGAGGTCTGCATGGGTCCACCTCTCAAGCCTGTCAAGATCCCTCTGGGTTGTATCCCTTTCCTCCACCTTATTTTCCATGACTTGCCATAGTTTCCAGGAGGATCTGCTCCATGGTCTGACCAGGCAGTGAGGTGAGACTGACTGGCCTATTGTTCCACAGGTTTTTCTTTTTTATCTTTTTAAAAATGGGGGTTATGTTTCCTCCTTTCCAGTCAGTGGGAACTTCACCAGACTGTCACGACTTCTCAAGTATGATGGATAATTGCTTGGCAACTTCATCTGCCAGTTCCCTCAGGACCTGTGGATCAGTTCCATTAGGTCCCATGGGCTTGTGCACCTCCCTTAGATGGTCTCGAGCCTGGTCTTCTCCTACAGCAGGCAGTTCTTAATTCTGCTGGTCCCTGCCTTTGCCTTCTGTGATGTGGGCAGTGTGGCTGGAGCTCTTGCCAGTGAAGACCAAGGCAGAAAAGGTCACGGAGTACCTCGGCCTTCTCCCTATCCCAGGTAACCAGGTCTGCCATTTCCTTCAGAAGGCCCACATTTTCCCTAGTCTTCCTTTTATCACTCATGAGCCTATAGAAACTTTTCTTGTTGTCTTTGATGTCCTTGTCCAGATTTAGTTCTGTCAGGGCTTTAGCTTTCCTAACCCAATTCCTGGCTCCTTGGACATTTTCTCTGTGTTCATCCCAGGCTACCTGTCCTTGCTTCTATCCTCTGTAGGCTTCCTTTTTGTGTCTGAGTTCGTCCAGGATAAGCTTGATATTCATAAAATATCTGTAGTCTTCAATCTGCATCTACTGATATGTATAACTGAAGTAATTAAGACTGCTATTGTATCTATATATACCATGATTCTACAAAATGTTCTGCTTGTAGTCTTTGAAGCAACTGCATGTAATTTTTGTTTCTGAAAAAATTGCAAGAATTTGCAAAATATTGCAGGAATGTTCAGTAGGAAAAACTGCAGCCAAAGAAACAATGTCCAATGGTTCACAAGCAAATTCTGGATTGTGCTTTTCTGTTGCTTGTTACATGATGGTAATAGCTTGTGAGTTGCTGAAAAGTTACTAATTCATGTACTTATAGCTGGAGTTGAAGGGAGAAATAGAAGGTGGGAGCAAAGCTAACTTTCCTGAATGCCACAGTGTCTGTATCTAATAAGTTAATGCAACTACGTTTGTTGTTTTGTCATAGATAAACTCTGAAGAGCGTGTTGATACAGCTGATCAGGAGACAGTCTCTTGGAATCGCAGTATTCCTGAAGACATAAAACAAAAAATACAGCCTAAAGAGGTTCCAGCAGAAAGTGTTACCGTCTGGATCGATCCATTAGATGCTACACAAGAATACACAGGTAGCTGATTCTTGTTGACAAATCATGTGTGTAATTCTGATGTCTACCTTTTATACTGGAGTCAAAATAGCAAGTATTTAAAACGATATATCTTGCTAAAGTGTATTATGTCAAAACTTTGACAGTGTGATTTAATTGTTCAAGTTGTGTAATGAAATATCTATGCTTATCCAACTGCAGGGTTTACTTTTATGTATTCCAACTCTAAAATTACTTTGGTATTCCTTGCAAGTTGCAGCTAAGTAGTTGCTAAAATAATAACTGTCATTTATGGATTCTGATGGAATTATAAGCTTCTGTATTTCAGTTATTACTTTAGCAATGCTAAATATCTTGGAAAGTGTTTTATTTGTTTTGTTAAAGGGAATACTCTGTAAGTATTTTATTCGACTTGATATTAAACAAATGTTATAGTTTTTTGAATAAGCGTGCATAATTCAATCTTCCCCTTTTTCAAATGTTTTAAGATCCAACTAAAATTCTTGATGATAAGTAGAGAAGAGCAATCTAAAAAATGGGGATTTTTTTTTTCCTTTTTTCTCCAAATATTCCATTGATGCAATCACCTTTTCTGGGGAATGGATTTTAGTATTTGAATTATTAGCTTTGAACCAGTAGAGGATAGGAGGTGGGGCAGATAAGGGAGAATATAGGGGCACAGTCTTCCATGAAAACACATGCTGCATAAGACACAATTGTTAGCATTAGATCTTGTAGTATAGGTTACATCTACTGAACAGGAAAAAATTGCTGGAAAGCTGAAAAAGTCTTTGAAGTCTTTTGAAAACTGCAAGAGTTGTTTGAAGACACAACAAAGTTACATAATTGTAAGAGGCAGAATGTAGGCTTGCCTTCCAAGAACAAAATGTCTGTAATCTTAGGTCTGCTTTCGTTCTGTGTTCCAGGATTTAAAGTTGCTCACTTTCTTCTTTTGCCCACAGAGAATCTCCGACAGTATGTCACGACAATGGTTTGTGTGGCTGTAAATGGTAAACCAGTAATAGGAGTGATACACAAGCCATTCTCAGCATATACAGGTACTTTATGCCTTCACATCTTTCCAGCATCTGCAGTCATAGTGTTAATTAAAATGTTAATTTAAATTAGTTAAATTAAAAATTTAAATGATGTCTGAGAGAACATCTGTAGGTATAAATGAGAAAATAGTACCTGGGGCAAAAGAGTGCTGCTGCAGACCTCAGAATTAGAGCTGCAGCTGTGTTATGTGCTATAAAACCACAAAGCAAAATGCTGCCCCAGCATAAAAACGATGCACTTAAATTAACTGAAAACATGTTTAAGAATTAAGTTCTCTTCAATCAGAGTGCTTATAGCAACCCAAAAAAAAATGAAACCTGCACGTACTGACCAGTCTTATGTGTGCTGTTAGTCTTTAGCAGAAGAGTACTTTGCTTATTTTGCAGAGGAACTTGCGACCATGCCATTATACCCAGGAGCTGGTTTTTATTCAGTGTGAATAACAAAGATTGATTAAAGATCTTAGTGGCAACTACTTGTATGTAACAGGCAAGGCTGTCTATCATAACCTTATTGATTATCTGACATGCTTTTAATGCCACAACTGTGAACTAATTATTTCTTTAGTATTAATGATGTATCAGTGGGCATGGCTGCAAGTTTGGCAATGTGTATGCACTTCTGAGAGCTTCAGAGTAGTTTTAGTATTTGCATCTTGCTCTATTTGAGACAAGAATTTCTGTTCTTGTTTTCCCTTAGACAATACTGACCTCTAGAGTTGTGAAGTTATGCAGTAGCTCTGGCGCAGAAATAAAGTCTGAATAAATGTTTTTTTTTGGGGGGGGGTGTTTTGGTTTGGTTGGTTTTGGGTTTTTTGGGGGGCTTTTCCCCCGCTGAATGTTCGATGTTTTGTGTGAAATATTTTACTTTCTTTAAATATGAACTCGATTTCCAGTTATTTAAGAATGTGCTGTATTCCAGTATGCTGTAAGAATCTATGTTGTGGAAGATATTTTTCTGCATATCAGTATCTATCTGAAGAAATGTTTTGGGGTTTCAGCACTGAGAATTTATCTTCTTCAATAATAATGAAGCATGAAATGTTCAGACATGGCATCAAATGAAATGCAGTGAATTGTAATTCTGTGTGACGAGTATTCATTTCTCAAGCTGGAAATGGCAGTATGTTGTGAATAGGATTGTTCCTAATAGTGCCACACAAATACAGAGCAATAAAGGGCAGTCAGAATTGTTATTACACATAGCTCAGTCTGTTGCTGTGCAATCTGGCCCTCTACTGAGATGAAATTGCTGGTTAGTCTGCTAAGTAAACATCAAATTAATAGTTAGGGGATGCCACCTACCAAGCTTGGCTTTGAACCTCATAATGAAACAAGTAGGAGGTTGTGTATTCTAAATCCAGTCCTCCAAAACACACCATCTAATGTTTTCCTTAGTATTACTATTCTCCTGAACTATTTCATTGCTTAGTATTACTACCCTTCTGAGCAAAATGCCTCAGTAACATTTTACTCTGCTTTGACGGGTAGTGGGGCTCCTTGTTCTTGTAAAAGGGTTGTTTGTGGAAAGTTTGGATCTGTTCCAGACTCAGAGCCATCCTTTTAACTTTTGTGGCTTTCCAATTGCAAGTTCTCAATAGTACTACTTGGGATTTTTTGCCCTTTGTCCTTACTTTATTTTTTGGAAGTAACAAGAAGAATAGTCTGCCACAGGATAATAATGCCTTATGCAGAGAGGTGTGCGTATGGGGCTGTTTTGCTTTCTCGTCTGTTTGTGTGCATATGTGGGCATGTAACCCTTCCTTCTGTCAGCCCTAACTTTCTCTTGTACAGTAGAGAGAGAAATTAAATCAGAGGCATCAATTCCATTTTCTCAGATAAGTATGCTTTTATCTTTACACTTAACAAACATTATCTTTTGTAAATCTTAACAGGCTTATTTTTTTTTGTCTCTTGTAGCCTGGGCAATGGTGGATGGTGGGTCAAATATAAAAGCTCGTTCTTCCTACAATGAGAAAACTCCAAGGATTATTGTATCCCGCTCTCATGCAGGAAAGGTTGAGCAGGTTGCACAACAGACATTTGGAAATAAAACTGTGATAATCCCAGCTGGTGGAGCAGGTTTGGTTCCTTGAGCATCCTATCCGTTTTACTGCTTCTGGTCAATTTAGTGGAGTAGCTGTTTTTAGAAAAAAAGGAAATAACTGTGGAATCTCCTCTTTTTCGTCTTACATTTTGTTCTTCACATCTCTATAAGCAAGCACTTGATAATAGGGATGCAGGTTATTTTCCTGCATATAGAAGCTTACATGCAAATTTGATTCAGGCTTTAGACTGTTCACAAGTTAATATTAGTGTATCTAAGCCTGGACCAGCAATGTTACTGGGCACACTGATGTGTGTTCACTGAAAGCACCGATTCCTCTATGGAGGAAAAAGGGTTGTGTAACCACATACAGAATCATCAAAGAGAATCTGGTGGTTGTTAATTAAATAGTAGTATCAAACACCTTGGGATTCTTTTAAGAAAAAGCTGTTAAAGTTTGGTACTATTTCTTGCATTTATGTCAAAAGAGAAAACTAGTGTCATGAAAGTCCGTTTTTATCTGCCTCATACTCAGTCCAAACAGGTTTTAGCAGACTTTTTGAAACCCTACCCAAGATCCTTGTACATGTTACTGACAGAATGCAAATACACGAGGCACTAGTGTGAAGCAGTAGCTGTTTTAAAGTCTCAGAAAAGTCATGCAAAATTCAGATTTTATGGAAATGTATCTTCTGTGTCTTTAACATGGAAAGCTAGGGCTTCCCTGCAGATTCTTTAGTAAAGAAGAACTTGCACAGGTTCTTGGTGATTAACCTAAACATGTTTTCTTGGGATAAAGTGAAAGTGTAACTAATTATAGCTGACCTCCGGGGCTTGACTCTATATAAGAAGATAAAAAAGGAACAGTTTAATAAAACAAGGAAATTGGTTGT